>CM041729.1:447500-1047500 GCA_023373845.1 Nibea coibor
TGTTTCACTGATGCAAATAAAATGTGAAACGCCTCCTGTGTCTTTGTGTCTGAGTCTGACTCACCTTTACGTTTCCTTTGGATGCACTGAGTCACCTGCAGAACCAGAACCAGAACACAGAAAGCTGAAACAGTCGACCACAACACAATGTCAGAATGAGAGGAGGAACCAGGAGTAGAGGTTGAAGGAGAACTCGTGGTGGGTTTCTCTACGAAGAACAGAAGTCAGATAAATGGACCATGAGTTGAGACGTGACGAGATGAAAGTGAAGCTGCTCCTTTTGGATCTCTGCTCAGTTCAAACTAAAGAAGGTTGTTCCAGGTTTTTCTGTGACCTCCTCACCTGTGACAGTGATCCGGCTGGGTGGAGACTCTCCATGACCGCTGATGTTACACCTGTAGAGGCCTTCATCAGACCTGGAGACGTTGTAGATGGTCATGTGACCTGCAGGCTCAGTCCTGATGAGGGAGCCATTTTTATAGAAATCAGCTGGGAGGTTGGAGGAAGCGTTCTTTGTTTTACAGTGCAGAGTGACGTCATCTCCCTCCATCACAGGGAGGGCAGGACTCTGCAGGATCACTGCATCTTCCACTCCGCTCGCCTGAGATCAGCACATGAACACTGAGCGCTGACAGAGTACGGCCCGCCTCCTTCCTCTCTGTCAGTGTGCTGCCTTCATCAGGAAACTGGTTTAGATTTGCACATGTAGAGGAGAACAGCGTGGATGACCTCTGACACTTCAGGAAACACCTGGACCGGGTCAGCCAGTTCACCTTTATAAATATGCAAGAGAAGAAGAAGATCCTCGTCACACAAACAGGACCAGCTACAACTACACAGCAAACCTCGAGTCAGACTGAAAGACCGAGGACGGTTTAAATGTTACTTTAATAACTCAGGGTGACGTTAAGTTTGGACATAGTTTGTGAAATGAAGCTTGAAGAAGAAGAAAACTTTAAGATAAGATCAAAACATCT
The DNA here is from genome assembly GCA_023373845.1 of Nibea coibor. Taxonomy (NCBI): domain Eukaryota; kingdom Metazoa; phylum Chordata; class Actinopteri; family Sciaenidae; genus Nibea; species Nibea coibor. Next base: position 448,478 of record CM041729.1, read on the forward strand.
GTTTTTAAAAATATCATCACACACACACACACACACACACACACACAGGTGTAATTCCTAATAAGCCTATCAGAGCTGCCTGTTAAACTCTGCTGACTCAGGAGGATCAGAGGAACTGTTGCTAATCTGACCCTCCTCACTTTTCACTGCCTCCTCCTTCCTTCTTTCCTTCCTTCCTTCCTTGCTAATTTCCTTCCTGCTTTCCTTCCTTGCTTCCTCCATCGTTTCTTCTTTATTCTGTCTGTTATTTATTCCTTTGTTTCCTTTTTAAACTTTTAAACTTCCTTCTGTTTCTTCCTCTTTTTGCTGCCACCTTTCTTCAGATTTATTCCAGACTTTTAATTTAATAAAACGTGCCGTCTCTGCATTCAGCTCAGAGTCACACTGTAGAAAATACAAAGGAAATAAACAATAGTGATGAAGTGAAAGTTAAGAGTCAGATGACTGCAGCAGCCTGTACAAAGACAGTCTGGTTGTTCATTTACAGACAATAACACACTAATATATGTAAAGTCATTTTTATATGCACCTTTAAAATCAGGAGATCACCTTAAAAAGGCAAAATGAACATTCATGTAATGAGTCACATGTTTCATTATTATTTTACGGAGGCAAACGTTTTCTTCTGTTCAAAATTAGAAGTAACTCGTATTAATTGTTTGGTTCTGCATTCACAGTAACTTTTTAAATCAGCTGTGCAGGTGAAATGAGTTGAACTGAGGGTGGATCCAGCTGAGACGCTGTCATCCCTCCTCTAATCCCTTTATCCCGTCAGGGTGACAGAGGAGACGCTCCGGGATCCTCCAAACCGCTCCCATCCTCCATTCTCTACTTTTTTCTCTCAACACTTCAAACTTTAAAGGATTTAAAGTGTGTGTGTGTGTGTGTGTCGGGGGTTCTCCTCTGTTTCCATGGCAATGAGTTTGATGGGCAGTCAGTGGATATAGGCCACGTAACCGACGGCGACAGATTATCAGGTGACAGGTGAGTCAAAGAGATAATGAAGTGACGGACAGGAAATTATTAAACATGATATGTAATAATGTTATAGAGTAAAAGTACTGCATTATTAGCAGACTGAAGTATTGAGTAAAGTATAAAGTGAAGCTGTGGGATGTGTGTGTGTGTGTGTGTGTGTGTGAAAGTTTTCCCACTTTAGTCAGAAACTATTAAAAGCCTTTGAAGTTCATATTAATATTATCGAATCAAACATAACAAGTAAACTAAGGTGTGTCACAGCAGTGACATACTTCCTGTCCAGTCTGGGACCTTCGTTACAGGATGTCCCCTCACGTCCTCTCTGTCTTTCTCTGTCAACAGGAAGTCAGAGGAAAGAATACCCCATGGCCAAAGTAGCTCCATCAGCCTCGTCCCCCGGCTCCAGGTTAACTCCGCCCACCGTCGTTCAAGAAGGCATGGAGGCGGAGTCAGGTGAAGTGACGAGTGAGGACAGGTGAGTTGTTAGGCATGTACCCTGCATTCAGCCTGAGGAAGTATCTAGTGGGTACCACATGGCCCGCTTCTTTTGAGGTGGTTCTGTTGATTCTGGTAGTTCTGTAAAGGATCCAAGGCCACAAGGAAGTTTGATGGGTCCTCAAGGAGGTTCAGTCGTTTGGAGATGTTCTAGTGGTCCATGAGAAAGTTCTGTGGTTCCTCGAGGAGGTTCATGAGATCCAGTTGAAGCAGATTTGGTTTGATGAGCTGAATAAGAAACTAAAGTTCATCTGTCTCTGACTGGTTTCAGAGCTGCTCAAAGAATCGGACCAGGAGTTCTGTTCAACGTCAACAACAGCAACAACAACGAAGACGAGTGAGACGCACACACACACACACACACACACACCATCATTTCTAAATAAACCCTACGCCAACATTGTGTGTGTTACTCGGATCGTCAGGTAGTTTGTGTTTTCTTCCAGGGAGGAGAAGAAGAAAAAGAAGAAAGAGAAGAAAGAGAGGAAAGAGAAGAGGCAGTGAGTTCTGTTCTTCCCTCACCATCCCTGTAAATATGTAAATCAGTTCTCCTTAGTCTGTCTGCGTCTTCTCTCTCAGGAAGGAGAAGCAGGAGAAAAAGGAGAGGAAGGAGAAGAAACAGAAGGAGAAAGAAGAAAAGGCGAAGGAGAAGGAGAAAGAAAAGGAGAAGGAGAAGAAAGATGAGCCGTAGGTTTGATTCACTGAGGTTTACTGTATGAGTTCATATGGAGGCTTATTAATAATTCATTATTGATTATTTGTCCAGTCCGAAGGAGATCACAGCGGTCGATCCGGCAAGTAACTCCTACTACTACTGGCTGGCTGTCATCACCATCCCCGTCATGTACAACTGGACCCTGATCATAGCCAGGTATCACACATCCCCAACACACGGACCACGTCCGCACCTCCACCTTCATGTCAATCAGCTGGCAGACAGATGGTTCAGGTCCAAAGGATTTCAATTAGCTACCAAGGTCCCCACACAGTCCACGAGTTCCCGGTTCTGGTCCGCACTGTGTCAGATTTAGGTCACTCACACTTTGCTGTATGACGTGTGTGTTTGTGTCAGGGCGTGCTTCGAGGAGCTGCAGACGGACTATGTGGTCTACTGGTTCATCCTGGACTTTGTCTCTGACGTCATCTACATTGCTGACATGATCTTCAGAACCAGAACCAGTATGAACACACACACACACGCAGTTGAACAGCTCAGCAGCACCTCAAACTGTGAACTATTATATATGTTAAATTAGCAGGCATGCAGACTTGTGTTTGTGTTTGTGGAGGTTACCTGGAGCAGGGTCTGCTGGTGAAGGACGAGCAGAAGCTACGTGAGCGCTACATGAAAAGCTTCCAGTTCAAACTGGACCTGATCTCCATGATTCCCACCGACGTGCTGTACCTCGTCTTCGGCCTCAAGTACCCCGAGATCCGCCTCAACAAACTCTTCAGATTCAACAGGTTGAACAAAAACATCAAGTTTCTAAGACATGTTACAGTTTTTTGGGCTCTCTGTAAGTTTTCAGATTCTTTATTGAGGTAAATGTAGAAAACAATGATGCAAAAATATTTGAGTACTCCTGCAGATTTGCCCCTTTCAGAGAGTTATACATCCATATAAATTAAAACATTGGACACATTATTGTTACATGGATGAAAACTTTTAAATAAATGAAGTTGTTTTCAGGATGTTGGAGTTCTTCCAGAGGACAGAAACCAGGACTAACTACCCCAACGCTCTCCGTATCTCCAACCTTGTCATGTTCATCGTCATCATCATCCACTGGAACGCCTGCCTTTACTTCTCCTTCTCCAAAGCCATCGGTAGGTTTGCTAGTTTGAATCCCGACTCTGGTTGTTTTCATCTGTGGTCACTGAAAGCCTCTAACAGCTCGACCCGTCCGATCCCTTCAGGTTTCGGTTCTGACAGGTTCGTGTATCCTGACCCGTCAGATCCAGAGTTTGGTCGTCTGGTGAGGAAGTACGCCTACAGTATGTACTGGTCCACGCTGACGCTCACCACCATTGGAGAAACTCCGCCCCCTGTGGAGAACTCGGAGTACTTCTTCGTTGTCACTGACTTCCTGGTGGGCGTGGCTTAAATCATCCTAGTTTTTTTTAGTTCCCATGCAAACTGAGTTCAGTAACTGCTCTGACATGAAAGACTTGCACAGCATTCATTAAAGGACGAATGTCGGTCCATGAGTAGATGGAGGTTTTAGTGTAGTGTAGTGGAGTACTGTGCTTCTGTTTTTGAAGTATTGGTACTTTACTGGAGTGTTCTGTGTTCCAGGTTGGCGTGCTGATCTTTGCCACCATCGTCGGTAACGTTGGTTCGATGATCACCAACATGAACGCTGCCAGAGCCGACTTCCAGGCTCGCATCGACGCCATCAAACAGTACATGAGCTTCCGAAAGGTAAGTCAGTCAGTGCTTCTGTTTCTGTCTTTGTGTGATTTATTTCAAAGGTAAATCAAATGTGTAAATTTGGAAACTTGAAGACTCTCCGCAGCGCTGTTTGTAGGTCAAGTCTTCAGAAACTTTACCACAGAAATGACCTGCGCAGTCTGGTGGAAACATTACAGTTTATATTTCAGGTTACTGATGACAGACTGAACGATGTCTGTGTTTTATTTTATTTTCACTTTGTTTCTGTCAAACACTGTCCATCATCAACATTTCATTGCAGCTTTCCAAATAGATCTGAGCTCTAACTCCTCCTCCACCTTTTTGTCCACCACCCAGGTAACTAAGGACCTGGAGAAGAGGGTGATCAAGTGGTTTGACTTCCTGTGGACCAATAAGAAAGCAGTGGATGAGAGGGAGGTGTTGAAGTATCTGCCTGACAAGCTGAGAGCTGAGATCGCCATCAACGTCCACCTGGACACCCTGAAGAAGGTCTGCTCACAGTTAATAGATGAAATAATCAGGTAAGGCTCACGAGGAAACAGCAGGTGACTCTCGTGTCGCTGTGCAGGTTCGTATCTTCGCGGACTGCGAGGCCGGCCTGTTGGTGGAGCTCGTGTTGAAGCTGCAGCCTCAGGTCTACAGCCCAGGAGACTACATCTGTAAGAAGGGCGACATTGGCAGAGAGATGTACATCATCAAGGAGGGGAAACTGGCCGTGGTCGCAGACGACGGTATCAAGCAGTTTGTGGTTCTGAGTGATGGAAGCTACTTTGGTGAGATCAGCATCCTGGCTATAAAAGGTGAAGTGACAGCGTCTCGGTGGAAGAAGTGTTCAGATCCTTTACTTCAGTAAAAGTACTCATACTGCACTGAAAATACTCCATTACTCTCTCTTTCTGAAGTCGTTCAGTCTACTTCCTGACCGTCCGTCTTGTTCTTCAACAGGCAGTAAGGCGGGAAACAGAAGGACCGCCAACATCAGGAGCATCGGTTACTCCGACCTCTTCTGTCTTTCCAAAGACGACCTGATGGAGGCGTTAACGGAGTATCCTGATGCCAAAGCTCTGCTGGAGGAGAAGGGAAGGCAGATCCTGATGAAGGACGGACTGTTGGACCTGGAGGTACGGTCACATGATCTCAGACAAACAAACAAATGAAGGTTCTTTATTTCCAGCAGTTTGGAGCAGAACCACTGTAATCACCTGCAGAGGGCGTTGAGCAATGTTAAAGTTAAACTAATACTTGGTCTCGTCCTGTAGGTGGCGGCGCAGGGCCCCGACCCCAAAGAGATCGAGGAGAAGGTGGATCGGATGACGAGCACGCTGGACGTCCTGCAGACTCGATACGCTCGGCTGCTGGCCGAACACGAGGCCACTCACAGCAAACTCAAACACCGAGTCACGAAGCTGGAGAAGAAGGTGGTGCCGCCGCCACCTCCAACACCTGAGACCTAGACAACTAAAGAAGAAGAGAAGAAGTAGAGTGACAGTGAAGTGGAGTCGGAGGTGAAGGATGGGGACGTTTGATTTTAGAGTTTGAGAAACTGAATTAGATGAAAGTTAAAAAGTTAGAAAAAATCTGATTTACAAAGTTTAACTTTAAATGTTGTTTAAAAAAACGCTTTTAATTCAGAGCACGTCCATGTGGAGCAGGAAGAGGAAACAAGCAGCACTTCAAGTTCACTGCAGTTCACTTCACTCTTCATGCCACTTTACTTCCGTTTACTTTGTTTTCCATGTGGAGAGTTGAAGTTCGCTCTGTCCACATCATGTTTACATTGACTCCAGACTGAGCTGACAGACTTCAGTCGACAGGCAGAGAGTTAAAAGAAGTTCAGATCTGACAGACTGTGACCTCGCTTCACCTCCTAGATCACCTGCTTTAGAGTCAGTAGAGGTCAAAGGTCAGCAGGTATGAAGGTTTTGCCTTTTACTTCCTGTTTGTTTCATTTTACTGTCAGCCAATCACGTCCCTGCTTTGTGTAAATAGTTCAAGCTTCTTAGTAAAAACATGAGCCAAATGAATCCTGGGAGCTCGACGCTGAAATAAAAATATTTTATAAGAAACACAGAGTCTGTTTTATTGAAACGTCATTAATGAATCACGTCACTTCATGTTACTGCACTTTACTTATTTAAAAGAAATCTTTACAGTACTGTTAGAAAGAGAGGTTTATATATTTACATGTATTATTTGTAACACGCATATCTGTGAATATCTGTGAATATCTGTGAATATCTGTGAATATCTGTGAATATCTGTGAATATATGTGAATATCTGTGAATATCTGTGAATATATGTGAATATATGTGAATATATGTTGGTCCAGATGAATGAAACGTCTGTTGTCGTTGACACGTCGCACAGTGTCTGCGTGCCGCTGTGCACTGTGGGATTTGTAGTTCTATATTTAAAAACAGTCTGCGCTCTACCGGCCGTTTAGGTTCCAAGGACTACAAGTTCCGTCACACACGCTTCTGCGCATGACAACCAGCGCAGCAGACTGCTGGTGCCGACTGCTGAGGTGTGTGTCAGTAAAGATCTCCTGTAAATCGTTTCTCTCCGTGTTTTAACGGAAACCGTTAACGGGAGCAGCTCGGGACGATATTTACGTTTAAATAACAGCTGTTTACCGGATGTGACGTCTGTTCCCGCCTGTTTAAACTGCTCATTTTAACGGCAGTCGTTGGTTAGCTTGCCGCGGCTAGCCGGCTAAGAACAGTTTGAACTGACCAGCTCAGTCGGTGACAGTTTTATACGACTGAAGACAACTTGTTAAGACTCGCCTTCAGTCACAGACTGAATATGTTATGATGTAATGTTATAATATGTGATGAGTTACTTCACCTCCACACAGTACAGATTGCTCCTGTTCTGGCACGACATGAGGCAACACAAGCTAGCGTTAGCCGTTAAAACCAGCGTCCGCTAACGTTACGCTGAAGCACGTCACATGTTTTGTCATATTTATATTTTAACTGGAACAAGCTAGCGTTAGCATAGCATTATGAGTGGATGTGTTAGCAGGAGAAATCACCTGTCTCTCTGTCCTCACCTGTACAGGTCAGGAGGTGGTTGCCATGGAGCCCGCCTGGCGACAGCAGGGCAGGGGGCGTGGCCGAGGCCAGGAGGCTCAGGCTGAAAGGTCACGACCCCCACAGAAGGAGAGAGAGCGGGCGGGGGCGGGACGAGGAGTGAGGACCAAGTCCACCGCGACCCCTGAACCTGGACACGGTGAGGACGGAGCCGGGGTCAGTGCTGGTTCTGGTCCGACGAGGTGAAACCCAGCTGACAGGTGTGTGTGTGTGTGTGTGTGATCGACAGGTGCGTCCGTCCAGTCCAAGTTCGAGGAGATCAGGAAGTCCAACCAGGCTGCTGTTCAGCGACTGGTGGAGAGCCGCATCACTTCCTCCTCCTCTGATGACGACAATGATGATGATGGAGGTGGTAACCATGACAACGGAAAGAGAGGGAAGATCCTGGAGTCCACCTTCACCACCTACACTGACCAGACAGGTGAGTCTGCTGTTACCATAGCAACAGTAGGGTTTTCAGTCAGGTGATATAAACTTAAACTGTCTCTGCCCAGGTGGTGATGTCACCGGTCTGGTCAGAACCGGCCAGTACGTCAGTGACCTGTTTCAGTCCGGAGCTCTCACCTGTCTGATCTGCATCGCCTCTGTCAAGAGGACACAAGCGGTGAGACACACACACACACACACACATATTTACTGCATTACCCATGAGTCTCAGTTGCTGTTGCTATGGTGAAAAAGTGACTGAACAGGGCACGGTCGAATAGTCAAAAAAATGACCTCTCCTCCACCTCGATGGAAAACGTGATAAGGAAAGAAGGAGAGGTGATGAGGAAAGAAGGAGAGGTGATGAGGAGTTAGGAGAAGTGGACTGCTCTCACACTCAGACTCCATCATGAAGTGACGGTGAATGTTGTTGACGTGATCTGTGGTAAAACTACAAAGTCCAGAAGATGGACTACAAACGCTCTCTGAGATACTTCCTGGATCCTCCCCGCGCTCTGACCGTGTTGTTTCACGCAGGAAATATAAAAATGTGACGTCATCACCAACGTCAGAGTGAAATAATAAATGAATATTGTCCACCTGACCTGTTGTTACCTGGTCTGGTCGCTCACCCTCCTGTCCACTCAGATAGAAACATATTAGCAAGTTATGGCAAAGATAGGTGGAGAAGTCTTCTGTCATTAGAGGATTGTTGGTGAAATGCATCTTGGGAGTTGTAGTAAAATGTGCTTCTCTCTCCAGGTGTGGAGCTGTTCCAGCTGTTTCTCTCTCTTCCACCTGCCGTGTATTCAGAAGTGGGCCAGAGACTCGGCCTTCCTCGTCTCCTCCGTCACTGATGAAGACTTTGGACAGAAGCAGCATCCCTGGCCCTGGTGAGTTACCGTGGAGACAGGGCGGGTCGCCAAGGGCCTGGAAAAGGTCCAGGAAAAGTGCGGTTGTCTGAGTTTTGACCCGTCTATCTGATTTTCTGTCCTCAGTCCGAAGTGTCGAGCAGAATATCCACCGAGCGCCACGCCCAACAGGTACGTCTACACCTGCTGCTCCCACCGAAGGTTCTGAGACTACAAGACATCAGGACCACAGACTGGACCTGAAGATGAAACATAAACATTTGACCTCTGTGTTGGCTCAGTCTGTCCAGCAGGGGGCTCCACACTTTGAACTGTTATGTGATCAGTGCAGCAGCTTCCTTTCAAAATAAGAGTCTCTCCTTTTTTAACTGTGTGTGATCCTCTCATTCTGTGTGTGTGTTGTGTGTGATCCTCTCATTCTGTGTGTGTGTTGCATTCAGGTACATGTGTTACTGTGGGAAGGTTCAGGATCCTCCAGCTGATCCGTGGTTAGCTCCTCACTCGTGTGGCTCCGTCTGTCAGAAGGACCTCAAACCCACATGTGGACACACCTGTCTGCTGCTCTGTCACCCCGGTAACCACACGCACACTCTCTCTCTCTCTGTCACCCAGAGTCAGCTGTGATAGACTCCACCCTGGTGCTCACTGTAACACACACTAACACTCTTTGTGTCCTCTGTTTTCAGGTCCGTGTCCTCCGTGTCCAAAGATGGTGTCAGTTTCCTGTTTGTGTGGTAAAGCTAAGCCCCTCCCCCGTCGCTGTAGCAACAAGGTACACCTGAAAACTGACAAACGTGTTTACCTGTTGACTATGCCTCGACTCTCCTGATGCCTGATGGGAGATTTGTGTGTGTGTGTGTGTGTGTGTGTGTGTGTGTGTGTGTGTGTGTGTGTGTGTGTGTGTCTCTCTCTGCAGGCGTGGTCATGTCAGCAGCAGTGCAACAAGTTGTTACCCTGCAAGCAACACACCTGTACACAGCCCTGTCACACAGGTACACACACCTGAACACACACCTGTACACAGCCCTGTCACACAGGTACACACACCTGTACACAGCCCTGTCACACAGGTACACACACCTGAACACACACCTGTACACAGCCCTGTCACACAGGTACACACACCTGAACACACACCTGTACACAGCCCTGTCACACAGGTACACACACCTGAACACACACCTGTACACAGCCCTGTCACACAGGTACACACACAGCTCACTCCCACCTGTCTGTCTCTCTCAGAGTGTTCTCCGTGTCCCAGAGTCAGCGTTCAGAGGTGTGTGTGTGGTCGACACAAAGCAGAGAGACCGTGTGCGAGTCCTCAGTGGAACTGTCAACAGGTACGTCTCACACACACACACACACAGTGTACACCTGTTGACACTGACAGACTGTACTTCCTCTTCAGGTGTGTGGCTCTCTGCTCTCCTGTGGGAATCACACCTGTGAGGTTGTGTGTCATGATGGAGTGTGTCCTCCGTGTCCTCGCTCCGTCAGCAGATCCTGTCCCTGCGGCAAGACCAGTAAGTGCACACTCACACACACACACACACACACTCACACACACACACACACACTCACTCTGCTGGTATGTACTAAATGTCACTGTGTGTGTGTGTGTGTGTGTGTGTGTGTGTGTGTAGAGTCATCTCTGCCGTGCACAGAGGAAGTGTCTCCGTGCGGTGACACGTGTGATCGCCGCCTGTCATGTGGAAAACACACCTGTTCAATGAGGTGTCACAGAGGGAGCTGTGAGACCTGCAGACAGGTAACACACACACACACACGCACAGTCACACATCCACACTGTAACACACACACTGACTGTCTCTGTGTGTGTGTCAGGAGGTGGAGAAGGAGTGCAGGTGTGGTAAATACAGGAAGTTGATGCCGTGTCATAAAGAATACCTGTGTGACTCCAAATGTCCAAAAACCAGAAGCTGCCAGAGACACCAGTGCAGGAGGAAGGTGAGTCCACACCTTCATCACCCGGTTTACCAGAGCAGCCAGGTGTCTTCAAGCCGCCTCAGGCCGATGAGCTTGTCGGTGTCCAGCATTCTCCGTCACCGATAATGAGATCAGAGGAGGAGGCTGATGTTTTTATTGGCTGATCGTCACACTCTGCAGCCAATGGGATTTACAGAGTTACAGCATCAGAGCTAGACAGCCCCATCTACTCCCATGTAACCTGGAGAGGAGCACGGGGCACCTGTTCTTTCTCTCTCTCCCCAGGTCACATGTTTTAACTTCACACACTGACATTGGGCATTCACATGGTCGACAAGATGAGGATGCTCACGGTCATTTGGGCTTTTTGATACCACCTACCGTTTGGCATTAATGTCCACTGATGGAGGGGGTTCACAAAGACACAGAGACTGAAACCTTTCCAATACGTTCCCGGTCGGGTTTGAAGTCGCATGGACGGAGACGTGACGGTCTCATCTGAATCTGTGTGTGTGTGTGTGTGTGTGTAAATGTCATGTGATGTGTCAGGAGTGTGTGTGTGATCTGATAGTTAAAGGTTGACTGTCGGGGTGTGTGTTTGAGTGACGTGACGTGTGTTATCGCTCATCGATCCTTTCAGCTGTTTAAACTCTGTTTCCCACGGTGCACTATGTTTCAGTGTTGCCCTGGTAACTGCCCTCCGTGTGACCAGAGCTGTGGACGAACTCTGGGCTGTCGCAACCACAAGTGTCCCTCCGGCTGTCACCAAGGTAACGCTCAGCTGATAGGTGTGTGTGTGTCTGATAGGGGTGTGTGTGTGTGGCTCTGTCTGTGTGTGTGTGCGCGTGCCTGTGTAACTTCCTGTTGTTGAAACACTTGCATGAACCTGTCACCTCTCGTCCAATCACAGCTTGATAACCTCATTAACACAAAGTTTCAGGTGTTTCATTTAAAGCACACACACACACACATCACTGTCTGTCACACGTTGTGAGTCACAGCTGGTGGAAGGTCAAAGGTCAAACTCAGGAAAATTCTGACCCATAACACCCCCTGAAGAGTGTGTGTGTGTGTGTGTGTGTTGACATTTCTTCCAGCTGATAGGGCTGAGTGTGTGTGTGTGTGTGTGTGTGTGTTTGGGAAAATGTTGACCTCCACTTCCTGCTGAACATCATTAATCCTTTTATTAAAGATGTGTGTGTGTGTGTGTGTGTGTGTGTGTGTGTGTCTGATAGCTTCCTGCCTCTATTGTCCACTGATTGGACGATAGCGGGTTAATTTATGCGTCCGTCTGCGTCACGATTGGTCGGGTAGATTAGAGTTAGTTTATTTGTGCTCCCGCGTGCTGATTGGCTGCTCTGACCTTTCAGGGCGGAACAGATAGAAGGTCACAGCGCCGTCGCCGCAGATAACAGCCGACGGCGAGGCAGGTTGACTTCCCATGAAAGGCGCGGTGATATTTAGTCCAGACACGGACAGCAGCTCGCCATCCAGATTTACTCTTGTCCGGCGGCTTCTTGCTCGCTCACTCTCTCCTTTTCTCTTCTTAGCTTCCTCCGTCAGCGTCCTCTTCACTCTCTGCTCCTCTGCCATCATGTCCATAGAAGCTGCTGACTGCTGGGCCTGTGAACGTCCACACTCCATAAAATCTGATCCAGTTTCACCAGAATCAGTGAAATAGTTGGTGTGTGTGACTTAGTGCCGTAAAGCGTTACGTACTTCTCCCGACCCGGAGCCCAAAGTTACATAGTGTGAGAACAGACGTACGACTGACAGAGACACCGTTCACCTGATCACAGGTCAGCTGATCACAGGTCACCTGATCAGCAGGAGTTACAGTCTGTTCATTAAAGTTACACCGTTGAGGTCAAACAGGAAGTTTATCAGCTGTGACACACTCAGTTATCTGCTGCCACGCTGATGTCGAGTGTGGACAGACGAGACACAGACGGAGTTATTCAGGGAAACACTCACCGACTCCAAGAGGTCACACTCACTTTAACAACAGAGCCTCCACATGTCTCACCTGTCCTGTGATCTCACCTGTCCTTCAGGTAGCTGTTATCCCTGTCCAGAGTCGGTGGAGGTGCGGTGTACCTGTGGTTCCACCGTCTTGTCGGTCCCTTGTGGTCGAGAACGGACCACCAGACCTCCTCGCTGCAAAGAACCCTGCAGGTAAACACTGTGATGGTCCAACCCGGTCCGGTTCCTGTCACCTGTTGGTACGTTAACCTGTCGTCTCCTGCAGGCGTCCTCCAAAGTGCCACCACCCGACCAGAGAGAGCCACCGCTGCCACCCCGGGAAATGCCCCACCTGCAGACAGGTGTGCCTGCTGCCACTGCCTGGCTGCAGTCACACCTGTCCACAGCCGTGCCACGACCAGGTGGCAGTCAAGTCCCAACAGGTGAGAGTCCAGGCAGGTTAGCTTATAATGCAGTGACATCATCATGACTGAAGACTGTGTGTGTGTGTGTGTGTGTGTGAGAGAGAGAGAGAGAACAGACATCGTCGTTATTTAAAGCAACATTTCCTGTTTGGAGAACCTCCTCTGAACGTTCACATAACGTTATCTCAATGTTATCTCTGTGTTCTGTTTGTTTGTTTTAGGTGCAGTTAGCCGGCCCGTGGGAGCAGCCGACAGAACCAGCGTTTGTGGAGAAAGCTCTGCCCTGTCCACCATGTCAAGTCCCAATGCCAACGTAGGACACACACACACACACACACACACACACACACATCAGACTGATCATAAACACTCGAGGTCCATTATCAGTGTGTGCTCATTAGAAACACCTCGTGCAGACCAAACAGAGCAGCTCAGCCCGTCTGACCAGGACAGACAGCAGGACTGCAGCAGAGAGGAGAGGCATGCTGATGGAGGATTGTTTGAGAGTGAAGGAAACTTATTTCAGTTCAGTCTTTGTTTCTGACCTGTCAGTGCATGTATTCACTGTCCGTGTGGCAGTGTGTCCGTTCAGACAAAGTGTGTGATGATCACACACACACACACACACATTCCAGTGTACTTTGGTCCTGTCATGCATCATTACACCTGAGATTAAAAACTCTGCACGCCGTGTGTGTGCCAGCTGCCTGCAGCTCAGTGACGTGTGTGTGTTGATGTTCAAGGTACTCCAGCCAACAGACACAAACAGGCTGGTGTGTGTGTGTGTGTGTGTGTGTGTGTGTGTGTGTGTGTGTGTGTGTGTGTGTGTGTGCACGGCCTCATTGTTCAGCTGTCACGTGTAGGCTGTGATGAGCTGGAGGTGATGGTGGCCGCTCTCGACGATGACTTTCATCTGTAACGCTGATGTTTTTATGATTGACTGAAATCATGACTCATCGTTTGTGTGAGTCTGAAAAGTGTCGAGTCATTAAAGTGAATGAGACGTTGAGTGTTCATGTGTTTGTCTTTCAGGGCCTGCTTTGGAGAACATGAGGTAAGAACCAGAACCAGAACCAGCTCCGTCTTCACGTCTCCGTCACTCAAACCCGTTCATCTCTGATCAGCACTCAGTGTCAGTCCATCTTTCCTTCCCTCCTTCCCTCGTCTCCTCTCCTCTGTTTTCTTTCCATCTCAGCATTCGTCGTCCGTCCTTCTCACCTCGTCCACTCCTCTCTCCCCATCCGTCTCCTTCGTCATTCTCTCATCTTATTTAGTCGTTTTGTTTTCCTCTCACTCGTCCTCTCACTCGTCCTCTCTCTTGTCCTCTCTCTCGTCCTCTCTCGTCCTCACACTCGTCCTCTCTCTCGTCCTCTCTCGTCCTCTCACTCGTCCTCTCACTCGTCCTCTCTCTCGTCCTCTCACTCGTCCTCACACTCGTCCTCTCTCTCGTCCTCTCTCTCGTCCTCTCACTCGTCCTCTCTCGTCCTCTCTCTCGTCCTCTCTCTCGTCCTCTCTCGTCCTCTCTCTCGTCCTCTCTCTCGTCCTCTCACTCGTCCTCACACTCGTCCTCTCTCTCGTCCTCTCACTCGTCCTCTCACTCGTCCTCTCACTCGTCCTCTCTCGTCCTCACACTCATCCTCTCTCTCGTCCTCTCACTCGTCCTCTCACTCGTCCTCTCTCTCGTCCTCTCTCTCGTCGTCTCACTCGTCCTCACACTCGTCCTCTCACTCGTCCTCTCTCTAGTCCTCTCTCTAGTCCTCTCACTCGTCCTCACACTCGTCCTCTCACTCGTCCTCTCTCTCGTCCTTTCACTCGTCCTCTCTCGTCCTCACACTCATCCTCTCTCTCGTCCTTTCACTCGTCCTCTCACTCGTCCTCTCACTCGTCCTCTCTCTCGTCCTCACACTCGTCCTCTCTCTCGTCCTCTCACTCGTCCTCTCACTCGTCCTCTCTCTCGTCCTCTCACTCGTCCTCACACTCGTCCTCTCTCTCGTCCTCTCACTCGTCCTCACACTCGTCCTCTCTCTCGTCCTCTCTCGTCCTCACACTCGTCCTCACACTCATCCTCTCTCTCGTCCTCTCTCGTCCTTTCACTCGTCCTCTCTCGTCCTCACACTCGTCCTCACACTCATCCTCTCTCTCGTCCTCTCTCTCGTCCTCTCTCGTCCTCTCTCTCGTCCTTTCACTCGTCCTCTCTCGTCCTTTCACTCGTCCTCTCTCGTCCTCACACTCATCCTCTCTCTCGTCCTTTCACTCGTCCTCTCTCGTCCTTTCACTCGTCCTCTCTCGTCCTCACACTCATCCTCTCTCTCGTCCTCTCTCTCGTCCTCTCTCTCGTCCTTTCACTCGTCCTCTCTCGTCCTTTCACTCGTCCTCTCTCGTCCTCACACTCGTCCTCACACTCGTCCTCTCTCGTCCTCTCTCTCGTCCTGCTTCAGTCTTTAAAGTTGTCTGCTCTGTGTGTTGATAGGTCAGTCCGGTGCCGTGTCATCGCCGTGGTCGCTTCTCTTGCAGGCGACTCTGCGGGCGACCTTTGACCTGCAGAAACCACAGCTGCAGAAGGGAGTGTCACTTGGTTACCGACGACAACAAGGTGATGATCTCGAGGTGGTGAATTAGTTAATAAGTCGTTAGGAGAGGATTCTGACCAATCACATCTCTCTCTGCAGTGTGAGGTGTGTGAGGAGGGCTGCTGTAAGCCCCGCCCCCCCGGCTGCCCTCACACCTGTCCCCGCCCCTGTCACCCCGGCGACTGCCCGTCCTGCAGCCAGATGATCCGGCAGCGCTGCCACTGCAAGATCAGCATCCTCTACGTGGAGTGCACGTCAGTACACGCCGCAACGCGGAAACATGTTTCAGACGGCCCGCTCGAGACGACAGGACGCTGCTCATTCATTGGCTGACTTTGTCTCTGCAGGAAGTTGACGTCAGCTGATGATCAGACGAAGGTGGAGTTGGGCTCCTGTAACAATCAGTGTCCTAAAGAGGTGAACACACACACGCACACACACACACGCACACACACCCCAAACCAACCTCCATATATGGAGACATCAGGGTGAGCCCCGTTGCATCATGGGACGTTTATCAGGAGTGGAGTCACATTAGTGCACAAAATAGTCACACTCCTCCTCCTTCTTTCCCTGTCTCCTTCCCTTCCTTCCTTTGTGTCCTTCCTTTCCTTCTTTGTTTGTTTTCCTTCTATCAATAATCAATAATCATCAGTGTCATGCAGACGTAACACAACAGCTCTCTGTCCAACAATCAATTCAGCTCAGCGGGGCCCTCCACACACACACACACACACACACACACACACTCACTTTCACCTGGGAATGATTTAGCTTTTTCACTCTGTCACTTACTGGCACTGACACACAAACACACACAAATACACACAAATACACACTTGTATTTGTGTGTCCTGAAGTTTTACTGATTTTTGGCTCAGAGTTCCTGGTTCCTGCTGGAAGTTTCTCAAGCGTTACAAGAGTGTTAGAGGAGCGTTAGAGGAGCGTTTCTCCCTGCAGATTTTCATTGGTTCATGTGTTTCTACCATGAGGAAGATGAAGGTGTTTTTTCAGGACTTTGTGTTATCAGGACTCACAAACCTTTATACGAGGTAGGAAAGGAGATGTTTTGGTGAGATCAAGGTAAGTCTGCAGGAAATGAGTGTGTGTGTGTGTGTGTGTGTGTGTGTGTGTGTGTGTGTGGTATGTTTACACACACATGGTGATCAAACATCAGGTTTGTTTTCACTGATGTCACGGGTCGCTTCATGTTTCACTCTGTGTTTTTCTTCTTTGTTCCCTGGAAGTCTTCTCCTGCCTCAGTGACAGAACCAGAACCAGAACCAGAGTGTGATGGAGCTGTGTTTATTCACACTGTGTGTGTGTGTGTGTGTGTGTGTGTGTGTGTAGCTGAGTTGTGGACATCGCTGTAAGCAGGTGTGTCATCCAGGAGTGTGTGCGGGGAAATGTCAACAGAAGGTGAGGCTGCGATGTCCCTGCAAGAGGATCAAGAAGGTACACACACACACACACATATATATCCTGTGACACACTTAACACGAAAAGACACACACGCAAACACACATTTAAGACACATAAATACGCATTTATTATAACGGTCTATTTTTGATGTGTGTGTGTGTGTGTGCGTGCGTGCGTGCGTGCGTGCGTGCGTGCGTGTGTGCGTGCGTGTGTGTGTAGGAGTTCCCGTGCTCTCTGTCGGATCAGTGTGTTCAGTGTGACGACACCTGCAGAGACCAGCAGAGGAAAGTCAGCCAGGTACACAAACAAACACACACACCTGTACAGTGACAGAATCACACCTGATGCACACTAACCACTCTGTGTGTGTGTGTGTGTGTGTGTGTGTGTGTGTGTGTGTGTGTTCAGCTGAAGGAGGCGGAGCAGCGAGCAGCTCAGGAGGAGGAGCAAAAGAAACTTCAGGTGAGTTTTTAACGAGGTTAACGAGCTTCAGCCTTAATGAATCCGGCTCGTCACCTGTTGGTCTACCTGTTGTGTTCAGGAGGAGCTGGAGGCGTTCGAGAAGCGTCAGCAGCGAGGAGGTCGGAGGAGTAAGAAGCGTGGGAGGAGGGAGGAGGTGGACGATGATGGGGGGAGGGCGGGGCGGTGGAGGTGGTGTGCCGTCGCCGTCCTCGTCCCATTGGTTGGAGCTCTGCTGTCGGCCGCCGCCTACTACCTCCTGACCACGCCCTGAACCGACATGCTAACAGGCGTGCTAACACAAACATGTGACAAACATGCTCTGATGTCACAACTGTCTTCAGATGTTTTGGCTTTCATTTCACTCTCTCATTTTGTCTTTTATTTTGGTAGTTTTCTTTCTTCCTGTTTGACGTTGAGAATTCCAAAAAAAAGGAATCATGTTATTTTGTCTGTGAAACATTTTCTAGTTTCTCACAAAATGTTTGTGTTGTTTGACTTCCTCTGATCTGACGGATCCAAAAACATCAATCAGCTTTTAACTCATTAAAAACATTTTGGTTTTGAAGAGTTGAAGAGAGGCAGAAGAGTTTGATTTCAGATGAAGTAAAATTGAATATTTCAGGATTGAGAGTTTTTTTTTTCTTTCTTCAGTTTGGCCCAAAAAGAATAATTTCCAGTGTTCCTGTACGAGCAGCCCTCATTAAAGTTTATCGTACCACATTGGACCTCATGTTTCCTTTTGTCTGATGCAGTTTGACTATAAATGTTCATTCATATTCATCATCACTGTTTCACGTTTACTCACCAACATACCAACACAATGCGACAGCCGCTCTGTACTCAAGGCGTAGCAGTTAGCAACGCGTTCTCTGACAGCAAACCTCTGTTCACGTTTGAACTTTGAACTTTCTTCTCGTTTTAACGAAGTCAAAGATGTTTTGCAAAGTTGAAACTTTGAGACAAAATATTTGAGCTCGGTTTGCTCTGTGCAGAGTACACAGGAGGATGAAAGACCAACACTGTTTTTTGTACCAGGCTGTAAACATGTTTGTTCTGCTGAAGTTGGACATGGGGACTTATGGAGACTGACTCACTTCATTTCACATCACTGACACGAAGGTTGCTGCTTGGTTTCAACCAGTAGAGGGCGTTAGCTGCATATTTAAAGACTTTATACTGAAGACGACATCTGAATCTTTAAAGTCAGCGTTAATTTGAACGGCGGTTAACTTCTTCATCTTCTTTTAGCCTGTTGTTGTCTTGTTTTAGCTTATCTTTAGCTAGTTATCTTGTTCAAGCTTATAGTTAGCCTGTAGTTAGCTTGTAGTTAGCTTGTTTTAGCCTGTAGTTAGCTTGTTTTAGCTTGTAGTTAGCCTGTAGTTCGCTTGTTTTAGCTTGTAGTTAGCCTGTAGTTAGCTTGTTTTAGCTTGTAGTTAGCCTGTAGTTAGCTTGTTTTAGCTTGTAGTTAACTTGTTTTAGCTTGTAGTTAGCCTGTAGTTAGCTTGTTTTCAGCTTGTAGTTAGCTTGTTTTAGCTTGTAGTTAGCCTGTAGTTCGCTTGTTTTAGCTTGTAGTTAGCTTGTTTTAGCTGTCCAGAGTGTGTGTGTGTGTGTGTGTGTGTGTGTGTGTTTGGTGGTGTGTTGTTGTGAAGTTGTCGTTACAGAGTCAGTGTGATTTTTAATTTTTATTTCTGGATAAAACCTGAAACCTGAACCCCCCCCCCCCCCCCCACACACACACACACACACACACACACACGCACACACGTTGTAGTTAAACTTGTGTAGAGTGTGTGTGTGACCCAGAGTGTGTTTTGGGATTTAAAACACACACACATCGGCACGAGGCTCATGTCCCAGCATGCACTTGACCGTGAATTGGGTTTAATCTCTTGTTAAGGCTCCGTCACGTGCAGACAACCTGAGCTCTGTGTGTGTGTGTGTGTGTGTGTGTGTGTGAGAGAGCCTGAGGGGGCGGAGCCAGCGTGTCTCGTGCTCGGTTAGTTAGCGGAGCTGCTCGCGGGCAGCAGGCAGAGGGATGGTCTCGCGCTCGGCGGCGGGCAGCATCAGGTCATGTTGTCCGCGCGGCTGGAGACCTGCCCGCGTGTCACCTTCAGCGGCGGAGCGGGAACTGCGGCGGTGAGTGTGTGTGTGTGTGTGTGTGTGTGTGTGTGTGTGTGTGTGGAGCTCCTCCACCTCATCTCTGTGCTATTGTCCTTGAATGTGGCGCTCCGTCTCCTTGTCTCCTTGTCTCCGTCCTCCGGCTCCGGTTCTGGTCGCTGTCTTCACGCTGCTGTCGGTTCTGTCACCGGTTCGGCATCAAAGCTCCAATAATTAGTGACTGATTAAGAAAAGAGCAGCTGAAAGTCTTTGATGAATAAGTTGACAGCTCGTTACTAACCAGAAATCTGATTTTTAGATTTTAACGTTCATTAACCGTCCAGAACCAGAACAGTTCTACTGAGAACTCGCCAACAAACACTGATTGTCTTCAATCATCCGACTGTAAATATAGATTATAGATTATAGATTAACATTTTCATCAGTTTATCTGTTAAACTCGACTCGCTCGGTCCTCCGTGACGACTCTTCGGTGAACTCTCCCCCAGAAAAGAGGCTCCGTCTGGGGCAGAGCGAGCCGGTGGGTCCCTCCGTTCACCGGTGGAGACGATGAGACGACGGTTACGTGTTCGTGAGAAAAATCTACGACAGAAAATATGTTTGAGTTTTTGTGGGACGATCTCTGAGACTCGGTCTCTGAGACTCGGTCTCTGCGACGACTCTTTGGTGAACCTCATCCAGATAATATGCACATATTTAGTTAATTATACCGATGTCAGAATGACTGATTAACTCATATTTTTAAAATGTATTGACTAAACTTACTATAGAAATTCAATGATTGATTATAAAATAATAATTAGTGTCTGAACTCTGTAATAAGAACTCAACAAGGTTCGTTAGTTTCCAGTCTGATGCTTCTTTAAATTTAACCTTTCATTTAAACTTTTTAATGATTAATATCTGAGTTTGTCTAATAAAAGAAAGGTTAATTATTAATGAAAGAACAAAACATGAAGCTGCAGCTTTATTATTATTATTAATCATCTGCTAATCATTTTTCTTTGTTAATTAACGAGCCAGTCACCAATTATGTGTCAGAACAACAACATGTTTTTAAATATTCAGTTTACTAAAATGTCAATAAATAAATCACAAAATATTTAGTTTACTTTTTTTTTTACAGGAAATCTTCAATTATAAAACAGCTTATTTCAGCATAAAACATCAGCTGTTTTAGGGTCACAAACAAACTGTAATAATACTGTTTAATTGTTAAATTTAATGAAAGTTGAACTTTTCAGTAAAGTTTATTGTTAAAGTGTAAAACAGTCGAGTCCCGTGTCCGTTACGTTTGATAACTGCACCAAAGATAAAAAACATCAGCCAACATCGAAAACCTCATTTATCACTCTGAGTTATAAATGACTGAATCTGAAGAATAATATTTATTCATCCTGACTCTACATATATTTAAAACTTTATGTTGAAGTGGTTCAGCTTCCATAGTGTAAGTTTGACCTCCAAAATAAAAGTCTGAAATGAATGAAATAAAATCAGCTCTGAGGTTTTTGACAGACTGAAATCATGAATAATTAAGTTTTAATATAAACACAGACTCGTGATGACTCGTCATGAGTCTCTCTGTATTAACAGAGAGAGAGAGAGAGTGGTGGAGCGAGCAGTACTTAAAGCAGAGCGGTGTCGAGTGACAGCTCGTCATCATGTCGCTTCAAAAATAACTTCAACATGTCCAATGGAAACTCTGAGAGGACACCCGGGCCGGGCCATGCCGGGCCGGGCTGCCCCCCCCCCCCCCCGTCAGGTTATTTATAACGAGCACGGAGGGGGCGGGGCTTACACTGGATTTCTTCATGTCTGTCACACACACAGAAGGTAACACTTTGATGATGTCATAACCCCGGGTTGATGTGTCGTCTTCAGACTCGAGGACCCGAGGTCGGGATGGGCGGGGAGACGTGTCCTCACAAGCTGGGATCGACCAATCACCTTCGACTTCTGCTCTACATCCTGATCCCCACTGTGAGCCTGCTGGCCGGCCTGCTGCTGCTCGCCCTCACCCTGACCGGTACACACACACACACACACTACCTACACGATGAGTTGACCTCTGAACCGGCAGTGTCCAGTCTAACAGTGAACACAGCAACAGAACCTCTGAACCGGCAGTGTCCAGTCTAACAGTGAACACAGCAACAGAACCTCTGAACCGGCAGTGTCCAGTCTAACAGTGAACACAGCAACAGAACCTCTGAACCGGCAGTGTCCAGTCTAACAGTGAACACAGCAACAGAACCTCTGAACCGGCAGTGTCCAGTCTAACAGTGAACACAGCAACAGAACCTCTGAACCGGCAGTGTCCAGTCTAACAGTGAACACAGCAACAGAACCTCTGAACCGGCAGTGTCCAGTCTAACAGTGAACACAGCAACAGAACCTCTGAACCAGCAGTGTCCAGTCTAACAGTGAACACAGCAACAGAACCTCTGAACCAGCAGTGTCCAGTCTAACAGTGAACACAGCAGCCTATAAGCTGGTTTTCTTGCTGGGTTTGGCTCCTGGCATCCCGGGCTGAGTCAGTTCAGTTCAGCTACACGGCTGACTGAGCTAACCACAGTTAGCAGTTAGCTACTTAGCAACATTTTTATCAAGTAATGGTAGCTAATGTTAGTAGTTAGCTAACCTGGAGGGAAAAACTAATTAAGTTCATAACATTAGCCTTTTCCCAAAACTAGCGAACATTAACTTGTGTTAGCAGTTAGCTACATTAGCACTAGCTCCAAATCGACTGGATCCGCAGTGTTAGCTGTATTAGCTTTCTTATATTAGCTTTAGCTCTCCTGCTGCTTATCAGTGTTTCCATCATGAAGTCTGTAGATCACCTGCTGTAACTGCTGTAATTATCCCCTGTTGGTCTCAGGGGCTGAGCTCCAAAACGGACCAGTCCGGTCTGGCTGCTCATCTTGCTTCTGTTAGCATGCTGACCTTGGCTAATTAGCAGTTAGCTGCTTTAGCATGTGGTTATGCAAAAGTTATGAGTCCATGAGGAAACGGTGTGTTGGACGAACAGATGAAGGGTGAATGTTTGAACAGGCGGGTGGATGAACAGTGTGTGGGAGGAGGAGCAATGACACACATTCAGATTGTCTAATTAATTCACAGGCGACTTAATTACATCATACGTGTGGGTGTGTGACAGTGTGTGTGTGTATGTGTGTGTCAGTGTCATGCTTCCTCTTATCACCACGACAACGGGGACTCCCTCAGCCAATCAGGAGCAGAGTTACCGTCTCAAACATTCAGACAGAAAGAATTTCAAATATTTACACAGGTAGTAAAACTCAACTCCTCCTTCACCTCCTCCACCTCCTTCCATCTTATTTGTCCTCTCTTCTTTGTCTCCTTCCTTTCTTCCTTCTCTCTTCATCTTCCTTGCTTCCTCCTTTCTGTTCCTATCCCACATTTCTCTCTTTGAATTTTTTCTCACATGTTCACAATGAGCTTGTCTTCGCCTCTTTTTTTTCCTCCTCTTCCTCCTCTCCCTCCTCCTTCCTCCTCATCTTCCTCAGCAGCTGTTGTTGGTTGCATCCCCCTCGCCTCATTAACCAGCTAACGGTCTATAAAGTGTTTCAGATCTTTGTTTGTCTCTCCGTCTGTTGTTCGTTTGAAGCTGAACTCTCTGCAGACTCTCAGTATATATTATATTATATATTTTATATATGTATTATATATGACTTCGCATCATGTGGTACCTGTGTTGACCAGGAAGGTACGTGATGAACATGTGATCAGTCATGTGGCAATTGTCTGCTGCCCCGCTGTGATGTCATACGTGTCTCGAACACGTGAGAAGCTCCATGTATACGTTTGAATATTAAATATGACTTTATATAACACACGGTTTATTTATAGACAGACTGTACATGAAGCTCTTCACAGCACTAACACAAACCTCTGCCTCATGGAACCAAGTCGTCTATATTCAGGTACATACTGCAGTATATATTCAATATATATTCAGTACATGTTCAGGTACATATTGCAGTATACGTAGTATATATGTTCAGATATACTGTGTGTGTGTGTGTGTGTGTATATGTTGTGTGTAGTTATGTGTAGAAATCTGTCAGTGACTCATTATATTCCACATTAACTGTGTGTGTGTGTGTGTGTGTGTCTGTGTGTGATGTAAATAGAGCAGTCTGTCTGTTTCACCATGGTAACTGGATCGCTCTGACACTATTCATAGTTTTCCTGTTGAACACACGTCAAACACAGGCTGAGACAGCAGTTGTTGCAACGCACATGCCATTAACATTACTCTGTTAACACACACACACACACACACACAATCTGTATGTCTTGATGTTTAAAGTGTCGATCAGCTGATGATTTATTTGAGTTTGTCCTGACGGCAGTAACAATAGAACACACACATGAGTTAACCTTTGTAACCTCATGTGAATACATAGTCTGTACTTCCTGCTCTGTAGCTGTCATATTTGGTAACGAGCAGCACAAGCTGTGATCCGACTGTTTGGTGTGTTCCTGAACGCAACACGTCTGATAGATAGATACGATGTCTGTTTCTATGAATGAATCATGATCGCTGAGTGTGTCCATACTGATTATTCTGACATGCTACTCCTACCTCAGTTTTGATCGCTCAGACACAAAAAAGGTATCAAATTGACCGTCTCAGCCGGGAATGGTGTGCTATGACTTTTCTCAGAGTTTCACCAAACAGTTTCACCAAAAATCATCAAAAACAAGGCCAAAGTTTACAATGGGTGTGTATGGGTAGAATGTTCCACAGCTAGAGTGGAGAGGGAGAGAAACATTTATTAGAAAATACATTTGCAAACGGCTCTCGTGGCCACAAATGTCACTCTACAGAAATAATTTCTACATAGAAACGTAGGAAAATTGGTGGGCTACGCAGCGATATCACTGCTGAAGCTGTCAGACTTCTAGTTTTGGCGGGAGACGCACTGATGCGCCAGGATCACCCACCGACAGCCCCATCTACTCCCATGTAAACTGGAGAGGAGCACGGGGCACCTGTTCTTTCTCTCTCTCCCCAGGTCACATGTTTTAACTTCACACACTGACATTGGGCGTTCACATGGTCGACAAGATAAGGATGCTCACGGTCATTTGGGCTTTTTGATACCACCTACCGTTTGGCATTAATGTCCACTAGTTGGAGGGGGTTCATTTAGAGACTTTCTGTGTCTCTCAGCAGTCACTCACACACAGACAGAGCACAGCTGCAGTTAATTACTCTGACCTGCAGCTGACCCTGGTTGTCTCTCAGCAGGTATATTTGGCAGCAGCCTTCTGGACTCCAGCCCCCTGCCCTCCCCCGAGCCTATTGCCGACAGTTACCATGGAAACAGCACAAACCTCTCCTCCTCCTTCTTTGACATGGTAAACGTTACGGTTGCACCACAAAACCGCGTCCACCACGATGACCACAAGGATGATGATGTCACATCCAGCCATGAGCACAGCACACCTGCTGCCACCACCAGCACTCCTCCAGCCTCCTCTCAGGCTCCACCCACCCAGCCATACACAAGCATGCCTCTTGATTGGCTGACTTCTGTGGCGTCACTCAGCACCGCCTGGCCAATCGGCACCACTGCAGCGCCTGACTCAGGTAAGAGAGAAAAAACTACAAATCCCAGAATCCTCTGCTGTGCTTCTGTCTGTGTTATTGTGTCCTTTTCTGTCAAACACTAAAATCTTATTAGACTCCATTAATGCAGGACAGAGAGAGTGTGTGTGTGTGTGCGATGATAAATCGTTCATTCAGTTTCTATTTTAAAATTCTCCTCGTCTCTGTCCGTCCACTGTCCTTCACTGTCTCTCTCTGTCTCTGTATTAACGTGGAGTCGAGGTGAATGCTAATGAGCTGCACACTGTCCTGTCCTCTGATTGGACACTGGGCGGTCACCAGACAAATGGGACACTCAACATCAAGCTAACTCTGACCCCGAAACTCCACTGGACACGTCTCCGTCTCTGTCTCTGTTTCAGTCCATCCTGCATCGGTGTTTCTCTGTCTGGCTTCCTGTCACCTCGAGCTGCTCTGCTCAAACAAATTAAAACAGGTAAAACTACCCTCCGCCTGACTCTTCAGTCTGTCTGTTGTGTTTCTTCCTGTCTGTCTGCAGGCAGCTGTCAGCTGATCGTGGAGCCTCAGTGTCACATGTTGCCCTACAACCAAACATGGCTGTCCTCCTCAGTCGCCGTGGTGAAGAGCTCCGAGGTCGACATGTTGCTGAGGTAACCAGATCCTGTCAGCGCTCCCTCTCCTTGTTCACTGTCTTTGTGGCTCAACCACAGCAGTCTCTCTTTCTGTCGCAGATGATGTAAGGAGTATTCAGACGTGTCTCTGTTGTTGCAGGTTCTTCAGCTACCTCAGCAGACTGTCCTGCTACAGACACATCATGCTGTTCGGCTGCTCGCTGGCACTGCCCGAGTGTGTCGCAGCTGATGGGACGCACAGCAGGTAACTCTAACACTTAGCTTAGTTTAGCTCATAGCCTGGCTCTCTTCCTGGGTTAGCTTAGCTCGTAGCCTGGCTCTCTTCCTGGGTTAGCTTAGCTCGTAGCCTGGCTCTCTTCCTGCTCTGTTGCTCCACATAAATCTCAGCTGTTCAGACTGTAAGTGGGGCAGCGTGTGTGTGTGTTTAAACACAGCTGAGAATAACATCACACACACATTCTTAAATTAGAACACACATACTTGTTGACCTCTGACCTCTGATAATGTGTCATGTTTTTCTCTGAGTGGGCGTGTCGTAGCTTCCGTCACAGGAGGATTCTGGGTAATGTAGTCTCTCTCTCTGCAGGCGGGTTGTGCTGCCCTGCGAGTCGTTCTGCGAGGCGGCGCGGGAAGGCTGTGAGCCCGTCCTGCAGATGTTTAACGCCTCCTGGCCTGAGTTCCTGCGCTGCTCGCAGTTCAGCAACACGACCACCACCGCCGTGCCACCACTATCGTTGTCATCACCCACGTCAAACCCCGCCCCTTACACCTGTTACACGCCACGACAGGTCAAAGGGAAACCCTGTGAGTAAACACACACACACACTCTGAATTGATCACATGGTTCGATGACATCACTGCTGTACACTCTCTCTCATTGGTTGGCAGCTGTGTGCGGCGGGAAAGACCACTTCCTGTGCACGACAGGGATTTG
Source organism: Nibea coibor (assembly GCA_023373845.1). Classification (NCBI taxonomy): domain Eukaryota; kingdom Metazoa; phylum Chordata; class Actinopteri; family Sciaenidae; genus Nibea; species Nibea coibor. Next base: position 474,835 of record CM041729.1, read on the forward strand.
TGTCCCTCAGAAACTGGTTTGCAACGGATACAACGACTGTGACGACTGGAGTGATGAGACACACTGTGGTGAGATACACACACACACACACACACACACACTGTGGCATGTATAAATAGCAGAGCAGAGTTTTTAGCTTGTTGTCGTGGCGACGTGTCTGCAGGTGATTGATTGGACGGCGGAGCTTCCGGAACTGTTTGTGACAGAGATGGTGGTTGTCATGGCGACATCAAAGAGCCTATAGGCTGAGACTTATAAAGAAAGAGAGTTTTAGTCTTTGTGTACTGACGTCTCTCGCCCTCAGACTGACCTCCTCGTCTTTAAGACGCCGTAAATGTCGACAAACAGGAAATAAAAGAAGGCAACAAAGACAACAAACCTCTCTGAGGAGAGGCGTATGTTCACAGACTGAGCTAACAGCAGCTAACAGACTGAGCTAACAGCAGCTACAGTTGGATGTAGTCACATGACCTGTCTCTCTCTTCAGTGTGTTCAGACGGGAAGTTTCGCTGTAACACCGGTCGTTGTCTGTCGCCCTCTCTGGTGTGTGACGGTTACGACGACTGTGGAGACCTGAGCGATGAACACAACTGTGGTGAGACACAAACACACAAATACAGAACACACACTTGTTGTGACGTAGTTCGGGATCAGAGTGTGAACGAGGGAATCCACCACCTGTCTGTGTGCCAGCATGCAGCGAGGGGTTCTCATGTCTGTCAGCTGTTCACTGTCCATCGACCTCACACAGCTCGACAACACACAACTTCAACAACACAATACTGTCATGTGAGTCCACGTCTGAGACTTTTGTAGCTTCATTGCTGTAAATATAAACTTGTCAACTTGTTCAGTCCTCCATGCTGACTCTTCATGAACTGTCCCCTAGAAAACAGCTTGGACTCCACTAAACCCACCAAAGTAAAATCACAGGTACCATCGTAATGATGTGTATTTGTGATTCTGCTTAATGACGACAACTCAAACTATCTACGACGCAAAGATCAGAACTTTATTCAGCTTGTTTGTTTCAGTGGGAGTGATTTGACGGGCGCTGCCCGGTCAGATCAATCTGACTTCGTGTCCGTGGTCACTCCCAGTCAGAGAGTTCCTCTGTTTTCCGACTCTCATTCCTGGCACTGCTGAAGGTCTCAGTCCGACGAAGCCAACAGAACCACAGAACCAGACCGCCACCTCACTCCGGCTGGGCCTTCAGATCCCGTCCATAAATGTCATGAACAGAACTGGAGACGACGTGTTCCTGTATCAGCCTCTCAGTTTAAACGTCTATCCATGAACTCTGCTCTGACTGTGTGTGTGTGTGTGTGTGTGTGTGTGTGTGTGTGTGTGCAGTGTGTGATCTGGCTCGTGAACATCGCTGTGGTGACGGTCGCTGTGTGTCCAAAGACTGGCTGTGTGATGGAGACCATGACTGTCTGGACAAGAGCGACGAACTCAACTGCTGTGAGTGTCAAACAAGATCAAACCTTTATTTAATGTGAAGGTCACCTGTGTGGTCGTTACAGTCACCTGTGGGTTCGTTACAGTCACCTGTGGGGTTGTTACAGTCACCTGTGTGGTCGTTACAGTCACCTGTGGGGTCGTTACAGTCACCTGTGGGTTCGTTACAGTCACCTGTGTGGTCGTTACAGTCACCTGTGGGGTCGTTACAGTCACCTGTGTGGTCGTTACAGTCACCTGTGTGCTTGTAATTTATATTCAGTAACATTTCTTGATTGTGATTCACCTGGACGAACACTGTGTTGTGCTAACGTTGTTTTAACGTTTGTTTTTGGTTGCAGCCTGTAAGAGTCAGGGTCTGTTGGAGTGCAGGAACGGTCAATGCGTTCCGTCAGCGTTTCGCTGTGATGGAGAGGACGACTGTAAGGACGGCAGTGATGAGGAGCACTGCAGCCAAGAGAGCAGTGAGACACCTGTCTGTCTGTCTGCCTCTCACCTGTCTGCCTGTCTCTCACCCGTCTGTCTGCCTGTCTCTCACCTGTCTGTCTGCCTGCCTCTCACCTGACTGTCTATCTGTCTCTCACCTGTCTGCCTGTCTCTCACCTGTCTGTCTGCCTGTCTCTCACCTGTCTGTCTCTCACCTGTCTGTCTGCCTGCCTCTCACCTGTCTGTCTGCCTGTCTCTCACCTGTCTGTCTCTCACCTGTCTCACAGCTCAGGGTGTGTGTGTTCCCGGTCAGCCCAGCTGTATCTCCACTTCCTGTCCGTCTGTGTGTGTTGGAGGAAACGCCGCCTGTGACCCACGAAACAACAACTGCAGTGAGTTCTCAGGACCAGACCAGAACCAAACCAGACCAGAACCAAACCAGAACCAGACCAGAACAGAACAGGAACAGAACCAGAACCAGACCAGAACAGAACAGAACCAGACCAGACCAGACCAGACACAGAAACAGTACTGTCTGTGGTGTCTGTACTGTCTGTACTGTCTGTGGTGTATGTAGTGTCTGTGGTATCTGTACTGTTTGTACTGTCTGTACTGTCTGTGGTGTCTGTGGTATCTGTACTGTCTGTGGTGTCTGTGGTGTCTGTAGTGTCTGTACTGTCTGTGGTGTCTGTACTGTCTGTGGTGTCTGTGGTATCTGTACTGTCTGTGGTGTCTGTGGTGTCTGTAGTGTCTGTACTGTCTGTGGTGTATGTAGTGTCTGTGGTATCTGTACTGTTTGTACTGTCTGTGGTGTCTGTGGTGTCTGTACTGTCTGTACTGTCTGTGGTGTCTGTGGTGTCTGTGGTATCTGTACTGTCTGTGGTGTCTGTAGTGTCTGTGGTGTCTGTGGTATCTGTATTGTCTGTGGTGTCTGTGGTGTCTATACTGTCTGTGGTGTCTGTGGTATCTGTACTGTCTGTATTGTCTGTGGTGTCTGTGGTGTCTGTACTGTCTGTAGTGTCTCTGGTGTCTGTAGTGTCTGTAGTGTCTGTGGTGTCTGTAGTGTCTGTGGTGTCTGTGGTGTCTGTACTGTCTGTGGTGTCTGTGGTATCTGTACTGTCTGTGGTGTCTGTGGTATCTGTACTGTCTGTGGTGTCTGTAGTGTCTGTAGTGTCTGTGGTGTCTGTACTGTCTGTGGTGTCTGTACTGTCTGTGGTGTCTGTACTGTCTGTACTGTCTGTGGTGTCTGTGGTGTCTGTACTGTCTGCGGTGTCTGTACTGTCTATGGTGTCTGTACTGTCTATGGTGTCTGTGGTGTCTGTACTGTCTGTGGTGTCTGTGGTGTCTGTACTGTCTGCGGTGTCTATGGTGTCTGTGGTGTCTGTACTGTCTGTGGTGTCTGTGGTGTCTGTACTGTCTGTGGTGTCTGTACTGTCTATGGTGTCTGTACTGTCTGTGGTGTCTGTGGTGTCTGTACTGTCTGTGGTGTCTGTGGTGTCTGTGGTGTCTGTGGTGTCTGTACTGTCTGTGGTGTCTCTGGTGTCTGTACTGTCTGTGGTGTCTGTACTGTCTGTACTGTCTGTGGTGTCTGTGGTGTCTGTACTGTCTGTGGTGTCTGTGGTGTCTGTGGTGTCTGTACTGTCTGTGGTGTCTGTACTGTCTATGGTGTCTGTACTGTCTGTGGTGTCTGTGGTATCTGTACTGTCTGTGGTGTCTGTAGTGTCTGTACTGTCTGTGATGTATGTAGTGTCTGTGGTATCTGTACTGTTTGTACTGTCTGTGGTGTCTGTAGTGTCTCTGGTGTCTGTAGTGTCTGTGGTGTCTGTGGTGTCTGTAGTGTCTGTGGTGTCTGTGGTAGTGACTGCCTCTCTCCCTCTCAGCTCGCTGTGAGCCCATCAGTCTGGAGCTGTGCATGAATCTGCCCTACAACCTGACCAGCTACCCAAACTACCTGGGTCACCTGTCCCAGAGAGAGAGCTCCGTGTCCTGGGAGTCCTCCCTGTTCCCGGCCCTGGTCCAGACCGGCTGCTACCAGTACCTCATGTTCTACGCCTGCACGCTGCTGGTACCAAAGTGTGACCCGGTGACCCTGCAGAGGGTCCCGCCCTGCAGGTCAGTGACTCCCAGTCTGCTGTAGTAGCTGTCCTGCTCTGTCCTCACGTCTCTGTGCTCTGTCCTCATGTCTCTGTGCTCTGTCCTCACGTCTCTGTGCTCTGTCCTCATGTCTCTGTGCTCTGTCCTCATGTCTCTGTCCTCATGTCTCTGTGCTCTGTCCTCACGTCTCTGTGCTCTGTCCTCATGTCTCTGTCCTCATGTCTCTGTGCTCTGTCCTCACGTCTCTGTGCTCTGTCCTCATGTCTCTGTGCTCTGTCCTCACGTCTCTGTGCTCTGTCCTCATGTCTCTGCTCTGTCCTCATGTCTCTGCTCTGTCCTGTGTCCTGCAGGTCGCTGTGTCGTAATGCAAAGGGGAAGTGTGAGTCGGTGCTCGGCATTGTGGGATTGCAGTGGCCTGAGGACTCTGACTGTAGTCAGTTTCCAGAGGACGGAGGAAACACCACCTGTCTGCTGCCCGAGGACGGAGTCGATGGTATGGACCTCTCGTCTTCAATGTACAGCGTTCCCGTAACGTCATTTTAATGTCTTTCCTGTCTTCTTGTTGGTGGCGGTGATGGGTTGCCGTGGAAACAGAATGTTCGCCCAGCCACTTCAAGTGCCGGTCAGGCCGCTGCGTCCTGGCGACCAAACGCTGTGACGGACACCTGGACTGTGACGACCACAGCGATGAAGACAACTGTAGTGAGTCTGACACTTTTCAAAGTTCAAAGAACACGTCGAACACGTCGAACACATGACCCAGAGCACACGGCGTCCACGATGTCCAAAGTTTGAGACCTGATGTGACTGTGTGTCTCCGTCAGGCTGTTCTGAGCGCGCTCTGTGGGAGTGTCCCGGCAGTAAGGTGTGTATTAAAGCCAGCATGATCTGTGACGGCTTCCCGGACTGCCCCCTGCTGGTGGACGAGGCCAACTGCTGTGAGTGTGTGCTGTCACAGTTGTTGATGTTGTGCGGGTGTAGCCGTGATGACTGACGGTGCTGATGCACTCTCCTCAGCCATGTGCAGAGACAACGAGCTGTCCTGTAACAACCATCAGTGCGTCCATCGGACTCTGTGGTGCGACGGGAAGAAGCACTGCTCCGACAGCTCCGACGAGTGGAACTGCGGTATGACGACACGCCACCGACGCCGTCTTCCTGCTCCGCGTGGTTCTGTCTGATCAGCCGGTGGTGATCGGGTTCTGTTCTGGTTCTGTTCTCTCCGCAGTGTCTCTGTCCGACCGCTCCGGTTCTGTGCTGACGGTGTTCAGGACGGCAGCCGAGTATCAGGTGTGTGCGGACGAGTGGAACCACGACCTGAGCAAACTGACCTGCGACCAGCTGGGACTAGGGTAAGGTTAGTAACACACACACACACACACACACACTCACACACACACACACACACTGAAAGTTATGACGGATTCACGACAGCGTGTTTTTCTGCAGAGTTCCCTCCTCCGTTTCCATGGTAGCCGACCAGCCTGACGTCCCGGGCCGTCGCCGTTGGTTACATGTCCATCCTGAGTGGAACCAGAGGAACGGGTCGGCTCTGCAGGCCCGGCTGGAGAAGAGAAGGTAACAGAACGTGCACCAGAACCGGAGCCAGGGGGACTGTGGTCCGGACCTGCAGACGGACTGATGTGTTTGAAGACCGTAAAACAGAGTCGGCGTGCGACAAACATGGAGAAGTGTTTCATCCATACACCGAGCTTCAGCATGAGTCAGCAGTAATGACATCACACTGTCCTGTTAGAGAAGGACACGAGAGCATGTTAGCCCCCAGCTAACGGCACTTCACCTAAAAACAGCATTTAATATTTCATATCAGAGGCTGTTAATTATAATTATACAGTAACTCTGTGATTAATGTCATATTTCACTGTCACCGTGAAATCCAACCTGTCTGTCTGTCTGTCTGCCTGTCTCTCTCTGCCTGTCTGTCTGCAGTCATGCGTGTCACTCCAGAAGAAGAGTGTCTGTGCTCTGTAGCAGAGAAGGTAAACACGTCTTTACTTTATTATCAAGTTTGAATTCATCAAATTTAATGAGGACGACGTCGTGCTAACAGCTCGCTAATGTTTAGATCAAGGACGTCACGTGACCACATGTCGTCAGAATAATTAAACTGCTTCTGTACGTTATTGTAATGTTAGACCAACGTTATGTTAGTGTTCATGCATGTTATAAAGCAGCTAGCCTGTGTGTGTAACAGAATATCACACACACAGCGTGCTGTGAATATCAGCACGCTGTGATCTGACCTGCCTGTCTGTCTGTCTGCCTGTCTGCCTGTCTGCCTGCCTGTCTGTCTGCCTGTCTGTCTGCCTGTCTGCCTGTCTGTCTGCCTGTCTGTCTGCCTGCCTGTCTGTCTGTCTGTCTGCCTGTCTGTCTGCCTGCCTGTCTGTCTACCTGTCTGCCTGTCTGTCTACCTGTCTGTCTGCCTGTCTGTCTGCCTGTCTGTCTGCCTGCCTGCCTGTCTGTCTGTCAGACTGTGGTTTGCGTCCATCCGTTGGCGTCCACCCTCACAGGAAGAAGAGGATTCTGGGAGGCCGTGTGTCCCGGCGGGGGGCGTGGCCTTGGCAGTGCTCGCTGCAGAGCGGTCAGAGCGGTCACGTGTGCGGCTGCGTGCTCATTGGCCGGCGGTGGGCGTTGACCGTCGCACATTGCTTTGAGGGGTGAGCGAGGGGGCGGAGTCACGTATGTTAATGAGCTGTACTGAGCAAACGCTGACGAGGACTCGTGTGTGTGCGTCAGGAGGGAGAGCGCCGAGCTGTGGAAGGTGGTGCTGGGCCTGAACAACCTCGACCACCCGGGCCCTCACAGCCAGAGCCGCGGGGTGCGCTCCATCATCGTACACCCGCGCTACAACCGGGCGGTGGTGGACTACGACATCAGCGTGGTGCAGCTGGACTCTGAGGTGAGACACTCGGTGCTGGTGATGATCGGACCACCGGGGCGGTTCTGATCCGATCTGCTCGTGTGCTTTCAGATCGAGGAGACGCTCTTCGTCAGGCCCGTCTGTCTGCCCGAGCTCGGGCTGCTTCCCTCACCCGACTCCTACTGTTACATCACAGGGTGGGGTCACATGGGCAACCGCAGTGAGTACACCTGACGCTCACCTGACGCTCACCTGTCCGTTTGTAGGCTGCTGTACTCCCTGTTAGACTGGACCCCGCTGCGTTCAGAGGTTCTGTTCGGTTCTGGAAGCTAGACGCTGATGCTAGCTCATAGTGCTAGCTTAGCATAGCGGTGGGGGTGTAACATGTCAGTGTGTGTGTGTGTGTGTGTGTGTGTGCAGTGCCCTTTAAGCTGCAGGAAGGCGAGGTCCGGATCATATCGCTGTCCCAGTGTCAGTCTTACTTTGATATGAAGACCATCACTCCCAGGATGCTGTGCGCCGGCTACGACGCGGGCACCGTGGACTCGTGCATGGTAATGCTCGAACTGCTGCGTCTTTTAGAGTTTTAAGAGACGCAGTGCTAAACTTTAAACTTGGATTGTTTGTGTCGTCAGGGCGACAGCGGCGGCCCGCTGGTGTGCGAGGAGGACAGCGGTCGCTGGACGCTGTTCGGCCTCACGTCGTGGGGCAGCGTGTGCTTCAGCAAAGTGCTCGGACCCGGAGTTTACAGCAACGTGACACACTTCACACCCTGGATCCAACAACAGATCTACATCCACACATACCTGACTGACTGACACACACACACACACACACTTCCTGCTCCAAGCATTCCAGGAGGAAGTGATGTCATCCTCACACACACCTGCAGTTCCTCTACCTGTGCCTATATCTATACTGATAGCCTTCAGATGCTAACTGCTAACGAGCAGTGGTATAAACTAGTATTACTGATGCTAATGAGTTAGCAAGTAGAGCTGTTGTTGTTGACACGTAGACGTCACGTAACACGTCATTATTTTTATTCTCAGCCGTGTTTGTGTGGAAGCAAAAAAAGAGTTTGTATGTAAAGGACACGCTAACACGCTGATTAGAATATTACATCGTTTACATTATATTTCTTTATTTTTATTTTAACTTGTAGATTCGTGGTGACGACGTTCACCTCGTCAGGAAGACACAAAGTGAGTGTGCGTGTTCTTATTTCTAAAACATCCATTGATCTTCAGCTACGAGTTTAATCACCATTAAAAACATTATCACGACGTCCAATCAGGCGTCCAAGCACTGAATCTCTTAAAGCTGCTAGCTAAAAAAAACACCAACCAGTTAAGCACTCAGCTTCCCACAATGCTTCACTCTATAGTGCCTGTACTTAAATTTAGCAGTTAAAAACAAACAAAAAAAAACTTGTTACCTGTAAAATGTCGTACTGTACGTGTGTGTGAGACAGAAAGAGAGAGGACTTTTTGTTTGTTTGTTTTTTTGCTTCGTAAACACATCAGCAACTTATTTGGGCAACTTTGACGGACAACATTTAGCAGTTAGCTTCATTCGCAAAAGACAGAAAGCAGTCCGACAATCTGTTGTTCATGTTACGCTAACGTAAAACACAATTTTTCAGACTCGCTTTGTCGGTTAGCGTTTTGCTACAGAACAAAATGCTACGTAAACAGCTAGCTAACCGGCATAAGCCGTTAGCTAACTACAAGCGGAGTCAATATAAAGTTTGTGAAGCGCAACTGTAGCATCAAGCTAATGCCGATAACGTAAACAGTTAGCTTGTAGACTCACTAACAGAGATTAAACTGCCACATTAGCGCCAGCTAGAACGTGAAGCACAAGTGTAGCATCATGCCGAAATAGATAGTTAATGTGAGTTTTCGTGAAGTTGAAGCTATGTTAGCTTTTGTTACATACATATGAACCAGTGGCAGTTTGAAGAACTAGCTAGGAAACAATGGTTAAAGTTTGTTAGAAGGCTAAGCTAACACAGAACAAAGTCCAGACGCTAACCCCTGTACAATATGATTCTTTTAAGCTAACAACCTTCATGCTAACGTTTGGTTCTCCGTAATCCGAGACCCAGAATCCAGAATCAGACGAGGACAATGTATCGGTAACCTAGAGTTGCCCAACAAATTGCCGAGTGTACCCTCCATGCTAATGTCTAACGGACATCCAGAACATTCCAAGTGGTCGTCGTCGCTGTTGTTGTTTCGTGTGTTTGGTTTTTTAAGAGTATTTTTCTACAGCTTTTTGTATGTCATGCTTATCACACAGGGCTGTTGTTGTGTGTGTATGTGAGTGTGTAGACATAATACACATGTATGTTTGTTTGTATGTGACTTAGCTTGTGTGCGTGTTTCTGATGTCACTTCCTGATTTAGCTGTTACGAGCGATGCGGTGTCTCAGTTCAGGAGTCTGGAAGGAAGAGGACGGAGACACAGCATGATGAAGATGATGAAGAGTCGTTTCTTCTATAGATTTCAATGCTTTATGAACAAACTGTAGCCTCTAATGTTTGTGTAACCGTGAATATTTGGTTTGTATCACCTTGTATCCCACCAATAAAACTCTACACACACTGTATCATCTGTCTGTTTATGTATGTATTACACATTCTGTGTGTTCTGCTGTGTGAGAATGTTCATCAGTGTTTCTTAAACTGCTCTCCAAGTACTGCCGTTACAACCGAAATACAGTACTTCGACATCGCAGCCATGGTGGTATTAAACGTATTTGTTTTTAAAAAATTGTCATTTGCTTCACGTGCCACTAGGGGGAGTACCACAGTTTGAGAATCACTATATTATTAATACATTTTAGATCAAATTAACTTGGTTCCTGATTCTGCAGTTCTTGACATTAAATTAGTGTATGCAGGCAAAACTTTATTTATTCTTCATTAAATAATATTTGTATTGCAGAGAAATGTTGTATTGTTACACCCCCCTTTGATAGGTAGACATCACTAAAGTCCTGAAGTTTTGGCATATTTACAGTAATATCATGATAAAAGACCATAAACTATATTTATATTTTATTTTGTTTTTAAAATGATCATAAACTTAAGTCACCACTTGGTCTTATGATGTACCGGTCCACTGTTGGTAAGGTAGCACTGTATGTGTGTGTGTGACTCATGAACATTCAGACTGTTTCCACTTCCTCAGGAAGAATGATGAATGGACAGACTCAGTCTGGATGTTTTTATTAGACTTTAGACTGTCACCGTGATGTCTGTTACATTACTGATTACTGCTTTCAATGTAATCTGATTACTGCGTTGACTTGAATCTGTCACGTCTCACAGAAGAGGAAACATCTTGTTAAATCTCATTTAGAATCATTAACGTGAACATCAGCACGATAAATTACATCAACAGTTCACACTATATTTATATTTAAAGGTCGCGAGTACAGTTACATCGTTTATTGAATATTTTTTAATATTATTGCTGAATTAAACGTTTTCTACCACGCACCACCTCAACACGATTTATTATTATTTATGCTGACAGACATGAACGCAGCGGTGTAAGGCCGACAAGCAAGAACCCTCAGGAGAACTTCTTCAACAGAACGCGCTTCATTTCAGAACTCCACCTTAAATAGTGTCATTCACACAGTACTAACACAGTACACACAGTACTAACACAGTACTAACACAGTACTAACACAGTACACACAGTACTAACACAGTACACACAGTACTAACACAGTACTAACACAGTACACAGAGTACTAACACAGTACACACAGTACTAACACAGTACACAGAGTACTAACACAGTACTAACACAGTACTAACACAGTACTAACACAGTACACAGAGTACTAACACAGTACACACAGTACTAACACAGTACACACATTACTAACACAGTACACAGAGTACTAACACAGTACTAACACAGTACTAACACAGTACACACAGTACTAACACAGTACACAGAGTACTAACACAGTACACACAGTACTAACACAGTACTAACACAGTACACAGAGTACTAACACAGTACTAACACAGTACACAGAGTACTAACACAGTACACACAGTACTAACACAGTACACAGAGTACTAACACAGTACTAACACAGTACTAACACAGTACTAACACAGTACACACAGTACTAACACAGTACACAGAGTACTAACACAGTACACACAGTACTAACAGGAGTATCCAAATTAAAGACACCAGGAACCATCACACACACACAGTTCTAGTTTTTGGATGAAGAGATATCAGGCTGTGACACACACTCACACACACACACACACACACACACACACACACACACACACACATCGGATCTGTTGTCATACGTTTGTACTTTGAAGCTGTCAATCATCTGTGAGGTGTGTTAATCAGCTGTTTCAGTGTGTGTGGAACAATGTTGTCACATGTACGCACACACTGACACACACCTGCTATTATCCACATGATAATAAGACGTGTTAGTGTCTGCAGGTGACCATGAACGCAACGCCGAACTCTGTGTGTGTGTGTGTGTGTGTTACAGCCTGGCATTAGAGTAGCTGGCATAATGTCAGGCTTTAGTGTGTGTGTGTGTGTGTGTGTGTGTGATGTGACGACCGTGTCATTTCAAACAAAACAGCGACAAACACAACAGAGTTAAAAAGCCAACTGTTATTAACACACACACACACACACACACACACACACACACACTCGGTGTTGCTGGTGACTAAAGTTTGTCAGTCGTCTTGTCTCCTTGTTCCAGTCACACCGCTCTTCATCACGCAGAGGTAAGTCTGCAGCGTTCGTCACTTCTTCACTGACTGAAGTACTTTTCAGTTTAAGAGTAACTTTAACAGTTTGTGTGTGTGTAACTGTGAAACAGTGAAAATGAATTTTAATTCATTTCTTATTTCATCCTAATGCAACTGAATTCTCTTAAAAGACAAAATATGATGAAGTCAACATATTCCTTCATCGTGTACTTTTAATTGGAAACTGCAGGTGATTATTCAAAACTTCTGCAAAACTTCCAGGAAGTTTCCTTGAATTCACGCAGCAATGTAAAATGGTCCTGTTATAACGAGGCCAGAGAGAGCGTGGCTGACGTCTGATTAATTAACAATTAATTGCAGCTTCACTGAACACAAACCTGAAATCTGAACTGACACTTTAATTTATTGTAGCAGTGATTTGAGGTGGATTACATGTTCGTGTTAGAATTGAGACACATTTTCGTTTTAGATTTTTAGATACGACTAAGAGATCTTTAGACTCTTTACTAACATGTGTCATAAGTCACGTTTCCGGATCTTTATAAAGTTTACACGATACGACACACTGTTGTCTGTTTCAGATGATGGACGAAGAAGCCACCAAGCGTTACTGTCAGATGAGTGAGAATCAGAAACCAGCTGAGGTACCAACACTTCTTCACATCCCGTCTAAACAAAGAGAACAATAAACTGCAGAATATGTAAAGCAGTGAAATGAGGGCAGCATTACTTAAAATGATCAGGTCACTTAACTTTTTCTGATATGTATAAACTTGTCTGAATCAGGATAACGTGCCTGAAACACTCACAGGTTAGTGTCGCTCGTTATCTCGTGATGAATTATAGTTTAATGATCACATGTCCATCACTCTGAACTGCTGCTCTGATTGGCCGGCTGTTTGTGTCTTTTAATGTTTTACAGCCATGATAAGTGAATCATAAACCCAATCTGCAACTCCTGTACTACACACACACACACACACACACACAGTTGTTCCCTCATGCAGTAACACATGTATAGTATATAATCGTGTTTGTCCTGATGGTGGCGCTGGAGAACAGTCACAGCGTCACTGAGATCAAGTAAAGTTCAACAACGTCACAGCTGAGGACATTTTCCATTGTGTGTGTGTGTGTGTGTGTGTGTGTGTGTGTGTGTGTGTATGTGTGTGCTGGTTTAATGATTGAATACTGTGAACAATAAATCTTGTTTATTAAATGACAGAGAGACGCAGGGAGGGGACGATGGATGGAGAGAAAAGAGGAAGAACAAACTGTGGGAAAACCAAGAGAAGGAGCAGTGTGTGTGTGCAGTGTGTGTGAGCAGTGTGTGTGAGCAGTGTGTGTGAGCAGTGTGTGTGTGCAGTGTGTGTGAGCAGTGTGTGTGAGCAGTGTGTGTGAGCAGTGTGTGAGCAGTGTGTGTGAGCAGTGTGTGAGCAGTGTGTGTGAGCAGTGTGTGTGAGCAGTGTGTGTGCAGTGTGTGTGTGCAGCGTGTGTGAGCAGTGTGTGAGCAGTGTGTGAGCAGTGTGTGTGAGCAGTGTGTGAGCAGTGTGTGTGCAGTGTGTGTGTGCAGTGTGTGAGCAGTGTGTGTGAGCAGTGTGTGAGCAGTGTGTGTGCAGTGTGTGTGCAGTGTGTGTGAGCAGTGTGTGAGCAGTGTGTGAGCAGTGTGTGTGAGCAGTGTGTGTGTGCAGTGTGTGTGAGCAGTGTGTGTGAGCAGTGTGTGTGAGCAGTGTGTGAGCAGTGTGTGTGCAGTGTGTGTGTGCAGTGTGTGAGCAGTGTGTGTGCAGTGTGTGTGCAGTGTGTGTGAGCAGTGTGTGAGCAGTGTGTGAGCAGTGTGTGTGAGCAGTGTGTGTGTGCAGTGTGTGTGAGCAGTGTGTGTGAGCAGTGTGTGTGAGCAGTGTGTGAGCAGTGTGTGTGCAGTGTGTGTGTGCAGTGTGTGTGAGCAGTGTGTGTGCAGTGTGTGAGCAGTGTGTGTGAGCAGTGTGTGTGAGCAGTGTGTGTGAGCAGTGTGTGAGCAGTGTGTGTGCAGTGTGTGTGAGCAGTGTGTGAGCAGTGTGTGTGTGCAGTGTGTGTGAGCAGTGTGTGTGAGCAGTGTGTGTGAGCAGTGTGTGAGCAGTGTGTGTGCAGTGTGTGTGTGCAGTGTGTGTGCAGTGTGTGAGCAGTGTGTGTGAGCAGTGTGTGTGAGCAGTGTGTGTGAGCAGTGTGTGAGCAGTGTGTGTGCAGTGTGTGTGAGCAGTGTGTGAGCAGTGTGTGTGCAGTGTGTGTGAGCAGTGTGTGAGCAGTGTGTGTGCAGTGTGTGTGAGCAGTGTGTCACACTGTCACCCTTCACGAGAACGTCTCAGGTCAAGGCTGATTGTAAATGATGAAAACCTGTTATCTGCATTTCAAACGACATCAGCCCGCCTGGTTTATGATGGCCGCCGTTTCAGTCCACCGTGCACACTTCTGGTCCTGATCTGAACCTGAACCTGAGCCTGAGCCTGAGCCTGAGCCTGAGTCTGAGTCTGAGTCTAACCTGAGTCTAACCTGAGCCTGAGTCTGAGTCTGAGTCTAACCTGAGTCTAACCTGAGCCTGAGCCTGAGCCTGAGTCTAACCTGAGTCTAACCTGAGCCTGAGCCTGAGCCTGAGTCTGAACCTGAGCCTGAGTCTGAGTCTAACCTGAGTCTAACCTGAGTCTGAGCCTGAGTCTGAACCTGAGTCTGAGTCTAACCTGAGTCTAACCTGAACCTGAGCCTGAGTCTGAACCTGAGCCTGAGTCTGAGTCTAACCTGAGTCTAACCTGAGTCTGAGCCTGAGTCTGAGCCTGAGTCTGAGTCTAACCTGAGTCTAACCTGAGTCTGAGCCTGAGTCTGAGTCTAACCTGAGTCAGCAGCGTGTCTCCGTCCTCGCCCTCACAGAGTTGAATGTTGAACACTTCTCGCCTTCAGTGAACACACTTTCATTGAAGCAGCGTGAGGGTGAATGGAAGCTGCAGCAGTACACAAATATATACAAATATAAGTAGTACATCTCTTGTACATTTATGTATTTATATTTTGGAGGTCAGACGTTGGAGCTGACGCTCTGAGCAGCTGCAGTTCACTGTTTATCTCTCTCTCTCTCTCTCTCTCTCTCTCTCTCTGTGGTGAAGCGAGGGAGTAAAGTTCAGGTTGGTGAGGACGACAGAGAGATCACTGTCCTGCCGCGAAGGAAGACAGACGAACTGGACGACACCGCCGAGGTGAGCACACACACACACACACACACACACAGAGTGTGAAACTGTGTTAAGACCAACAAGATGTGAAGACCTGATCCTGCAAAACGAGTGACTCAGTTAGTTAGCTTCATTAAACAAGCTGGATCAGATATCAGCACTTCCTGTTTGCAGAGTTTGTTCTAAAGTTGTCCTCAGTGTTTTTGTTTGCTGCATTGAAGATGGCAGTATCCGATCCTTCGTCCTCCTGCTGTGGGTCTTGTATCAGACTGAAGGACAGATGTCCTCGACCACAGGGACTCCTCAACCTGCTCATCACTAAAGGTAAAAAACTGTGCCGACCGAACAGAACCTCTAACCCAGGACAGAACCTCTAATCCAGGACAGAACCTCTAACCCAGGACAGAACCTCTAACCCAGGACAGAACCTCTAACCCAGAACAGAACCTCTAACCCAGGACAGAACCTCTAACCCAGCAGTGTCCAGTGAATAGAACGGGGAATACAGTAGCCTACTGAGGTGTTTTTTAAAAACTTGTATGTGTGTGTGTGTGTGTGTGTGTGTGTGTTTAGTGTGTCTGTTCGCTCTCCTGTTCGGCATCGTCTGGTCCATCACAGGAAGTGAGTGTTTACCTGGTGGGAACCTGTTTGGCATCGTCATCCTCTTCATCTGCTCTGTGCTCGGAGGGAAGCTGGTGGGAATGATCCAGCTGCCCACGCTGCCCCCGTTCCCTCCACTACTTGGTACAACCCAACATCTGAAAGCAGAATACTGATTTTATTGTTATTATTATTTAATATGAGTGTGTGTGTGTGTGTGTGTGTGTGTGTGTGTGTGTGTGTGTGTGTGTGTGCGTGTGTGTGTGTGTGTGTGTGTTGTAGGCATGCTGCTGGCAGGTCTGCTGCTGCGTAACGTTCCCTACATAACGGACGCCGTCTACATCGACACTCACTGGTCTGCAGCTCTGAGGAACATCGCCCTGTCAATCATCCTGACCAGAGCCGGACTGGGCCTCGACCCATCGGTCAGCGCGCACACACACACACACACACACAGTACAGTGTACAGCACATTCGTCGTGACCATGTATGTGTGTGTACATGCAGGCGCTGAGCCGCCTGAAGGCAGTGTGTGTGCGTCTGGCGATCGGTCCTTGTGTGGTGGAGGCCTGCGTCGTCGCCCTGGTGTCTCACTTCCTGTTGGGTCTGCCCTGGGTCTGGGGCTTCATACTGGGGTGACACACACACACAGACACACACTTCATTATAAATACAGTAGTCTGTATCTGTGAATATAAGAAATAACACTGTGTGTGTGTGTGTGTGTAGTTTTGTCCTGGCCGCCGTGTCACCGGCCGTCGTGGTTCCTTCGATGTTGCTCCTGCAGAGAGAAGGATACGGAGTGGAGAAGGTAAACCTTTAGCTGCTCAGTCTCAGTCTGCCACCAGGGGGAGCAAGAGGATGGCCAGAGAGACACTAGAACCTCCACAGTCACCACTAGAACCCCATATAAGACCCCAAAAACATCTTTGATGACCACTTATACAACAAGAAGAACCTTTTAAGGGATCCTAACAACCTCCTCGCTGCCAGCAAGCACCACCAAACAGACTACCAGAACCATATACAGTATATGTGTGCCCATTAGAACCTCCAAAAGAACTGCTAGAACCTTTCTGATGACTCTCCAAGATCTTAAAAAGATCTTCATGGACTCCTGAACCTCTTCAAGAACTGCTAGATTCATCAATAGCACCTTAATAACTTATTTAGTGTCATTTTGTGATGTTCCATTGATGTTCTTTTAATGTTCTAATAATACTCTGTGTTGTTCTTTAGGGAATCCCCACCCTGCTAATGGCTGCTGGCAGTTTTGATGATATTCTGGCCATAACAGGGTTCTCGACCTGCCTGGGCATCGCCTTCTCTACAGGTCCGTGCAGGAGAACATGCTGTGTTCTGTTTTTATCCGGTTCCTTTAGGTTCTTCTTCACTCTGTGATGTGTTTGTGCTGCAGGTGCTACATGGATGAACATACTGAAGGGTCTGTTGGAGGTGGTTGGAGGGGTCGTAGCCGGGCTGGTCCTGGGCCTGTTCTTGTGCTGCTTCCCCAGTAAAGACCAGGTGAGAGTGTTTGGTTTGTTTCTCTGGCATCGATTTTAAATATAAGTGAAACTGAACGTGTTCAATCCGTATCGCTGCAGGAGGACCTGGTGCTGAGGAGGACCCTCATGTTGTTGGGTCTGTCCATATTTTCTGTCTTCTTCAGTCATGTCATTGGTTTTGCCGGAGCCGGTGGTCTCTGTACGCTGGTGCTGGCCTTTCTGGCTGCTCTGGGCTGGAAGACGAACAAGGTGACGCACATTAGAATCAAGTTAATCTGGATTAAACTGCGGAATCTGTTCAATCTGGTTTGAGTTTAGTTTAATGTTCATCTTTACTTCCAGGCACCGGTGGCAGCCATGGTGGGTCGGTCATGGGACGTCTTCCAGCCGCTCCTCTTTGGTCTGATAGGAGCAGAGATCACCATAGCAAACCTCAGCCCGAGCACCGTGGGTACGAACCACACTCAGAACAACTAAACAGAACGTGATCTGGACCTCATGGGAACCAACTGTTTTTACACTCTGTTGTTCTGTTCTTCTTCTTCAGGTTTGGGTTTGGCCTGTATCAGTATTGGTCTGGTGATCCGCCTTCTTATCACCTTCCTGCTGGTTCATTTTGGAGGATTCAACCTGAAGGAGAAATTCTTCATCTCTGTGGCCTGGCTGCCTAAAGCAACCGTACAGGTCTGTGTGTACCAATGAAACAGGACCTATAGAACCTCATCCTCATAAGAACCTCTGCATCTACCCTTAGAACTTCATCAGTGACCACAAGAACCTCATCACTGACAAGAACCACCTCATTGACCTCTTCCTCTTTAGTGACCAAGAACCTCCTAAATGAGCCCCCAATTGTTCCCTGTGGTGACTAGGTGACTCTGAAGGACCACTAGAACCTCTTCAGTGACAACACAAGACCACCTTAAAGACCCCCCTCCAACCATCCCGTCACAGCCCCAGTCAGCCTGAAGCTGCCAGTGAAACGGCCACGTCGAAATACTCAGAAATTTCAAACGTACTTTCCTGCTGACATGTCCTGTATGACCACATGAGCATGTGAACAACATGAAAAACACATTTTTCATCAGAGGAGATCTTTAAGGGCACACAGAACCTCCCAAACTTACCTCTAGAACCTTCTGAAGCACCTGCAGAACCTCCTCAGAGAGTACATGACTCTCCTAGAAGACTCATTTCCATGCTCGATGAAATGTTTTAGAGGTGACCGCTGTGTGTTTATTTCATGTCGATAGGCTGCTATTGGCTCCAAGGCGTTGGACATGGCACGGGAGGAGGGCGATGCAACCTTAATTAAGTTTGGGTTGGACGTGCTAACGTTAGCCGTGTTAGCCATCCTGACCACAGCTCCTATCGGGGCCCTGGGTATCGGACTGGCAGGACCACGCCTCCTGGCCCGGCAGGTCAAAGGTCAGCGTGCACACACACACACACACACACACACACACACACACACCTCTGTCTTTTTGTGAGGATATTGACGTTTTATTTTTGACTTCTTGTTCATGTCAGATGAAGAAGGCGGAGCCACAACTCCAAACAGCAACGGGATTGGTCAAGAAAAAGACAACGTGACCCTTGAGAGCAAGCTATAAAGCTTCTGATTGGACAAACAGAAGAAAGCTAAATATTATATTACACACCTTAAGTTAACCTTCTACAGGTGCAGATATGTTTTTTAAATGTTCCTTTCATGCTTTGTTACCTCTGCTGTATATGACTGATACGATTAATAATGAACACTGGAGCTCATCAAACAGATGCAAAGTTATGACGTAAAGATTTACTGTTTAAATGTCTGACATAAAGTCAATATTTGACTCACTGACTTAATTCATGAAAATTAACTTTTTGTCATTCCTTACATTTCATCTGTTATTCTGGCACAAATGGGCTTCCATACACGTGTTCATTACAATGTGCTATGTGGTACAAGTGAGGCGGTCGTGTTTGTTATATTTTAGCTTTCTCAGTCATTATACTCTGTGTATTCACACTAACGATACGTCACTTATTGATTCACAGCTCAGCGAGTCCTAGGAGCTCACATTAGCAGAGTTAGCTAGCTAATGTACATGTAGTTATATTTATTCACTCTCTTTAAAGTAGCAACAGTTATACGTCATTTTAGTCTTTTAAAGTCGAGTACAGGTGAGTTTGTAGAAGATGCTGTCTGAAGGCAAAAGTGTTGGTAGCTGTTTGAAATGTGGGTGAAGCAAACATGGCAGAAATATGAATATAACTTTATGTCCTTCTGAGTCGAGGACCTCCAAAATCAGCACTTTATTAGACTGATTAAGCATACTGTAATTCTTTTCTGTCCTGTCATTTTCATGATTCTTACCTTCTGTAATTCCTCGTCCTATACGACGAATAAATACAAATCAAACTTACAGTGTGATCTCTCATCATCATTCATGATGCCCTACATTGTCAGACCTGTTAGTCGTTATGATCACCTGTGGGTTGTTAATGTTCCATGTTTCCACCATGTGAAGTGTCTGAGTATCTAGGAAAAACGACGAGTCCACGCTAAGTGGCATCTATCTGAACATCTGATGAGTACATCTCAGGAAACGTCCTTTCAACAAAGTGTGAAATGGTGACAGCTTGCTTTCATCGCTGAGGAGTCTGAGGTGGATCCGCTGTCTCGCAGCTGTCTGTTGTCTGAGCTGGTCAAAGGTGAGGCCACACTCGATGTGATAAACAAGATGTGAGCTCTGTCCTCTCGTCCATGATCTGTGACAGTAATATCAGAAAATCTGATGAAATCAAAGGTTCATAGATGAAAACCAGAGCTATGTTAGATATATAAATATAATACGGTGCACACTGTCTTTTTTCTGCTCTGGTGTGTGGCGTACCCCGCCCCCCTCGCAGCCCTCCTGTGGTTCACTTAACAGGATGTTCAACAAACCACATGTGCAGTTGCTTCATGGTCACTGAGACTTCAGCGCGCAGCCAGCATGAAGGCGACACTGCTGCTCCTCTGTAAGTAACTTCATAATGCACAATGATCTCCAGAAACACTTTGAGACAGACCAACACACGAACACGAGATAACATGAGATTAATCATAGATTACTTGAATTATAGATTACTTGAAAGGTAACGAAGCTGTTGCATTGTTGGATTGTGATTACTGAAGCTGAATAATGACCCATGTGACTCCGTCTGTGTTTCAGTGTTGCACGGACTGTCCCAGACGTCCACCGCCCACCGTCACGGTAAGTTCTACATCTGTCTCTGACCGTGTAGCCGTGCAGTCACGGGAAAACCTTCTATACATATGTGTAAATATCTAATCTTTCTGTATTTCATTATAATGTCACGTCACGTTGGAAGGAGTAGTTCAAACAGGCCGGTGTTTTCGGTAAAACCTCTTTGCGGTGTGCGCTGGGCCACCCACTGCTTCCTGTTTGTCTGAAGGCTGCTCGCTGCAGACAGACAGCAAACAGCCCAAAATGACATTTAACATGGAGTAACCATGTCGGGGACCGGAGAGGTGCCTGATGTCGAGTGCCAATATTCAGTATAACAGCACGACATCAGTCAGTCCCACACAGACAGCTGTGGACTGACGCGTAATGAGCGGACAGCGCTTTAGTTCACTTCAAACCGATGATATGTTTATTTTGGAACGTTCTGTCAACGCTACAAAAACACTAGGTAACTGCTAATTGTGATAAGGTTGTCTGAATGTTAGTTATTGGTTTGATTCATGGCCGTGTAGTGATTACTGATGGCGACTGTTAACAGGAAATGGTCGATCCTTGTGTGTGTTTAAACTCTCATCCAGTCAGATCACACGGTCTGAGCTGAGTGTTGTGTGATGTGATGAACCTCCTGCAATGGAGGCCTGGAATAGAATGGCCTGCAACCCACAGGCCAGACCGGACCTTCTCAGGGGGGCGTTTTTTGCCCACAATTCACTGCAACAGGCACAACTTTGTTAACGAGGACTGTGTAACCTCCATGTGTCCCGTCACAGGTGAACACTGACACATGAGACCACCTGTTTCCTACCAACAGTCAAAGCCCGACCACCATCGTCACTAACCCTGTTCAAGTGGTAATTACGGTTTCCGTGACAATGAACCTCCTCTAACCTTTGGCCCACTTTAACCTCAATGAAACCCAATCAACTCAAAACCTGCTCAGGTTTGTTTGGTCCATCCTGGTTTATCCCAGTTTGTCTCTGTTATTCGAGGCTTGTCCTGGTTTCTTTAAGTTGTCCTGGTTTGTCCTGGTTTATTCAGGGTTATCCGAGTTTGTCCTGGTTTGTCCCAGCTTGTCTCAATTTGTCTGGATTTGTCCAGATTTGTCTCAGTTTTTCAGTGTTTGTCCTGGTCTGTCTAAGTTGTTCTGAAAGCACAGCTGGACGTCAGTCCACAGGGACAGTGGACTGTCTGCTTCATTACTCATTAGTCACGTTGATATTTAGTGAAAAGTTAAAAAGTCGTGGCACCAGATGAAAAGAAATAAAATGAAGTTTGTTTTAGTTTGATATTAATGAATAACTTCATGTTAGCTGGCCTGAAGTCTGTGGGCTGCACACTTCCTTCTTATGATATGAGTTGCTCACATGTGGAAGTTGACAGACCACAGCACCACATCCTGACGCCTGGCGACTTTCGATCTTTGAGTCGGCCTCAACTGAACACACAACAGCACTGAGCCTTAACTTCATGTTAGCAGTTAGCTACATTGGCTCAGTGTTAACTTTGTTTTATTACCTTTAGCTCCACAGCTACTCATCAAGGTTTCCATCATGAAGTCTGTCGATCACTGGTATGGTTGTAAATACAGTAAAGGTGTTTCTCCTCGCCAGCCTTCGTGAAGACGTCCTCTGGCATGACTCAGTTCTTCGAGTACGAGAACATCTCCGTGAGCTGCGAGCAGTTCAGCTCCGATTGGACGGTGTGGAGAGTGAACGAGTGAGTCCAGTGAGCACACCTTTGCTTTCATCTTTAGAAAAGATTCATGAACTGACGTGGCGTTCTTGCAGTGACAGGGTGTTTTCCCAGTGTGGCTCCGGTTGGGGCGTCAAAGATGTGTCTACCTGCAACATAAACACCATCAAACCGAAGGACAGCGGAGCGTACTGGTGTCAGTCCAGATACGGAGACAGCAGCAACACCGTCAACCTCACCATCACTAGTAAGACTCCTACGGCAGGCTGTACTTCCTGTTTCATGAAGCTACTCTCAGTACGCGCTCAGGGTGACACACACGCAACTTTGATACACGCTGATTACACATGATTCAGATCAATGAGTTTAAAGGGAAGTGAGCCATCGTTAGGATGACTCACACATCTGAAGAAAGACTGACGCGGCGTCAGTGAATGTATCTCAGCACTGACCGCCGTGCAGGATGTCTGGACAGTAAAAGACGTTACACACTTAAATGTGCCTCCATATTCATCACACATCGTACAAACTATAATATTTTGCAGAGCGGTGGAAGACGCAGGACGTCAAGCACCACCACCGGGTCATGCATACACCGTCCACTCTTTACACTGTCAATAATGAACACAGCAACAACCACAACACACGTTAGGAACCGACCCGTTTGAACAGGGTGTTCTGCTCTGAACGGCGTCTATAGAGGGAAGATGTCATGAGTACAAGAAGGACAACACCCCGTGCGCTCCAGACTACTTCACTATGTAGCTGCTTAGTCATGGTAGAAGCACCGACGAACAGCTTGTGTCAGGAGTTGAGTAGAACATTGAGTTAGCTGAGGCATGACCGGGCAACTGAGGTTAGATGTTCATCAGTCATAATCCCTAAGTTTCAAGACACAGGGAGTCAGTTCTGATGTTGATGGAGGTGATGTTCCTTCATCCATGTGGAGATTGTTTGGTTTGTTACTGGTCTGTAATTACTAATAAATGAAGGATCGAGATTGTTTCTGTTCCTAGCTTAACGTACATTTGTCATATTCATCGGCCAACACTGACGTAACGTTTGAAGAACATTTTGAATCTTTGTGGATGGATGCTGAAGTTTGTCTGTGTGTTGAGGTGGAGCAGTGATCCTGCAGAGTCCTGCCCTCCCTGTGATGGAGGGAGATGACGTCACTCTGCACTGTAAAACAAAGAACGCTTCCTCCAACCTCACAGCTGATTTCTATAAAAATGGCTCCCTCATCAGGACTGCAGGTCACATGACCATCCACCACGTCTCCAGGTCTGATGAAGGCCTCTACAGGTGTAACATCAGCGGTCATGGAGAGTCTCGAGAGAGCTGGCTGCTGATCAAAGGTAAGGTAACACCTTCAGCAGCATCTAGTGGATGATAGAGGAACTTCTTTTGAACTTGTCTGTGTCCTCAGAGTCTCACGTGGCCTCGATCACGGTGACGCCCCCGTGGTCTCAGATATACGAGTATGAGAACGTGAATCTGAGCTGCGGTCTGGACAGCAGCTCTCATGGATGGAAGGTCTTCAAGACCACGAAGCATCCCAACGGCACAGAGATTGTGGAACGCTGTCCGGTGGAAAAGACGACTGGAAGCTCGAGTGGCTGCTCTGTCCAAACAGCGAAGAACACTGACGGCGGAGTCTACTGGTGTCAGTCTCCTCAGAGGCAACGGAGCAACTCAGTCAAAATCCTCGTCCACAGTAAGAGCAATGACGTCAAAGTCTGTCCCAGTTAGCAGCATGTTACTTAGCTCTGTTCTGTCTGCTCAGGTGGAGCAGTGATCCTGCAGAGTCCTGCCCTCCCTGTGATGGAGGGAGATGACGTCACTCTGCACTGTAAAACAAAGAGAACATCCTCCAACCTCACAGCTGATTTCTATAAAGAGGACTCCCTCATCAGGACTGCAGGTCACATGACCAACATGACCATCTACAACGTCTCCAGGTCTGATGAAGGCTTCTACAAGTGTAACATCAGAGGTCATGGAGAGTCTCCACCCAGCTGGGTTGGGGTTAGAGGTGAGTCAGCTCTGATGTGACGCGATGTGTCAGGTGTGTTCTTAATCGTTAACCTGACTGGGTGCGTTTGTTTTTCTCACCTCTGTGACTCAGTCCCGTCAGACCCGCCCACCTCTGAGCCAAGCCGGTCTGCGCTGGTGCTG
Organism: Nibea coibor; assembly: GCA_023373845.1. Lineage (NCBI taxonomy): Eukaryota > Metazoa > Chordata > Actinopteri > Sciaenidae > Nibea > Nibea coibor. Next base: position 498,892 of record CM041729.1, read on the forward strand.
GTGCTGTTACGCCACCTGGTGGTGCCCTGTCCATACGTGATCGCCACAGTGATCATGGTGTACGTGTATCGTCAGAAGCCTACAGGTAAGAAAAGCTAACAAGCTAACATGTAGCATGCACAGTCAACTGTGATTGGTCAATTAGCGGTTCTCTCTCTTTTCTCTGCAGGAAAGAACACGCCTGTTTCCGTGACAATGTCTCAACTTGTCGAGGACGACAAGGAAAATGACCAATCTAATTACGATGATGTCACCACCGAGTATAACTTCTGAGCTAAACTTCCTTTTGTTGTTCGTTCGTCCGCGACGTCCAAATATTTTCAACTGTTTGGTGCCTCGACCTCCTACCTCCATCTCTGTGACGTCCCCGCAGACTGTCTAAAACTGTCTAAAGCTGTGGACTACAGGCTGCGGATGCTTCCTCAAAGACAATATGAGACTCCTCAGTGTGGTTTTGTTATATTACCTTCACCTGTACAGCTACTGATCAGTGTTTCCATCATAAAGTCAGTAAATCACCTTGGTACTGTAACGTTATTCCCTGTTGTTGTTGTTGTTGGCCAGGAATGGTGTGCTGTGACTTTTCTCCCAAACACCATCGGGCCCGTCTGCGGTGTGTGCATGAGCATTGCGTCATCACATAGAAACGTAGGAGAATTGGTGGGCTACGCAGCGATATCACTGCTGAAGCTGTCAGACTTCTAGTTTTTGCAGGAGACACCCACCGACAGCCCCATCTACTCCATGTAAACTGGAGAGGAGAAATTTGTGGAGGAAAGGAGACCAACAGTTAGTTTGAATCGCTCTGGAGGTCACATGTCTTCACTTTAACCTCAGAAAATATAATGTATGTGTGCCAAAGCAGCAGCAGCAGGTCGCGGGGAAAATGACATTTTCTATTCTTGAGTGACACTGCAGGCGTTCACGCACTGTAGTCACTAACGTGTGTCACTATTCACACGCTTCAGACGCCTTAACGTGTGCACGCGTGACTGAAACAGCCTGAACTGTCACATCAGCCTCTCTTGGTAAAACATGGACTGCTTCCATTGAGAAGCGAAGCAACTCAAAATGTAGTCTCTGTGACGTCCCCGGAGACTGTCTAAAACCTGGACGTAGTCTCTGTGACGTCCCCGCAGACTGTCTAAAACCTGGACGTAGTCTCTGTGACGTCCCCGCAGACTGTCTAAAACCTGGACGTAGTCTCTGTGACGTCCCACAGACTGTCTAAAACCTGGACGTAGTCTCTGAGACGTCCCTGCAGACTGTCTAAAACCTGGACGTAGTCTCTGAGACATCCCCGCAGACTGTCTAAAACCTGGACGTAGTCTCTGTGACGTCCCACAGACTGTCTAAAACCTGGACGTAGTCTCTGTGACGTCCCACAGACTGTCTAAAACCTGGACGTAGTCTCTGAGACGTCCCCGCAGACTGTCTAAAACCTGGACGTAGTCTCTGCGACGTCCCCGCAGACTGTCTAAAACCTGGACGTAGTCTCTGAGACGTCCCCGCAGACTGTCTAAAACCTGGACGTAGTCTCTGAGACATCCCCGCAGACTGTCTAAAACCTGGACATAGTCTCTGTGACGTCCCACAGACTGTCTAAAACCTGGACGTAGTCTCTGCGACGTCCCCGCAGACTGTCTAAAACCTGGACGTAGTCTCTGAGACGTCCCCGCAGACTGTCTAAAACCTGGACGTAGTCTCTGTGACGTCCCCGCAGACTGTCTAAAACCTGGACGTAGTTTCTGTGACGTCCCCCCAGACTGTCTAAAACCTGGACGTAGTCTCTGAGATGTCCCCACAGACTGTCTAAAACCTGGACGTAGTCTCTGAAACGTCTCCCAGACTGTCTAAAACCTGGACGTAGTCTCTGAGACGTCCTACAGACTGTCTAAAACCTGGATGTAGTCTCTGAGACGTCCCCGCAGACTGTCTAAAACCTGGACGTAGTCTCTGAGATGTCCCCACAGACTGTCTAAAACCTGGACGTAGTCTCTGAGACGTCCTACAGACTGTCTAAAACCTGGACGTAGTCTCTGTGACATCCCCCCAGACTGTCTAAAACCTGGACGTAGTCTCTGAGATGTCCCCACAGACTGTCTAAAACCTGGACGTAGTCTCTGAGACGTCTCCCAGACTGTCTAAAACCTGGACGTAGTCTCTGAGACGTCCTACAGACTGTCTAAAACCTGGATGTAGTCTCTGAGACGTCCCCGCAGACTGTCTAAAACCTGGACGTAGTCTCTGAGATGTCCCCACAGACTGTCTAAAACCTGGACGTAGTCTCTGTGACGTCCCCCCAGACTGTCTAAAACCTGGACGTAGTCTCTGAGATGTCCCCACAGACTGTCTAAAACCTGGACGTAGTCTCTGAGACGTCTCCCAGACTGTCTAAAACCTGGACGTAGTCTCTGAGACGTCCTACAGACTGTCTAAAACCTGGACGCAGTCTCTGTGATGACTCTGTGATCATGAAATGTTTGAAGGATTCCAGGATTCTATTCAAGGACTCCTGGAGCTTTCTTTCGTGTTAGTCTTTTTAATTACTTCTTTTGAACCTCTTAAGGTATCCTAGAACAGATTTAACAGATTGTGTGTGTGTGTGTGTGTGTGTCGTTGTGTGGGGTGGCAAGAATGTTGTGTGCGTCACAACACACACACACAGACACACACACACACACACACGCACACACACACACACACACACACAATAACCTGTGTTTGTGTGATCAGCGACCTCTTTCTCCCAAATCAGGTGATTGATGAGCTATTCTTCCTGTGTGTGTGTGTGTGTGTGTGTGTTTAATGACCCCCCCACCCCCCGTCGGCTTTGTTCCAGTCAGACGAAACTCCGCCCCCTATTCAACCTCTGACGTCATCAACCACGCACATAAAACACACACACACACACACACGCCTATCCCTTGGACAGTGTGAACCTCAGTAGCCCCGCCCCCTTTCCACAGGAAATAGTTGCTAGCGACGACCCCGTCGCCACGGTGACAGTTTACGAGGTGGGCGGGATGACCGAGGTCAGAGGTCACGAGGGTCTGAGAGAGACATCGTACAGTACCAACCTGCTGTAGGTAACCATGGCAATGAGGGAAATTTCATAATAAAATCCAAAATATTTTAAAAATATAAGAAAAATACTTTCAAAATAAAAGACTAAAACACGAATCTGAAGACGCAGCGACATCGAACACGTCTCCTCGTCCTCGTCTGAGACGCCTTGGACTGGGTCTCGATTTTTGGGGTCTTAAATCCTGGTAAACACAAAATGACTTCACTGTCACTGCAAGCAACCCAAACAAACCCCTCCAGGATTTTAGGCAACAACATCACTGCAACCTTGCCAAAGATTCCAGGATCTTATTCAAAGAATGGAACCACCTGTTCAATGACCACGTGAACCCCTTCAAGGATTCCTTGAGCTCCTATTGGTATCCTTCAAAGGCTCAATGACAGAGACACATCATTATTAAGGCTATCTTCAGATACCTTCGGAAAAACCCCTGGAAAGTCCTGGAACCTCACTGACTTCCTTAAATACCTTGAAACCCCTCAAGGTATCAGTGAATCTTCACACGGGCTGGTACATTTGCAGGCATTTCAAGGGTTTTTGAGGAGATTACAGGAGTCACATAGGACTACACCCGAGACATTTTAAGGGACCTTGAAGAACTGAGGAACCTCCTCAAGCACCATTCCAGTCGCTTGCCTCTCACGGATCTTGGACATCCTCAAGGACTTCCAGGAAACTGTTCAACCACTCTGGAATCTCCCAATGGACCACGTCAGCGTCCTCACAGATCTCTGGTACCTTCTCAGGACCTTGTAACCCCTCAAGTAATTCCAGGACCGCCTTGTAATTAAAAAGAGATTTTTTTATTTGTGAATGATTTTTATCATCCTTCATGTCTGATTGGTCGATTGACACACACACACACACACACACACACACACACACACACACACACACTGTTCTATCTTTGTCTCATCCATTCACTGTGTGTGTGAGCCGTCGTCGTGGGTAACAGCAGTAAGAATGCGTGACATCACAGGTCAGAGTGATATAAAAGGCGTCGCCGGGCGTCTGCACGTAGATCACGACCCGTCCTGACAGCGAGACAGGACAGACACACACGACTCTGAGACGTTAAGCTTCGTTTTTATTGGACAAAGCGTTTCAGCGACCGACGACCGGCAGAACCTTCCAGAGCCTGTCGAGATATTTTCTTAAATTTGGATTTTTGTCTTAAATTTGGATTCTTGTTGGATTTCTTCTCGTCGCCTGTCGATGTAAGTTTTCACTTCTTGTTATTCTCTTTGTCAAAGACTTTTCAAACTCAGTGAGTTCGTTCAGATTAAGAGTGAAGAGTCAGCAGCACGGGTAGGTACGTCACGCACGGCGACAGAGAGCAGCATGGAAACATGAAGCAGTGATAGTAACTCCACTTCTTCATGTCAAAGACGTCCAGCAGGATCTCTCTGAACGTTCAAGGCGGGAAAATGACGAAAAGATTCTTTCTAAAATAAATAAAATAATAAAATGAAGGAATAAAAACAAAAAAGTTTAACAACGTTTCCAGAACATCAGAGTCAGTGTCTGTGACCTCTGACCCCTCAGGCCGTCACATGACTGTATGAAGGATGTTACAAAGACAAAGAGATGTTCCACCGCCTGCCGGGAGTTGGAGCCCGCGCCATAATCCTGCCAAGCTCGTTCAGGTTCTGCTCGTCCAGGTGAACATCATCAGTATCTATCCCACCTCCTCTCTGTAAAGGTGGATGTGGGTGGATGAGTTCTATCATCACATGTTGGAGTTAATCTGATGGATCGTCTCTGAGACTCTCAGTCAGTTCATGAACAGCTCCATCAGCTCCAAAGCTCCATCAGCTCCAAAGCTCCATCAGCTCCACGTCTCCATCAGCTCCACAGCTCCATCAGCTCCACGTCTCCATCAGCTCCACGTCTCCATCAACTCGACAGATCCATCAGCTCCACAGCTCCACAGCTCCATCAGCTCGACTGCTCCATCAGCAGAGTGCAGACCAGCTCCTGTGGTGGAGAAGCTTCGACAGCTTCCTCTGTCCACGTAGAGGCTGATCCACCTGACATGACCTGATCTGATTGGACATGTATGTCAGGTTTTATCTTGACGTGTTCTGTATGGAGCAAAGCAAACAGCGTGGCTTCTGATTGGTTGATCTGTGAACGAAGACGTTTGAAGGACTGACGTGGACGAGTGTCTTCCCGCCTGCTGAGCATCATGTGAAATGCTGGAAGACTCCAGAACACACTGACAGAGTGACTGTGATCACTTCTGTACAAATGCTGCCTCCACCTTCACTCCTTCAACCAGCAGGAGGTGCTGCTGTATCCACACCCTCCAGCCAATGAGGATGCAGGCTTATCTGTTGCCATGGTGACGTGTTATTTATTGATTCTAATTTTCTTTTTTTGTCATTTCCTCCAAACAAAGATGGCCGCCTCATCTTTTTTCCTTCCTCTCCTCCTCCTCTTCATCGCCGTTGCCGTGGAGTCGAGACCTTCACCTCAACGAGACGACACACAGGTGTGTGAAGACCATCATCATCATCATCATCTTCTTCATCAGCATCATCATGACCATTATCATCATCTTTGTAAATCTTCATGAAATCAGGTTATCATAGAGACTAAACTCACTTACACATGTGACTCATGGACATGGCCCTCTGTACAGTGACACCTGTGGATTGTTAAGGACACCTGGGGGTCGTTAAGGACACCTGGGGGTTGTTGAGGACAACTGTCGGTCATTAGGGACACCTGTGGGCTTCTACGATAACCTTGAACAGATACTTGACCTGATCACTTCACACACGTTGACTGTATGAAACACACAGTGTGTGAGCATATTTATTGAGCTCTGTGCTAGTTGGAAACTCATTTGATTTATTAATTGACAAATTAATTAATCAGTCTTTGAACGTCTCTTCAGGTCTTACACTCTCTGTTTGGATCTCGTCTCTCCTCTCTCATCCTGGCCCCGCCCACCTCTGATGACATCACAGAGGGCTCAACTGGGCGCCCCCACAGCTCCTCCTCCTCGTCTCCCTCCACGGGATTGGCTGTTATGAGTCGTGGGGCTGCGAGAGGATTGGCTGGCAGGCGGCGGCAGGAGGTGGCAGTCCCACAGTTCTTCCTCGACTTCCTGCAGCGGCAGTCCAAGATGAGGAGGCGGAGCAGGAAGTCGATGGTTGGAGGGAGGGGATGCTTTGGGATGAAGATGGACCGCATCGGCTCCATCAGCGGGCTGGGCTGTTAGAGATGCAGTTGCCACAGTGACATTACCTCGGCAACCTTGGCTTTGTTTGAACTCACAAAGTCACGACAGGTGACCCCGAACTGACCGTGCATGACCTCTGACCTCTGTCTGGCAGTCAGAGACTCCATGTTGGAACTTTACTAATGAAGGACTAACTGAAAGGTAACACCTGACACAGGTAGACAGCAGAGAGTCCCTCTGGAAGAATGCTAATGATCTCTGACCCCTGGCTACAACATAGCCAGCAGACAAGTGTGTGTGTGTGTGTGTGTGTGTGTGTGAGTGTGTGTGGACAAACTGCACTCTGCTGCAGGACACATTAAAATAAAGAGAAACGCCACGTCGCTTCATTTTGTCTCAGTGTACTTCCTATGCATAGCAGCTATCACTATGTCCAGGCTAACAGTGAACACAGCAACAGAACCTCTGAACCGGCAGTGTCCAGTCTAACAGTGAACACAGCAACAGAACCTCTGAACTGGCAGTGTCCAGTCTAACAGTGAACACAGCAACAGAACCTCTGAACCGGCAGTGTCCAGTCTAACAGTGAACACAGCAACAGAACCTCTGAACCGGCAGGGTCCAGTCTAACAGTGAACACAGCAACAGAACCTCTGAACCGGCAGTGTCCAGGCTAACAGTGAACACAGCAACAGAACCTCTGAACCGGCAGTGTCCAGTCTAACAGTGACCACAGCAACAGAACCTCTGAACCGGCAGTGTCCAGTCTAACAGTGAACACAGCAACAGAACCTCTGAACCGGCAGTGTCCAGTCTAACAGTGAACACAGCAACAGAACCTCTGAACCGGCAGGGTCCAGTCTAACAGTGAACACAGCAACAGAACCTCTGAACCGGCAGGGTCCAGTCTAACAGTGAACACAGCAACAGAACCTCTGAACCGGCAGGGTCCAGTCTAACAGTGAACACAGCAACAGAACCTCTGAACCGGCAGTGTCCAGTCTAACAGTGAACACATCAACAGAACCTCTGAACCGGCAGTGTCCAGTCTAACAGTGAACACAGCAACAGAACCTCTGAACCGGCAGTGTCCAGTCTAACAGTGAACACAGCAACAGAACCTCTGAACCGGCAGGGTCCAGTCTAACAGTGAACACAGCAACAGAACCTCTGAACCGGCAGTGTCCAGTCTAACAGTGAACACAGCAGCCTGTCGAGGTGGTTTTCTTGTCAGTCTTGGCTCCTGTCATCCCGGGCTTTGTTATATTAGCTTCAGCTCTCCAGCTATTTGTTCCCATCATAAAGTCTAATCACCTCTGCAGTGTAGTGTTATTCCCTGTTGGTCTCAGAGGCTGTGCTCCAATCCCGTCCGGTCCAGCTGCTGAGCCCGGTTCTTTAGCCTGCTCACAGCAGTTAGTTACCTTAGCTAAGTGGTTAGGCTAAAGCTATCTGTCCATCATAAACTCACACACAAACAATATAATAACATTAGATAAAATGAATCACGTGAGACAGAGAAATGTTTCATATGTAGTAATTTTAACATGAGTTAAAATCTTTTAATACATAATAAATATTTTATTTGTCGAGTAGATTACCTTTTCCCGCCACTAGGGGTCGGCAGGGAGCCATTTTGGCTCCATCTTCTATCACGTGACCGGGTCAGCCGCTTCAGCGTTAGCTCGTCCGGCTAGCAGCACGTAGCTCACCGTCAGCACCGTACCTGCCCAGCAACACGGAAACAAACCCTGGCAGAAGCTCTCCTCCACAGCGGGGCGTTTTGTTACTGATTACTGGCGCTCTCTCTTCTCTTTCCTCTCCGTTTTTACCGGCTCTCCCGCCTGTCGTCCCTCCTCCTGCTCCACGGTCGTTTGAAGCTGGAAACATGTCGGCGGTGCAGCGGATGAAAGTGGCGAACGAGCGGCACAGCAAGACCATCACACAGCGGGGACACGTCCAGAAAACATCGGTACCAGACCTCCAGAGCTAACGGCTAACAGAGCTAACGCTGTGTTACTGATTGTTGCATCAGCACACCGCTGTGATTTAACACTGTTTAACATTAATATTTATATTTTCATGTTGGAATCTTTGTTTGAATGTGACGGCGGCAGCGGTGCTAGCTTTTAGCTTAGCTTTAGCTTAGCTTTAGCATCGGGAGCTGCACAAACGAGCTCCGTGTGACGTCATGCAGCCAGGAGCGTGAGCGGCTCGCTGTAAAATGTGTCACCGCAGACTGACGCCTGTCTGCCGGACACTTCAGGCTGCAGCCCGCCGGGAGGAGCGCGGCTCACCGGCCACAGGAGCGCGGCTCACCGGCCACAGGAGCGCGGCTCACCGGCCACAGGAGCGCGGCTGGGGACGTTTCTAAACGTCTTCTGTAGGCACGCGACAGATCACAGCTGACAGCATCTGTGTGTGTGTGTGTGTGTGTGTGTGTGTGTGTGTGTGTGTGTGTGTGTTCAGCTCATGTAAGCGTGTGTGTGGACCTTTGACAGTGAGGTGACAGTAGCTGTCAGTGCGAGCTGCTGATGAACACACTGATCACGTGTTATGCTCCACGTATGTTGAAGTTTTCCGTGTTAGTCTTTATTTACCCAGAATGCTCAGTTCTGTGTGTGTGTGTGTGTTTCAGCGGCCTGTGAACGAGGAGAAGTCTCCGGTGGGTCCTTGGCTGCTCGCTCTGTTCGTCTTTGTGGTTTGTGGATCAGGTGAGTCTGAGACAGGTGTGCTGTATGTGTGTGTGAGAGACAGGTGTGCTGTGTGTGTGTGTGAGAGACAGGTGTGCTGTGTGTGTGTGTGAGAGACAGGTGTGCAGTGTGTGTGTGTGTGAGAGACAGGTGTACAGGTGTGCAGTGTGTGTGTGTGAGAGACAGGTGTGCTGTGTGTGTGTGTGAGACAGGTGTGCAGTGTGTGTGTATGAGAGACAGGTGTGCAGTGTGTGTGTGTGAGAGAGACAGGTGTACAGGTGTGCAGTGTGTGTGTGTGTGAGAGACAGGTGTACAGGTGTGCAGTGTGTGTGTGAGAGACAGGTGTGCTGTGTGTGTGTGTGAGACAGGTGTACAGGTGTGCAGTGTGTGTGTGTGTGAGACAGGTGTGCAGTGTGTGTGTGTGAGAGAGACAGGTGTACAGGTGTGCAGTGTGTGTGTGTGTGAGAGACAGGTGTACAGGTGTGCAGTGTGTGTGTGAGAGACAGGTGTGCTGTGTATTCAGTGTTGTTGATAGACGTCAAGAACACAAACAGCTCCGAGTCCTGAAACCCCTCGAGCTGGTCTGTCTCACCTGTCTCACTTGTCTCACCTGTCTCTCTCTCTGCCTGCCTGTCTGTCTTGCAGCCATCTTCCAGATCATCCAGAGCATCAGGCAGGGCATGTGATCTGACCTTTGACCTTGGAGCTGAGCCTGTCACATGAGGAGGGGCTGGGGATATGTCGCCATCATGCCCCCACCCACACACACACACACACACTGTAACACACACACACACACACACACTGTAACACACACACACTGTAACACACTCTTGTTCCTGTGGAGTTAAAATCTGAGCTGGTTTTCTTCCTCTCTGTCTGTCTGTCTTGTTTGTGTACTTCCCGTTAATGAAGCTGATCAGATATTGGTTATTGATTGGTTGTCAGATGAAGTCTTAACGCTCTCTCAGTCGTCAGCTGATCTCTCTCTGCGCTCACGGCGTCCGTTTGTTTGACTGAAGCCGACGCTGATCACATGACACCCACAGGTCACATGACTGATGTTGGGTTTCACATTAAAAGTCCTCCAGCCTGCCTGTTCTGGGTTGTCTTTTATTGTGAAGTCATTACAGGAAGGTTGTTTTTGCGTCACATGACCTAAAGAACAGGTGGGACAGGTGTTAGAGTGACAGTGAGCTGCAGTGCTCACACCTCACTCCGTCCATTAGAAGTGTCTCTGTCTCTGACGGACTCGTCTGGTCTGGTCTGAACTCCTCGTCCTCTTCCCTCCGAGCATCTCTGCGCTCACGTTTACATTGTTCACTTCCTGCAACAAGTCTCTGGAGACTTCACCTCGAGGAATGCTGCGAGGCCGTCAGAGACAGAACCCAACTTCAAATGAACGATCACGTGTTCGCTCTGACAAACGCACGAAGAAATAAAAGTTAGGTGTTCCTGTTCACTTCCTGTAAAGACCTAACACTAAAAGTCTATTTTAATGTGAAAGGTGTCGTCTGAACTTGACCTCATGTCTTATTAAAATAAAATAAGACGAAGGTGTGACATACACACAGGACACACAGCTAAAGTTGTTTGAGCTTCATGAAAAGATGTTATCAGATCCATTCATTTTAATTCAAAGTTTGTGTTGCTAAGCGAGTCGTCTGCACGGACACTGCACAAAAGGATGAAAATATAAAACGTTTCACACTTTCAAAATAAAAGAATAAAGATTTCTGGACAAAAATCAGCTCAGCTCAGTTTAAGTGAAACTTTTCTTCCTGTCAGGAGGTCAAAAAACTCTGAAGTCACCTCCAGACGGACGGAAAACTTTTAAAGTTTGGACATTGGCTTCAGTCAAACTCTCTACGACGTGCTGATGTGGTTTTTAAAGCTGGTGTCGTTTCTTTTTCTTTTCTTTTTTTTTTGAAGCAGTCAGAGGTGAAGAGCTCAGCGACGCCTCCTGCTGGACGACATGCTCCGCTTTTATACAAAAATAAACCACAGATATTTTTCTCTAAACACCTCTGATGTCCGTGTCCTCTGTTCATTTCACCCGATGAAGGTCTGACACCTGCAGAGTTAAACCTGGTTTAAACTGATGAATCCAGAGGTCGTTCTGTTATTCTGAATATCAGCACTCTATGAATCACAGTGTGCTAATATTAGAATAACAACGACCTCTGTAATATTTCCTTTATTCAGTTCAATAAGCTCCATTTATTAATGAACACTAATAAGTAACAACAGATTTGGTTTGTTGTCGCCTGAAACCAGTAAAACCTGCAAATACTTATGCACATAATGGAGTGCTGTTCTACTGAACATCAGCATGGCAGGTGTTCACAGCTGGACTGGAACTGCTCTGTTGCCAAGCAACAAGTCAAGTCTGCAAAGAGCTAGCTAGTTAACTTGTGTATGAATCCACGGAGGTCACCTGTCCTGTGCTAGTATGCTACATGCTAACTCGTCTATGTTGAAATTACGACCAAATTTTGACAGACGAGATATTAGTCACATCAAGTTAATGTTTGCAGCTAACTATCGATTGATATTAGCGTAGTTAGATCAGACAGATTGTATAAATATAATATGTAATGTCAGTGTGGTTTATATCAAACACTGTCTGCCTGTCACTGGCTGTGTACTGATCACTGACAGCAGTGTGCAGGTGAGCTGTGAAGGCAGTGTCAGCTGACAGGACTGACACCTGATGCCTGAGGTGAACACTGGAGGTGTGTGGCTGGTTCACAGGTGAAGTGTCAGCGGGAGTGAAAGCCGCTGAGGTGTAATCGGAGCGCGGGTTAAATCTCTGTTAATCTGGCCATAACAACAATAACACGGTGAGTTATCACCTGAAGGCGGGAGACCTCCTCCACCTCCTCCTCCACCTCCTCCACCAGCCTGCCTCCCACGTAGCTACGCAGTGACGTCAGAGAAAGAGAAGATGGCGGCTGTGCTGAAGGCGGAAGGTAAAGGAGCTTTAACACCTTCCGCTCGGTCCGGTCCACTTTCATTTAACCCGGGTTATTTCACGGTATATATCCGGGGATAAGTGTCGGCTGTCAGGCCCGTGGTTAGCACGCTTTGGGCCCCGGAGGTAGAGCCTGCAGCTCGGCTCTCGGAGCTCCAGATGAGCTGCTTTTAGCATAGCCGCGGCTAGCCGAGCAGCTAAAGAAACAAACACTTTATTTATTAATTAGTTAATGATTTTGATTGGTTCCGTTTGGGTCAGGATGATGAGGACGTGGTGACAAACTCTGGCGGGTTACATCGTGCTGTCGCCTCGTTACAGTTTGTAATGACGCCAAACTGACGTTAGCTTCATGTTAGCAGGCTTAGCAGAGCTCAGCGGGGAGCGCAGCTCCTGTGGCCGGGAGACAAGCTCCGAGAGGCCGCCACAGCAGACAGGCGAGACCGCGGTCTGAGCCCGGCCTCTGTGTGTGTGAGAGACACTGTTTATATATATACATACGCGCGTGTGTGTTTAATGTGACGTATTATGGTGCTGAGTGTAAAAATCTGAAATGTTATGTAACACACACACACACAGACTAATGTACAGTGTCAGTTATCAACACACACACACACACACACACACTCTTCGTTTAATGTGGGTGCAAATTCAACAGTTGCTAGGCAACAGGGAGCTATTGAAGGTGTGTGTGTGTGTGTGTGTGTGTGTGTGTGTGTGTGTGTGTGGAGCCAGCCAGTTAGTAGCTTGGATTTCAGGTGTGTGAGTGTGAGAGAGGATGCTGGTGTCCTGTTTCAGACCTGGTTTCCTATTGATCAGACTATTGATTGTGTGTGTGTGTGTGTGTGTGTGTGTGTGTGTGTGTGTGCGCGCGCACAGCGGGGCAGTGCGGGTGGCCGTGCATTGTGTGAGACTCTTCCTACATGGACTCGTCGCCATGAGCAACAAGGAGATGGTTTCCACAGAGACAGGTCAGTGAAAGCACACACACACACACACACACACCTGCATCAGCTGCTGTTGCTATGGTAACCGCCTGTTGTCGATGACCTCACTAGGACGGCTCGCGCCACTCAGAGGCGATGCAAAGTGATTTCTAGCGGTTGGAGACAGCAGCTGATGTTTTTGTCTCCTAGCAACAGTGTGATTACATCATGGACGCTGATGCTAGCTCATAGCATAACTGTGTGTGTGTGTGTGTGTGTGTGTGTGTGTGTGTGTGTGTGTGTGGGCGCGCACAGAGAATAAAGGACAGAGGAAGGTGTTTCTTCCTAACAAACTGTTGGAGTGTCTTCCTCGTTTGACCGGTCTGCCTAACGAGCGGCTCAGGTGGAACACTAACGAGGTGAGTGTGTGTGTGTTTCATATTGATCAGTGTTTAGATGTTTGCTCATGTTTATTATGAAAAAAAATTATAATATAAAAATGTATTATGATAAATCAGAATTTATTATTGGGGTTAGTCTGTGTTTGTGGTTGTCAGCTAACATGAACTAACATCTTGTAAACAGACTCATCATAAACTCCTCCTCTCCTCTCCTCCTCTCCTCTCCTCTCCTCTCCTCCTCTCTCCTCCTCTCCTTTCTCCTCCTCCTCTCCTCTCCTGCTCTCTCCTCCTCTCTCCTCCTCTCCTCTCCTCTCCTCTTCTGCTCTCTCCTCCTCTCCTCTCCTCTCCTCTCCTCTCCTCTCCTCTCCTCTTCTGCTCTCTCCTCCTCTCCTCTCCTCTCCTCTCCTCTCCTCTCCTCTCCTCTCCTCTCCTCTTCTGCTCTCTCCTCCTCTCTCCTCCTCTCTACAGGAGATCGCTTCATACTTGATATCATTTGACAGACATGATGAGTGGCTCTCCTGCACACTAAAAACCAGGTACAAACACACAGACCTGCCACACAAAGAACAGTCCATTGTGACAGGACGTGACATCACTCACAGGACGTGACATCACTCACAGGACGTGACATCACTCACAGGACGTGACATCACTCACAGGACGTACTCACAGGACGTGACATCACTCACAGGACGTGACATCGCTCACAGGACGTGACATCGCTCACAGGACGTGACATCACTCACAGGACGTGACATCACTCACAGGACGTGACATCACTCACAGGACGTGACATCACTGGTGCTGTTTGTGTTTCAGGCCGAGGAACGGGAGCATCATCCTTTACAACAGGAAGAAGGTGAAGTACAGGAAGGATGGATACTGCTGGAAGAAGAGGAAGGATGGAAAAACGACGAGAGAGGACCACATGAAGCTCAAGGTCCAGGGCATGGAGGTGAGAGAGGAGAGCGCCACCTGCAGGACACACACACAGTGTCAGCATCAAGCAGGAAGGAGTCATTTCAAAATAAAAGCCTCTAAAAGTTGTGTCTGCTTTCAGTGCCTGTACGGCTGCTACGTCCATTCCTCCATTGTGCCGACATTCCACAGACGATGCTACTGGCTGCTGCAGGTACACACACACACGCACACACACGCACACACACACACATAATATGTCATATTTCAGTGTATATAATTGTGTGTGAGACAGAACCCGGACATCGTGCTGGTCCACTACCTGAATGTGCCGTCCCTGGAGGATTCTGGGAAATGCAGTCCGCTGCTGTGCGCGGTGTCCGACCGCCACGACAGCGTGAGGTGGAGCCAAGACGACCTGCTGAACCAGCTGAAGCCCATGTGTAAGGCTCCTGAGTAATCAGATTACACTGAGGAATACGTGATGTTACCATGCAGCGTGTGCGTCCTCACATGTTCCGCCTCTCCTCAGTCCACAGCATGAAGTGTTCGGTCGGTTCTGGTGATTTCAGTATCGAGGAGCTGGTTCAGCACATTCTGGACCGTCAGAGAACCAAACCACAGCCGCGCACACACGCCTGCCTCTGTAACGCTGCCCAGGGTAACGCCTCTTTGTGACATCACTGTGACATCACTGCGACCTCACTCTGACCTCACTCTGTCTGTGTGCAGTCTCTTCAGGGGTGAACATTCCTCACCGCTGTAACAGCACCAAGCATCGCATCATCTCCCCCAAACTGCCGCCGTCCTCCTGCAGACCCTCCCCCTCGCCGCTCTCCTCCGAAGCAGGGGAGGCAGCGAGGGTAGGAGGAGGAGGAGGAGGAGGAGGAGGAGGAGGAGGAGGAGGAGGAGATGCCAAACTGCCCCACCTTCAGGCTCAGAGCAGCCCCGCCTCATCCCCGTGCCCCTCGTCCACGTAAGTCTTCCTCGCCGCTGCCGTGTGCTGATGTCATCACAGGAAGACGGCGGCGCCATCTGATCTCTCTGTTTGTGTCTCGTAGCTCCGCCTCCTCCCCCCCTCAGCCTCAAAGAGCCGCCATCGCCGTGGGAAACCACTCCAACGGGTTCTACGACCGGCGCGGCAACCTGACAACGGTGGCACTGCCGCAGAACGCTGTGATCGTCATGGCGACGACTATCGCAGGAGGACAAGGGGGAGGTGGCGGCGGGGGTGGAGGGGGAGGAGAGGAGGCGGCGGCACAGGGGGGCAGTCTGTCACTCACACACTCCGGGCAGTTACTCCTCTCCCCTGCTCTCCCCACTCCTGCTTCCAACAAACCATCCTCCCCCGTCCCTCCCTCCTCCTCCCCTGCCCCTCCCCCCTCTCTCCCCCCTCCTGTCCAGGCACCACCAGGCGTCGCCACCCTCTCCCTCACCCTCCTCCCCTCCCCCGTCATTGGAGGCCTGCTCCTCACTCCCTCTTCGTCCTCCTCCAATACCTCCTCCTCCTCTCTTTGCTCCCCCCCTGCTGCTGCACCCCCCTCTCCCTCCTCCTCACCCTCACCTCCCCCACCACCCCCCTCCTCCCTTTCACCTGCCTTCGACCCAGACTCCTTCCTGAACTCTCCGAAACAAGGTCAGACGTACGGCGGCCCGCCTCCCCCCTCCTCGCCATCTCCAGTCCTCTGCTCCTCCTCGCCCGTCTACCCCCCCTCCCTCGCTCTCTCCCTCTCCCCTGCCTCCACCCCTCCCTCTTCTGTCTCCCCTCCCTCCTCCCTCTCCTCCTCCTCTGAGGCGGACAGGCGAGACTCTGCCCCCTCCTCCTTCTCGTCTCCCCCCTCGTCCTCCCTCCCCCCCTCGCTGGCCCCACCCCTCCTCCCCCTCTGCCTTGAGCTGGAGGGGGAAGAGGCGGGGAAGAGGGATGAAGAGGAGGAGCACGGTGATGATGATGATGATGAAGGCAGAGCTCCACCCACTAAGTTGGCTCTGCTGCAGGTGAGTCTTAAAGGGACAGTGCATCTTATTTCAGGCTCCGCCTCCTTCGGTCAACTCATCCAATTGTCTGTTTCTTTTCATTCAGACAAGCCACGCCCCCGCTGGCTCGTCTCCACGGCAGCAGACACCAAATAGCGCTGCATCATTGCTCCTGGTTTGTCAGGACTCAAAAAGCCAGCCGGCCAATCAGACGAGGCGACAGGTGGACGGGCAGCAACCATTGGTCCTGGGACCCCCCTTTAATCACCTGACTGCTCCTGAAGCTCCGCCCCTTGCTCAGCTGTCCCATCAGCCCCTGCTGTCAGTGTTCACTAATGCTAAAGCTAACATAGCAAGCACAGATGCTGACTCTACCCCTCCTACTGTTGCCATGGATACCACTCAGACATCGGCCCCTCCCCCGATCCAGGTGAAGGAGGAGAGTAGACGGGTCTATGACTCGGAGGACACCTGCATGGACACACACTTAGAGGAGGCGGAGCCGTGTGAACGCGGAGGGGAGGAGCTCGACATCTCCTTTGACAGCCAGTTTCCCGACCTCATCTCTGACCTCATCACTGAGGAGGCCAATCCCGTTGTAGCTCACTCCACTGCCACGGCGCCAAGCCCGCCCATCTTCCCGGCCGGGGTCCGATACATGGTGCCGCCCCAGCCTTCCCCCTCCTCCTCCTTCCTCCCTTTTCCTCACCCGCTGCCCTCCTCCTCCTCCACACGCCTCGCCACCATCACAGACTTCTCCCCAGAGTGGTCGTACCCCGAGGTAAGCTCAGCCAATCAGGAGCCAGCTGTCATTCATATGTATTTAAATGATTTAGTTTTATTGTGTCCTATTTTTTAATTACCAATTTATTTATGAATTATGTTAAATTATGTGTTATTATAATATAAAATTATAGTTGTATGTGTTTGTCCACCAGGAGGCAGCACAGTGTTGATTAACTGTGTGTGTGTGTGTGTGTTTTCAGGGAGGTGTGAAGGTGTTGATAACTGGGCCGTGGAGCGAGCTGTCGGGTCGGTACTCGTGTGTCTTCGATCAGAGCACCGTCCCTGCGTCGCTGATCCAACCTGGAGTGCTGCGCTGTTACTGCCCAGGTACACACACACACAGGTTCATAGTAACTGACCCGGTCCGGTCTGGCTGCTGAGCCCGGTCAGTTCTGATCGGTTCTGGTTGGACTGATAGATTGTGTGTGCTCTCTTTCAGCACATGAGGCCGGTTTGGTGTGTCTGCAGGTTCTGGAGTCTGGAGGTTCTGTTTCTTCTTCGGTTCTGTTCGAGTATCGAGCGAGGAACGCCAGCTCGCTGCCCAGCTCTCAGCTCGACTGGCTCTCATTGGACGGTGAGCTACAACACCTCCACCTGTCACACTGCTCCACCTGTCACACTGCTCCACCTGTCACACTGCTCCACCTGTCACACTGCTCCACCTCGTTGGTTGCTGTCAGGTTGTGGGTTGGTTGCTGTCAGGTTGTGGGTTGGTTGCTGTCAGGTTGTGGGTTGGTTGCTGTCAGGTTGTGGGTTGGTTGTGGGTTGGTTGCTGTCAGGTTGTGGGTTGGTTGTGGGTTGGTTGCTGTCAGGTTGTGGGTTGGTTGTGGGTTGGTTGCTGCCAGGTTGTGGGTTGGTTGCACACACACCACTCTGTCTGTCTCTCTCTGGTTGAGGCTCGGAGCCAGGAATGTGAGACAGCCCCCTCCCTCCCTCCCTCCCTCCCTCCCTCCCTCCCTCCCTCCCTCCCTCTCTCCCTCTCTCCCTCTCTCCCTCCCTCTCTCCCTCTCTCCCTCCCTCTCTCCCTCCCTCTCTCCCTCTCTCCCTCCCTCTCTCCCTCCCTCTCTCCCTCCCTGTGGATTTCCCAGCATGCCTTGCTGCTGTGTTTGGTTGGACTGACTGCACCGGGTGACCGCTCTCGCTCTCGCTCTCTCTCTCGCTCTCTCTCTCTGATCCTTGCGCGCCCACTCAGTGTGTTTACTGTGTGTGTGTTAGCTGATGCCCCTCACCTGTGCTCACACACACACACACAGAGGATGAGTCTACAGACAGAAGATGGACACACAGGATGGTGTCGGTAGGACGGTGTGTGTGTATATGTGTGTGTGTTTTCTAGTGGTTGTCATGGTTACAGCGCTGCTCATTATCAAATCGTATTGATTTATAATGGACACTTTAATAGGAACACACACACTGTCATTGAGCTGAGGTCACTGAGCTCTTTGTACTCGATTACTTTAATCTGAGTTACTGATATTCAGTAGCAGCAGCTAATATCACTGACTAGTCCAACAGCAGTCAGCCCAGCTCGGCGTCTGTCTTTCATCGCCCTTCACAGCACGGGCAGCCTGATTAATATACTGACATGAGCTAACAGCAGCTACAGTTGGCAGCAGTTTACTGTTCGATGCTCAAGGACACCAGCTACCAGTCCATCCTCCATACTTTGGTCCATACTGGACTTGAACCAGCAACCCTCCAGTTCCCAAGCCAAGACTCTATGGACTGAGCTACTGCCGCCCAAACATCTGCTGCTCTTCAAACAGCTCACTGCCTCAGTCTGGACTCTGTGTCAGCAGTCTTCAGTCCAGAACCAGAACCAGGTCTGACTGTGTTAGCATCACTATGAGACGGAACACAGAGAACATGCATCTAACGATCTGAGCTAACAGCAGCTAACGGTCCGAGCTAACAGCAGCTAACGGTCCGAGCTAACAGCAGCTAACGATCTGAGCTAACAGCAGCTAACGGTCTGAGCTAACAGCAGCCTTTGTCATTTCTGAGCCTACAGCTGTACAGCTGAACAGACCGGAAACACTCCTGTGTGTGTGTGTGTGTGTGTGTGTGTGTGTGTGTGTGTTTGTGTTTGTGTGTAGGTCATAGTGTATCAAGCTATATTAGGGAGTGTGCTTTTATTTCTTCACACACACTCTGACTGTGCCAGGCGGCCGACGATTGAAGTCAGTGAGATAGTTTCCATATGAGATAGTGTGTGTGTGTTAAAGAGAGAGGAGTTTTCCACTTGCCTCCTGGTTAAAGCTGTGTATACACACACACACACACACACTGACCTTGTGTTTATCCAATCAAAGCAGGTTTTGAGTGACTGCCTTGCAGATGATTGGTTCAGGGTTTCATGTTCATTGGACGTTCAGGCACCAATCAAATGAAGCGATATTCACTTCCTGTCTCCTGAGTGGGCGTGGTTTGAAAGCAGGTTCTGTTGGACCACAGGGTGGTTAGAAGGTTGTTTCAGTTCTGGTTCTGTTTGATGATCTTGGGTCAGACAGGCAGCTCTCAACAGGAAGTCACTCTCTTTTTATCTTTCAACACGACACCAGCTCCAGTTCTGACGCGACACTGCTTCCTGTTAGCAACGCAGACCTGTAAACCTCTTCTGTGGTACAAATGCTAACGCTGCCACAGTATTCTGAGCTCACAGTCCGGACAGCCTAGCTAACAGCCCGCGCTAACAGCAGCTAACAGCCTGCGCTAACAGCAGCTAACAGCCTGAGCTAACAGCAGCTAACAGCCTGACCTAACAGCAGCTAACAGCCTGAGCTAACAGCAGCTAACAGCCTGAGCTAACAGCAGCTAACAGCCTGAGCTAACAGCAGCTAACAGCCTGAGCTAACAGCAGCTAACAGCCTGAGCTAACAGCAGCTAACAGCCTGAGCTAACAGCAGTGTGTGTTCTGGTTGCAGATAATCAGTTCAGGATGTCGATCCTGGAGCGGTTGGAGCAGATGGAGCGCAGGATGGCAGAGATGGCTGCCCGTGACAACAACAACAACCAGCAACAACAACAACAACATCACCATTATCATCAGCACCAACAGCAACATGGCAGCCAACTGGCCATGCCCCCTCCTCCACCCCTACCTGAGGACCATGAACAGGTGAGCTGTCAGTGTAACAGACAGACAGGTGAGATGAAGGTGTTGATGAGTTGATGAGTGTTGAGCCGATAAACAAGTTGAGAAGAACAAATGAACCTGAGTGGAAAATCCATTTAAAACACGTCTGCACTCACTCCACCTCTGATGTCAGTCCACCAACTAAAATAGAGTGTGGCAGACAGACAGACAGACACACACACACACACACACACACACACACACAGTCCGTCCACGATGACAGTGCAGATTTACCACCATCAGTCATGAAACAAAGAGACAAAAATAACTAACTGATGTGTTTGATGAACGTGCGTACGTTCAGTTGGACTGTAGAACTGACACTTCCTAAGCATCACAGCAAGCCTCGGCCTTCCTGTACTCAGATACTCAGGTCCGTTTGTCAGTTGGTCAGTTCAGCAGCTGTCTGTGTGTCTGAAGGCAGATGGATGGCTGCCAGCTGATAACAGGAAGTGTTTCCAGGTTTAAACTGTCTCTCTCTCTCTCAGTCATTTATAGCCTCACTCGTCCTCGTGCATGCCAGAGAGTCAGAGGAAAAACCAGAGGGGGGGGGGGGGGCAATGTTTCAGAGAGAGAGAGAGAGAGAGAGAGAGAGAGAGAGAGAGAGAGAGAGAGAGAGAGAGCCTGCTGCTAACTCTAACTCTGGTGACTGTCTGACGATTCAGAGGTCTGCAGTGTTTTTACAGTTTTCAGTTAACTGTTATCAGTATGCTGTTACATGTCTGTCTGTCTGCCCTCACAGTGGTTTGAGAGGAGGATTGTGGGAGTTTGTGAGCGGATGATGAGAGGAGGGCGATGGGGAGGAGGAGGAGGAGCAGGAGGAGGAGAGAGGCTTCATCACTCTGTCCGTCATCGCGGGATGACGCTGCTCCACCTGGCTGCTGCTCAGGGATACACACACCTGATACACACTCTGATCCACTGGAGGTACACACACACCTGATACACACTCTGATCCACTGGAGGTACACACACACCTGATACACACTCTGATCCACTGGAGGTACACACACACCTGATACACACTCTGATCCACTGGAGGTACACACACACCTGATACACACTCTGATCCACTGGAGGTACACACACACCTGATACACACTCTGATCCACTGGAGGTACACACACACCTGATACACACTCTGATCCACTGGAGGTACACACACACCTGACACACACTCTGATCCACTGGAGGTGCACACACACACCTGATACACACTCTAATCCACTGGAGGTACACACACACCTGATAGACACTCTGATCCACTGGAGGTACACACACACACCTGATAGACACTCTGATCCACTGGAGGTGCACACACACTTACTTGAGGTGTTTGTTGTAGGAGTGTGAACAGCGACAGCCTGGACCTGGAACAGGAAGTCGATCCTCTCAACATCGACCACTTCTCCTGCACGCCGCTGGTAAAACACACACACACACACACACAGGTCCCACTTTATCATCTGCAGTAACCATAGTAACCATAGGGGTAAGAATGTAGCAGGGATTTCAAGGATCCTTGAAAAAGTAGCCTGGATACATGCCTGAATGGTTGCCTATGGCTACCAGCTGTCTTACTGTCTTGGCGTGTTTTAAGCGCGTTGTGTGTTCCAGATGTGGGCGTGTGCACTGGGCCACCAGAGGGCAGCAGAGCTCCTGTATGGCTGGAACAGTTCGGCTCTGGGGATCCCTGATTCGCTGGGCCGCCTGCCGCTCGCTGTGGCTCGCTCTCGTGGACACACCCGCCTCGCCACGGCACTGGAGGAGCTGCACACGCACACACACAGGACGCCCAGGGACACACACGTGCCTCCAGAAGGCACACACCCACCGGCCACGCCGCAACCACAGCAGCCGCCGTCTCCACTGTCCACCAGCCCGGACACAGGTAACACACACCTGCTGCTGATTGGTCCAGTCTGATGATGGTCGTGATTCCAACACTCTGATTGGCTGTCTCCCTTCTCTTCAGGTCTGAGCTCCTCCAGCAGCCTCCCCTCCCCCAGCGACCCCTCCTCACCCTCACCGAGCTCCGCCTACTCGAGCGCCCCTGCCCCCATGGACACCTCCCCGTCATCTCCTTCCTCCTCCTCCTCCTCGCTTCCCGTCTCCCCTCCCTCCCCCCCCTCCCTCCCTCCTGTGTCTATGTGGGGGGAGGAGCCAAACGCCGGACTGAGCACAGGTAACACAGGTGCATGTGTTTAAATGAAACGCCTGCTCCTGATGATGCCATCGTCCTCATCATCATCACTGTCACAGGTTTGAACCCCGGTGGCTCCAGAGACTCCTCGCTTTACCTCATGGACTACGAGAGCGCCTCACCTGGACACACACACACCTACCTGCACACAGGGCGGCGGGCACACATAACGGCAACGCTGGAGGAGCAACTGCTGAGCTACAGCGAGAACGCCGAGAACGAGGGCGAGGAGGAGGAGTACCTAGAGGAGGAGGTGCTGCAGGTAAACACCAGCGCCCCGAGTTTAGACTGGCAGGTTAGTTCTAGGTTTAGTCCCCGAGTTTAGACTGGCAGGTTAGTTCTAGGTTTAGTCTCTGAGTTTAAACACTGATCGGATATTAAGTAACCACACACACATTTCAGTTCCTGTTGCTGTAGTTACCTTTCCCTCACCACAGGTTGACATGGCAACATTGGCAGAGCAAATCATTGAGGCGACCCCAGAGCGAATCAAACAGGAGGACTTCCCGAGAGGGGCGGAGTCTCCGCTCAGGGAGAGGCGTGACAACCCAGCTATACAGGACACCTGGCTGGCTACCTATCTGGATACGGTGGATGCCCACACACACTCCCCGCCCAGGTAAGCTTTGCCTATAATATGCCCAGTGCATTATGGGTATTATCACGAGGAAATGACACACACGGTCGGATGTGTGTGCACTCTTGTAGGCGGGTGTGCCCTCCCTCGCCGCTCAGTGCCCTGGCCCTCCAGAGGCTCCGCCCCCCCTCCTCTGCGGCGTGGGCGGAGTTCCTGAATGCCTCAGCCAATGGGAAGATGGAGAGAGACTTTGCCCTGCTGACGCTGACAGACGGAGAGCAGAGGGAGCTGTACGAGGCCGCCAGGATCATCCAGAACGCCTTCAGGAAATACAAGGTAGTCTCAGACTTTAGTCTCAGAGATGAGTCTCAGACTTTAGTCTCAGAGTCTCACATGCTGTCTGAGACTGCTCACAGGACGTTTGAGCCTGGACAATGTTGGTGAGTGTCTGCTGCCCCCTGCAGGCAGAGAGTGTTACTTCATCCTGATCTTCTGTGTGTCTGCAGGGTCGAAGGTTAAAGGAGCAGCAGGACATGGCTGCAGCTGTCATCCAGAGGTGCTACAGGAAGTACAAACAGGTGTGTGTGTGTTGTACTGTTTGTCCTCCAGCTTCACTAACACTGAACTAACCTGCTGTGTCTCTTCACCTTGTCTCTCTCTCTCTCTCTCTCTCTCTCTGGCTAGCTAACATGGATAGCTCTAAAGGTAATATGGCTGACCAGTAGATGTAGTGGTGTGTAGTCAGTGTGTAGACTGTGTGTGTGCGCGCAGACCTAAAAGAAGTTGTTTCCTGTGAACGCTCACTTTAATTTTTTGTTTTCTGAGGTGCTGCAGACGAGAGTTCATCTCGTTATTTAATTAAGTTAACAAATAGGGCTCTCCCCTCTCAGCCGCCACTCACACCTCTGACAGGTGTTCAGGTGTAAACAGATGAATGGTTGCTCCTCAGAGCTCGCTGCGTTCTCCTTCTCTTGTTTCTGTAAACACATTTTGAGACGTTTGCTGTTGGCGTGTCGGTGAACTCTAACGGTGCCGCTCTGTCCCGTCAGTACGCCCTCTACAAGAAGATGACCCAGGCGGCCATATTGATCCAGTCCAAGTTCAGGTCGTACTACGAGCAGAAGCGTTTCCAGCAGAGCCGGCGGGCGGCGGTCCTTATCCAGCAGTACTACCGCAGCTACAAGGAGTACGAGAGGCTCAAGCAGGCTCCGAGAGGGGCCGCCAGCCACAACCCCAAAATCAAGTAAGAACCCGCCTGGACATCCGTCAGGACGCTTACACGTCACCTGCCAACCACAAAATACAACTACAAAGACACACAACATGACTATGAAGAGACAAAACGACCACAAAGAGACACTAAATTACTTCAAAGACACAAAACAACATTGAGGAGAGACAGAATGACTACACAGGGAGACAAAACAACTACAAAGAGAGACGAAACAACTTCAAAGAGAGACGAAACAACTTCAAAGAGAGACAAAACAACTACAAAGAGAGACGAAACAACTTCAAAGAGAGATGAAACGACTTCAAAGAGAGACAAAACAACTACAAAGAGACGAAATGACTTCAAAGAGAGACAAAACAACTACAAAGAGACGAAATGACTTCAAAGAGACATTACGACTTCAAAGAGAGACAAAACAACTACAAAGAGAGACGAAACAACTTCAAAGAGAGACGAAACAACTTCAAAGAGACGAAATGACTTCAAAGAGAGACAAAACAACTACAAAGAGAGACGAAACAACTTCAAAGAGAGACATTACGACTTCAAAGAGAGACAAAACAACTACAAAGAGAGACAAAACAACTTCAAAGAGAGATGAAACGACTTCAAAGAGAGACATTACGACTTCAAAGAGAGGCAAAACAACTACAAAAAGACGAAACAACTTCAAAGAGAGACAAAACAACTACAAAAAGACAAAATGACTACAAAGAGACACCCTGATGCTAGCTGTGTAATAGTTCCATATGTAAACATTAAATTCACATTGAGACGTGGAGCTTCATGGCATGACTGTTTCAGGGGGTCATTCTTGACGAAGAAACAGGACCAGGCAGCGAGGAAGATCATGAGGTTCCTGAGACGCTGCAGACACAGGTGACACAAGCAAACGTGACTTTACGTCCTTGTTGACGTCTGACGGTTGTCTAGTGTGTTTAAAGCTGTTTGTTTGTCTGCAGGATTAAAGAGCTGAAGCAGACGAGGGAGCTGGAGAGGAGAGGACTGACCACTTAAAGCATTTCATCACGAGTAGAGACGACAGAGTTCACTCTGAAGAAATGACTGATGTGACGGAGAGATGCCTTACCCCATGCCATGTCTGTCTGTCTGTCTGTCTGTCTGCTCTCCTGGTTGAATGTAGCTGTCTGTCTGCAGCTTAAAGAGCTTCATTCAAAAATGTCACGCCGTCAGTGAAACGTTAAACACTACACACTGAACGTCTTTGACGATGACACCTGAAAGCATCACAAGTCCGCCTGTCGCTGCAGCTGTCTGTCACAGATGCATGCTGGGATACCTCCTCGTCTAAAGTAAATGACGTGGTCTACACACCTGCGGCCCACAATGCACTGCTGGTTTTATGGCGCGGTGTGTTGGAAGGTCAGCAGACTGGAGAGGAAATTGGAGCGTAACGTTTCTGAATGGAGCTCTTGGTTTGGAGTGGACAGACTTCAAAGTGTACATGATGAATACAAAGCTACTATAAATATATTTAAACACAATCACGTATACGTGAATATATAAATATATATTCATTCTAATGTTGGACTTTATAGATGCTATGGATGTTTTTATTTATTACAGCATGAACTGTTCATGTGAGAGTGTGTGTGAGTGCGTGCGTGCGTGTGTGTGTGTGTGCGTAGACTGTAAGGTCGAGTCTTAACCCCACCCCACAACCCCATGTGACCTCTGACCTCATCAACCGATCAAAACTGTTAAAGAACCTTCACAAAACTCATGATGATCCAGTGTGACATCACCTCCAGATGATGTCATCAGTTCTTTTTGTTGTTGTGCTCCGTCATCATGTTTTAATTAATCAGGCCGGATCAATCAACCACAACCATCGCTAACGAGGAGGGCGTGACCTCCTTTAATTTATCCTGCTGAGAGAGTGTGATGTAACTGTGATGTCACAGGTCAGAGGTCCAACTATTTTGTTTTTTGTTTTTTTACACAGTCGGACTAAATGACGCTGTGTTGTTGTCACGGCGACCTCAACGTCTACGTCACCAAGCATGAGCTTTCTTTATAGCGAGTTTGTCTTTGGCTGAAACGTTCACTTCCTCTTCCTGTTGTTGGGCTGTTGCAGTGAAGCTTTGCATGAGTTTGTATTTAACTGTTCAACATTTCAAATGAAAAAGTTATTAAATATAAATAATAAATCAGCTGTTTGCTATTCGCCCTTGTCGTCTGTTTCCTGCTGCCAATCACAAAGTCACAACACGTCAGAGCAGTCACAGCTGAAGCTCTGTGCCACCATGGAGAGGTGGAGCAGGCGGGTGTGGGTGTAGGTCTACCTGTAGAGGGAGGGGGCCATCAAGATGAAATCAAAGGTAACCTCACCTGCTGGTGGAGACTCAGCTACCCGTCTCCACACTGAGACACCTGTCCTCCAGTCGTGTTCCTGGTCAGCGTCCATCCAGCAGAGCTGTCATCCTCCTCACCGCTCGGAGAGACAGACTGTCCTTCAAACATCTGAGAGCTGCTGGAGGAGGACGTGAAACAGACTCATGCAGCTTCAACAAACAGCACACAGATGTGGTGTATGTATGTATGTGTATGTATGTGTTTATGTATGTATGTGTTTATGTTTGTATGTGTTTATGTTTGTATGTGTTTATGTATGTATGTGTTTGTATGTGTTTATGTATGTATGTGTTTATGTATGTATGTGTTTGTATGTGTTTATGTATGTATGTGTTTGTATGTGTTTATGTATGTATGTGTTATATGTGTTTATGTATGTATGTGTTTGTATGTGTTTATGTATGTATGTGTTTATGTTTGTATGTGTTTATGTATGTATGTGTTTGTATGTGTTTATGTATGTATGTGTTTGTATGTGTTTATGTATGTATGTGTTTATGTTTGTATGTGTTTGTATGTGTTTATGTATGTATGTGTTTATATATGTTTATGTATGTATGTGTTTGTATGTGTTTATGTTTGTATGTGTTTATATATGTTTATGTATGTATGTGTTTGTATGTGTTTATGTATGTATGTGTTTATGTTTGTATGTGTTATATGTGTTTATGTATGTATGTGTTATATGTGTTTATGTATGTATGTGTTATATGTGTTTATGTATGTATGTGTTTGTATGTGTTTATGTATGTATGTGTTATATGTGTTTATGTATGTATGTGTTTGTATGTGTTTATGTTTGTATGTGTTTATTAGGGCCCGAGCACGCACTGTGTGCAGGGCCCTATTGGATTTCGTTTGGACGTTTTCTTCTCCAAAGTAAATCGCATTTTCGACGGCCTATATGTACTCGAAAAGTTGTGAAAATTTGCCTACCCCCCAAGTCGGGCGTAAAATTACGTATTTTGGGGGTCTCACACGTGGACGTATAAAAATGGCTCTACGGCGCCACCTACGTTTCAGTTGTCGGAGGAGCCCCTCGACACGGTTTGATCCACGTGTACGAAATTTGGCGGGAGTATGTAAAGTACTGCGACACACAAAAAAGTCTCTTGGTGACCCGGGCTATCGCGAAGCGTACGGCGTCCACTTTGTGGATAGCTCAGTGGTTAATGCTGCTGACTTTCACCTGGGTGATGCAGGTTCGAATCCAGTGTGGACCCTTAGGCAAGGTCCTTAAAGCTACCAGCCTACTTCATGATGCGACACGTGGGTGCTTTTTGACTGTTATCTATCTCCACTTATGAAGATGAATGCTCATCATTGGTAGCTTCACAGAGGGTGTGTGGATAGCTCAGTGGTTGATGCTGCTGACTGCTCACCTGGCAGATTCGGGTTTGAATCCCGTGTGGACCCTGAGGTGATGATGCTTTGAAACCCATCAGTCTAACCAAGGAACAGCAGGGCACAGGGTTTCAAAATATGCGATCAGAAACTGCTATCACAACTAGAGGGTGATGAGGTACAATAAAAGAGCTACGGCAAGGGGGAGCCAGGACGACAGGTCAGTTGGGGGATGACATCATCCCCCCACCATGCTGAGATTTTGGGTACCAAGCCCCAAGTAAATAGAATCAAAGAATCCTAGACCTGATAAATAAAGTAAAGTACCACATCCACTCTGCTAGGATGATGAATAGCAGCTCTGGTCTAAACTAAGAATAGCAACGTTTAAGAATAGTATATAGCATGATAAACATCCTTCATCACTTGGTGGTGAGTGTATAGTTATTAGTCTTTCATACTAGTTATAGTTGGTGCTATGGTGATCTAGAAGACAGATAGGTGTGAAAATCTACATACTGAGTGAGTTCAGAGTGAAGTATTAACTATCAACAACTCGTGGACGCCCACAGCATCAAGCATCTTACTACAGGGAGCATGAATGATGTATGAGGAGATCGTAGATAATCCTGACACACTGGCAGGTAGGCACGACAGATGGGTGAATGTTGCTTCATTCACCTTGAGTCTACTGAGACTTGACAACCTCATCAAGGTTTAGAGAACCTCAAACGAGCCACCCTAACACAGCGACTGCAGCTACTGGCTCGCTTTGTAGCGTTCAGTTGGCAGGTTTACTCCTGATTTACTCCTGACGATCTCCTCATACATCACTCATGCTCCCTGTAGTGAGATGCTTGATGCTGTGGGCGTCCACGAACAAGTTGATAATAGTTCATACTAAGACTTTTTTTTTTTTTTTTTTTTTTTTTTTTTTTTTTTTTTTTTTTTTTTTTTTTTTTTTTTTTTTTTTTTTTTTTTTTTTTTTTTTTATTATTATTATAATATAAAAACCTATACCAACTACGATCTCCATGAACCTTTACTGGCTTCAAGGAAGTGTTGGGTGGAGGCTACAGGAAGTCGTCATGTTTCATTCATCCATTTTACCATCAAATACAAAGAGAGCATCGAGCCTTCATGTCTCAGGACTTTACATACTTGAAAATATAACTTAAACAACAATAAACAAGTATAGACAATACTTATTACAGATACTCAAAAACACGGACAAGGACTAGAACCGTCGTCTATGTTTGAATACGCAGTCTCGTGTGTTTGTTGGCTGGTCGTACACGATGAGTTGAAGTAGAAGCGATCTCTCTCATACTGATGGAGAACCACCTGAACGTAGCACCGAGAATGCTACTCTGTTACCACCAGAGTTTGTATCTTAAAGATGTACGCTGGGCGCTGGTACACTTCTTTAGCCAACTGCTCCAGTCTCAACAGCAGTTTTCACTTTTTGGTTAGTCAAATAAAAAAAACACAAACTGTTATTTGGCACTTCAACAAATGAAGACTGCTCCTCCATCATGTGTCCGTCCTGTTAGTCCGTTGACGAGTCATGCTAGTGTTTACAGCTGGGTACAGAACCAATGACGTTCCAAACACTTAGAACTCAAAAAGGTGCTACATGAGCAGATTCTTAGCATCACTTCGCTTTAAGTTCTTGTACGGCAGCTTTGTTGTTAAGTTACCATTGATTTTGGTATTTGCGCTGAAGTATTGTCTCTGCAACAATATAAAAGAAAACAACAACTTCCCGATACGCAGCGCTAATCGTCTTCGAACGTGAGCGAAAGTTTCTGATTATTCTGCCGTACACGCTGCAACAAAAACCGTAAACTTCTCTGTGAAGATTTTCTGCTGACGGCCGGTGGATTCACTTTTTGAATCAAGTATGCAAATAATAACACTGGTGTCGCAGCTGCTCGTCTACACATAAAGCATATCACGACCCTTAGTTAGCAGTTAGAGAGCACTGTGCTAAGTCCCGCCCCTTTTCGCTCTGTGCTCCAATCAGAGTTGAGAAATCCTCCGTCAAAACTCGTCAACGTCTTCTCTTCACATACGTATATATGACGTGTTTGGCACACGTCTTTATGAAACTACAACAACATTTTAAAGATGGTTTGAAACAGCTAGCATGTAGCATATCTAAGTACTGGAAAGAAGGAAGTTGACCGAGGTCCAAACAGAGGCTTGCTCACCTGTGATTGGAGCACAGAGCACAAAGGAAGGGTCATTTCCTGTACAGCTGCTCTCACCTCTCAAGATGTTTGGTCCGTTAGCTTGTTAGCTGAACATAAAGACCAGAAAACCACCCACGTCCAAATCTGAAGTGCGTTTCAGACGCTGCGGCAGGTCTCAGAGCTCTACAGAACCACAGGTTGGATTTAACAACAACAACAGTCTGACAGTAACAGTGGTTAGAGTCAACTGACAGTCAGCTGGAGTTTATAGATTATTCTACATGCCGTTATTAACATGAAGATTAACTGCATCATACAGTTCAGTGGACGAGGTGACCTAACGTTGTAAACACAATGACCTCTTCCTTCTCTCAGTGTCTCCTCTTCCTCAGGAGAGAGCAGACAAAGTTGCTTCTGATGTTCAAGTTCTCGTACAGGAAGTCAGGATGGACGCCGTTTAAACTCGGCCCAGTAACCGCCGTCGACGTCACTCGTCCCGTCCCGCTTCTACTATCCTGTACCGCTGTCTGCAGGACGAAGGCAGCGCCACGGGCCACGCGAAAATGACGGGAACCGTGGTCTGAACGTTCCTCTCCAGGAAACCGAAGATGGGGTTCCACCACGTCCTCGATAGGTAGTTGTTGGGAGCTTGACGCAGCGCCTGAGCAGAAATACAATCAAAAGATGACAACGGCACATCTGATCTGTAATTATTGAAATGATCACTTAAATCGGTCATGACAGTGTGTGTCGTTGCGTGCTCTCACGTGTGTGTTGGCCATGGTGTGGTACCACCAGAAGGTCCTGGTGGTGGCGAAGTATCCGATGACCACGTCGATGCTGTAGTGCTCGTGAGCGATCAGGATGCAGATGACTCCCGAGGCGCTGAGCAGCCAGCAGAACCAGTGATACCACCACATCCACCGAGGAGAGTCTGAACACAGCACAGCGTTCTTATTCATCTGTTCATCTGAAGCACATCAGAAACGTTCAGCACTAATGAACTCACACTCTTTGATGAAGAGGTAGGACAGCGTCAACATGACCGTATGACCGCTGTACAGGAAGTCGCCACACATCAGGTGAGAGCCGGTCAGAGACAAACCTGAACACAGCAGACAGACAGACAGAGGTGTGAGATGCTGCCCCCTGCAGGTGGAGGGCGAGCTTTGAAGGTTAAAGTGACGTTTAAGTTCAAACTGAAAAAATAAAAAAATCATTCTCTGTCGATCTCAAAGTCATTTCAATTAAACCAAAGAGACTTCAAGAAACAAACCAGTTTTTAATAATACAAAGCCTCTTGTTTGCTACCGTTAGGGTTGCAAAATTCTGGGAATTTTCAAAGTTGGAAACTTTCCGGGGGGTAAACCCTTAACGGGAATAAACTGTGGATTTACAGGGTTGAAGGTTGGCCCGTCCCGAGTTTGTCAGACCAAAGAAGAAAGTGTTATTAACCACCCAGCCAAATTTGAAGTTTACCACTCCATGAAATCAGGTGTTTAAAAAAAAAAAAAAAAAAATCAGGTAAAAATGAATTCTCAGGTGACAGAGGGGGCGTGTCCTGTGAAGCCACACCCGCGTGTGGGAGTGGTCAGTCTGCCATTAACACACACAGAAACACTCAGAGCGAGATGGATGAATCACTTCAGCATTTCAGCATTTATGAGGCCAACTTGTCACGATGCCCCAGTTAAAGTTTCTGATTTGGAATATTTCCCCTTCTTCGTTAACTATTCACCGCACATTTGTACATCTCCATCTGAAGGACGTAGCTCAGCAGGTTTTCTGCTTTCATTCTATTTAATGTTGTTAAATCAAAGTTCAGCGTTACCTCCTCCTGAGATCAGCCTCAGAATCCTCCAGATCTTCCCAGTTGAGTCGTTGTACAGCTGCAAAGAGACGAACGAGAACATGATGAGGACGATGGAGACCGAGCGCGCAGTGGACAGGGTGACGCAGCGTTAGCGTACCTTCGGAGCACACACCATGTGTTTTCCAGGCACAGGCAGCGTGGTGATGTACATGGTGACGCAGCGATACATGTAGAGAGTCCCGATCAGGAAGAAACAGCGACGGCCCACGATGGCTCTGAAGACACAAGAACAAGCGTGAGAAGTATTTCACACACATACGTGTCTGTGTTGGACAGCCGCTCAGCTGATGATCGTACTTGTGTTTGAGGAACAGCCACTGGACGAGCCACAGTCCGACCAGGATCAGCCCGTTGACCTCGGTGACGGTGAAGGCCCACGGCACTCGGTCCACGTAGTCAAAGAACTTGTCGGGCAGCGGCGGGCTCACGGACTTGTCCGGCACCCTCTCGTGGACGATGGTGATCACAACGGTGGTGAAGACGAGGTTGAACAGGGCGTAGAGGAAGGCCACGCCCGTCTTCCACCACTCCTTGGGGAGGCGGTTGGCCCGTTCCTCCGGCACGGTGATCTTCACGTAGTCGCAGTGTTTCCTCAGCCCGCTGCTCAGAGAGTGGATCAGCTGGTTCTGCTTGAACAAGCTGCTCAGTTTGCTGCCCTCCTGATGCTTTTTGCCGTCGTGTGCATCAGCGGTGGGCGACGGCAACGAGGTGAGGCGGGTTGGGTTACCGTTAGCAACCCTGGAAGGATGAGGAGATGAAGGGGGGTTCACTGTGGTCACGTTAACCTCAACATGGGGACGGACGTCGTCATTGTCCTGGATCAGTTCTGATGCTGCCATTGATCCTGTTAGGTTGATTCTTTGACCAATGAAGAGGAGTGTCTCTGATTCGTCAGCCAATCACAGTCTTTGTAACGTGTCAGCTGACCAATAAATGCGAGTTTCACAAATCTTCCTCACTGACCATTGCTCAGTGATCCTGCATCAGCGATCACGGATTGGTTCTGTCACACAGAGGGAGGTGATTGGTCAATCAGGTCCGGATGATTCACGAACCTGAAAAACAAAAAACATTTTTTACTTTTCAGGGCAACGAGTCAAAGATTTCATTAGTTTTTGTCTTTTCTGCTTTTTGTTCATTTGACAACAATAAAATATGAAATGAGCTAAACACAGACAAATACTGTAATAAAGTATGACGGAGCACAGATTTTACAACTCACACGAGACGCATTGAACACAAAGGTATCCCAACAGAGAATACATTTCCCATAAGGCAACTGGATAGTGTCTTAATAATATAAAACAAATGAATCAACAGTGAAAAGGCTCGTTAGTTTCAGGCCTACTTCAAAATAAATGAAGGTGTGACTGCCAAAGATTCAACAAGAAAGACTGGTTTAGATAACACACACACACACACACACACACACACACACACACACAGTAGGAACCAGGAAGTTATAAGAATCAATCCTGAAAGTTGAAAGACACTCCCTGAAAAACACACACTCCCGCACACACACTTCCTGTCGGTCTGTAATGTAAATGTGTTGCTGGGTGTTGTGGTAGAACAGGAGCTGGGCCATGTGTTGTTAAGATGAAGAACCAGATCGCTCAGGTTGAATCTGTGAGTCTTCTCTCTCTCCTGCTAAATGCCTCCTCTGCCTGCTGCCTCTCAACATTTCACACTCATGTGTGTGTGTGTGTGTGTGTGTGTGTGTGTGTGTGTGGCAGGAAACACACAAGTTAAACACAGAAAGTTTGACTTGTGGACATCGACTCTAACGAAGTTAAGAGACCATGAGAATTCAATTTCCTGTTAATTGGAGCTGATTCACAGACACAAGACGGACGGACGGACAGGAGACAAACATGACGACATAAAAACAGGACACACACATCCTGTAGGTTTATGTTAAACACACACACACACACACACACTCTAATAAATCTGAACAGAACATTTCAAAGCCGAGCAGGTCGCACACAAACATGAACACGCAGCTTCTTCCTGAGCTAACATGTGACATGACGACAAACCAGAGAATTTCATCTCAATACAGCAAAAAAGGCCCAGCTGCTGTTAGCTGCTGTTAGCTGCTGTTAGCTCAGTCTGTTAGCTGCTGTTAGCTGCTGTTAGCTGCTGTTAGCTGCTGTTAGCTGCTGTTAGCTCAGTCTGTTAGCTGCTGTTAGCTGCTGTTAGCTGCTGTTAGCTCAGTCTGTTAGCTGCTGTTAGCTGCTGTTAGCTGCTGTTAGCTCAGTCTGTTAGCTGCTGTTAGCTCAGTCTGTTAGCTGCCTGGACTGTGAGATGAGAGCACCGGAGGAGTGTTACAAACAGAAGAAGAAGAAGAAGAAGAAGAAGAGGAGATGTTCAGGCCCAGCAGTCAGCAGCTTCTATGGACATGATGGCAGAGGAGCAGAGAGTGAAGAGGACGCTGACGGAGGAAGCTAAGAAGAGAAAAGGAGAGAGTGAGCGAGCAAGAAGCCGCCGGACAAGAGTAAATCTGGGACTGACTTTTAGTGGTTGGTGAGAGCTTGGTGAAATAAAAGGCTGAAAGACAGACGCCGAGCTGGGCTGACTGCTGCTGGACTAGTCAGTGATATTAGCTGCTGCTGGGGCTGCTGCTGTGACCTGGATGATGACTGGCTGCTGTGACCTGGATGATGACACTGATTCAATGGTGGTTTAAACATTAAGCCTCAGGAGGAAGCAGGAAGTCAGACCATATAAGGACTAACACATATTAAATGTTAAATAACAGCAGACTGAAGCAGAAACATTCTGTAGATATTTAAATGACTTCAGTTATTAAAATGACGTCAGATTCATTTGATTGATGTGTTTCAGTCAGCTGACAGGAAACGATCCTAACTTTAAATAAACGGTAGAAAACAAACAGTTCGTCGGTTAATCGAGTTTAAAACGCAGTTTACTTGAAAACTTCAAAGTTGTGACCAAAGCTGCAAACTTCCACGTCCACGTCCTTCACGTCGACGCAAACAGGAAACACACCTGTGTGGTGGCGCGCGTGGCACGTCTCTCACGCCAAACAGGTGAACAAACCAAACAAAGTTTCCTCAAAGCACACACACTCACCGCGAACTGGTCAGCTCCGCTCCGAACTCCTTCGACTCCACATTAACTTCTCCTGCTTCTCCTCCTCGCGACCTCCTGGTTAACTGGGATGGAGCACGCGCACCTCTGGAATCTCCGTGTGAACGAGCACGCGGCCCGTCCCGCCTTGTCATCGCTCCTCCCCCCTCCCGTCTACAACCCAAATATGGTGCAGCTGCTTCCGCCCAGCTTGCTTGACTCACATCCGGAGATGACGTCGATGACTCACCTGAGTTTCGGCAGCATTCGGAATTTTCCGTGAAACGGAGGCAAAGGTGACAGAAATGAGTTTTTATTCAGTTTGTGACTCAATAAAATCAAAAGTTTCAGAATCAGTGATGTCACGAAGAACCAATTAAAGATCCAGTGACTCATTTTTATGATTATTATTATTATGTCTGTGGGGACGTCTCAGAGACTACGTCCAGGTTCTAGACAGTCTAGGGGACGTCTCAGAGACTACGTCCAGGTTTTAGACAGTCTGCGGGGACGTCTCAGAGACTACGTCCAGGTTTTAGACAGTCTGTGGGACGTCTCAGAGACTACGTCCAGGTTTTAGACTGTCTGCGGGGACGTCACAGAGACTACGTCCAGGTTTTAGACAGTCTGCGGGGACGTCTCAGAGACTACGTCCAGGTTTTAGACAGTCTGCGGGGACGTCTCGGAGACTACGTCCAGGTTTTAGACAGTCTGCGGGGACGTCACGGAGACTACGTCCAGGTTTTAGTCAGACTGCGGGGACGTCTCGGAGACTACGTCCAGGTTTTAGACAGTCTGCGGGGACGTCTCGGAGACTACGTCCAGGTTTTAGACAGTCTGCGGGGACGTCTCAGAGACTACGTCCAGGTTTTAGACAGTCTGCGGGGACGTCACGGAGACTACGTCCAGGTTTTAGACAGTCTGCGGGGACGTCTCAGAGACTACGTCCAGGTTTTAGACAGTCTGCGGGGACGTCACGGAGACTACGTCCAGGTTTTAGTCAGACTGCGGGGACGTCTCGGAGACTACGTCCAGGTTTTAGACAGTCTGCGGGGACGTCACGGAGACTACGTCCAGGTTTTAGACAGTCTGTGGGACGTCTCAGAGACTATGTAACTTCAGTATTTGTAAAATATGAAGTTTGAATTGTTTTGTTGTTTTATTTACTCATAAGATTTAAATACTTGTAGACGATCACGTGTGTTGTTTAGAGACGACGTGATGTGGACGGCTGTTGTAGTTGTAGTGTGTAGTAGTTTCTTCCAGCAGAGGGCGCACAAACACAACACACACAATGTGTGAATGTGTGTGTGTGTGTGTGTGCGTGTGTGTGTGTGTGTGTGTGTGTGTAATGTGTGTGTGTGTGCGTGTGTGTGTGTGTGTGTGTAATGTGTGTGTGTGTGTGTGTGTGCGTGTGTGTGTGTGTGTGTGTGTGTGTAACGTGTGTGTGTGTGTGTGTGTGCGTGTGTGTGTGTGTGTGTGTGTGTGTGTGTGTGTGTGTGTGTGTAATGTGTGTGTGTGTGTGTGTGCGTGTGTGTGTGTGTGTGTGTGTGTGTAATGTGTGTGTGTGTGTGTGTGTGTGTGTGTGTTGGAGGAGCTGCCTTGTTTGTGTGTGCTGCACAGAAGAACAAAGTAAATCAGATTCTGAGTGAATGATAAAGTGAACTTTTGAAGAAAAGTGTTCCGAGTTTAAAGGGGCGGTGTTTGACCTTTGACCCGCAGCCAGCTGATGGAAGCAGACAGCTGACAGTTTGTGTCTCAGCTGAAGACTCAGTCTGAGCTTTCTGCTTCTGACCAGCCGGCCGACAACATCTGACGTCTGACATGGACAACGCCGACGACATGTTCAATCCCAGGTACGAGTGCAGACCTGAGTTTGTCGCTTCATGTGTCAGACATGTTTAAAGCGTGTGAGAGGTTTATGTAAAGGACCGAGCTCAGACTGCCTGCAGAGCGCTCCGACTGTGACTCTTTATTATTCAGTTTCTTATTTATCTCAGTTTTAAACTTTTCCAGATAAATATGAACTTCATCAGGGCTGACGCTCTGTTGTGTTATTGTGTTATTTATTAACTTACATAAACAGAGATCAGTCTGTAAAATATGAATATTAAACAGTTCAACAGTAAAGCATTAGGAATATAACAATAACAATAATGATGAAAACATTTTGCATGAGTTGATACTTTTAGCACGTTTTCTGATTTCAGTTTAATCTGACTTCAGTTTTGCACTCAGGACTTTCACATGTGACACACACAGTATTTATACATACATATGTATGTATTATATTATATATGTATTATATTATATATGTATGTATTATATTATATATGTATTATATTATATATGTATGTATTATATTATATATGTATGTATGTATATTGAAGTGAAGGATTCTCCTTCACTGTCGCCGTCTGACTCGTACCAGCTCATGTTATTTATAGCATGAAGCCTGACGGCAGCTGTTGTTTCTCTCTCTGCATTTCGTTGATTTAGCAGCAGCTGCACGTGTGTGTGTGTGTGTGTGTGTGTGTGTGTGTGTGTGTGTGTGTGTGTGTGTGCATCTGTTCACACACTCACGTTGTGGAGACTCAGCTACAAATTTGGGGACGAGCGTGATAATTTGGGATGAACGTGAGGATGAAGTGTGTTAGAGTTATTTGTGGTAAATGAATGTGAAATAATGTGTGTGAACACTCACACACACAGCTAACAATGACCTGGAACGTTTCCTCCATGTGGTGTGTCGTTAAAGTCATCGAGGGGATTTTCCCTTTGATAACGAACTTGTGTAGATAAGTGTGTTAACGTCAGGTTGTGTATTTAACCAGTAGCCGTCTGCTTGTCATCATGCAAATAGGCTGGTTTCAGTGTGTGTGCAGTACTTTGATGGTATTAATATGTTCCTTCATCACGTGTCCAAACTTCAGCTCTTTCTATGCTTTCATGTCTCAGTTCACTTCCCTGTTAACGAGCTGTGTTAACGAGCTGTCTTAACGAGCTGTGTTAACGTCACTTTCTTTAATCTGACAAAATCAATCTTCATTCTGAAAAGCAGTCATAACATTTAAAGCTGTTTGAAATCAATAAGATTCAGAGAAAATTCTGATTGAAATATTCCTATTACACGAGCTTTTATAAGGTAATAACACAGTTTAGTGTGTCACTTTCCTCCTGCTGATAATAAACCATCCAAGCTGTGAAACAGAAGAAGAAAACTTTCATTTAGAGAGTTAGTACTGTCAGAAACGCAGAAGATATGAGCCGTGTTTTAATTTTAAAGAATAAACTCAGACAGCTCTTTCTCTGGAGGTAGGCAGGCTGACAGGTGTGTGTGTGTGTGTGTGTGTGC
Source organism: Nibea coibor (assembly GCA_023373845.1). NCBI lineage: Eukaryota > Metazoa > Chordata > Actinopteri > Sciaenidae > Nibea > Nibea coibor. The sequence goes on from CM041729.1 coordinate 537,228, forward strand.
TTTAATCCACCTGTCAGTCAGGTATGAGACAGGAAGTGCTTTGAAGCTGATTGAGACAAAAGGATTCATTTAATTTCTGTTTTGATACAGAAATGAAATCACAAACTTCCCCATATCAATTATTTCTGACATTTGACCCTCTGACAGCGACAGAAACGTTTACATCCTTCCTCTAAGATATCATCTATATAAACGTTTGATTGGCGTGTTGATGACATCACTGCTTGTCTGATTTGCATACTGTCGGCGCACCACGCCCACTCAAGTGTCACTGAACTCATTTTAACTCTTTCGTTTACATTTGAAACATTTTAGCATCAGACATATTTCACACACACGCTGAGACAAAACATCTGTTGAGACTTTATTTGACTTCAGACTTATGTGACTTTAATTGTCCCACCTACAAACCGTCAGTCAGCGTCTTCCTCTCCTGTACTGACACATACGGAGTTAGGAAGGGTCGAGTTGAGATGTGACTTGAAGCAAAGCTCTGTCAGACACAGATCACTGTTTCAGGATCAGATTTGGGGACATTTTGATTCCTATTTTTTGTGTTTCCGTCTCTCAGCCTAGCGGCCGCTCTCATGAAGCTCCACCCGGAGGACGGCGAACAGATCATGGAGTATTTTAAAACTCATGCCCTGCTGACGAGAGAGAAAGCACGTAAGAGCAGATACATGCACATGTGCTGAACATTACATGACCATGTTACAAGAGCACTAAATTCATGATCCAGTGTGTGGCTCCATTTACAGATTTCAATATTCAGAATGGGTCTTTTATATAGTCCATAATGTTGTTCTGCCTTCTGGGAAGGAGAAGGTGAGGCGAGGCGGTTACAATCAATAACTACACATACACATGGCACCAAATCCTACACACTCCTCAACCTTTCATTTAAAGCTCATGTGTCAGTAAGTTCAACAAATTTAGGAGAAAGATGCTGTGGCATGAACATGAATTGATTCCGGCAGGTAATGGCGCCCTCTTGTGGATGAGTTGAAATCAATTTTGTGTTTGTTTTTAGTGCTGCAAGCATCCGTCAGAGATCAGAAGAAACTGCTGGTGGAAAACGGCAAACTGAAGAAAGACATCGAGCAGCTCAAAGCTCAGCTGCAAGAAAAACAGAGGAGACGCACCGGTAAACCGCGAAACAAACTTTTAAAGACTAAATGTCCTCACTTTGCTCAACGGTCCTCTCTTTGAATGTTCGAAACTCAGTCCTCACAATAACAGAAAGACAAACACACACACAGACACACACAAACAACTGGAGATGATATTTAAATTTAATAAAAACTTTATTAAGTCAAAACCTTTTAAAGATTTGATCCAGAGATAAAATAGATGAAAATAATAAATTAAAGTTCCTCGTTGCTCTCTTTCAGCAAAGGCTTTGCTCGGCCCGCCTCCTCCAACATTAAGCCCCGCCCCCAGCCCCACCATGTCTGTCAATCAAACTCTCGCCCCTGCTGGAGCAGCAGCTGCTCTTAAAGATCCTTCTCCTCCCTCCTCACATGACCAGAGAGAGAGACAGAACAGAAGGAGGCGAGGAGAGAGGAAAGGTGAGATGACAAAGGAAAGAAATGAGGAAAGGAATGATGGAAGTTAAAGACTGACTCTCTCCCGCTCTCAGCCCGTCCCACCTTAGACTCTCCTACCTTGGGGGCGGAGCCTCGGGTTGACGTGTCACGGCTGGACCTGCGGGTTGGACGGATCCTCAACATCCGGCGCCACCCCCTGGCCGAGGGGCTGACGGTGCAGGACGTGGACGTGGGAGAAGACGCCCCCCGCGTGGTCGTCAGCAAGCTGGAGGAGAATACAGACTTCGAGGAGGTGACGCACCTCAGTATTTTATAACATTTATTTCCAAAATATTCCGATATATCAACAACGTTATGTCCGATATTTAGCTCCAGGGCAGCCTCGCCGTGTTGCTATGCAATGTCAAAGCCTATAAGATGAAGGGATTGGTCTCTCAGGCCCGCCTCCTGTGTTGCTCCGCCTCCGACGATGATGGTGCAGAGCTGTTGGCTCCACCCACGGGCTCCACCCCCGGAGACAGAGTTACCTTCCTCAACTACCCTGGTAACCATGGTTACGAATACAAAGTTACAAAACAAACTACGACTGAATGAATTAAACATTATGTGTGTGTCCAGGTGAGCCGGACAGAGAGCTGCAGTCCAAGCAGAAAGTTTGGGAGCTCCTCCAGCCCGACCTGCAGGTGGACAGCAGGGGCGTAGCTAACTACAAAGGCTGCAGGTTTGAGGTGAAGGGCAAGGGGCTGTGCCGGGCCCCCTCCCTCACCAACTGCATCATCAGATAGACACAGCAAGGGGGCCACGTCATACAGGACCAGAAGACATGCTGAAGATATCACAGTGCTTTTATTGTGAAAAACAGCTAGCAAGTGCAGTTATCTTACAAAAGATGTAAACATTTAATTTCAGGTGCATCACTTAAATTAAAACCTCTTTAAATCTGTGTATCATCGTCTGTGTCATTGTGTGCTCATGTCGAAGGCTGAGCCAGTTCAGTTAGCTACATGGCTGACCAAGCTAACTACAGTTAGCGCTTCACTGTTTATCAATCTTTACATCAAGTACTGGTAGCTAATGTTAGCAGTTAGCTAAATTAAATTTATAACATTAGCTAATGTTAGCTTTACATCCAAGCTAACTATGCTACTATGTTAGCAGTTAGTTCCATAAGCTATATCTCAAAGCTAGCTACATCTACAACACTAGGTTCTATTATAAGTTAGCTATGTTAGCCTTTCCCAAAACTAGTGAGGTCCAAAGCATTAACTTATCTTAGCTGTTAGCTACATTAGCACTATATAAATATATTATTATTATTATTGTTGTTGTCTCAGAGGCTGTGCTCCAACCCGGTCCGTTCCAGCTGCTGAGCCCGGTTCTGCTGTGTCTGGACTCTCAGAGCTCTGTGATGGTTCCTCGCTGACAGGTGCAGCAGTTGGTCTCTCAGAGGTCGTCCTCTGATTGACGGCCAATCACGGGTGTTGTCCAAGAAGAAGACTCCGCCTACCTCTTCAGCCAGAGTTCTCAGCCAATCACTGGCCTGTGTGAGGTAGACAGAGCAGTGGAGCCCCGCCTCCTCCAGGTGGTCAGCGTGCGTGAGAACGAGTAAAGTGTGACGACGCCAGTCTGGACCGAAGAAAGTCTGAAAACACACAAATCATCCAAAAGATGCCACAGTGTGTGTGTGTGTGTGTGTGTGTGTGTGTGTGCGCGCGCGTACCTCCACGCGCTCCTCCTGGTGTGTGTTGCCGTGCAGCAGGTCAGCCCTCACAACAAGCACAACCACGTGCACGCCCTCTGGGCAGAGCTCGTGCACACTCATCGGGCCGGGCATCACGGGGGGCGTGTCAACCACGGTCAAGGTGAGGTCAGACTCCGCCCCCTGTCTTCTGAAATACCTGGGAAAACTTCGCGTGCGGCGCCGGCACTCTGTCGTCACGGACGCGCCGTACATGCAGACACCTGTTTGGAACACCTGTCCACCTGTAACCGTGACCACATTTGAAATGAGCTTCAAGAGTTTGGCGTGTTTGCAGCTGAAATACGACGATACGCCAGTAAGACACTGACCAATCAGAGCATTCCCCACAGAGCTCCTCCCACTCTGTCTGTCGCCTAGCAACAGCACATTCAGGGCCAGCAGGTTCCGCTCGTCGTCGTTGCTGCTGTTCAGGAGTCTGAAGGGGGCGTTGCCATAGCGACCGCGCTCCATGCTGAGGGTCATCTGATGACACGGACACGACATCCAGTGATCGTAACATATATGACCATATATGGACTGTGAGCTCACACAGGTGTTCTGTTCATGATCGGTCACCTCTAACAAACCTGTCAGGTATCGAACAAAATAAAATCATCTGAATTTACTGAAGTGACTCTTACCTGCTTTAACACACCACGACACACGGACACACACTTCCTGAACTGACAGCAGGCACTGTGTGTGTGTGTGTGTGTGTGTGTGTGGTTAAAGAATAACCAGTGTGTGTCTCTGTTTAGAGTGTTAGGTTGTAAAACTGACAAACATCCTGTTAACGGAGATTTAAAGGGACACGCCAGAGTATAATGTGTGTGTGTGTGTGTGTGTGTGAGAATATCATAGACGTATGTAGTCTGAATGTTAGTTATTGGTTTGATTAACGCTGTGTATTGATTAGTGACGGTGTGTGTGCGTGCTGCAGAGACAAACATCATCATCTGGACTGAAAGATAAAATAATCTGAGGTTTCACTGAAGATACACACACACACACACACACACACACACTGCAGATGGCCGAGAGCAGAAAGCTGTTTTAACTTTAGTGTTTGAATCACGTTATCAGCAGCAGAACGTGTGTGTGTGTGTGTGTGTGTGTGTGTGTGTGTGTGTGTGTGTGACTGTGACATCAAGAAAACGAGGAAACACACACACGGCAAGGTGACGTTAATGCAGATAAGTGTGTGTGTGTGTGTGTGACCTATACTGGGCAGGCAGTGACAGGGAAGCCGGGGAACACGGATGGAAGAGTGACACAAGCATGTGTGTGTGTGTGTGTGTGTGTGTGTGTGTTATCTTTAAAACAAGCAAACCCAAACTGAGGACAGCGATGCCCGACAGCGACCGACCACAAGAGAGGGAACATGTTCACACAAACACATTGTCTGTGTGTGTGTGTGTGTGTGTGTGTGTGTGTGTGTGTTGAAACCTGATTCTCAGGAAGGTTTATGGAAACAAAACAAATGACCATATATGGTCATATGTTAGCGTTAGCACGTACTGTAAAGCTTTCGTAAATGTTAGCTAAAGATAAGCCGGCTGTAGCTGCTGTTAGCTCAGTTCGTTAGCTGGACTATGAGCTCGGAGCACCGGCAGTGTTACGGTAAGAAGAGAAGCCGCCTGCTGACCGCTGGGCCTGAAAACCTCCTTTTCTTCCTTTTGTCCTGAAATAATGGCAGAGGAGCAGAGAGTGAAGAGGACGCTGACGGAGGAAGCTAAGAAGAGAAAAGGAGAGAGTGAGCGAGCAAGAAGCCGCCGGACAAGAGTAAATCTGGGACTGACTTTTAGTGGTTGGTGAGAGCTTGGTGAAATAAAAGGCTGAAAGACAGACGCCGAGCTGGGCTGACTGCTGCTGGACTAGTCAGTGAGATTAGCTGCTGCTGGTGGTTTGACGGTTTAAGGAATGTTTTTGACGACAGCACGAAGACAGAAATCAGCTGTTGTCCCTGTGACGGACATTTAAATGAGCAAACTCGTTAAGTGCGCGGTCATAAATAACTTTTATCTGCACAGATGGAATCACTTCCTCGTGTCTCCACAGCCCGTGGGCTTGTCCTTTCCTGTTCGGTAATCTCACCACCGCCCACCAGCTCTGAGAAAAACATCCACAGCCTGGATCCAGACTCATGCTAGCACGGTACTTCAACATGACCAGAACCAGAACAGAACCGCAGAACCAGCAGTGAGCCGCTGTACCAGAGAGCACAGCAGCCCACCAGCCTCTTCTTGCCAGGTTCGGCTCCTGGACTGCTACTACTGCCCGATGTTTCCATCAGAAAGTCGTCCGTGCAACGTTTGACCAAAACCAACCAAACACCAAGTCTGACTTCATGACAACTGTAAAATAAGATAAATGATAAAAACAGAAAGACCGGTTGGATCTAACGTGGATTTAATCATAAAAACACAGATGATTTGATTTGCATTTAAAATACAGAAACTTCTCCCACTGTTCAAACATTCAAGCAGAGTACACGGACACATACAGAGAACTCCTTCACAATAAAGCAGTGCAATAAAACAAGATGTGTTTTAACGAGGCGACAGTTCGCAAGTTTGACGACGTTAACGAGTTTCTATTGGCGCCAAAACGGGCGTGAGCTCAGGAGAAGAGGCGGGAAGAGTTTCAGCGAACGGACGGTCTCATCGACAAAGGAACCAAAGATCAGCTGGTTTCAGACTGTCGAGCGCTTTCAGAATAAAACTAATTTCTTTGGGCCAAAACAAATGGACTGTCAGTGCAGTTCTGGACTTCAAAATAAATAATCAAACATCCCTCCCTCGTGTGAGTGAACGTATATTTTATCTGTGTTTTTCAAAATAAAGGCACGACACCCTGCAGGCCATGCATCAGCATCACGCCTCAGGTTTTTGTCCCGTCAGTGTAAATGGAGTCAAACCGGATTTCAAAGCGGTTTCCGCTCGTCTAGACGCTCAGGAGGAAACTGAAGCACAAAGAGTTTCACGTCCCGCTGAGTGTGTGTGAATGCAACCCAACAGGAAGCTGATTAGCATGAGATACTGGGAGAGTCTGAAGGGGGTCACACAGGTGTGGACAGGTGTGCTTTTTCAGCGCTCCCTCCGGTTGTTTCCGTCTCGCTCTCGTCCGTCTCGGTCTCCACCTCTCGTTGCCTTTGGGCTCGGTCATTGGCAGAAAGAGGAAAGTCTTTCCTTCCAGGACGTTCTTCAGTTTCTCTGGCACACGTGGAGTCTCGTCTTTGCCACCGCCGCCGCCGACTTTGAGGACGACGACAGCAGCGAGGTGTGCGGGGACGAGTGGCGAGACGAGGACGCTGCGAACTTGGACTTTGTTGCCGCTGCTAGCAGCGACGATGAAGACGATGATGGCGGCGTCTGGACGGGCTCTCGCAGCGTCCGGCAGCTCAGTCCGTCCCCACAGGGGCAGCGCTGGAACAGCTCCAGCCCGTGGTTCCCCTTCCGGCGGTGTCGCGTGCAAACCTGTCCCTCCCGCAACACGGGCTTGCAGATGCGGGTCCAGAAGTGACGGGCACAGCACAGAGCGTCCGAACAGTCCGAGGAGCGCAGGCAGGGATCACCAACCTGACCTGGAGACAGAAAATCTGTTAACACGACAGAAACGACTGACGGAGCGTCTGATGTTTCCACGCTGAAGCTCCACACACCTTTACTGGACGCCCCTTTGACATCCATCCCGCCTCTCTTCCTCCATCCTTTCTTTTTAGACAGCGGGCTCATCCCTCCGTCCGAGTCCGGGATCCTCTGAGACACAAAGGTGCCCACGTCAGGGACGCAGATATCTGAAGGAGACAGACGGAGACGATTATGAGACGCTGCATCACGGTCGAGGTGGAGTAACCTCGAGCTTGTCGGCTACGTGGTCGTAAGTTGCACAGGGACTTTTATTTTGAAAATCTTACTGTTGCTGCAGCGGTTGCCCGGACAACACATGCCGTCTCTATGACAACGCCTCTTCCTCCTGCGGCAGGTCTGACACCGCGAGTGGGCGGGGCCTTTGGTGGGGGCGTGGCAGTAGCTGCCCTCGCTGCACTCCAGGTCGCTCATGCACTGATAGAGCTGCAGAGAGAGAGAGTGACGTCACGACGTGCACACACACACACACGCGCGCGAAAAGCAGAAACACACGCGCACACACTCACCGTCAGGTCCAGACTCGGCTCCCACGTGCTCCTGTTGACCGGCAGCGCGTGCCCCTCCCTCAGGATCACCGTCCTGATGGAGTTCAGTCGGACACGCGCATCCCCGCCGCGGGAACACGCTGACAGCACGAGCGCGACACAAACCGCCAACAGCGACTGATGATGAGTCATAACTGTAAACAATCAACGCAACGTTCATTAAAGTCAAACCAGGCACGTGCACACGTTTCTATTATTTTGTCCACCTGAATAGAGAGGTGTGACATGACGTCATGAAGACAAGTTGAAAGATTAGAAGTTTCAAAGTTTCAGAGGTTCAAAGTTTCAAAGTTTCAGAGGTTAGGAAGTTTGTAGTCTGACCTGCTGCAGCTTCAGATTTTTAATCCTCGTTAATCCAAACTGTCTCTGCGTCTCGCGCCTCTTCACGTGAACACCTCCACACAGGTGAGCCTGAGCCGGACTCTGATCCACTTTATACACACACGGACACGCGACCAGCCCCACCTCCTCCACCTCCTCCTCCTCCAACAGCACTACACACCCCATCGATACCCGCGCCCCCCCTCACCTATCGATACACAGAGAGGAGGGGGGAGGAGGGGGGAGGAGGGGGAGACAAGATGTCCGCCCCAAGTTTAATGAGAAAAAATACTTTGAAGATACTTTACTGTTTAACATCACACACAGAGGGACGAATATTAATAACACTGAATATTAATAACACTGAATATTAATAACACTGAATGTTTCATAATGTTCAGCCAACAAAGATCTGCTCTGAAGACCATTGATGTATTTAAATAATGAAGCTTTAACAACTTTAAAGTTTCATTTGTCACATTTAAAACAGGAAAAGTACTTTAGTACTGCAGTAGAAGTACTTCAGCCCTGCAGTAGCAGTACTTCAGCCCTGCAGTAGCAGTACTTTAGTACTGCAGTAGAAGTACTTTAGTACTGCAGTAGAAGTACTTTAGTACTGCAGTAGCAGTACTTCAGCCCTGCAGTAGCAGTACTTTAGTACTGCAGTAGCAGTACTTTGTTTGAGCGTCGTGCTGGGTGCAGCTCTCTCAGACACATTCACAGGTCGGGTTACTGATCGTCGACCTGATCGAAGTCAATCAGACTAAAAGTAACGATTATGAAGTATTCAGTGAACACAGCACCAACTATTAGTCTCTGTGACGTCTAAAACAACACACACACACACACACACACACACACACACTATCTTTATGTATCTTGATGGTAACTAAAGTCTCGACCTTTCAGTCAGCAGCTTTTAACCTTTCCACACTCACGACACGACACCTGCGTGTTTGTGTGTTTGAATCGTGGCGATAGAATCAGAGCTGATGACAGATAAGATAAACACACACACACACACACACACACACACACACAGTAATTATGAGATCATTGAAGAAAACATTTCACACCACAAACACGCACACACACGTTTCCCTTTAGATAAATGTTAGTGAGATTTGTATAAACACACACACACACACACACAGTTATGTCATCAGTATCATATTCACACCTCTCACAGCATTAATCCACCTTAAATGTTTTCCTTACCTGCAGCTGTGTGTGTGTGTGTGTGTGTGTGTGTGTGTGTGTGTGTGATGTTATCAGAAGTGAAACCAGATCCTCAGTCAGTAAACTTGAAAGGGAAAATGTCTTTCTTCCATCACTGAGGTTACACAAACAGAACATCGCTGACCTGAGGACAGTCTGTAAGACACATGAAAGCTGACATGAAGGAGGCAGGGAGGGAGGAAGTCAAAGCAATATGAAATATTCGACTGGTTTATGAAAACAGTATTTAAAATGAGACGTGAACTCACTTCAACTCATTTCAGCTGAACAGAAGCTCGCTGCCAGCTGACTGAAAGGTCCAGCATGACTGACAGACACGTGATGTGAGCTGGTTAGCATCAACACAGGAATATACACACACTGTGATAAATACGAACGAAGATTAGACTGTACAGTACACACAGTAACTTTACACAGCACAACATTAAAACAATCTTTGTGTCGCTGAGAGGGAACTGAAACTAATACAACACACACACACACACACACACACACAGGGATGAGGTTTATTGAATGTAGTATCGAGGCTGCTGGCTGTTTCATCTGTTTCATTCATTACTCTGACAAGATAATGTCCATTTACACACACACACACACACACATACCCCAGTGTGTGTGTGTGTGTGTGTGTGTGTGTGATGACAAACAGAGACAGACGCTGATGGTTCAACCTCAGGTTGAGTTTCTATCTCACGCTCCATTTAAGGTGGACTAACAAGACGGCGGCACCACCCAGAGGTGAAATCCTGAACTGCAGCTGAGGGTCAGTCAGAAGAAGGACAGACAGGCAGACAGACAGGCAGACAGAGAGACAGGCAGACAGACAGACAGGCAGACAGACAGACAGACAGGCAGACAGACAGACAGGCAGGCAGAGAGACAGACAGACAGACAGGCAGACAGACAGGCAGAGAGACAGACAGCAGTTCAGGAAGTTGCAGTCCATTTTGTAGTCAAGTCTGTGTCTCTAATCAGGACCTGCAATGCTAAAGTGCTAAAAACTATAAAACTGTAAAGCCCTGAGCGTCCACCTGAGGCTGGTTCCAGAAGTGAGTCAGTCTCCATAAGTCCCCATGTTAGACAGCAGAAATAAACATGTTTACAGCCTGGTACAAAAACAGTTTTGGTCTCTGTAGCTAATTTCCCCGTTCATGACAACTGTACTGAGGGTGAATTTATATACAACTCACCTGTTCACATTATATTAAGGCTTAAAGTTATGCAGGATTCAGAGCAGGAAGTACGTCCAGCATGTTGTGACCAGCGTCACGTATTTTCAGCTTCAGTGTGACGTCACCGTCTGTCTCTGGGTGACTCATGTTGGTTTCTGAGTTTCAGTTATACAGGAACTGAGAGGACAGAACCAGAGCCAGAGCGTGTGTGAGCCGAATCCACTAACACTAAATACAAACACTGACACTGCCCTCTGACACACTGCCCGGCTAACAAACTGACTGAACATGAGCTAGCAGCAGTCCAGAACACACCGATAACCAATGCATGTTTCAGGCCTGTGTGAGCGCTGCGTGCCGGTTGGTGGACAGTATCTAGCTCTGGACATTAGATCATGTCATGTCATGTGACGTGATAACAGCTGAGAGCTGTCACACTGGAAGACACAGAATGAGTAGAACAACAGGTCGAGCTACGTAGACAGGATGTTGTTGCTTTGAAACCCGCCACATGTTCTGCTAATACAGGAAACCTGCAACAAAGAGTGAAGCTGCAAGCGTCCACTTCCTGTTTGGTAAGATTCTCCAGTGTAGACTCGAGAGTCATCGATCACAGATCTGAATCAAAAGAAACAGCAACACACATTCACACTACTTCATTTCAGTAAATGTTGATCCAAGACAACTTAATCGAAACATGTCGACGTCCATTGCTAAATTATGATGTAATTTTTCTTAATTTAGTTTAAGGCACTGCAGCTTGTCAGAGAGCAGCTGTTCCTGAACCTGAGTTATAACAAGCTGCAGGATTCACGGGTGAAGCTGCTGCCTGCTGGACTGGAGAAATATATATGTAGACTGAAGACTCTGAGGTCCAGGGGTGGACTGGGACAATAATTCAGGCCACCACCACCTGATTAATGCAAAACACCAGGAGTGAGTTAGTTGGGCGCCTGCTGTCCCGACTATCAGCAATCACTGAGCGGGCCAGTTCGCTGGCCAGGCAACCGGGATGCTCCGATGGCCAGTCCGCCACTGCTGAGGCCAGACACATTTCATTTAGGTCATTGAAGTATTATTCCAGGTTTTTATCTGTAGGTTTGGACATAGCTCTTATCGTTTACAGTGTGGTTTACAGTATTGTTTACTGACTGCCAGACACTTGTTAGCATCCATCCATTTCCTGACTACTGTATTTTTTTCCAGAGGGCACCTGCAGGGTTCAGCAGTAAAGCTGCTGTCTGCTGGTCTGGAGGGTCCATACTGGAGACCAGGGTTAGAGGTTAGTGATGGTGAATGGTGAGGTAAGTCTTGACGTGGTTGTTGTGCTCTTACCTACAGGGTGAAATAAGCTTTGAATGCCGCTGACAGCTTTCAGGAGGGTGTCCGGTCTCTGCTCTTTGCAGATGATGGAGTTCTGTTGGCTTCATCAGACTGCCTCCTTCAGTGCGTACTGGGGTGACCTGCAGCCAAGTGTAAAGCAGCCAGGGCGAGGGTCGGCACCTCCGACCCGAGGCCGCGGTTCTCTGCCAGAAAACGGAGGAATGCTCCCTCCTGGCTGGGAACGAGCTGCTGAGCGAGTCGGACGACATCAGAGGGAAAAGCAGCAAATATATTGTGAATAAAATCTGACCCAGTTTGAATAAAGTTCTGAAGCTGTGGTTCTGTTCAGTGATCAGTGAGGCCTGGACAGAGACGACTGTAGCAGTCCTCACAGGCCGGACCAAACAGGAATATATAATACAGCAATGGACGTGTTTCTGATGCTGTTGTTGTAAATGTTAACAATCATCTTATAGGGATGAATTATTCATGATCACAAACTGAATATTAAGTGTTTCCGTCACTTCCTGTGTGGACAAAGACTTGAAGTGAAATCTGAGCTGTGAATGAGTCAGTAAAGAGTTAACGTACCTGCCCCCCTCTTCCTGCCATGAAACCTGTTTTTACTCGCCTCAGACATTTCAGACATTTCTGCAGCCTGCAGCTCTTACGACACTGAAAAGAAGCTTCCAGCCTGTCAGTCTGTCGGGACGCCATCTCGCCATGTTTGCCTCCAGATTTCTCCACAGGTTCAGCTTGTGCTGCTCTGCAAGAATCTACACGGTGAGCTTTTAACAGCTGAACAGACAGAAAACTTTTTGTTTAGTCTGAGATTGTTTTCCTTCAGCAGATAGACAACTTCCTGTTACCTCATCTATCAGCCTGTAACTACTAAAACTACTGGAAGTACGACAGCATCAGTTTTACTGTTGTACTACTATACTTGTACTAGTATACACACGTGTGTGTGTGTGTTTGTTGTGTTATGACATGCAGATGTACAACACGTGTATGTCTCTCTCTTTCAGCCTGCCTGTTGTCTCTCTGTCTCTCGACCCGTCAGCGGCTCTCTCTCCCTCCGCTTCATAACCACACCTTTGTCATACTAAGATGATTCATAGCAGCATTTCCTCTGTGGTCGCTCTGTCTACCAGAACAAGAACAGTACAAGTGTTTGCATTGTTAAATTACTGGAAGGTTGCTGGTTCAAAACCTGTAAGATAGTCAATGTAATGCTTTGTTTTTCTCTGACAGTCCGGCTCTGTTTGGTCGGCTTCTGTTGTTTCCAGTTACAGCAGTCGACCTCCACCTAAAGGTAAAGTCCCTCTGTGTAACTGTGTCCAGCTGTACTCGAGTATTTCTTCTGATTACATTACTTATAACGAGTCCACAGCTTTGCAACATCGATCATCATCCAGGTCACAGCAGCAGACCCAGCAGCAGCTAATATCACTGACTAGTCCAGCAGCAGTCAGCCCAGCTCGGCGTCTGTCTTTCAGCCTTTTATTTCACCAAGCTCTCACCAACCACTAAAAGTCAGTCCCAGATTTACTCTTGTCCGGCGGCTTCTTGCTCGCTCACTCTCTCCTTTTCTCTTCTTAGCTTCCTCCGTCAGCGTCCTCTTCACTCTCTGCTCCTCTGCCATCATGTCCATGGAGGCTATATAAAATATTGTTGTATATCATACCAGACTAATAAAATGCAACACTCTCTTTCAGATGTGTCTGTTCATTATCGGCTCGGACGCCCGGTCCTCTCTCTGCGGCTCCCTGCAGGTCAACAGTGTCATTTCACCCTGACGCCCATGTTGACCACGGTTGGTGACCTGCTGCGTGACATCACAGCCAAGGATCCCGGGGTTCACACCGCCAGCCTGCTCAACGCAGGTAACACACAAACACACGAGTAACATGTGGTAACGTCTTCACTTCCACCCTCTTTCCACAAATGTCCACAAATGTTAGTGGCTTGAAAAATGTCCTCACTTTGTTATAACGTCCTCACTTTTAATATCTCGAACTCAAACAGGTCCTCACAAAGACATATATACAGGAACACACACACACTAACAATATGACAAGAAAAGTAAAAGTAAACTAAACTTTATTTTCTTTCTCAGATGGACAGAGAATCTCTTCATGCACCCTCATGGAAACTATTTTAAATAAAGATTTTCAACTGGTCATCAATGATGTCACACATAAGGTTGCTGCACTTGGACAAGGTACAGCCTGTGTGTGTGTGTGTGTGTGTAAAGACACATGTTGCAGTTTCAGTGTGTGTTATTCAGTATGTGTGATTTACCATGAAAACATAAAGTTTCTGCGTCCGTCAGGTTCGTCTCACGAGCACGTGTTGGGTCTGGACGATATGAAGTACGTGGTGCACCTTCTTCACTCGGCTCTGACTCTTCCTCAGCAGCAGCACATCAAACACACCGAGCTGATGATCAGACAGGAGCAGCTGAAAAAGCAGCTGGAGCCGCTGGAGATGGTACGACACATCACAAACTAGTAAAACACATTTAAAACTCAAACAGGTCCTCACAAACAGGACTGTTGATGAAATACAAAACCAAAATCAGAGCTGAAAGAATGCACTAAACATTATGGCTGCGTTTCTTTAGGTGAGAATCAAGATGGCGCGGGAGGCGGAGACTAGGGCATCAGTACTGGGGTGGGCGGGGGTTGCCTACCTGTCACTGCAGGGAGGATTCCTGGCTTACCTCACCTGGTAAAGAACACACACACACACAGCTCAATCACACACTCAGGTGTCTTATAATCATGGTTTTGTGGCAGGTATGTGTTTGCCTGGGACGTCATGGAACCAGTCACCTACTTCATCACCTACAGCACGAGCATGCTCTTCTTTGGGTACTACATCCTCACCAAACAGGTAGGAACCCTTTTTAATCTTTGTGATGACCACAACATGTGATGATGTGCAAAACATTTAAAGTTACAGCTGCTCAAAAGGTCACGTCCGTCTTTATCGTGTTTTACGTTTCATAATGAGACAAGAAGAAGTCTGGACTGCACAGTTAACTCTGGACTCTCGTCAAAGAGTCCGGGTGTGATGAAAATAAGCAGGTGGTTCCTGAAAAGACGTCTACGTGGCAGCAGATGTCGTTGTGCATTGTCTCTTCCTGCAAACATATTTCACTTGCCTTTTTCAGTGCATATTGTATTGTTTCATTATTCTTTGCTAATTTAATTTAAATATTTAAAAATGTGTTTTGTGTGCAGGATTTCATTTGTCCAAACGTGAGGGATCGTCAGTTCCTTCACTTCTTCCACCACAGAGCATCTCGGCAGAAGTTCAACGTTGAAATGTACAACGAGCTCAAAGAGGAGCTGGCAGAGGTAATGAACACATACGCAGACGAGTCCTGAGGTTTTAGGTTTAGGAAAGGAAACAATACATTCACTATTAACTTTATTAATCCAAACAGCGTTTGATTTCCTCCAAAATGTATTTTTAAATTTGTGATTTAAAATGACAGTTTGTTGGCCGGTGAAATAATTCAAGTGTGTTTGTGTTTGTATGTACGCAGGTGGAGAACGATCTCAGGAGGTTGAGGAGTGCCATTCGGCGGCCGGTGAATCCGACTCAGCCCCAGAGAGCCACCTGAGAGTTTGATTTCATAATGCTTTGACATGAAATGTCTTTAACTTTTTGCACAGTCCTGTATGTTTTGTTATGGTCTAAATCTAAAAAACGCTGTGGAATAAAAACACACATGTTCCAAGTTCTGTATCCTTGCTGTATCCCTTGAAGTATTTGTGTAGTAAAAGTATGTTATCTGTACCTGTACTTCTATGTATGCATTACATAGAAAGAGGATTTTGATTTTGCTATTTTGTCTTTTTGGTCACATAAAGAGGAAAATAGATTTTATTGAGTTTTATTGGACACAAAGTGTTTTTGATACAGATACAATCAGCAAACAGACTCTTTCAGTTCACTTCTGCCTCGTCAGGAGTTGAACTTGGTGACTGCAGGCCACCCTGTATGAAGTCTGATCCACTCAAAATAATGAGCCACCTGTCAGAGAGAGAGAATAAACAGGAATATGACAATGATATTAACATGCTTTGTGATTGTTTGTCTATTCAGTCTACATGTGTTAAGGCATAAAGCTCGCCTACATCCGAGCCCCGCGTGGGATCCTGTGTCTGGGTACTAAAGGGGTGTGACGGCTGACGGCTGTGTCATATTCTCAAGTCACATATGTTCTTAGTGGGTGTTGGACTTCACCAAGGTGCCTGTTGTCTCTGCTCCAGCTGAGGAGGTTTGATCATTTGATTATGAAGCTTAGAGATTATGAAGACACGTCTAACCCCGGGGCAACTCGTGATGCAACACTCTATGTAGGAGTCCGGCCATCTGGACCGTCCGGCTAAACCTGCTGCCACTCGCCCCGTGTGTACATGTGTGCATTTTCTTCTTGTGTATGTGAACATTTATATAAATCTATTTTACCTGTGTATAAACTCCAGGGAATCCTGGCTCACCACACTTCTTTCCCCAGCTGACAATTCCCCACAGGTATGAAATACCAACTTCATCCTCACAAACCAGAGGACCACCACTGTCCCCCTGACAGGAGTCCACGTGACCGTCCAGATCACCTGAACACACACACACACACACACACAGATTAACATGTACAATGATGATTCGATGATTCCCTCGTTAACCACACGGACACCCACCTGCACACATCATGCCTGGTTTGAAGCGATCCTCATAGAACATCTGACAGCCTTCGATGAGGGACACGTTGGCCCAGAGCAACACCTGAGCTGATCTGCCATCTATCAACAACGTCATCAATAACACACATATCTCATCTTCCTCCACACAGGACGTCATTTACATTTGTGTTACTATTCTTGTTGTTGCTTGAAACAACTACTTTTAAGTGTGTGGTGACATAAAGGTCGCTGGTAATGCACATACCTGCAGTTCGTCCCCATCCAGAGATGCTACAGGTGTGGTTTGGTTTAAAAAGGTGGGTGGACCAGGGAACACAGATGGCGCTAATGGCCGGGTTCTCCTCAAAACACTTTTCCTTAAACGGAAGCTTCTCCAGCTGCACCAGAGCGATGTCGTTTTCGTAGGTGCTGGCGTTATACCTGAAGGACATTGTTCACGTTTGTGTGTGACGATTGAGCAAAGGACAGATAGATAGATAGATAGATAGATAGATAGATAGATGGATAGATGGATGGATGGATGGATGGATGGATGGATGGATGGATAGATAGATAGATAGATAGATAGATAGATAGATAGATAGATAGATACCTGGGGTGGATGTGAATTTCTGCAACAGGAACAATGTCAGTTGTGGTCTGCGATCTATATTTCTTCCAAAGAGAAAACTTCACCTTGAACGGACTAGGGTTTGGCCTGGTGAAGAGAATAAAGCTCTATAGACTGTAT
Source organism: Nibea coibor (assembly GCA_023373845.1). Classification (NCBI taxonomy): domain Eukaryota; kingdom Metazoa; phylum Chordata; class Actinopteri; family Sciaenidae; genus Nibea; species Nibea coibor. The sequence goes on from CM041729.1 coordinate 554,217, forward strand.
TATTGCCCCAAAAATAACATTAAAACAGATACCCAACCCAGAGCCTGAATAGTGTGAGAACAAATGTTCAAATGACAAAAGTTACACAGTGTTTCTTTAAACACTTAGTCCTACCTGACACAGTGAGCTGCAGTGAGTACCCAGCATCCTCCGATATACGCTCCCCCGCAGTCGATCTTCTTGTTCTCCTCCAGAGCGACCTGCCACTGGATCTGAGTCTGCACACAGACAAATGAGGCAGAATGATAACGGACCAGATGTCCTGGTAACTGTAATCAGAAAGACAGACAGTGTTTCTAACTCACTGGTTTTGCTGGGACTCCTCCCACCACTCGCTTGAATCGGCCGCTGCTCCTTCCTCGCTCGGGCACGATCTCATCGTCCACTGTGGTCATGTTGGGAACCCCACAGTATAACTTGGACTCCAGATACTCTCGGGTGGCCCTCGTTTCTAGAAACAGAAGATTTGGTGAGGTGACTAGAAGACTTGGGGATTTGGGCAGTAATTTGACTTGTGGTAAGATGATCTGGTGACCTGAGGCTTGACTTGGACATTCTTGTTCAGTCCATGGCCTAAAGTAAGTGGACATCCAAACTTTCCACTGATAAATAAACATGTAATTCCCAGAGCATTAAAGTGCTGTTATAACTGCCTGGGACTGGCTCCTATTCAGCCACAAGAGCGTCAATGCCGTCCAACACTGATGTTGGGTGAGGAAAGGGACAAACTGCTTTAGTGCATAGAGATCAGTTCTGATGGTACTATGCTGTGTTATTATTCAGGTTACATACCTTCTTTAGGAGAGACATAATCTGAAATAATAATAAAAAACAAAACAAAATCACTACCACCACCACCACCAACAGTCCCAATGAAAGATACAGCCCTCTTGTTTACATCTTATTACAGGCATACCTGTGTTTTGGGGTCGTGAGAACGCTGGCTGTGGCTCTGTGGAAAATAGAAATATATTATATTATATTATAAATACTACAAACAAACTTTAACCACACGAAAGCTTTAGGGTCAAGCTCTTCTTTTGTCTAACCCAAAGTAAGTACCCTAACGAGTAGCCAAAACTCCGCGTGTAACTTAACCTTCAGGTTTTCTAGGCATCAGTTTAAAGAAACCCTTAAAGGATGTCCAAAATTGAACAAATGTCAATTGATTTTAAATATCTGTGTATCTCACTTGTGTGCTGTGGTGATTCGTCCATGCCATCCAGGCAGTCAACCTGTTTGTCGCCGACTGCATCTTTATGCACACACACGCCCGTTCTGCAGAGGAATGCACCGTTCCTGCATTCTGATAAACACAAAGATTAACATTAATTCACAAGGTGATCATCCATTTACATTTGTGTGTGTCTGCGTGTGCGTGTGGTTTACGTTTGCAGCACATCTCGTCACTGCGGTCACCACAGTCATCAACTCCATCACAGGTCTTGTTCAGAGACACACACTTGCTGTTTGCACATGTGAAGCCACAATCCTCTGAAACCAAAAAATAAGTCACAACGCTGGAAAAACAAAGACAAATACAAGAGACAGATTCTCAGAATGTCCCATGATCATAATGGACAGGTGTACTTTATTGACCTTTGATCAGCAGCCAAAGAAAACTCAAATCAGACAGTTAACAAAGCATTCGGGTAGCATCTCAAAATTTAACACGAGTCCAAAGAATAGAGTACGGCACAAACAGAAACGAATAGAGTGGAATCAGTACAAACCTTTTGTTGCTTGTGACGCGTCATAACAGGTTACTGCAGCGACCTTCCTGCTGCCAATCCTCATCTTGTTGTAGATTAAACACTCAGCAAGGGAAGTCTCATAACCTTGGCATTGGATGCTCACACAGCTGCGTGGGTGGTTCCCACTGTGGTCGGCTGACAGGGAATTATATTCTATGAATTCAGTAGCCGCCACACCGCTGTAAGCACACAGCAGTCACATTGTAGGTATAGTGTAAAGCTTGTTCTCTACACATGCCAGTGCACTATGCATACTGTAAACATGAAATATATGAATATATCTCCTCTCACAGTGGATTCCTATGTTCCTTGCAGACCACGTTAGCAGACGCCATGTTCCAGATCTTCCTACACACCAGTAAATCCTCCCCACCTTCAGGGCTGTTGTCAGGAACGAAGACCTTCACCAGGCCTGTGCCCGGGTCGATTGAACTTTGGAACTTTGGATAGTTTTCTGTGGCGAGTGAGAGACAAAGGTAACATTAAATAGAAGTAGGAATGTAACAGTGATATTAAAAATAACACAAGACACTCACCTTCGCACTTATCCCCAAAGTGGGACATGATTGGTTTCTTGGTCCGACAAGAGACAGCCATCGCCTGGAAAACAGATCAAAGTATCACTCACATTAAAAGTCTGTTGATCGATTTTGCATATTTTCGAATGGTTCTGATTTTTTGTGGGTTACCTGGCAGTATGAGCGATAGTTCCTTTTGTCCAGACCACAAACGGGGGTCATGCCCTCAGTGGGACACTGGTAGGGTAGTTTACAGGAGCAACGTCCCTCGATGCAACGCTCCCATGGTGGACAAAACACCAGGTCACACGATGCACGAGTAAGCCTGACGAATGTTGATAGACAGATGATATAGATTATTATTACAGTGAAATAAGGATATGGCCTTCATGTCCTGGTGAACACTGGCACCTCACAGCAAGACGTTTCCTGGTGGCATGTTCATCTCTGAGTTCTCTGAGCTGTGAATGGTTGTTTGTTTGCTCATCTATGTGTTGTCCTGTGATGAACTGGAAAATGGATGGATGAATGGACTTTTTTGGCCACCCAGTGGTTTAGAGTAAACTGTGATACGTCACTTTGCTCTATGTCAACCCCCAAACAGAACATAATTAGTTAGTGTAGTGAACACAACCATTGCCTAAATGTTGTTGACTGACAAACCAATGGCAGCACTGAGTGATCAAGAAAAGCTGAGACAATCAAAGTACTCTTACTTTTTTTCCAGACACTCAGGTGGACCCAGAAACGAATCTTCCTCAGGTGCTTTAGGGGTTGTGGGGGCAGATGTAGGGGCAGATGTGGGGGCAGATGTGGGGGCAGTTGTAGGGTCAGCTGTGGGGGCAGTTGTAGGGGCAGCTGTGGGGGCAGTTGTAGGGGCAGTTGTAGGGGCAGCTGTGGGGGCAGATGTGGGGGCGGGGTTAGTGACCAGTGGGACAGTGTGTTGGTCTGGTAACTCCACTTGTTCTGAAGAGGCGGGTTTGTGCTTTTTTGACAGAATAAAAACAGAAGTATTAATTAACATATTTAAATTATGTTTTGATTGTGTCATGTAAGTTTGAATTATTACCCTATGCATGATTTGAAATGTTTGGATCGATAGTTTAATTCAAACTGCTAATATGTTTTGCACAGAAAGGTAACTGTATGACAAGGTTGTTTAACGTTGACTGAATGTTAGTTACTGCTTTGATTAATGGTTGTGTATTGAAATCAATACTACATTTAATCTTTGTCCTGCAGAAATACATGATTGGCAATCCGTCTCAATACAGGTGATAAAAACACATGAAACAGAAAAATGAGGATAACTCACCCATCGACTGGAGTGAACGATGTGAAGAAACAAGAGAAGAATAACTCCGGCTGACCTCATCCTGACGAAACAGCTTCACAGAAACAAGCTTCCTTCTTTTGCCTCTCCTGCTCCAAAACTTTCTTCCCGATGGAGAAAAGACAAAATAACTCAGACCAGATCATAAAATGTGTTTCACAGTGAAGAGCTGCAGATACAGAGTAAGAGCACTGTGCCTGATGTCCGCTCTGTCCACCAGCGATGTCATCAATCAATCATTAGCTTGTTTAGTCAGTGTGGACACACAGCTGGACTGCAGATTATTTCATCCGACGGATCGCGTACTGTAACGAAGAGTCGGGGAGGGGCAAAGCACAGATTTCAAGTATTCAAACAGAAGGTGGCTCAGTCCTAAAGGTCGGGTTTGTGTTTGTATCTATCTATAGAGCAGAAAGGTCAGGTCAGGCGACCCGGAGAAGGCGTCAACAGAAAGTCTGAGTTTCCTGAAAGTCGCATTTTGACATGACATGTTTGTTCAGTTCAGCAGATTCAGCTATCGCCAGGCTCGTGAGTCAGGCTTTACGGAGACATAACGGACACGCAGCCCGTATAATCAAGCTTTTAATACTTGGAAACATGAGAAGACAATAACTAAATGGATGCTCTCAGTAACCTGTGTGCTGTGACACATGCTGTAGCTGCTGGGAAAGGCGACTCGGACAGTTCAGATAAGTTAATGTTTGCCACTTTATCAACAAAAAGAGTCTTTCAAAATCACTGTGTGCTTATCTGTGAGGCATGCAAGCTTCTGTACACACAACCTCAAACATCCCACCAAGGTACGGACTGCTTGTTTGTGACTGACACATTAAGTAATCAGGCAGGTACCCAAAGTATTTTAGGGGAAATTAGCTGCTGTCTTATATTGTTGACCTTGTTGGTGTTGAACATGTTTACCGCAGTGGGATTACAGACAACAAATCACAGACAGTTTTTAGGTCGTGCTGCTTTAATAAATCCACAAACAGACAAAGTAGAAAAGCTTTTTCTTTTACACCTTCTACAGCAACAAAATAAGAAGTTTTTAAACACAAAGAAACTTTGAATTAACTTGTCTGTCGGTCCACAGCTGTAGTCATGGTGACATATGAATGTGACCCATACGTGGAGGGCTGTTTGAGAGTGTTATCAGGAGTTGAACTTGGTCACAGCAGGCCAGCCTGTATGTAGTCTGATCCACTCAAAGTAATGAGCAACCTGGAAGACAAGAGTTTGATTAACACCAGGTTAGACAGTGCCATATCTGGAATAGATCTCAAAAGATATCTCTGCCTTCGTGGGGATTTGAAATGTGATGTTCCTCTAAGTTGGGAAAAACACATTTCAGCCTCTAGTAGCAGAAAAGACGGTGGAGGACAGTAAACACAAATCCATGCACCTTTACAGGACAAAATATGAGCCGTAGATATATTACCTGTGTATAAACTCCAGGAAATCCTGGCCGCCCGCAGCCCCTCCCCCAGCTGACGATGCCCCACAGGTAAGAAACACCAAGTTCATCCTCACACACCAGAGGACCTCCGTTATCCCCCTGACAGGCGTCCACGCTGCCGCTGAGATCACCTGAACACAGAACACACACCTCACATAAGGCCTGTCGTGAACCCAGCAAACACCGTGGCCTTCAAGCACGAGCGCGCCTACCTGCACAGATCATGCCGGGCTTAAAGCTGTCACCGTAGATTCTCTGACAGTCTTCAATGAGGGTCACGTTGGCCCACTGCAGGACTGAAGATGGAGTCAAGTAAGAACAGGGAGGTTTGCTAGTAGATTAGGGGCAGTTTTAAGTCATATCAGCATGCTGGTGTGTTGTTGTTGTACCTGTACTTTGTCCCCATCCAGAGATGGTGCAGGTGTGGTTGGGATGGAAGAGCCTGGTGGTCCAGGGAACACAGACGGGGCTGACCACAGGGTTATCGGACAGACACTTGTCTGAGAACGGCAGTTTCTCCAGTTGCAGCAGGGCGATGTCGTTCTCACGGGTGCTGGCGTTGTACCTTCGAGTCAATAAGTAAGTGAGACATTGGATGGATGGTTAGTTCACTGACATTTTACCTGAGGTAACAGTAATTCATTCATATCTGCAACTTTCCATGAATTTCAAAGGATGCTGACGACATCTTACTTTTTAAATTAAAACTGTCCTTAATCGAGGTCAGTTTGTAGCGACCAGTTACAAACTCAGCAAGAAAAAACTTTTTGAAATTAAGAATCTCAACTCAAAACTTTCAGGATGGTCCATGCTCACATGAGCCCAGCAGTCTGTTAGCCTAAGGCAGAAGTAGTCATGACCATGCATACTGAGGGTGGATGTAGACATGCTGAACAGGAACGACATCTGTCGAGGCCTGAGATCTCGTCTTCTTCCAGAGAGAAAGCTTCACTTTCAACCCCGCGGGGTCAGGCCTGCAGGACAGACGAGCGAGACTCTACCACAATGTGTCCAACTCTCAAAATCAGGATAACCATAAAAACCTTTGAGTTCACTCCATGGAACATTAGACAGATAATTACTTTTGGTTGTCTTGACCAGAAACGGCATCTTTGTTGATGACGAGTGAAGGGTTTGTCCTAGAAGAGAGGTGTCACATCCGTCAGTTAACCTGACCATTGTGCTCCAAACTGATCCACTGTTTGGATCGCTGAAATCCAGGTTGGTGATTCTGAATAATATTCACACAACTGCAAGCAGAGAAGTATGTTTTGTTGTTGTTATGGAATATATGAATAAAACGACTAGCATTGTCACTGACAGTGCCAGTCATGCTTCCTACCTGAGGCAGTGAGCAGCAGTGATTACCCAGCAGCCTGCGATGTAAGCTCCTCCACACTGAATCCGTCTGTTCAGCTCTAAAGCAACCTGCCACTGGATCTGAGTCTGCACACACAAGATAAATCAGCCCGTGAACGGCAGCTCACCCTACTGTCTGCTGGCCTGGTCTTGCGAGTGGTTTCAGGCTTAATAAAGACAGATGGGACACGGACTGACCGGCCGTGTCGGCTGTCCTCCCAACACTCTCTTGACGCGGCCTCCTCTCCCGTGCCGCTCTTCAGATTCATCGACTGTGGTCGTATGAGCAACCCCGCACTGCACCGTGGACTCCAGCTGCAGTCTGCTGGCCGCCGTTTCTACGTAAAAACAGAAACTTCAGTTTCAGGTTCACCTGATGCCACAGTTCTGTTTAATAACTAACAGTGAGTCAGTTTATTCAATATTTATTTCCACTGAAATGAAAATCGATTCATTACTTCACTACGTACCATTTTTAGGAGAGGTGTACTCTGAAAAAAACAAAACAAAAAACATGCATCATTGTTACCAACTGCGTTACCATAGAAACAAACAGTGAGTGGTTACCGTGGTTACCTGTGTTGGTGAGAAGAGACGGCGACTCTGTGTGGAACAGGAAAAATACATTTATGAGAGAACAAACTACAGGTGTGTGTGAGTGTGTGTGAGTGTGTGTGAGTGTGTGTGAGGCCGTCTCAGTACTTGTGTGTTTCTTTGATTCGTCCTCGCCGTCCAGGCAGTCCATCTGTCCGTCACCCACAGCTTCTTTGTGCAAACACACACCTGAGCTGCAGCGGAACGCTTCGTTCCTGCACTCTGACAAGCAAAGACACACTCAGTACAGTGTGTGTGTGTGTGTGTGTGTGTGTGTGTGTGTGTGTGCTTTGCTGTCTTACTCTTGCAGCACATCTCATCACTGCGGTCGCCGCAGTCGTCAACACCGTCACACGTCTGACTGATGGACACACACTTCCTGTTCACACACCTGAACTCACACCTGTCATCTGAAACACACACACACACACACACACACACACACACACACACACACACACACACATCAATAGCAGAGCTGAAGTGCAATGAGTTGAATAAAAGTTGTAACTTTACCCACCTGGCGGTTGTACACATGTTACCGTGGCGACGTTCCTGCTGTCAGCGTCTTTCTTGTCGTAGATCACACATTCCGCCAGTGAATTCTCGTAACCTTGGCAACGGACGCTCACACATCTGCTCGGCAGCTGCTGGTTGCTATGGTGAGTCGTCAGGGAAACGTAGGAGATGGTACCGATGGAAGAGGCTCCACTGTGCAGACACAAAGGTCAGAGTTTAGCATCACAGCAGCGTCACAGCGTCCTGAAGCTCCACGCAGGTGACCAGGTGTGAGGGCTCACAGTTCATGCTCGTTCCCCTTGCAGGCCACGTTAGCAGCAGCCATGTCCCAGAGATCCTGACACACCAGTAAATCCTCTCCACCTGCTCCGGTGCTGAGCCTGACCACGCCCGAGCCCGGCTCGATGGTGCTGCTGAACTTTGGCTGCTCAGCTGAAGTGAGAGAGAGATGAAGGTCGCGGTGAGGAAAGTGAGGATGCAGCTGTAGATGAAGAGTTCATATCTATGAGAGCAAACCTGTGCAGCTTTCCCCAAAGTGGGACATGACGGGTCTCTGGGCTTGACAGGAAAAAGCCATCGCCTGAAAAATATATACGGTATATTTCTTTCTGTTGAAAGGTTCAAAGTTCTCATCTGCTCACAAACATTATGTTCTGGATCTATGAAGCATCGTGTTCAACATCCTCCAGGACCCTGAAGTCATCGTAAAGGACAAAATTAACATTAGATCTGGAGAATATTGAATGTAACAGCTGACACGTTAGTCATCCTTCAAATGTGACGTCGCAGTTTGGCGCCGTCCTTTGATGGTAACTGGATTTATGGACCGGTAAAGACACAACGTGTTGTTACCTGGCAGTAGGAGCGGTACTGCTTGTCGTACCCACAAACCTGGGCCAGGTTCTCTGAAGGACACTTGTAGGGCGGTTTACAAGAGCAACGTCCGTTAATGCACCTCTGCCACGGAGGACAAAACACCAGGTCACATGACTCACGAGTAAACCTGACAGGTGAGAAAGAAAAGGACAAAAGATGGAGGACAAACTGACAGAAACAAAAAAAGAACAAAGTCGATAAAAATCAACGAGAATCAAACATTCACTGTTTTTGGAGACACTCGACTGGTCCGAGAAAGTCGTCTGTCTTTGGGGTTGAGCTTGGAGTTGAGAGCTGCGGGGAAGTTTATGAATACAGAAGACTGTCAACACAACGTGACACAACGTGACACACACCAACAACTGTTTCCCTCTGATGTCCTCCGGCTGCTCTCTGTGATTTACAGAGTTTATGATGGACAGTGAAGTAAACTGCTGACAGCTGGAGCTGCTGTTAGCTCATGTTAGCTCAGTCTGTTAGCTGCTGTTAGCACATGTTAGCTCAGTCTGTTAGCTGCTGTTAGCACATGTTAGCTCAGTCTGTTAGCTGCTGTTAGCTCATGTTAGCTCAGTCTGTTAGCTGCTGTTAGCTCATGTTAGCTCAGTCTGTTAGCTGCTGTTAGCACATGTTAGCTCAGTCTGTTAGCTGCTGTTAGCTCATGTTAGCTCAGTCTGTTAGCTGCTGTTAGCTCATGTTAGCTCAGTCTGTTAGCTGCTGTTAGCTCAGTTTGGCTGCCTGGACTGTGAGATCAGAGCACCGGAGGAGTGTTACAAACAGAAGAAGAAGAAGAAGGATAAGAGGTGTTCAGGTCCAGCAGTCAGCAGCTTCTATGGACGTGATGGCAGAGGAGCAGAGAGTGAAGAGGACGCTGACGGAGGAAGCTAAGAAGAGAAAAGGAGAGAGTGAGTGAGCAAGAAGCCGCCGGACAAGAGTAAATCTGGGACTGACTTTTAGTGGTTGGTGAGAGCTTGGTGAAATAAAAGGCTGAAAGACAGACGCCGAGCTGGGCTGACTGCTGCTGGACTAGTCAGTGATATTAGCTGCTGCTGGGTCTGTAATGTAATCAGAAGAAATACTCGAGTACAGAAAATGAGAGTGAACTCACCATGACGGAGCGAGAGATGAAAAGAAAAAGCAGCAAGAAGCGAGAAACTTTGACAGACGTCATCCTGACACACACCTTCCTCTGAAACTTCAGTTACTCTCTTTATAAAGGACGACTTGACTGATCACTGATGATGTCACCTGTCAATCATTAACGTGTCCTGTCAGTGTTGATACACACACACACACACGCACACACACACACACACACACACACACACACACTCACACAGTGAACGTCCATCTGTCCTGACACAAAGTCATGGAGCCGCAGCAGAGTGCTTCCTGTTTGACCCAGTCTGAGCGACTGTGAGGCTGTTCTGTTCTGGATCAGATGTTCTGTTCTGGGTCAGATGTTCTGTTCTGGGTCAGATGTTGCACAATAAAAACATCTGGAAAAGCCCGGTTTCAGTAACCTAAAATGAAGCCATGAATTTCACCACACAAACACAAACATGTGAAGTTAATGTTCAACGCTGTGTCATTGAAGACTGCTGCTGAGTCATGGTTTCAAATAAATGTTTGACACGCACACAGAGTCTTTGACTTCAGATGAATTTATTTGGTTCTGAGTTTGGAACAGACACAGAGAGACTTCATGCTGACACATCAAACTTCAGATACATGCCAAGAATAATTAATAAAGTTAGAAAAACAAACGGAGGGTAAATGTACACACACGTTAGAGTTCAGACCCGTTTCTTAGCTCCAGAAACAGACGACACAGAACCGGACACAGGTTTGATGAGTCAGAGTCATTCGTCTCTTTGTGGCTGGAGACGCAGCGGAAACATCAGCTGTGTTAACTCTGAGCTCAGACCGCAGGATTATCCCACCAGTGCAGAGTGATATAATAAAGTAATAAGTACAAAGGAAGCAGGGAAGGAAGGAAGGAAGGAAGGAAGGAGCTATTGTGTCCTTGAGTGTATAAAGGCAACTAGCAAAGGAATTATGGCTTTAAAAATGTATTGCACACACAAAGTAATTTCAGACAATATGTTTTATCATATATTGCAGCCAGCGTAACATTAGCTGATACAGAACCCGACAGAACTCTGATTCTGTCAGGACGGGCCTGACGACGGCTTCATGAGCTTAGCATGGCTAACGCGTTAGCATTGGTGAACTGTTTGGTTCAGGTTTGTGTCATCACGCAGTGTTGCTGGTTCCGGTTAGCTCGTGGTTCTGTTCAGTCCAGTCTCTCAAAACTTTGTGCTCATTTCATAAAAACAGACCTACAGCTGCTTTCGACTGTACGCTTCATGCACACGTGATTAAACGCCTAAAGAGCGTCGACAGCAGAAATCTGAAAGATTCAAACACAGAAGCTGCAGAAACACGTGAGACCACACGACTGAACACTTCTCATCTCTGCTGCACCGCCTGTTACCGTAAAGCCTGTAATATTGGGCCGTCTCTCCTACCGTAAAGCACATACAGTCATGTCTCATGTAAGAAACAAAGAAAGTAAAATAACAAAGTTTAACAGTTTAACACACAGACACACGAACCAAAGCTCTCTATGAAGAAAGGCTGGGACAATAAAGTTTACTGTAATCACAACAAAAATGAACAACATGTTTAAATCTGTCTGAATCTATTATTATTATTATTATTATTATTGTTATTATTATTATTATTATTGTTATTTAATCCCCCCAAATCTCATTTAACAGATTCATAAATCTGGATAAATATTTTACCACCTCCAGAATAAACAAGGTTTTAAAACAAACAAGGAAAGATTGATTATTATTTTTCCTACACTAACAATTAGTAATATTTTAACATGATTATTATTCTCAATATCTTATGATTTTCTGGTTCAGCAGTTTCCAGCTTTTTTTGTACAACATGTAACATATGTTCTTAGTTGGACAGGAGAAAACTTGTTCTTGGTTTTTGACGTTTTGTGCTTCAGAACAAACGGCGCTGAAACGTCACGCCGCGGCTCATATACCGCGCTAAGCGACAATGCTAACGGTGTAGCATAAGCTAGGCTAAACATTTTATTAAAACCAATCATGTAACAGAAAACTGAGCTAACAAACTTCAAAATAAGAGTTCAGTTTTGTTCTTTCGGAAGAAAAACGAGCAACGTTAAAAAAAAAGTCCTTTGGCAGTTTCCTAGCATTAGCATTGCTCATACTTTAGCTTAGCTTTAGCTTTAGGCACGATATTTATTGTCAGAACTCTTTGAACATAGAGGACTTTGGTCTTCTGGGTATTACACACTGTACCTACAGGCTCCTGAATATTCACCGCACGTGGCGAATGAAGTTGTTCGAAAGTCAAGTTTCAGACCACACGAACACGTGAAGAGCACGGACCCGCGGTGCTGCTCGGGTCGCGTGTTAACGAGTCGCATCACGACGCGTCGATAGAACCGAACCAAACGTGGCAGCCGAGTCCGGAGGAATTTAGACTGTACACGCAAACTGCTGACAGGCCGAATACACACGGAAACACACACACAAAGAAAAGACACACGTGTCATTTGGTCTTCAGGTTGATACATTCATCTTAAGGGAGGAGGCTAACTGTTAGCACTGTCGCGTTTATTCAAGTAGAACGTGGAACATCCGTCATCACGACGGTTTCCTGTTGTTCTGTTGGTCGTATCGATGCTACGCGACGTTAGCTTACTTAACATGGAGTGTGATGGTGTCAGAATAAAACATTGTAAATACTCAAACCAGTCGAGGATGAACGGTTCTGTTCTTTTTAAAGATCTTTGTGCTTTTTACTGAACTAATCTTCACGTGTTGTTGATCGACATAATTTACTGTAAATAAAAAAACTTCATTTAACAGAAGAAGACAAACATCTCTGTGAGCGTCGTCTGCGGCAGGCGGATCGATCTGAGGACGTCGCTGTCTTCAGCATTTCGTCAACGTGAGGTCGATTAAAGGCGGCGCGAGCGTTCTTCGGAGGCAGAGCTGCGCGTGCCAATAATAAATATCTTTAATAATTAATAATATTTTATTCTCTACTCGTTGAACTAACTGAGGAGGCAGAGCTCAGCGGAGCACACAGACAGGCATAGGTCAATAAATATTTCTGGATGTCTTCGTCGTGTTTCGTCCTTCACGGCCTCCGATAAATGAAAACTTCACGCCGACCGACAGCACAGCGCCTTCATAGTGCTGCTAAATGTGCGTTTACAGCTCTGTGTGTGTGTGTGTTTGTCTTCTCAGTGTGCAAGCTTGAAATGAGTGTGTGTGTGTGTGTGTGTTATAAGCCACGGTTGGTGAGAAGGCTGTGATTGTGTGTGCACGGACACGTCTGTGTGCACGTGTGGCGTGATGCATCATTAGGAAATCAAACCAAAAGAAGGCAAAGTAAACACACACACACACACACACACACACACACCTCCCTGCTGTCTCAGTCTGTGTTTACGATCCTCACCATGTGTCGTGACGTTACTACAAAATAGAAGTCCACTTGAGTTCCAGGCTGATTGTTTGGGCTCGTTAGGACGGAGACGCCACGAGAAGCTCAGCGTGTTAGCTGAGGTCAGAGAAGGCTTTTCACTTCCTGCTCTTTGTGCTGCTCCTTGGACCCTCGTGGTTGAATAACAGACGATCTTTCACCTTGTGCTTTTATATCAGAACGTGCAGCTGTGTTCCAGAATTTAAAGTGTAATGTGACGTGTGTTGGGAGCAGTACCCACTTTAACCTCTAGATGTCAGTGTGAAACATCAGTCACACATCGTTCCTTTGGACCTGTCTCCGAGTCAACGAGCCCGCGGAGCCTCCTCACTGACAATGAGGAGGTGTTAGTGTTACGTGGACGTTTGTGTGGACACTGACGAGCGGACGCTTCAATAATCTCATCTGTCCACGCAAAGTGAAAAATAAATAAGGACAATAAAATAAAATGAAATAAAATAAAATAAAATAAAATAAAATGAAATAAAATAAAATGAAAGGTTGCTAGCAAAGTAGAGAAAGAGCCATGGTGGACGTGATCTTAGACTCCGACACACCTACACGTCCTCATTATTCACTGTGAGGATTCTTCTTCTGTTGTCTCCAGGTGAGCGTCATGGAGTCCCGACAGGTGAGCCTTTGAGGCTGTTGAGGGCTGCGTGGATCCTGAAGTGCAGTCTGGACTCCATGGAGTAGTCCTTGTAGTTCATCCTGATGCAGAACACAATCAGACTTTCAGAGTCTCAAAGGTAGAAACTCACCTGCAAACGCACTCAGCGCACGTCAGATAAAAACTGTCTGTGAACATGCCGGCCGATCTTTGGAGACCTGAAGTTATGCTTGGAATTTTCCCTCAGGTGAAAGAGGTCCGTGTGTTCAGGTGGTACGTGAGTATAGAAGCTCGACAAAAGTGTATATGAGCCTATATAATGTGTATGAAGGTAGAACAAGGCTTATTAAAGTACATGTATATATAGTATATATACATACTTTATATATGAGGAGAACTTACTTGGCATTTTCGATGTACGTGGTGGCCTTGGTGAAGTCTCCCTGTTGTTTGTACAGCAGACCCAGCTCATAGAGAGTGAAGGGGATCAAGTAGTGATCATATCTGATACGGCTCTGACTGAAAGTACACACACACACACACACACACACACGAGGTTACCATAACTCTAGTTATGACCTGGTCTCTCTGCGTGTGTTGTTGTGTTGTGTCTCACCTGGACAGCACCTGTGTGAAGCAGAGCTCGGCCTGCAGTAACCGGCCCAGGTGCTTCAGACAGAGTCCTTTTAACATCTGGACCAGGCAGCTGTCGTCTGGATGAAACTCTGACGGGTCTGAACGAGACGAACAGTGAGATTAGGTTAGGCTGCATGAGAAACAAGGAGTTTCATCTGGACTGGGTCTTGAAGACAGAGACACAGAAGGTCAGAGGGTCTTCAGCTGTGCTGATGATGGAGGCGGACAGCGCTGTTGAACAAATCACTCCAAAATCTGCCATAGCAGTTCCACCACCTACCGGACCCTAACATCCCCTAAAGGTCCGCTAGGAGATTACAAGGACCTCATGAAGAACCCAGAGAACCTCATTAGTGGACCCTGTTACTGTTGTTGGCGGTCGACCACGTAACGATGTTCTAGCGAAGTTATTAACTTACTCGGATCGCTGCGAAGCTGCTCTTCAGCCGTCTCTATGGTAACCAGCAGGGACTCGGTACTGTCGGCTCTCTTCCCGACGATGGTGAACCCGTTCCAGACGTACATCATCTCCTACGCAGAGAGAGAGAAGACAAACTTATTCAGAGGACATCAAGCTCAGTGCTGCCGTTCAGCCAATCAGAGCTTCCTGATAGATGTGTGTGTGTGTGTGTGTGTGTGTGTGTGTGTGTGTGTGTGGTGTGTGAGTGTACCAGTGCTGGGATGACGAGGGGGATGGGGTTAGCAGCTTTGTAGCGTCTGGACTTCCTCACTGCAAATTTCTCTGTTGGGATTGACTTTCCCGCCAGGCGCTGTTTGAGCCCCTCCACCTGCCTGCACACACACACACACACACACACACACACACAGTTACACATGTGATTCCCGAGCACCAACCCAATGCTACTTATCCACTCAGGTTGTTTTGCTGAAGCTGCAGAATAACCAGGTCATGAATTCTTGGAGCATCTATCTCCATCATATTCCAGAGAACGAAGACATCTCTGCGGCTGATATCTCAAACTGTTCAAGTCAAGAGAATCCTCCTCGTGTTTCTGGGTACACTTCCTTCAATATATTCCAAATCAAGTTTCTGTTGGATATTTGGTGAAATAATGTTTAAAAGAGGCAGACTGACTTAAAGAGCTCCACGATGTTCTCTCCCGTCTTCTTGGCTTCCTCCTCGGACATCATGCTGAGGATGGCGGCCTTCTGGTACACGTAGATCGCCTGCAGAGGGTGAAAAGCAAAAACTCTCACTCGTTCCTCTTAAAGAACTGTGTTCAGCAATCAGCAAAACAAAGAAAGACCACAACAGTCTCAATGAACCTTCAGCGTTTTCTGGTTTACCTTGGACCAGCGGCTTTCCTTGCACAGCAGGTCAGCGTAGTGGTACGCCTGCTGCCACTCCTGCTGGTAGGAGTGAGTCCACATCAGCTCCCAGTAACAAAGGTGATGGATCTGCTTCCACTCCTGCTGACTGCTGATACACTCCTCGTACCTCGCCCGGGCCTGAAACACACAACCGACCTCATCCATCAACAACTCAACCACTAACTGATTTCTCCCCATCCGCCCTTTACTCCAAGAATCTGGAGTCTGTCAGGTGGGGAGATGTCAAATGCAAATTTCCTGTGATGCAATTTGACTTCCTACACCACAGAGAGGTCATATGCAGAACAGTGCCCTAAAGGAAAAACAGCAGTATGTAAATAATGTAATGCAATGCTGACTGAGACAAGTGGGACCACGCCTCACGCAAGGACATGGGTCAGATAGCAGCTGCCTAAGCAGACGACATGCTGTCTGCCCGGGCTCAGGGCTCAGGTGGTCTGGTTTTAATTTTACATTGAGGAATATAACAAAGGTAAAAGGTCGAAGGGTGTGTGTGTTTCAGACCTTCTCGAAGTTTCCTCGCAGTGTGGCGATGCGAGCAGAGTAGAAGAGGATGATGGAGCCCTGAAAGAAAAGTTTTATGTTTCATCAGCCATGCAGCGTCAGACCTGTGCACCAAAGTTGTAGGTTTGCATTGTAGTTCATGAGACTTTCTTTGTCTAGTTGTGCATGCGCTCAGCTTACTTTGGGGTATTTCTGCTGGTACGGCTCCAGCAGAGCTTCAGCCTCCACCAGGTTCCCCTCTCCAGTTCCTGATCAAACATCAACATCATCAACTCCAGCCTCAAAGTCATTCAAGAGGAAACTATGTGAAGAGTTTTACACCTAACACTCCAACACACGGCACCAAAAGGGCTCGAGATACACGTCTGGAGCCAGACCACTTTTATATCTATAGAAAAAGGACAAGGTGCATTTGTGTTGACCCACCAAGTATCAGTGACACGTATGTGTGGTAGAAAAGCAGAGTGAGAGCGCAGAGGATCGACCGCAAACTGTGACTGGAGGCTCCCTCTCTCAACTGAGACAAACCAAAGCCCTGCAGAGAGACAGAACATGTTAGATTGCACAAACGCCTGCAGGTAGAACAGAGTATCACTTGAAATGGTCACTGACCCTGTTTCCTGAGAATCCAATGAACTCCAACAACCTTAAAATCCTCTGAGGGAGGAGAGACAACATCTGAAAGAGACAGATACAGAACACTTTAAATCAGCGTGTGTATACTTTGAGGTATCTGCGTGAGTCTATCTATAGCTCTGATTTGCCGCTATGTCGACGATGTACCGCTATATTTAGCAAAAAATAAAAAAACAAGGTGACTGACTGACCCGTGAGCTGAGACAGTTCATCTCAAACACAAAACATGAATGAAATGAAACATCTGGAGGTCATTTTAGAAGGACTACAAACCTCTGTAAGAAACAACATTCATCGTAAAATGGGAAACTATAAATATTATTTATTTCAGGTAAGATCAACTTTAATGATCTCACAGTTTTGTGATCTTTTTGTATTCGGGTTGTTGTTAAGTCAGGTGTTTCCTGACAGGGTGAAATAAGCATGAGTCCCAAAGCTGGGGTTAAAACAAAGATGGAGGCATTAGGAACAAACTGGTTGAAGCACCTGTGAGAGCTCTGCAGGTGCTTCAAATGTGTTTAAATGTAAAGCTGTTAAACTCCTCCCGTCTGGACTCACCAGGTTGAAAGATCCGATGCCCAGCTTGACTCCGCCCTCAAACTGTCTGAAGGAATCCGACTGGCCGGCCAGGTCCTGAGTGACATTCAGCACATTCTGACAATCCCTATTGGACGACAATCAAACATGACATCAGCAGTCAGGAAGAGGATCAATCACTTTGATATTTTACAGCTGTCGACAGTCGCTCACTTGTATATTTGGTAGCTTGTTCTGATCTTGATGCCTCCTTTGATGAAACTGATCATGTTCTCATCCTGGAAGAGAGACAGCGAGGATTCAATTACTGTTCATTCAATTAGCCTCATTAGCCTCATCCAGAGTCTCTGTTCTCTTCTGCTTCTTCTGCTCTGTCACCGCGTTTCCCTCGACTGTTATTAAATGAAAGAACGATGCCATGTTGTCAGCGTTCGTTTTCCACAGAGCACAATATCCAAATATCTCCATCGGATTAAAGTTTTAGCAACACTGAAGAAATTTCAGTACAAAAGCATCAGACGAGTCAGAAACTTAAAGGTGAGAGAGCTGAGCTGTAGAGAACTGCAGTTCAACCATGTTTATACAAATCAAGTCTGTACAGAGTCTTCTGTGTCTCTGAGACTTTTGTCAAGACTGAGAAAATAATAATACTAATTATGTCTATCTTTAGCTCGGAGACACGGATTCATAAACATACAGTCTGCGTTACAAACCACAAGTGGAGAGTTTGAAGGACGTGGCCGGTTATGAAGAACGATGTTAGCACAACAGGAAATGTGTTTTTGAGCAAGAAACCAAAAGTGAGTCCGGACCTGAACAAACGTCAGCGTGGCTTTCTGCAGCAGACACTCAGCGTAGCAGATCTCAGCATGCATCTCCTCTGAAAACACACAGACACACAGTGACCTCCTGCTGCCTCACAAGGTGCTTGGTGTAGTGAGCGTCCTGCAGGCTGACGTACCTTCCTGCAGGTTGGACTGTTTGCTGATCAGACTGGAGAGAGAACCGACCACAGAGTTCCTCTTCCTGAACCTGCAGACACACCACAGGCGCCGCAGTAATGCTGTTAAAGTTAGTTCTCTTCATTGTGACGGGAACACAAACCTTTCATCACCGTCCGTCCATCTTCTGATCGTCTCACCTCTGACAGGTGTGTAACGCCTCCTTGATGGTCGCCATGGCAGCCTGGATGTCTCTGTGTTCGAAGGTCATCGTCGCCTGCATCACCAGGATGCTGCTGTAACCCAGCGCATGGTACATGCTGTCCTTCCACCTACACACACACACACACACACAATGTCTTAACCGCACATGGTAATTATACCACTATACTGTGTAAGAAGCAGTAGTTGCAGTGACAGTACACAGTAACAGTGAAGGTACAGATGCAGATCAAAATACATATTCTGGTAGCAGACTTACAAACTTAGATATCAATGTTAAACAGAAACTGTGTGAGAGTGCAGAGTTATTGTTACATGATGAGATGACGGAGTTTGACTGCACAGAAACAATAAATCATGAGCTGCATGTTCACTCAGTCACAGTACTCATAGACTCTGCAAGCAGCCGTGGAGGTCAAAGTATTACCACGCTCTGTAGTACAAACTGTGCTTTTATGAATACACCAGTACACTGCAGTGTGTATTACACACACACACACACACACACAGACTTGTGTTGCCATGGTTACCATGGTTTGAGGAGGTCCAGAGCTTCAGAGAACTTGTTGTTGAGGACCAGATTGAGAGCGCAGTGAGTCTCCTGGATGGCAGTCTGCAGGTCCATCTGACATGCCCTGCACACACACACACACACACACACACACACACACACACACACACACACACACACACACACACACACACACACACACACACACACACACAGTGACGACAAATCCACCAGTGAGCACAGGAAGTGACTAAAAGTCAGACAGGAAGTTGAAATGATATCTCTCTCTCACACACACACACACACTTTCTATAACACCAGGCCTGTCACCTTGTGTTTGTGTGTGTGTGTGTGTGTGTGTGTGTGTGTGTGTGTGTACTCACGCAGGTATCCGGTCGTACGCGTCTTCAAAACAGTCCTGAAAACAACAAAAAACAATCAGGTCACCTCCAAATAAACAAAAACAGTTTTCAGCATCCTGATTGGCTGCTTGTGGATGTAAAGGCAGGAACAGGAACAAACCTTTTCAGAATAAAAGCTGATTTTTTTCTCAATTCTTTTAAATTATTTGACTTTTCTGAACATTTCTTTTATTTTCTGAATTTCTTCCTGAATTTTCTGAGATCATTTCGTCTTCGAGGCTGTCGGATCTTCACGACTTCACGAGACACGAAAATCTCCCGTCTGATGAAATTCAGGGACTTCCTGTTTGGTTGTTCTTGGAAATGCCCCTTGTGGCTGTTAGATGAACTGCAGATTCAGCTGTGGAGGCTGCTGATTGGTTCAGTCAGTCTTTGTGATTTCAAAGGGCCCGGTCCGGCTCGGTCCGGCTCGGCCCGGCCCGGTGTTTGCTCTCTATCTCTCTATCACTCTGTCCCTGTCCATAACACACTGCACTTTCTATTTTTACCCCAACATGTGAAGTTTAAAGTAACAGCATCAATTTCTCACACACACACACACACACACACACACACACACACACACACACACGCACACACACACACACACATGCACACACAGAGTCTGTCTCTGGAGCTCCAGCAGCTAATAATAGCTTCTTACATAATGGAGTACAGCTGCAGTCACTCGGTGACTCTGCGCCTGCAGGCTGCAGCCATCGACCCACGAGAGCCACAAAGACTCAACGATCAGCTGATCAGCTGATCACAGATACATCTGACAGATGAATATTGATCTGATCCAGTAATGTGTGCTGCGAATGATAAAACGTGTCAGACTGTCACGATGAACTGTGGCTGAGTGGTGAAGGAGGCTCAGACTGCAGCAACCGTTGGTCCACACTGACCTGTGATCAGGTGACCTGTGATCAGGTGACCTGTGATCAGGTGACCTGTGATCAGGTGACCTGTGATCAGGTGAACGGTGTCTCTGTCAGTCGTACGTCTGTTCTCACACTATGTAACTTTAAGAAGTACGTAACGCTTTACGGCACTAAGTCACACACACCAACTATTTCACTGATTCTGGTGAAACTGGATCAGATTTTATGGAGGAAATGTTTCCTGGTTTTCCCTCTGATGTCCTCCGGCTGCTCCGCCTCAACTCTCTGTGATTTACAGAGTTTATGATGGACAGTGAAGTCTGTGATCAGAGTAATCAGAGTAAATACTGGATATTAGCAGGGTGGGATTACACCGTGCTGCAGATGGCATGGCGAGCGCGCTCACAGATGACGTCAGACTGACGCTGGATGTGTGAGTCCACACAGACGCTCGCTGCTCACACTCGTCGTCTCCTTTCACACCTTCATCGCTCGCGCTCTAACAAACAGACGCTCTCTGACATCACCTCACTCTGTTTTTGTCAACACTGAACAGCGCTCCACACGAATGCCATACGTTCCTGCTGCGTGTGTGTGTTATTAGGAATGAATGACGTTAAACCAGCCGGTCCGCTCAAACACAGAGCGAGGCCACGGGTCAGCTGCTCTGTGAAATCAGGCTGTTACTGCCAGAACATCAGCTGGTTCGTCTGTGAAATGCTGACACGACTTAACAACGTGGAAAGTGAACAAAGACTCAAACCAAACACAAAACTTCTTTCTGTATTTTCCTCCTTCATCTTTTCTGTCACGATGACAGACGTTCCTGACCTTCCAAAGGAAAATCCAGGAACGCATCAGATCCACAGAGATTCATGTCGAGCTTTTTAAATTGAATTCATGAATTTAAATAATGGCACAGTCTGTTTGACTGAGAATGATTCAGGTTCCTGGTTTAAGTTTTAAATCTAGCTCTCCTGGATTTTGTCGGTTTGACTTCGGGCCCGTGGAAAGTGAAACCTTCCTGATGGCAGATTTCTCTCCTGTCTTGGTGTAAACAGATCAGTCAGTGCAGAAAGGATGAACACAGGAGATGTGGAAAATGCAACAGCTACACCGCTGTATGATATTACACACACGGAGAGGTCAACGCCAGAGACGCTTCTCCTGTGACAGCAGCAGCTTTCTAATCAATTAGTCAAGACCTACACACTGTGTCCTATTACCAAACACACACACATAAACAACACAACTACCCTCAAGGAGACTCCACAAAGTTCCCTCACTGTCCCTGCTCACCCCTTCAAACAGAACATGTCCCACTGAAGAGGCCTGAGAACCCGACACCAGAACCTCCTGGAGGACTGCAACCCTCTCCCAAACTCGAAAAACCAGCAGATGGCTCCAGTCTAGAGCACCGAGGTTCTTAATGACATCTTAAATATGTTCTGACTTTCACTGACTTCAGGAAAGACTTTAAGACCCATCAAACCCACGAACTGACCCGTGGGACCTTCTCAAAGACCCTGCCATACTCAGAGGTTCCTTTAAGACTGGACAAACTGACCATTGGACCCGCACACTTTCAAGACGGCTCCACAAAAGGTCTATATAAGACCTTCTCACAGACGTTGATAGAGTCTCAAAGACTCCCTGAAGGCCCACCACACGTTCTGGTACCCACTGAAGCACAAGAACCCGTTTACTGTAAGATCCTTCAATAAACCTCCTCAAAGACCTGAAAGCACCAATCATACAATCTGGAAACATCTCAAACACTTTGACGCAGCTGTCACGACTCCACATGTTCCTGAGAGCCTCATCAGTGACCCGTGAACCCCTCAGACCAGAACCACGTGAGGAAACCCAACCCTGAACCAATCCAGGCAAACTGCTGCGTCACTCTTGATACGACGCAGCCAGTAGTGTAGCCTTGACCTTTGACCCTGCACAGGAAATGGAGAGCGATGGGAGTCTCTGCTGTCACAGTGGTCTCCTTGTGCTTTCTTAATCACATCAGCCAGTCACACAAAGGTCCATTCATCACCTGAAGCTCTCAGCACTCTACGTGTCATATAGTTACACTTTGGCTGGCTGCGAGTTGAAGCACTGAAGACGTCCACAGGTCACCCTGCAAGCAGCTCAACCAGCTTTGGACACCACCTCAAAGTCTTCAAGCATGTAAAACTGTCTGTAAATCTAATCTGTGGATTCAGAGAAGGACTCTGCTCAGAACCCGGACAGCAGCCAGCCAGAATAAAAATAAAACCAGTCTCAGGGAGTCTCTGATATTCCAGTCATAGCTCCTGGTTTTGACAGCGTGACGGGTCAAACACACTCGACACGCCACATTTCTGTCTTTGTGTTTGTGTTGTTGTCCGTCCTGTTGCTGAGCACTGAGTCTGTATGATAACCTTTCACTGTGTTCAAGCCTTTTTTTGGAGAGACACAGCTCGTCTCACATTCCTCACAGCTCAACCCAAGTCAGCTGAATTCCTCCGTAATGTGATGAGTTAGATTGGAGGTGGACAGAGGAAGGTCTGTGAGCTCCAATGAGGAGATGAACTGGTGAGGTATGACGTGGGACACTGTGGACACCGCGGACCTGAATGCTTCCTGCAGGCTCCTGACTTCACTGTGTTTGGAGTTCCCCGTCCGTGATGATCAGAATCAGAATAAATATCTAGTTAGCTCCCTGAAAGACCTGTCGGACCCTGACCAGCCGCTCAGCTCCACAAAGCACAAACCTTAAACCCAACGAACACTTCTGCAGCGCCCAGCCTCAGAGCCAGACGTGGACCTAAGGTTTGGTTAGCAGCTGTAACTGGGCACTCCCGTCTGAACAACATGAGGCGGCTGGAAAGTCAGGCTCTACTGAGACGACACGAGCCTCTGATGCTCCGACTGCAACACGGACATCACTGATGTCATCCGAACAAATGCAATTAGATTAGGACTGCTGAAAACCATCCTCAGATCCTCGTCCAGCTTCCTGCGTTTGTTGTGCAGAAGGCTGAAATCAGATCTATCATTTACATAAGCCCACACACACACACACACACACACACACACACACACACACACAGCATCACTTCAGTTAAAGCTGATTAGACTCTGTAGGTAAATAAACAGGACCCTCAGCTCACCTGCAGGTCAGTGACTCTGCACAGAAAAAACTTCCTGTGAATTACATAATGCAGGAACATGTACAGTCACATGACCTACTGTGGACAGTACAGCGTCGGTCACTATGGCGACACAAACACACAAACTATCACCATGGAGGCGT
Source organism: Nibea coibor (assembly GCA_023373845.1). Classification (NCBI taxonomy): domain Eukaryota; kingdom Metazoa; phylum Chordata; class Actinopteri; family Sciaenidae; genus Nibea; species Nibea coibor. Next base: position 577,686 of record CM041729.1, read on the forward strand.
TATCTTAGCGTTACCGTCGGTGATAACACAAAAGAGAAGGCGCCATAAACTCAGCATGAACACACTGAGACTTCATCATCACGGAGATGAAAATATCAAGGAGGAGTTCTCTGTGAGGTTTGTTTGGAAAGAACACGGCGTGGACCTGCAGTGCCGAGATCTGAAGGTCCTGGACGGATCCATGGAGGACCTCAGAGGACCTCAGACCCCCCTTCAGTCACTGAAACTGACCAAATGAAGCAGTGACATCTTAATAGACCTCTTGGACCCTCAGGAAGCACCTAGACCCCTTGGTGATGCTCTCAAAGACCTCCAGAACCTTCACAGAACACAGATCACACACACCCAAAGATGTCTACTGGAACCCCTTCATAAACCTGCTGAGCAGGCTGCTGAGAACCTTTACTGAGACCTCCAGGACGTCTGAAACCTCGACCAGCTGGTGACCCTCTAAAACCTCCTCAATGGCACAGAAACACATCCTGCAGCACCTCCTTCGTTCCCTTCGCTCCCTGGTTCTGGAGCCCAAAGAAACCATCAGATGTACAAATAAATAGGTCTGTGGGACCGGGACCTCCAGGACCTCCAGGAACCTCCTGAAGGTGCCTGGACCCCTTGGTGACACCTGAAATCATCCCAGCAGGCAACTTAGAGACGGAATACTGAATTCTGGTTCTGATGTCATGGAACAAACAGAACCTCCGGGTTCTGACACTGATCCAGTGACACAGGACGCGCGTGAAGGTCGCCGTGTGCGCGCTCTGACAGGAGCACCGAGGCGGCAGCTCGGAGACAATCTGCCCGGGATGTGACAGCAGTGTGTCGGTGTGACCCACCTCCTCCTCGGCGGTCGCTCCGTTGCCTACGTGGGCCATGTCTGCACCCGGCGACTGTCCTCACTCACGTCCGCTGCGGCTGTTGTATCCCTATCAGGAGAACCACGATCCCATTTTCTGTCACACACACACACACACACACAGGTCAGATTCAAACCCGCCCAGGTGTTTGTGGTCTCACAGTCCTGCGGATCGTCCCGGTCTCGGTCGTGTCGGGTCCTGCTCCGGTCTCTTCCGTGAAGAGAGAAAACGGCAGCGGACGATTCACACACACACACACACACTGAAAACACACCTCCTGCTTCCTTAACCCCGCCCACCAAGACGAGACACAGAGGCGGGAGCTGACCAATCAGAGCGAAGAATGACTGCACACACACACACACACACACCTTCACATTAAGGTGTGTCTGCAGTTTGTTTTTGTAGATTAAGACTGCAAACTGTAGTCTCTGAGACTTCCCTACAGACTGTCTAAAACCTGGACGTAGTCTCTGAGACTTCCCTACAGACTGTCTAAAACCTGGACGTAGTCTCTGTGACGTCCTACAGACTGTCTAAAACCTGGACGTAGTCTCTGAGACTTCCCTACAGACTGTCTAAAACCTGGACGTAGTCTCTGAGACTTCCCTACAGACTGTCTAAAACCTGGACGTAGTCTCTGAGACTTCTAGTTTATAAACTGTAAGAGAACTTGTTTCAGATTTGCAGGTTGTTTTTAAGACAGAAAGACACATTTGAGTGAAATGTGTGAATTTTAATTCTTCGTACATTCTCAGTGTGTTTGTTGTCACGCATGCTGTCAGCAGTCTGGATCTACTTCTTCACTCTTCAAACATCAACAGAGTACAAACAATAAAAACAGTATAAAATATGTACAAGTTTTATCAGTTTGCGGCTGCTCGAGTCGTGCCTGCAGCTGAAGTGTGAGTTTAATGCTTTGATTCAGGTTTAACATGACCTGAAACAAACGGCGCCGTCAGTAACGAGCTCACACCGACTGAACAGACGTTAAATACTGAAACATTTCAAACTGAAGTGACTCCTCTCCTCGTGACGGAGAACAGTCAGCAGAGGTAGTCTGAGATTACGTCCTTCCATCCGTGCGGCAGTTTAGTCTCATCGCGTAATCTCGGGGTTAAAGTCAGGTTAGCTTAAAAACAGGTAACATTGGATTAATGCTCATCTAAACACTGAGGTGTCGTCAGTATTAATGCACTAACGTTAATATATCACTATGAACAGGTGGAACTCAAACACAACACCAGCTTTCATGTATGGTACAAATAAATAATGAGCTGCGTGTCCGTCACAGCAGGTAAACCAGGTTTGTTCCAGGTCGACGCCCCCCCCCCCCCCACATCAGAGTTGGTTCAGTCCGAGCTGCTTCAGGAACGGTCCACCGACGCTGCAATGAACAAACAACACGCGTCATCACAGGTCACATGACAGATTTATTCAAAACAGCTTCGTGTGTTTCATATTTTTATTGAGAGTTCCTGACAGGTGTGTGTTCTCACACACGCAGGTTCGAACCCGACCCCCGCAGCGAGACTTTATATATTTACCGTCCGTTAGCTGCGCCTCCTCTCCTCCCGTCCCCTCCACCTCTCCACCATCAGTCCTCCTCCTCCCCTTCACCTGGACCATGAGTCTCTTCACCTCCTGCAGCAGCTCCTCCCTCACCAGCCTCTCCCTGCAGCGCTCCGCCCGCTGAGCCTCCTCCCTCTCCTTCTCCTCCAGCAGAGAGCGCAGGAAGGTGGCGCTCACCACCTCCTCCCCCTCCCCCACCAGGAAGGTGTTCTTGAAGCGGTTGTACAACATGGACGCCTTGTCCATGATGGCCTGGTTGGCTCTGTAGTAGCGCAGCTGGATGAGTAAATAAAACTCGTTAGCAGACGTTTGTCAGCAGCTCCTCGTTAGCGCTTTAATTTGCGTCGCTCGTACCTTCCTCAGCGTGGAGACGAGCTCGCTGTGTCTCTGGACGTGTTTGGACGTCACGTACACCATGCTGAGCTGATCCAGCGCCTTCACACACTTACTGATGTCCTGAAACACCAACACGCCAAACAAAGAGACAAAAACTAATCAGGTCAAATTAAAGCCGAATTCATCAACATCCACCTTCTGTGAACATTTACACTCACAGCCGGAGACACTAATTATGTTCAAATATATTTTCCCACAACTCCATTTAAGTTCCCGGTTAACGGGCCAACCTTTAATTTTATAAATTCATGGTTTATTCCTATGGAAAGTTTCCAACTTTGAAAATTCCCAGAATGTGAAAAAATGAACTCAGGAAATTTGATTCCACTCAGGACAAAAGGAAAAATGTCCTCTGACTTTCCCTGTAGCGCCACCATCAGGTCAAACCTCTGACCGACGTTCTCGAGCTGGTCGCTAACTTGTAGGTAAACGGGCTCAAAGGCAGGTCGGTCTTACGGGGTGGTCGGACTTCAGAGAGATCCGGATGTCTCCGTGGATCCTGTGCAGAGTCGAGTCGGTCAGCGTCATGGTCGAGCTCTCCTGCTGCTCCGCCTTCCCTCCATCCGACGAGTCGCTGGCCGCTGTGCCGTCTTCTTCTTCAGGTTTTGACTCGCCGTGTGACGTCTCGCCACTTTCTGTTGTCGTTGTGTCGCTCTTCTTCTGTGGGGTCTTTGTTTGTTCTGCCGTGGCTTCGTCCTTCTCTTCTCGCTCAGGTTTTTCGCTCTTCTTCTGCTCTCTCGTCTTTTTTTCCACCGCCTCGCTCTTCTTCTTCTCTTGCAGCTTTGTTTTCTGCACTTTTTGCTCCTCTTCGTCCTTCAGTGTCGTCTCCTTGTTCTTTTTGTCCTCCGTCGTCGCCCCTCTCGTTCTTTCAGACTTCCTCTCCACCGTCTTCTCCTCTTCTCTCCTCGTCTTCTCTTTCTTCTCCTCCTCGTCTGTTCCTCCCATCGTTCCTCCCATTATCGTCTTGACCTGAACCTTCGTTCCATGTCCGGCCTTCACAATCTTTCCGATGATTTTCCTTTCGTTCTTCATCTCGTCTTTGTTAGACTGCCCGCTCTCCTTCTCATCTGTAGTTTTACTCTTCTGTTCATCCTTCTTCACCTCCTCCTTTTGTCCGGACAGCTTCTCCTCTGCCTTCTCTCCGTCTTTCTGTTTCACCTCTGTCGTGTCTCTGTTCTTCGCGACCGCCTTCTTCCCGATGAAGACTTTCACGGCTGACTTCTTGCCGATCGCCGCGGCCTTCTTCTTTAGTCGGTCTCCGGGTTTCCTGATGAGACGACAGACGTTAACTCTCTCGTACACGTTAACAGACATAAGTGTGTGTGTGTGTTTCTTACTTCATCGCCTCCCTCCTCGGCGCTCCTCTCTCGGCCTTCAGCAAGCCTCTTAAAGATTTAAACAGACTCTCCCTCTTGGCTGCCAGGTGGCGCTGTCGCTGCACGGGACAAACAGAAAAATATTCCTGAATGTTTTTAAAGTGACGGGCTGAGAGCTGAGAGCACAGCTCAACATTTTACCTCCTGCTCCTCCACAGAGCTGCCTCCTTTCTCCTTCTCGTCCTCGGCCATCTTCTTTTTGGTCTCCTCCTTCTTTCCTTCCTCACCAGCATCCTTCTCTTCCTCCGCTCTCCTTGTCTTCATCCCTTCAGTTTTCTCCTCTTCTTTCTGTTCCTCCTCTTCCCTCCTCCTCTTCGTTCCTCGGCTCTCCTCTCTGTCGCCCTTCTTTGGCGCCTCCTTTTCTCTCGCTCGTTTTCTTCCTTCGCCCTCTGACCTCGTTTCTCTCCTCGTCCTCTCCTTCTCCTTCTCTTTGCCGTCGTCTTTCGTGGTCGTCTTCTCCTCCTTCACCTTCTCTGATCTCCTCGTCTTCATCCCTCGGCTCTCTGCTGACGGCTTTTCTTCTGTTTTCTCCTTCGTCGTTACTTCTTTCTTTTCGTCCACACCTTCATCTCGCTTTGTTTTCTTATTCTTCACCTCCTCTTTCTTTTTTGTTCTCCTCTCCGACATCGTCTCTCTCACCATCACTTCTTTCTTTCCTTCACCGCCGTCCTTCTCGTCTCTCCTCCTCTTCACTCCTCGGCTCTCTGATGAATCTTTCGCGTCCTTTTCTTCCAGCGTCTTCTCCTCCTCGTCTTTCTTGGACGTTTGTGTCGTCTTCTTTTTGTTTGGCAGCCGTGCTGGAGGAGAAAACATGTTTTTAAACCTCAGACAGTTTCTGATGTTCGTCTTAAAGAGAAGTGGATTTGTTTGTGTTGGTTACCTGAAGGAGGCGCACCAGGAGTTTGGTTCTTATGCTGCTCAGCATCGACCTGATCAAACAAAACAACAAAAGTTTATTAAGGGCTGCAGCAGGACGACCTCCTCGTCTCCTCCAGCTCTCTCCTCCTTCTTCTGTCTGGATGGAGAATTGGCGCCACCTCCTGTTTATCTCATGAAACACCTCCTCATACTCACGCCGCGCTGGCTGATGATTGATTGAAAAGCTGCTGTCTGCTGGTCTGGAGCTTACCTTGGACTCTGCTCCTCTGCTCCTGGTCGTCACAGCACGTGCAGCCTCCTCAGCGTCTGTACGGGTTGAAGCTGGTTTGGAGTCCGTCGTCTTTGTCGGAGCTTCTGTGGCGCTCTGAGTTTTCTTCTCAGCCGTAACTTTGCTTGTTGCTTCAGCTGCAGGTTTGTCAGGAACACTTTCAGAGGATTTGGAGGGAGTTTTTGGCTTCGCCACTTTTGCCACTGTCTGTGAAGACAAAAAGAAAAAGATGTTTCTGTTTTCCGTGTGAATCAAAGCAGATCAAAATCTCTTAAACGTCGTACCTCCTTCTTATTCTCTGCAGGAGGCGTAACATTATTTTCAGCTCGTTCTCCTGCAGCTGCCTTCCTGCTTCGTGTATTCGCAGCCATGTCGGACACGTCTGCAGCCGCGGCATCTTTTGAAGCCGCAGCCTGTTCGGTAGTCGGTCTGCAGTCTGGAGCAGATCTTAACGAAGCTCTTGTTGGAGTTTTAGCCACGGCGGCGGCGCTTTCCTTTGTACTCTGAGCACTTCTGCCAGCAGCTGTTTTACTGTCGGACTTTGTGGGGGCAGATTTACTGAGAGCTGGTTTAGTCGGGGCCTGTTTAGAAGGTGTAGCTTTAGAGGCAGGGGTCGGTTTAGAAGGTGTAGCTTTAGAGGCAGGGGTCGGTTTAGGAGGTGTAGCTTTAGAGGCAGGGGTCGGTTTAGGAGGTGTAGCTTTAGACTGTTTGGCAGGTGTCGGTGGTGTCGGTATCTGAGGACACAGCAGAACAGAGAACAGCTGTTAGAACCAAACATCTGTCCATGGATCGAACACACAAATGACAAAAACAAAAGTAACACAGATGATTACGCTGACTTTGAGTTTGCTGCAGACTCCCGGCGTGTTCTGGATCTCCCACATGCCCTCAGTGAAGCCTTTGATCCGAACGCCGCTGCCGTACTTCATCTTGTTGCCGACATAAGGGACGATGTTTTCCAGAGGAAGGTTTCCTCTGAGGAAGCAAGGAAGGAAGGAAGGAAGGAAGGAAGAATCAATCAATCAATCGATGGGTTATCGAGGAAGTGATGTCACAGATCAGCAGCTGTGTGTACGTACATCTGATGAGTCCCGAAGAAGAAGACCGGGACTCGCTTCTTGTATCCGTCCTCCGACTTACACACCTGAACACACACACACACACACACACACACACACACACACACACACACACACACACACGAGTGTTAATGACCAATCACAGCACAGAAATACATGAAGGATGTGTATGTGTGTGTGTGTGTGTGTACCCTGGCAGGCCAGTGAGGGAAGCCCTTCATCTTGGCAAACACCAGGTCTCCTGGTTTGAAGTCACTCGTCTTCCCCGGCATCCTGCTGCTTCAGAGAGGGACGAGAACACAGAACACAGCCTGAGAACAGACAGAACAGACAGGACAGACAGAACACAGCCTGAGAACAGACAGAACAGACAGAACAGACAGAACACAGCCTGAGAACAGACAGAACAGACAGGACACAGCCTGAGAACAGACAGAACAGACAGAACAGAGCCTGAGAACAGACAGAACAGACAGAACAGACAGAACACAGCCTGAGAACAGACAGAACAGACAGAACACAGCCTGAGAACAGACAGAACAGACAGGACACAGCCTGAGAACAGACAGAACACAGCCTGAGAACAGACAGAACAGACAGAACACAGCCTGAGAACAGACAGAACAGACAGAACAGACAGGACAGACAGGACACAGCCTGAGAACAGACAGAACAGACAGGACACAGCCTGAGAACAGACAGAACACAGCCTGAGAACAGACAGAACAGACAGAACACAGCCTGAGAACAGACAGAACAGACAGAACACAGCCTGAGAACAGACAGAACAGACAGAACACAGCCTGAGAACAGACAGAACAGACAGAACACAGCCTGAGAACAGACAGGACACAGCCTGAGAACAGACAGAACAGACAGAACAGACAGAACACAGCCTGAGAACAGACAGAACAGACAGAACACAGCCTGAGAACAGACAGAACAGACAGGACACAGCCTGAGAACAGACAGAACACAGCCTGAGAACAGACAGAACACAGCCTGAGAACAGACAGAACAGACAGAACACAGCCTGAGAACAGACAGAACAGACAGAACAGACAGGACAGACAGGACACAGCCTGAGAACAGACAGAACAGACAGGACACAGCCTGAGAACAGACAGAACACAGCCTGAGAACAGACAGAACAGACAGAACACAGCCTGAGAACAGACAGAACAGACAGGACAGACAGAACACAGCCTGAGAACAGACAGAACAGACAGAACAGACAGAACACAGCCTGAGAACAGACAGAACAGACAGGACACAGCCTGAGAACAGACAGAACAGACAGAACAGAGCCTGAGAACAGACAGAACAGACAGAACAGACAGAACACAGCCTGAGAACAGACAGAACAGACAGGACACAGCCTGAGAACAGACAGAACAGACAGGACACAGCCTGAGAACAGACAGAACACAGCCTGAGAACAGACAGAACAGACAGAACACAGCCTGAGAACAGACAGAACAGACAGGACAGACAGGACACAGCCTGAGAACAGACAGAACAGACAGGACACAGCCTGAGAACAGACAGAACACAGCCTGAGAACAGACAGAACAGACAGAACACAGCCTGAGAACAGACAGAACAGACAGAACACAGCCTGAGAACAGACAGAACAGACAGAACACAGCCTGAGAACAGACAGGACACAGCCTGAGAACAGACAGAACAGACAGAACAGACAGAACACAGCCTGAGAACAGACAGAACAGACAGAACACAGCCTGAGAACAGACAGAACAGACAGGACACAGCCTGAGAACAGACAGAACACAGCCTGAGAACAGACAGAACAGACAGAACACAGCCTGAGAACAGACAGAACAGACAGAACAGACAGGACAGACAGGACACAGCCTGAGAACAGACAGAACAGACAGGACACAGCCTGAGAACAGACAGAACACAGCCTGAGAACAGACAGAACAGACAGAACACAGCCTGAGAACAGACAGAACAGACAGAACACAGCCTGAGAACAGACAGAACAGACAGAACACAGCCTGAGAACAGACAGGACACAGCCTGAGAACAGACAGAACAGACAGGACAGACAGAACAGACAGGACAGACAGAACAGACAGGACACAGGTCCTCTGACAGGGTCCTGACCTGAACTTCCTGTGCACCACCTTCACCTGTCAGCACTTCCTGTTACACACACACACACACTTTGTTTGTCTGCTATCACTCTGTCATATGGTTCTCTGAATGTTCGTGTAATGTTCTCTAATGAGTATGCGTGTGTCTGCCACACACACACACACACACACACACACACACACACACACACACACACAGCTGACATCAAACTGTTACATATAAACTGTCTTTAATCGCTGAGTCATAGTCTGTCTCTCGTATCCGCCGCGTGCTGACTCATTGTTTACAAATACACGTTAGCACTGAAGCTAACCTCAGCTAGCTCTGCTAACACGTTACATCTCCGCTCCGCGTTCGTGCTTCGTTTTCCCGCCTGTGACGTCAACGGGACGTAAAACAAACGCGTACTTACCGACAGACTGTCCGGTAACTGACCGTGGACTGAACTCGTCGTCGGTTCGACAGGAAGCTTCTCGTTACTAAGCTACGACTGTCTGCTCGTCGCCATGTTGACGGATGAGCTCCTCTCACGTGACGCTTAACGCTTTCCCGCCTGCCGTTGGTCTGTACCACTGAGCCGACTGTACCACCACAAAGAGGGAGGGGGGGCGCCAGTCGATTACACTCATATATTTTTTAAATTTTTGTACATAAAAGTTATAAATCATTTAAATCTTACATACTGGACCTTTAAGCCAGAGTGAATTATAGTAAACACTTGATTTGTACTGTAAAATACCTCCTGATATCAGTACCACGTTATAACGCGGTGCCGCCAATTAATTCCTGATCAGTTAAAAGTTACAGCCTGCAGGAGGCGAGTAAGAAAGGCTCAGAAACACTACAAACATGGCTCCAAAGCACTACAATCATGGCTCCAAAGCACTACAATCATGGCTCCAAAGCACTACAATCATGGCTCCAAACTGCAGATCAGGAGTAAAACAAACTATTTTTTTTTTAATTCAATACAACCACAGCATTCACAAGAACTTTGCTTGAAGAAAATATCCCCAAAATATGCAAAACATCACTGATTTCTCATCAATGTACGAATACATAAATAAGATTACATGTCCAACTTTTTAACAGTTTTTGGTCTGTACCAAAAAAGTGTCTGCGCTCGATACCCTTATTTTAGTGCTCTTCAACGGTCAGTGGGCCTTTGAATGAATGTTTCTAAAGGGTATGTTGGCCTGACATTGCTATATGTTTAAACAGTCACCAGCAGACGCTTGGTTCTCGGTCAAAGTCACATCCAAAATGAGGCACCAGCACTGCCAGGAGCTAATATCTGCTGTTCATGCTACCATAGAAACTCCGGACATCGTGATGTGCTTTGTATGAAAGCCTCCAACCAACAGCAGACCATGTGTATTCACTTATTTAGGACTAAAAATGTCTGAAGGCACTGTAACGACATTTCAAACATTTTTTAATCGCTGCCGCTGTCACTGTCGCTGTCATCGTCTTCCCCCTCCTCCTCGTCTTCATCCTCCTTCTTCTCTGTTTCCTCTACGAGTCCTGAGAAGAAGTCGTTGTCTCCGTGGGCTTTCTTGGTCAGAGACTTCATTCGGCCATCTTTCTTCTTCCTCTTGCGGTATTCGTTGACGGTCGTGTTGGGTAAACTGGAAATGTCCCAGAACTTGATGAGCTGGTCATGGGCGCTGCTCGCGAGGAAGCGGGAGTCCCAGGACGTGGCGAGCTCTTCGATGGGTTCGCCAACGTGCTGTCCGATGCAGCCAATGACCCGGTTGGGAAGGAGGTTGACAGCTCTGGTAGAGGACAGAACATAACTTAACTATTACACTATAACATGTGCAATGCTTAGCATCAAATATATAAATATAACTAAAGAGCAACAAATTAGGGCTGATTGGGTAAGGACCCAATGCAGTGGTGACCTCTACTGATCTGTTCAACAAAAACAAATCTGGTACATGGCAGACCATTTTGGACCATTAAGAAACCATCTCAGACCATCACAACGTAAGCTTGGACCATTTAAAGACCATCTTAAACCATCATAAGATCATCTTAGACCATTGGCAAACCAGCTTGGACCATCAGAACACCAACCCGAGCAATTAAAATTCCAGCATTGTTCAAGTTAGACCCAATGCAGTGATTCAGCCAATAGCTGAATGGTGTGGATACTTTCAAAAACTGCCAGCTGGGTCCATTTGAAGACCAGTCTAGACCACCTTAAGAACTTAAAGACCAGCATGGATCAAGTTAGATAATCAGAAGTCCCAGTGCAATGATGACCTCTACTCATTAGTCTAACAAAAAGACCAGCCAGTGGCCTCGATGGTCGACCAACTCACCGAATGTACCCGTCCATGGAGGCGGTGCACATGATGTTGTCGGTGATGGGGACGATACATTCCACCGACTCTGCTTTGATGGCGAAGCGGTCGCTGGTGGCTCCAAAGCCGTTCCAGTTGAAGATGTAGATGGTCCCCTCACTGGAGCCGCAAACCACCTTCTTACCACGTTTCATCAGCGCCACCGATGTTAGATCACCACTCTGGTACTCCGACAGCAGCTCGAACCTCCGCCTCTTAATGTTGAAGACGCCCATGGTACCATCGCCGCTGAATTAGATTAGAGCAAAGGAGAAGAAGACATTTTTAAACCAACTGTGCTTGTTGGCGCGTTCAAGGACACTTCTTTAAGATTTAGGCAGACCGGCATAAACTGGGTTTCATTACCTGGCAGTAAGTAGGATCCTCTTGGCCCGGTCCACGGCGATGTCACTGATGTAATCCTCATGGTGTTTCAGATCCATGATGGCTGTCCCTTTCCTCATGTCCCACACCTTAAGAAAAACAAGTTTGGACTTTAAGAAAAGGTCAGAGGTGAAATGTCTTCACAGATGACACATCATGTGCTTGGACCACAGACCGGGTTAGACCGTCAACAGACCGCCTTAGCCCTCTTTGGTATGCTTGGCTCAGGTCCGACCATGAATGTGGACCTAACATGAACACAGTCCGAACCTTGAGGGTTCCTCCGTCGTCTCCGGTCGCCAGGATGTTTTCGTCCACCAGCAGCAGACTGTTGATTGGAGCACCGTGCGCGCCGCGGATCCTGGTGACCAGCTGTCCCCGCTCCGCGTCCAGCTGGTGGACCGCCTTGTCCCGGGACACGCTGAAGAGCTTCAGCCCGTCCGCGGAGAAGCGCACCTGGCGGCAGGACTTCATGTGGTGTCCGGACGACCAGAGCTCCCGGTTCTCCCCCTCCGTGCACGAGTAGGAGTACGCGTACACGTCCCCGTCCACGTCCCCGCACACGAGGATGTCCCTGCTCGGGTGGAGAGCCACCGTGTTGGCGATCGCCTCCAGCCGGATGTCCTCCGGGGTGTCTCGGATCTTCGGCCCGGGCGGCTCGCCCTCATCTTCGTCTTCATCCCCGCCCGGGTCCTGAGCTGCCTGCTCCGAGTCTGGAGAGTGTGTGCCGGGCTCTGCTGCGTCCGCTTTGTCCGCCTGTGGAGGACCTGTCACCGTGCACAGGAGATCAGCGTGCTCCGTGGAGGCCGCCATGCTGTCTGCGGTCCTCCTCCTTCTTCTGCGCTGAATAAGGCGGTGAGCAGAGGGCACAGCGCCTCCTGCGGCGGAGGACGGTCACTGCAACAACACTGACGTCACGACGACGCGTAACCATGACAACGACACCAAACATACGGCGACGATTTATTATCATAGATCCGCATGTCTGTGAGAACAATGACCTACAGCGACACGCTGAGCTGCTCACAGTAAAACACATACAAGGTGATCATTATCATTTACATGAACAGCTGCTCCTGATACAAATGATTCATCATTTTAAATGTTTCATTTTAAATGTAATAAATAAATAAAATACGACCTAAGAGAAGAAATGAAGAGAATAATTAATACACAAAATTAAATAAAAGAATAAATTAAAATAAATAAATACATTCACGGTCAATCATTGGTCGGCTGTCCAGCCAATCAAAATGTAACCCGGAGATGACGTATGGACGCCAAGATGGCGTCAGATTCAAACGTCTGTGTGAGTTCATAAAAGTTATTTTAACATCTCATGAATATTAATCAGCTCGAGGCTCTGCCGCTCATTAACGTCTGTTTAATAACGAACACGTTCATGCTGAATATTGACCGGGAACCGTCTGCTGGCAACGCAACGCCAGCAACCAGGCAACCGACCAGGCAACCGACCAGGCAACCGGCGTCCCCCCGGTACAACAACAGCAACAACCCGCAGGCAGTCACCGCGAGCGGCTATCAGCAGGAGACAGGCCGAGAACAACGACCGACATTTAAATACACCTGAAGGCAGCTGAGGAGCCATGCAGACACAAGCAGCGGAGCGGGGGAGACAGCATGACCGGGGAAGGCGTCCCGAGACCGGACAGGGCCGAGCGGAGCAGCGGGGGAAACAACCGAGAGCCGCGGGGAGCTCTGCCAGAAGGTCCGAGCAGGAGACGGCAAGGTCGGACTGAAAGCACAGAGAGAGCCGTCAGATGACGTGAACATGTTTAAGCAGTATTATATTTATCATATGTTGCATGTGCTCTGTAAGTCTTTGGGTCTTTAGTCTTAAGGTCTTAGGTCTTTAGTCTTAAGGTCTCAGGTTTTTAGTCTGATGGTGATTGACGCAGACAAAATGGCCGCCCAGCCGAACCTCAGCCTCTTCTTTCATCAGGTGGGCGGAGACGATCGTCACCAGGCAACAGAAACACCATCAGGCAGGAAGAGGAGAAGATGAGGAGGAGGAAGAGGAGCCAGAGAGAGGACGGAGGAGGAGCAGGAGCCGAGGTGATGTAGGAAGGAGGAGCAGGAGGGCGGCGTCTGAAGGAGTGGAGCAGTCAGAGAGGCTCAGGTGGAGACTCCATCAGCTGGAGAAAGAGAAACTGCAGCTGACGTCCAACCACAACCAGGAGGTGAGAGCTGAGACCGGGTCACTCCTCTTCTCTCCGCCCGTCATCGGTCGTAGCTTCAGGTGTGTGTCTCCCTCCACAGCTGTGCAGGCTGCAGGCGGAGCTGACCCGGCTGAGGGCCTCGGTGGAGCGAGGAGAAGCTCAGCGGGTGGAGCTCCAGTACCAGCTCACCGTGAGCCAGAGAGATGCCAAACGAGCCTCCGAGCTCAGCAGAGACAAACACAAACTCACAGGTAACTCTTCACCTCAGACAGCACGGCTAGCAGACTGAGCTAACAGCAGCTAACAGACTGAGCTAACGTGAGCTAACAGACTGAGCTAACGTGAGCTAACAGACTGAGCTAACGTGAGCTAACGTGAGCTAAAAGCAGCTAACAGACTGAGCTAACAGCAGCTAACAGACTGAGCTAACAGCAGCTAACAGACTGAGCTAACAGCAGCTAACAGACTGAGCTAACGTGAGTTAACAGACTGAGCTAACAGCAGCTAACAGCACGGCTAGCAGACTTAGCTAACAGCAGCTAACAGACTGAGCTAATGTGAGCTAACAGCCTGTGTCGTGTGTGTCAGAGCGAGGGGCGGAGCTCCAGCAGACGGTGGAGGAGCTGCAGAAAGCTCTGAGCATCACCCGGCGGGCCAGGGAGGAGGACCAGCATGCTTTGCAGCAGGAGGTGGAGGAGCGCGACAAACTGATTCAGAGCTTCAGCTCAGAGAACCAACGACTGCACCTCCTGCTGCAGGTCACACACACACACACACTTAAAGTATACACACACATATATTTAAAGATGGAGTGTTAACCTCCGTCATCTTCCAGGATCAGGAGGAGGCTCTGGAGGAGTCTGACAGGAGGATGATGGAGGTGCAGAGGGAGAGAGAGAAGGAGGCTGAGGTGAACAGACAGCAAGCCAACGAGATGAAGTACCTGACGGAAAGAGAGGAGAAGAGCAGGAGGGAGAAGGAGGTGAGGAGAAAGGGAGGGAGGGAGAGAAGGAGGAGGTGAGGAGGGAGGGAAGGAGTTGGGGAGGTTCTCATCATGTGTGTCTCAGCTGTCTGATCAGAGGGTGAAGTGTTTGGAGTCGAGCGTGGAGGCGGAGCGAGCCGCTCACCTGGAGTCAAAGTTCAACTCTGAGATCGTCCAGGTAACACACACACACACACTCACTCTGTCTGTATGTAAATGAGCCTCTCTCAGTGGTCATGTGACCTTGCAGTTGCGTGTTCGGGACCTGGAGGCGGCGCTGGCGGTGGAGCGGTCCGTTCAGCAGGAGGCGCAGTGCAAGGTGGAGCTGCTGAGAGAGAGGAGCGACGCCACTGAGCATGCTCTGCAGCGGTGAGGTCACGTGGTACAGACCGAGGGGTCTGATTGGACCAGAGTTGCGTGTGTCACTTTACATCGTAACCATGGTAACCACCTGGTTTCTTGCTTCCTGTTCAGGCTGCAGGTGGAGTCCAACCAGCTGAGCGTCGCCTTGGAGACGGAGAGGAAGATGACCTCTGACCTCACAGGAAGCCTGGACGACGAGAAGAGACGCCACGCCGACACACACACACTGCTGGAGCAGGTAACACACACACAGACAACACAAAGGTGTGATTTGATTGGCTCTCATTTCTTCTTCTGTGGTGCATCAGGTGACTCAGCGACAGTCTGCTGCAGAGGACGCCATCAGAGACACACTGCAGCTACACACAGGTACACACTGCAGCTACACACAGGTACACACTGCAGCTACACACAGGTACACACTGCAGCTACACACAGGTACACACAGGTACACACAGGTACACACTGCAGCTACACACAGGTACACACTGCAGTTACACACAGCTACACACTGCAGCTACACTCAGATACACACTGCTACACACTGCAGCTACACTCAGGTACACACTGCAGTTACACACAGGTACACACTGCAGTTACACTCAGGTACACACTGCAGCTACACACAGGTACACACTGCAGCTACACACAGGTACACACTGCAGCTACACTCAGGTACACACTGCAGCTACACACAGGTACACACTGCAGCTACACACAGGTACACACTGCAGCTACACACAGGTACACACTGCAGCTACACACAGGTACACACAGGTACACACTGCAGCTACACACAGGTACACACTGCAGCTACACACAGGTACACACAGGTACACACAGTTGCTGGAAGCTACAGGTAAACCTAGGTGTGTGCGTACAGGTGCTTGTCCTCCAGCAAAGGATTGTGGGAGTCCACCTGACGTTGTGCAGCTGTTGAAGACGACTTTGAACACCTGGAGACACAGACTGGAGACCACTGACACACAGGTACACACACAGGTACACACACAGGCACACACACAGGTACACACACAGGTACACACACAGGTACACACACAGGCACACACACAGGTACACACACAGGTACACACACAGGCACACACACAGGCACACACACAGGCACACACACAGGCACACACACAGGTAGACGTCTCATGGTGTCCTCTCCGTCAGCTCCAGGATCTGCTGTGTGTGTCAGAGCGGCTGCAGGTGGAGAACACGACACTCCGTCAGCTGACCTCAGATCAGAGCACACAGCTGCAGGTGAGCGTGTCATCGATCACATGACCCCATGGCGCTCTGAGGACGACTGTCTCACTCTGTTTACGTGTCCGCAACAGGAAGAACGACAGCTGACCGCCAGGCTGGAGGAGGAAGTGACACGCCTCCGCCAGGAGAGCTCCGATTGGTCGACACAGAGCCGAGGACTGAAGGTGGAGCTAGAGAAGGAGAGGGAGGAGAGGGAGGGAGAGAAGGAGGAGCTAAAGAGAGAGAGGGAGAGAGAGAAGGAGGAGAGGGAGAGAGAGAAGGAGAGAGAGAAGGAGGAGAGGGAGAGAGAGAAGGAGAGAGAGAAGGAGGAGAGGGAGAGAGAGAAGGAGGAGAGGACAGCAGAAGTGGAGAAGATGGCCGACCTCCAGAGGAGAGAGTCACAGGTGAATATTTAAACCGACTGAGCAGCTGTTAGTGTGGGGACCAATCAGAGACCTCCGTGTGTGTGAGGTGAAGCTAACGTGTTCCTGCAAACATTTCACAATAAAAGCCTTGTTAAGAGAGGGCTTTTATTGTGAAACAGTCACATGACTCTCCGGCAGTGTGTTTACAGACAGTTACTAATCATGCAGACATGTTGTGTGTAGCGCCCCCCACTGACAGCATGGAGTATATACACGAGCCTGTAGTGGCCGTGCGATGAACTGCAGCGTGTTCGTCCTCTGACTGCAGGTCACTGTGATGTCATCATGATGGAGACATGCAGAGTAAATCCCATCAGCCTGTATCACACTGTGTGTGTGTGTGTGTGTGTGTGTGTGTGTGTGTGTGTGTGTGTGTGTGTGTGTGTGTGTGTGTGTCAGGCCCAGCTGTCCTTCCTCTACTGTATCTACCAGCGCCTGCTGGCTGGCTGTGTCCTCCTCCATCAACCCCAGAGCATCATGGGTAATTTCACCTGGGAGGAGCTGTGTGATGTCATCAGCGAACACCTTGATCAGCTGACCTCCGACCTCCAGAAGGCCAACAGCAAGGTGTGTGTGTGCAGCTGTACTCGAATATTTGTATTCTGATTACATTACTTATTCTCTCTCTCGCTCTCTCTCTCTCTCTGTAGATCGCCCACCTGCAGAGTGTGTGTGACAAGAAGAGTGTGTGTGTGCGCAGGCTGCAGCACAGTCAGGAGCGCGTGTTGTCTCGTCTGGAGGAGAGCGTGAGGAGGAGGGAGGAGGCGTGGAGCAGCCGACACACACACACTGTGACACAGCTGCAGAACGAGCTGCAGGTGACACACACACACACACACACACACACACACGGTCCCTCAGGCGACGCTGAATCAGCAGCTAACGAGCTGAGCATGTTTCCTTTGGTCGTCTTTCAGTGACAGATGTGAAGATCATCAGTTTACCGTCCCGAGAGGAGAAACCAGCCTCACAGCAACCGTTTCATGAAAGTTGAGCAAAAGAGTTGACAGAAAAAAAAAATACAGCAACGATGTTTGATCTATAGAAGTTCAACTCGAGCTCGTCTAGAAAACATTGAGGATAAACTTTAAATGCTAAATTAACTTTATACAGTCATCTGAAGTTAGCTCGTGTTGCTAATATAATGTAGCAAAACGCTAGCTAATGAGCTAGCTAACTGCTTTAAATAAGCTCATTAGTTAGCTAGCTTGATGTTAGCTTGTTGTCTTTTTTAGCCTGATTTTAGCTTGTATTAGCTTGTATTGTTTTAGCTGCTGGCTAATGAGCAAGGTAACAAGCTAGCTTGTCTATAAAATACGACCAGATTTATTCTTCATAAACTGTAACAGAGCCTGAGGTTAGCTAGAGTTAGCAAAACATTAGCTAATTAGCTAACATCCGCTATCAGATATAAGCAGCTAGCTAACGATGGATGTAGCTTATCTAGCTAGTTAACTAGCGTGCCGCTTCCTGTCAACATGCTAGCTAACTAGCAGTGTAAGGGCTCAGCTAACAGACCTTCTCTGCCTCTCAGTTGTGTCGCTCTCAGTGCGACTCCCTCCGTGACCACGCCTCCTCTCTGGAGCACCGCTGCTCCTCGTTGACCTCCGACCTCACCCGGCTCCAGGGCCTCCTCTCTCGGAGCCGCAGGGAGTCGGCCTCCTTCTTGTTGGCCTGCGCCCTGCTGGGCCAAGCGATGAAACACACCCACCACCGTCTGCACGCGCTCTCGGAACAGAAAACACTCCTGTCCAGGCGACTGGCAGAAAGGGAGGCGATGGAGGAGGAGGTGAGGAGGCTGGCCGGAGCTCTGGGAGGCGAGGAAGATGAGGAGGAAGGAAGGAGGAGGAGGACGCTGAGGCGGTGGAGGAGGATCGTGTGTGTGGTGTTGGCGGTGAGGAGGTGGTGTGCGCTGGCCAAACAGAGCACCGTGTTGTTCCAGGTGGAGACGGGAGGTGCAGGGTCGCCTACGGCAACACTGAGCACAGGTAGGTCGCCATGGCGTCATACAGACACGGTCAGTGAAGCTGCTGTCTGCTGGGCTGGAAGATGGCAGCTCAGTCAGTGTGTGTGTGTGTTTCAGATAAAGATGATGATGGTGAAGGTGTGTGTGCTCGCTGGCTTCACTCTAAACGTTTCTCCTCCATCGTTCTGTCCTCCGTGTCCGACCTGCAGGCGGCGCTCTCATGCGCAGGTAACATGAACGTCACGTCACGTCTGTCCAGTTTTCACATCGTGGACACTCACGTCTCTCTCTCTCTCCAGGCTCCGCCCCTCCAGATGTGATGTCAGCGTCTCATTACGCTTTGTCCCGCCTCCTGGATCACATTCTCGACCAATCAGATGCATCGTCCTGTCTGTCTCGCAGCAGATTGGACGAGGACACGCTGAGCGGCCGGCTGAGACTCGGCCTGAGCAGACTGACGCCTCTGCAGCCGAGCATGAAGGTCAGGCAACGCAGCAACGCAACACAGCAAACACAGCAACGCAACACAGCAACAGCAGCTACAGCTGGCAGCAGTTTACTGTCTATCAGACGTGAGGCAAGGGCTCTTCAGCAGCTGACCTTTGACCTCTGTGTGTGTGTGTCCTCCCATCAGGCCTTGGTGTCCACCCTCCAGCAGCACTTCCTGCTCTTCAGCCAACGGCTGCACTCGACCGAAGTGGAGAGGCGGAGCCTGAGGCTGGAGGTGGCCAATCTGAAGAGAGGACTGCAGCAGGAGAGAGAGGAGACGGTGAGACACACACACACACACACACAGATGAACACGGATGAACGCCCTCGCCTCACTCTGCGTGTGTTCAGGTGCCTGCTGAAAGGTTCCACAGTGTGTGTGTGGAGCTCCGTCAGGCGCTGAGCAGGGAACAGGAAGTCCAGACGCTCCTCCAGGAACAGACCGATCAGCTGCACACACTGCAGCTCCGAGTCGACACACACACGGCCGAGCAGGCCGACACACAGCACACACTGAGCCACGCGGCACAGGTACGACACACACACACACACATCATGAGGTCACTGCTAACAGCTAACGTGGCTAACGTTACGTGTCGTTAGTCTCTGACGGAGGCTCGGCAGGAGGTGAGACGGAAGGAGCGCTCGCTGAGGATTCTGGGTAAACACCTGTCTGGGGTTCAGAGGAACAGGAAGCAGCTGGAGGTGAGACTGCAGCAGGTGGAGGAGGAGCTGAGGGAGGCCAACAGGTAGAGCGCACACGCACGCAAACACACACACACACACACACACACACACACACACACACTGACGTTGAGTGTATGTCTGCAGACGTAAAGATCGCCTGATCTTCGACATGAAGGCTGCTGAGGCCAGCTACAAGGACCTACACACGCTCGTCCAATCACGTCGCTCCCTGTCAGCTCAGCCCCGCCCCCCGCTGCCGTTACCCAGAGAGCACCTGGAGCTGAGCGGAGCAGAGAGCATGATGGGAGCTCCTGAGCTGGAGGCATACCAGGTGAGTCAGACGAGCAGGTGGACGTTTGATTTATTGATGATGAGTTACACCTCCACCTCCTCTCTGCAGAGTCTCCTCTCCACCTTCGCTCAGCTCCATCACACCTGCAGCGCCAGGATCGACTGGCTGGAGGAAGAAGTCTCCGCCCACCAAAGTCACGTGACCGCCCTGTGCAGCGAGCTGCAGGACGTCTGTCTCCGTGACAACCTGTCCTACGTCCCCGTGAGAACCTGAATGTTCAGAGGACTTTTCCACTCGCCGTCTTCAGTCCATGAAAATGTTTCGTTTGTTTCAGGTGCCCCGGTTTCCTGAAAAGTCTCCATCAGCTGACCCTGTTCCCTTCTCTGATTGGTCCAAAGAGCCAGCAGTCAGTTTAAGCACCACCTCCTCGCAGACATGCCCCGCCCCCTCAGCGGACCTCGCCGAACCTCCGAGGACGAAGGAGACGAAAGCCGCAAAGAACAGAGGAGTGAGACGATAGATGGATGGACAGGAAGTGAGGAAAGAGACGTAGTCTCTGAGACATCCTACAGACTGTCTAAAACCTGGACGTAGTCTCTGTGACGTCCTGCAGACTGTCTAAAACCTGGACGTAGTCTCTGTGACGTCCACAGACTGTCTAAAACCTGGACGTAGTCTCTGAGACGTCCCGCAGACTGTCTAAAACCTGGACGTAGTCTCTGTGACGTCCACAGACTGTCTAAAACCTGGACGTAGTCTCTGAGACGTCCCGCAGACTGTCTAAAACCTGGACGTAGTCTCTGTGACTGTGAATTAAAGTGAGTTAAATATCGTCATCACATCTGAATCAGTGTTTGTTGTGATTTGTTGCCTCCAGTTTGAGTAACATGAAAACATGTTATAGCTGCTGCATCAGCAGAGAGTGTGTGTGTGTGTGTGTGTGTGTGTGTGTGTGTGTGTGTGTGTGTGTGTGTGTCCTCAGGCTCTGGTCTTTTACAAAGCGACATGTTTGAGCTGATTCAGGATTCTTCTGTTTCCTCTGGAGATGTTCGTCTCTCCTTCCTTCCAGTTCAGACTGGAGCCGTTCTGATCCGAGTCCCAGCAGCTGTTCAAAGCCGGAGAGGTTCTGGTTCTGACTAAACTTCCATCTCTTTGGTCTTGCTGGCGTTGATGTGAAGGTGGTTGAGATGAAGTCTGTGATGACTTCAGTCCATGTTGTTGTCACGCTGCAGACAAACTTTAAGATCGCTGTGTGAGGGGAAACTGCTGCGAGCCATTAAAGCTCTTAGCGTCTTTCTCTGTGTGTTGACTCTGCTGTCATTCGTTTTCAATGGGGCGGCTAGCTTAGCTTAGCATCACAGCAGGACAGCTGACTTGGTGTTTCCACACAGAAGTGACAGGTGTATTGAGCAGCAGTCGTCCGGTCGTTGCGGTCAGAGTTTGTGCCGCTCTCAAACCACAGATTAAGTTTAATTCCTGATGCAGCAGCTTCATCCGGCTGTAAGTGACGAACGTGAACAGCACGAGGAGCTGAGCGCAAACGTTTAATCCAGGAACAAAGAGAAGCTCCGAGCGACACAACAGGACCAGCAGCACGACGCTAAGCTAAGTGAACCCTCAGCCATCATCAGAGGCTGCTGACTGAGACTGTCTCTGAGACTGTCTCTGAGACTGCCCGTTTTCTAAATTGTCTGAGTCGCAATTTTTGCTGCAAAAGTTTAATATGGTTTGTGAGAGCGAGCGCAGAGGTCGAGAGACGCCGACAGTGAATGAGGAGAGTGAGTTGTGATGTTAAGTGTAGATGGATAAATACTAATAATAATAATGGATAATAAATTAAATTCGTCTCCTCTGATACACCGTCTAAACTCTGTGTAATGAGCAGGTTTATCTGTCTACACCGAGAAGTTAAACGTCAGACAAACATTAATCCGCTCAAACATGGAGCAGACTCCATCCTCACTTTGTTACAGCTGAACTCGTGAAGAGACTTTAATCCTCGTCAGTAACGGGATTAAAAATTTGACACGGCTGTCCTTCCATTGAATATCACAGCCGTGGTGGACACACACACACACGCGCGGGCTGAATGTTTCTGTGTTGAGTTTTTGTTCTGGATCTCCCTCATGAATATTCACCACAGATTTTATTTCAGAAACTTCACGTTTCATCTCAGCGAGTCCTTCCATCCTCCCTGCCTGCTGTCCTAGTTGTACCTGTGACAACACACTCACACTTAAACACACACTCTTTCCCCCAACAGCGACTGCACTGCTGCCAAGTTGGCCTCAGTACAAAGAGAAACTCGCGGCGTCTCGGGTGGAGTAATGACACAGATATAAAGGAAGGCGGGACCGCTCGGCTCCGGCGCTCCGATGGGCGGGATAAGGGACGGGAAAGAGGGGAGGATGGGAGAGAGTCTGGGAGTAGGAAGAGAGGACACACACACACACAGACAGTCGAACCATATGTGACTAAAGAGTCCTAAAATGTCCCGTTAAATACCTAATACTCACCACACAGAGCGCGGCCTCATGTAAAATTCACCTCCAGAGTCGACGTTTGTGGTGACAAATGACAGAAAAGTGACAGAGAGGGAAAACCCTTTTTTAAAGCGCCGTGCTGCCGCTCAGTCAAAAAGACCGGGAACGTTCGGAGAGGAGGGAGTAGAACATGACGGCCCGGTTCTTTTAAGGTCTGCAAGGTGCCCTCACCTCATGACCTGCGAACGCTCGGTGACATTAAGCCTCAAACCACCCTCGGCTGAGGTGGCAGCTGGGAGATGTTTGATGGACTGCTGCACTCGTATCTCAGGTGTCTCAGGTGTGAAGGTCCCCGGTCACTGATGGAAGCTGAAGTTCTGAGCGTCGAGCGTGACCTGGTTCAGTGAGTTTTTACAGTCTCCAGGACCGGGACACGCAAACAGAGTCAGGACAGCGAGGAGGAGGAGCTGGTACTGCTGCGATTTCAAACACGACCCCTCTGAGAGGTTCTGGTTGGGAAGTGTGTCAATGAACAGGGATCACACACACACACACACACGAACAGAGCGTTAACGTCTGATATTCTAATTAGTACGACATCAAAACAGGAAAGAGGTCCACCAGCTCCCAGCAGACACGAAGCCTGTCCAACAGCCCTACCTTCACCGTGCACACACACCTCAGATCCACAATCTAACAAAGTTTCCAGGTCAGTCCTGCTTCAGGGAGAGAAACGGGAAGTTTCAGGTTTCTGCCTCTTTGTTCACTCTGCAGCAGGTTTCCTCCTTTAGCGCTTCACTGTCAGTCACACTAAACAATGCAACAAAGTCAGAGTTGATTCAGGTGCCTGACTTTCTGGTTTAACCGGCCGCAGACCGCATGTGAATCCACAGCACGCCAAGACACAAAGATGTTATTGGATATTATCATTCATCTAACCTTGTGGCGGCAGGCCAGGTGCCCTACTGTCACCCTGATTCAATCTGACCCTGGGGGGGAACCTTCCTCCCAGAGGGAAGCTGTTTCCCAGGGGACAGAGGGGCTGATGGACACACCAAGGACAGTTAACGAAGCTCCCGCCGATGGAGATTTCAGCTGATGGATGCATGAAAACAAAATGAGTCTTTGCATTGTCCATTTGGAAACATTCAGACATGCTGATCGACGTTCTTGTAGAGATATACAGACTCCACTGAGCGCGCTCCACCAACTGAGCAACTCTGATAGAACTGACAAAGTTGAGTCTGGTTTCACCTTCATGTTCAGCTCTCCATGGGCCAGGTGTTTCATCACTGTTTACTTCCTGCCGTGCTCTGACCTTTGACCTCCTTATTGTTGCAGGTTGTAATCAGACGTGAACCTTCATCCTTCCACAAAGTAATGAGAAGAAGGCGAAGGATGGAAGACGAACTGAACACAGATCCACGCGTCGGTCCTCGTCCAATCACATCCGCCGGGCTCAGTCGGAGGGAGGAGTCAAAGGATGGAGGATCTTCCAGTGAGTGTATATATGAGAGCGAGGGAAAAGTGGAGTTTGATAAAGGGGCGGACAGAAAGCGGCACGGAGCGGAGGACAGAGAGGAAAGAAGGAGATACAGGATGAAGACATGAAGACGAGGAGAGAAAACAGGAAGGAGAAATAAAAGAAGGTCAGTCTGTGTTTTTATGAATAAAGTTCATTTGTTCATTTTCATGATGTTTGAGCGAGTCTACAAATGTGTTCTCATTTTAATATTCAAGCACAGCAGTATGTTTTAATGTAAACATCAGTTTCTACTTGAATGATGAGCTGCTCCTGTCTGTTTGTAATAATTCATATTTTATCTGTCATATTTAAATTCAGCCAAGAAAAGAAACAAAATGAACTGATGAAACAAAACAGATCAAATACACGATGAATTCTTTCTGTAAATGTGATGAATGAACTCAAAATGTAAAGATAATAAACACGTTAAATAATTTAATAATCATGAACTAATACGAGTAATAATAGTTTATATAGTATTTGAATCTTACTCATCTTTAGTGATCAATAACAAATGAATGAAGTGTAATGAAGCTGCCATTCCACATGAACGTGTGTGTGTGTGTGTTCTGACTGCAGGACGGAGACATGAGGATGAGTCCGGACCCTGAAGAGGTCAGACTACAGACTGCATGCATGTCATACGTGTTACTGTCAAACAGGCACAAACTGATGAATGATACTGATGTCCAGTCCATCAGGTGCTCCGTGTCCAGCTGCAGCTGTGTGTGTTTCAAACCAGGAGGAGTCCAACTCAGGTCATGTGACTGCTGTGGACACGGCTGGGTGGCACACGGTAACACACACACACACACACACACACAGCTTCTCTTCATCACCACAGATGAATATTCCCACGGTCAAAGTGTCTGAACTGCGTCCCCACGATGTTGAAGCGGTCTGTCAGAGGTCATGTGACCAGCCGCGGCGCTCTGCAGGGCTCACGTCGTAAAGAAACTCTGCAGTTTGACAGCGACACAATGTTGGACCAACTTCACCCACTGCAGATGTGTTCAGTCGCTGTGGTGACATGAAGTCAGGTGTCGCTGTCATCACATCACGGCGAGCATCTGGAGAGAGCATCTGCACGCACACACACACACACACACACACACACACCTGTCACCCTTTTTGTGTCGTTGATACACATCAGTTAACTTTAATAAAAATAATAAATCACAGTATAACTCAGCTCTCTTCGTGTGTGTGTTATATTGATTTAATTTTAAGCTTCTTTGTCTTGCAGATGTTTTTAGAAACAGTTTATTATAAAGACCCGTAACTCTCCATCATTTCATTCGTCCTCTTTGTCCCCTCCAGCCTTGGAGAAGCTCCATGTTCAGGCCCAGCAGCCCTCCAGCTGCGGCCCAGCAGAGGTGGCCCTTCCTGGGCTGGTGTTCGACCTGAGCTCCCTGGTCCTATACGGAGCGCAGGCGGTTCCCGTTCGGATAAAAATCCTGCTGGACCGTCTCTTCAGCGTCCTGACCCCTGAGCAGGTACGCCTGGTTGTTTGGTATGGAGTTCTAGTTATTATGTGGTTGTGTGGTGGAGTGTAGTCTATGTTTGATGTGTAACAGTCAGGTTTGTCTCAGGTCAGTGACATACTGCACACACTGGGCTGGACTCTGGGGGATTATGTTAGAGGCTACATGCTGCAGGTAAGCATAGTTGATTTCTTTGGTCCTGAGTCAGTCCTCTGGATTTACAGACTGATTTCCCACTTCAGTGTTGATGCTGAGGTTTATTTCCCTCCAGTTTCCCAGTGGGAAGGTGTTGGACCGCTGGCTGATGGTGACCCCTGAAGAAGAACTGCTCATCCTCAAACAGTTCTTTCGCTTCGGTGAGACACGGCCCATAGTCGAGCTGATGACGCTTCAGTGCCTGCCGGGCGTCAGTCACCTCTCTGATCCAGAGCTCAACCCGACCCCGAAGAGCTGCCGGACAAATGTCGGCATGTTCTTTGGGCGGAACGGGGGAACAACTCCAGGATCTCTGAGGAACGCAAGAGGAGATTCACATGTAGAGGCCGGCGTCTGCTGTTTTAAGAGAGGCCGTCCTGCTGAGCATGACGCGGACCATCACTTTGAAAACTTCCCAGGTGGACAGTCCTTGCTTCTGCCTTTCCACGTTCCAAGCTCCGCCATGCAGTGTTTGGTTCCTCCCACCAAGGTAGCTTCCTAATAACCCTTACGCTGAGTTTTTACAACATAGTTTAACTTAGTGTGATGGCCCTCCTTCTTGTTTGTCTCTTATCAGGAGCTTCCTCCTCCCAGTAAGGTAACCCAGTGCCTACGGAAGCCCACCGGGACCAAACTGGTCGAGAGATATAGGCATGAAGGACAAAGAAGAGGTCAAGAAGCTGATCCGATTTTGCAGCAGTCTGATCGTTTAAAAATTAAAGCAGACCCTGACAGGCCAAACCCAGCCTTGTCGACGTGGCATCAGAACCACGAGCATGACCTCGACCTTCACAGGAGTGTGGCCAAACAGGAGAACACCTCCTCACTCGCTCCCTCGTTAGACTCCTCACTTATCCCTACTTCCTCACATCATCCGTCTTCCTCCTCACTGAAGATTTCCCAGAAGTTCCAGGTCTCATCTTCCTACTCTTTCAATCCTTTCCCATCCTCCTCCTCCTTCCTCTGTCCTCTTCCTACCTCCTCATCCTTCTCTTCCTCCCTTCATCCTCTACCCTCTTCCCTCTGCGCCCTCCCTCCACCGGCAGGAGGACGGAAGGGAAGGGTGTGTTGTGGCGTTTGTGGGAAAAGCTTCTATGACAAAGGTAGGAATGATGATGTTTCTGTGTCTTCTGTCTGTCCAGTCATGGAGTCTTGAAGGTCCGCACAGTTCAGTTTGTGTTTTGGAGTTCCACAGGGTTCCATTTTAAGTCCTCTGCTGATCGTTATTTGGCATCAACTTAACGAGCACTCTTTTCCTTCTGTTTGTGCAGGAACGCTGAAGATCCACTACAACGCTGTCCACTTAAAGATCAAACACTGCTGCACGGTAGCAGGCTGCACCATGGTCTTCAGCTCGCTGCGCAGCCGAAACCGACACAGCGCCAACCCAAACCCACGACTACACACAGGTGCCAGCAGAGACGCACACACACATAGAAACACACACTGTGAAACGCAGATCCACAAGGACAAATGCGCCTCTAAAAACATGCACACCGCTGACCCACGCGTGTTTCGGGAGAAAGAGCTCAGCAACACACTTTGGCGACAGGAGGATGATGCACACTCACTGGCGTGTGTACGCTCCCTGAAGAATGACTTAAACGGTCATGCAAACCCCCAACATGGCTGCCGGGACAACACACCTGCTCGAGCCGACTCCCCTCCTCCGTCTCCTCACTCTCTACCCCGGACTCTGAACCAAGACGCCAACCAGAACTTCACCCTGAGTGATTCTACATCCAGATCCGACCCGCCCCCCCAGGCCCTGCCGCCAACTCCACTCCTCCCACCTTGCAGTACTTCTTCGCTGGGCTCACCTCCCTCCCTCGTCCCCCTACTGATTCCTGAAGTGGAGAGGACCAAACACCGCCGAGCAGCTGTCACCATGGCAACCTGCAACAGTCAACCCATGTCACGTGACTATGGTGCCATAGAAGGAAAACACGCAGAGACGCTGACCAATCATCTGCAGTTGTGGTGGGAGTCAGGCGACCTTGCACCAAAGAGGAAGTCCAGGAAGTCGAGCATGCCGGTGAAAATAGAAAGAGAGAAGGACGAGCGGATGAATGAGGAGGAGTGTGGACCTTAACACGAGTCCAACATGAGCGTTCCTCTGATCTGTAAAGAAATAAACTTGAACTTATTCTGTCTGCTGTTTTATTTCCCAGCATGCTCTGTGCGGGGGCGCCCCTGTGTTTGTTGTCTGTTAGTGCACCAACATCTGTAATAAAAACTAAAACCTGTCAAACATTTAGTTTGTATTTCTCTGTTTTTACTGGTGAGATTTTAAATGTGGGACTTTAACAATTATCACATTACGTGTTTCACATCGTTTCATATTTTATAAAATAATAACATTTAACACAGTAAACAAAGTACAGTCTAATCTGTCATTTTAACATTCAACAATTACACACATAAATACACGTAAATTCCACTTATTAATGCTGACTCATGATATTTGTAGAGTAAATAAAACATTTTTGAAACTTCTGTTGTTGGAGCAAATTGGAAATAAATAATTTAAGGACAGTAGAAACAGTTATTACTTTTATTTGTTTATTATTGTTCATATTTAATCTAATTTATTATTTGTATTTTATAGATTTTATATTTTCACTGATCAAACAGGAAGAGGACAAAGTAAACGGAACCTTTGTTCTGGCCTTCGTTTCTACACGGACGACACAAACCGGAAACGCGTTGATCAGGTAAACACAGAGGGATCAGAGTTCACGTGCATAAAATCAGCTGTTTGCAGTCTGAACAGCTGATCGGTGGTTTCCCGCCAACATGTCTCGCGGTGACGCTCTGCGCGGGTTCGTCACCGACAGGCTCGCCGCCGTCTCGCGGGAAATCTTGGCGGTCGTGGACAGAATCGTAGCCGGGTACGAGGAGGAGGCGTCGGGCTTCAGGCGGGAGATCGACCGGCAGAGGAGGCAGCTGGAGGTGCTGCTGCAGCCCCGGGTCACTCTCACGAGGACAGGTGAACTTAAACTGGCACATATCAGCCAATCAGAGCTTCATAAACAATGACCTTTTCAAAATAAAACATCTTCTCCAGGTGTGAAGCGCAGCAGGAGCCTCGGCCCGGTTGAGGAAGGTGAAGAAGACGAGGACGAAGACTGGGACGAGGACGAGGACGAGGACGGGACTCCTGAACCGTCAGAGAACCTGGAAGAGTCAACGAATCAAACGCCACCAAGGTCTGTGAAGACTTTTAATTTACAGGAAATATGAAGGCAGTTTGAATATTTCTGATCCGTCCGTCCATCCGTCCTCCTCTTACCTGAGGCCGGGTTGCGGCAGCAGCAGGTTTAGCAGGGTGCTCCAGACGTTCTATCCTCCCCAACAATGTTCTCCAGATCTCTGTGGCTGCTCATTTCAGCAGCTTGTATCCGCGACCTCATTCTTTGGTTGCTACCCAAAGCTAACCCCCTGCCTTCTGGCCCAGCTCCCTCTTCCCCACCACGGTCCGGTAAAACGTCCGCAGTACTGCAGGCGCCGCACCAAACCGCCGATCCATCTCGCGAACTCGTGAACAAGAAGACTTCGAGATCCTTGAACTCCCTCGCTCAGCGTGTAATGTTGCTGTATTTACTGTGTTTGATCCAGTGAACGATGACATTCACGTCTTTCACAGAGGCCAGTGTAAGAAGAAGAAGAAGAAGAAGAAGAAGCCCGGCAGACCTCACATCAGTGAGCCGCAGAACCAGGTCGACCTCAGGATCCGGTTCCTGGAGGACGCGCAGACCGACGTGGTCTCCAACAGCAGTGAGAGAAGCATGAACTGTGTCCTGGTTTAAAGGCGTCAGTTAATCCTGTGGGGTTGCTGTTGTCGCTTCATCGCGTCTCTCTTTCTTCCGTCAGTTCTTAAAAAATGTCCGGCGCTCAAGCTGAAGTGTTACCGAGACCTGCCGGAGCCAGACTTTGTGGACCTGCTGAAGTCCGCCTTCTCTCAGCTCTCCGGAGACAACAAACCTTTTGACATCTTAACGTCTGACAGAAGACGAAGGTTACAGCCTCTGAAGCTGAAGACGCTGACACCAGCTGAGATCCACAGAAGCATCAGCAGCACCGGGTGGGGGACGTCGACGCTGTACATCAGACTGAAGGTGGTTTGTTCATTTCACCCTCAGAGACAGAGAAGCTTTTGAATTTTTACAAATGATTGATCCAAGATGTTTTTTATTCTTTCAGACACAAAAACAACCTCTGGACAGCGAGGACGAGACTCAGCAGACAAAAGACAACAACGCTGCTGTGTCCGCCTCGGCTGAGGAAAGACATCAAGCGAGGTAATTCAAAGAATTCACCAGAGAGGTGAAACGTACACGGTGTGATGACGACAGATGTTGAACTTAGGTCCAATGCTGATGGAGGTCAGATCAGTTACTGTAACTGACCAATCAGTGAAAGCGTTAGTGCTCAGGTAAAGGACCGCCTGACAGCTTGGACTGTGTTTTTTTTTTTTTTTAGGCGGCTAGAATCTGTCTTGTTTCTGCAGCATTTCATTGTTCAGCTTCATGCTAGTTAAGTGTGCTCTGACCGCCATCTGCTGTAGGCAATGCGCTGATACCGCACCTAAAATAACCAGAGCTAACTCTGTAAACACTTCTTAATTTCTTCTCTTGGTTCCCACAGCAGTCTTGTTCAGGAAGGTGAAGCTTGCAGAGTTGGTTTTATGTCTGGAGGCTCAACATCACAACCACAAGACGAAGAAACAGAAGATGCTCATGAACCAACTGAGGACTTCGTGGCCTGCTCTACAGCTGAAAGTAAAGCGGACGGTGAGGCGAATGACGGCTGCGATGGTTGGAAACAAGACAAGAGTGACGGGGAGCTGAAAGAAAGTGACTCTGAACTACAGTCGAAGGCGACAAAGAAACAAAAAAGACATTCTGGTGTCAGGACCGCTGAAACAAAGCCTGAGAACAGTGACAATGATTTTTCCTGCAAAGCATGTGGCGCTCTGCATGAATCAGAAGTCACGCTCGTCAAACACGTCTGGAGTCACACGGACGACCCGGGAGATCTTTGCGGCGTGTGCGGAGACCTCTCCGAGTCCGTGGAGGCGTTGAAGGATCATCTTCTGAGTCACCACAAAACTGACGACTGTCACATTTGTGGAGAGTCTTTCCTCGATGTCCTCAGCCTCAATGAGCACGTGGCTGCACACTCAGGGGAAAGACCGCACCAATGTGATGTTTGCCATGAGGCCTTCGCATTGAAGGAGTCCCTGGAGAATCACCAGAAACTCCACGAGGCCGATAAGGTGCACAGCTGCTACACTTGCCATGAAGTGTTTGAACTGAAAGAACAGTTGAAAGTTCACTGCAGGACTCACGGCAACAAAAAGTCGCACCTCTGCGGCGTGTGCGGTAAATCCCTCAGCGACTACAGATCTTTATCCCGTCACAAGATGACCCACTCTGGGGAAAGGCCTCATAGCTGTCTGATTTGCGGGAGGCGTTTCAAACTTCTCGGCACGCTGAGACAACACGAGAAGATTCACACAGACAGAGAGAGGTCGTACCTCTGCGACGTTTGCTGCAAAATGTTCCTGACGAGCAAGCAGCTACAGATCCACATGAGAACTCACACCAACGAGAAGCCGTACCACTGCGGCGAATGCGGTAAAGGGTTCTCCACCAAAGGAGCTTTGACGATTCACATGCGGGTCCACACCGGAGAGACGCCGTACCGCTGCCCGGACTGTGGCTGGTGCTTCAAAAGAAAGTTTAATCTGGACAAACACGTGACGGTCCACTCGGGCTACAAACCGTTTGTTTGTGGGATTTGTGGGAAAGCATGCGCTCGCAAAACCTATTTGACGGTCCACATGAGGACCCACAATGGTGAGAGACCATACAAGTGTACCCTCTGTGACAAAGCCTTTACTCAGAGCCACTGTCTGAAAACACACATGAAGAGCCACCTGGTGGCAGAAGCTGCCACGTGACGTGACGCTGCAGAATAATACAGAAGGTTGCAGCAGTTTGTTGTAGTTCTTGCACATTTTTTTTTTGTTTTCATTGTCAAACGGTACCAATAAAAAGTCCATTCCATCTCGATTCTGTTACCCTTTGGTTGAGGTACTTGCAGCACACTGAACCGGGATGGTGAGCAGCTAGAACATCGTCTACAGCCAAAGTGTAAGATTTCCCACAATCTCTGTTTGTTTTTCCGAAGTCTTTTGTCTGCTTGAAGCTCTTTACTCAAACAAAGCTTGTGTCCTCACCACAGCGAAGAGCAGCGAGAGAGAATGGCAGACAGTGAGCAGAGCAGAGGAAAAGGTTAGTAAGTTTTCAGTCAGTAAATGTAGAGTGTGAGTGAAGGTGTGTCAAGACCAAGAAAAGTCTTGTTCTCTTTTGGACTTTGGTTATCCTCGAAGCCGAGGTGGAGGTGACAGTCCCGCCTAACAGATCTAGTACGTGTATGTAAGGGTAAGGTACGAGTTTCAGGTTATTTTACCGGAAGCATTTAATAGAAATGCAGCTCGAGAAACTACAGCCAGCTCCGTGAGCCTGTACCACTGCACAACAGGGCTTTGATTTGAATGCTAACGTCAACATGCTCACTGTGCTGACGTAAAATAAAATGCTAAGCTGGTCGTAGAAGAAAGTTTCCAGCTGTTATGTTACATGTGAATCACAACAGGTTGTGTTTGTATTCCTTCGAATACTGACTGGTGGAACGAAGATGGTCGAGTCATTTTGTTGTTTTCCGTTCACTTCTGTATTTGAGGATCTCAGAATGCAACTCAGCATTCAAACATCTTAAATCCACAGAACATGACCACCACCTGTTCATGTATAAAATGTTGACCTGATGTGGAGAAGCTTGTTGTTGGTCTTTTGTGCCTGACCAAAACCTTTAAGAAGCAAAGACTAAAAACTCCAAAAAACAACTAAATGGTGACATGACATTTATTTCATGGGTCCAAACATTAGAGACAAGACATGCCAAACCACTGATGGTGCTTTTTCCTTAGATGTTTGTGAGGCAAGGTAAATTCTGTCATTGGACAAATATACAACATTATACATAGATAAATTAGTATCATCAGCAAATAATTAATAAAGTCATCAACATACAGTTTAAAGAGGAGCGGCCCTCAGCTGTGCTGGCGGGGAGGAGGACGGTGACGTGGCAGCACAGTGGTATTAAACTCTGAAGGCGGTGCCAAATCACAATCACACACACAACATCAGAGACACATTTACATTGGACACACAATCGTCTGTTTGTGTTTTCTAATTTGAATGGGCAGTAGCTAGAACAGTGAACGCATCATTACTTCTGTTTTACATTTTTCTTTGCGATCCTGCTCGTAGACATGGACAGACATGTTTGAACCGTGGACAGCCTGGTTTACGTCTGGACCAAAGCACAAGGCAACAGTTTAGACTGAGTCTGCAGTGTTATAACTGATGGTCCTGAATCAAACCCTACATTGCGTTATTTAAATTATATATAAATGACTTTATTTTTCCAAATCAATGGTGAAACATCCAACTTTATGTCCTCCAAACTGGGCTCTTTCTCATCTTCACTCCTTCGGCTCGGATGCTTTCAAGATATTTCTTCCTAATCTTACTTATTCTAACTTCAGACAAAAATAGGTACATGCTATTCACTGCATTCACTACGACAAAGTCTAAATAGTACCCGTATCAGTGTCGCTAACTTATATCACATGTAACTCTGCCCTCATCACGATTCAGTGTTTCGTTTACAGCACTGTAGTTGTCCTGCTCGGTGTAGAAACAGAAGAGGTAACACCAAACTGCTGGGCATATCGAACCAGTATGTAGCCATCATCACCAAGCACATCTCGTCATAGTCAACTGAACCGTACATCACAGTGGCAACCGCATTCGCCCCAAAGCTTAACGACAGCACTCCCATTATTCCCATGATGGTGTAGAAAGCCCTCTGCTTTGATTGGTCGACCCGTTCCCCGTTTGCACCCTTGTCACCCGGCCCTGGGCGTCTGAGAGCGCGGAGAACAGAAAAGCTGCAGAAAAAGGTTGCAATTAAAGCAAAAGTTAATGTGCAAATATTAAAGCCTGAAGTTACTTGTGGGGGATTTAGTATGGCAGCAGGCAGGCATCCAAAGGTGATTAACCAAACACATCCAAGGCTGATGTTCCGGATCTTAACCCCTCCCGCTTGTTTCAGCCCCAGGTAGGTGACGGGATGGACGATGGCCAGGTAGCGCTCCACACAGGTGAGGATGTGAAGCAGAGCTTTTCCAAGGACGGTGACAGAACAGACACAGAACCCCACTAATGCAATGTTTAGAAGATCCATGTAGCTGCCAGTAAAATATAAGATGAACCCAAAGAGTTCATTCAGCTGCATGGCGACGCAGTGGTAGGTGAAGATGTCAGAGTGACTTGCAGTCGAGCGCTGTTTCCTCCATCGCTGGAAACCCAGGCAGAGGACGAAGATGAAGACAGGGAGGAGGAGGAGGTTGGTGATGGAGAGAGCAGAGAAGATTTGGATGTTCGGTCTACTAGTGAAGCATTTGACAAAAGGATTGAAGGAGGAGTTGGAGGAGTTGGAGGAGAGGTCAGTGAATGAAGAGGAGCTGACGGACATGTTTCTATACACGGAGAGGCAGAGAGAAGGAAAGGACGAGAAAACATGTTAAATACGTCTCGTTGAAGGTTTATCGGTGATCATCAAGAGTCAACCCACCTCAGCAGAGTTTCTTTATAATCGTCCTTCAGCTGCGTCTCCAAACATCTGCGATGAGTGTCGTGCTGGTGAAACAGGAGTGGGGCTCTTTGCAATGCACATTTTATGAACCTTGTTACGGTAAATTACCTCAGGCAAATGCAGTTTTCACATCATCGTGTCAATGGAACGTCACTCTGAATGGACAGCAGCACGATTTGAATATCATGTCTGTCAGTTTGTCATGTGTGCTGCACGGACACTTAAATAGACTCCAACACAGGAAATTATTATGTGATTTATTTCTTAATTAAATTCAGTGATGTCATAAGTCATTATACTACATTATCATGATGAAGAAACAGACACTAATTAATTTATAAATTCAAATCAGACAGAAAAACAGTCATTAACAGCTGAATTTACATCGGCACCAACAACGCTCACTCTAATGGTTCATGAAAATGAGAATGTGTCGGGACTCCAATGGCTCAGAAACAGAGAGGTGTGTATTCA
Organism: Nibea coibor; assembly: GCA_023373845.1. Lineage (NCBI taxonomy): Eukaryota > Metazoa > Chordata > Actinopteri > Sciaenidae > Nibea > Nibea coibor. The sequence goes on from CM041729.1 coordinate 612,492, forward strand.
AATCAGATCCAGAGCACCTGGCTGTGTTTTCATGTGAACTAATGTATTTATTTTTTCCGCCGACATGATAAATGCTGCTAGAGTTAGTGAGTTAGAGTTAGTCTGTGGGGCTCAATACTATTTACATCAAACATAAACAATGTTATTCTTCAAATTTGTGCTGCAGTGCATTTTTATGCAGATGACACAATATTATAATCCAACCCAGGTTCCTCATCTTAATCCTACTTATTTTAAATTCAGGTAACACAAAGTACATGCTGATCTTTATATCCACCTGTGGCTGACTATCCTAAACCTTTAAATGGTACCCACATTACTTTGAATGTCTTCTACAAATATGAAGAAATTATGTTTGAATTGAAGGTTATTCATGTGACAGTTTGTAGTATTTTCATCTCTCATCCTGGTTCAGTGTTTGGTTTACAGTTTAATTTTCCCGCCCGCTGTAGGAACAGCAGAGGTAACACCAGACTGCTGGGCAGACCAAACACAAACACAGATAAATTCAGCAAACACACTTCTCTCTGGCTCACTACACCTGAATTAAACAAAAGATGAATAGTCAGATTCCCCCCAAACCTAAACATTAAGATTCCCATAATCAGCAGAATTGTGTGGAAAGCCCTCTGCTTTGATTGGTCAACCCGTTCCCTGTTCCCACCCTCGTCGCCCGGTCCTGGACGCCTGAGAGCACAGAGAACAGAAATGCTGCAGAAAGAGATGACAGTCAGTGAGAAACCTGTGGCACAGTAATAGAAGATCAAACTAAAATCCTTGCTGGGAAAATACTTGGCTGGCAAAGATCCAGTGGTGATTAACCAAACACATCCAAGGCTGATGTTCCGGATCTTAACCCCTCCCGCTTGTTTCAGCCTCAGGTAGGTGACGGGATGGACGACGGCCAGGTAGCGCTCCACACAGGTGAGGATGTGAAACAGAGCCTGTCCAAAGGAGGTGACCCACCAGATGGAGAACCCCAAAACGATCAACTCTGGACTACTGTAGAAGGCTCCACAGAAGTAGAAGGTGAACCCAAAGAGTTCAATCACCTGCATGGCGACGCAGTGGTAGGTGAAGATGTCGGAGTGACTTGTTGCAGTCGTGGAAGTGGAGCGCTGTTTCCTCCATCGCTGGAAACCCAGGTAGAGGACGAAGATGAAGACAGGGAGGAGGAGGAGGTTGGTGATGGAGAGAGCAGAGAAGATGTAGATGCTCATTACGGATCTGTGACATAGGTCCATGGAAGGATCAAAGGAGGAGTTCAAGGAGGAGACGTCAGTGAAGGAAGAGGAGTTGGCTGACATGTTTCCACACATGGAGGCCTGGAGAGGAGAAAGAGAGGCCGAGGCAAATAAATCACGTCTTTAAGGACACAGCTACTCTGCACGGTGGGAGAACCCGAGGCTGAAGACAGGTAGATCTTACAACATGAACCAAAAGTCCATTTTAGAAAACTCATGAAAGAAATCACACATTTGAATTCAGATAAACTGTCCAAGTAATTCGATTGAACAAATCAAATATAAAATCCGTGAGCGAGACCTTCTGTGTCTAATGTCTGAACACAAGTTAATATCAAAGAATCAGTTCATAAAATATCTATGCAGCAGTGAATTCATGAATTCATCTCTAAGAACCAAAAAAAATAAAATGAATCTTATTTTGAAAGAACCCCACCTCAGCAGAGTTTCTCTGTGATCGTCCTCCTCTGGCTGCTCGCTCACTGAGTGTGTGATGAACAGGTGAGAGCAGGACTGTCAAATCATGTTTCATTATCTTTTTTACGGTGAATTACACAAGCAAATCGATTTTTGTCAGTATTGTGTGGCAGGCAGGTGAGCAGCAGCAATATTTGAATATGAGCCATCTGTGCATGAGTTTGTCATCTGTGCTGCAGGATTTGTATAAAGATGATGAGACAGTGTAAATGACTATTTCATACTTTATTTAAATAGAGTCAGATCATGCATCCTCACAGCCTACAGCAATGTCATTACAGAGTAACACAACATACAATCTGTGCAACAGGACAAACTTTATTTGAGGATGCCGACGTTGATGCAACATTATGTCACGTTATGACACAACACTGAATTCCAAAGAATTAGTATGTAAATAAATAAATACATGTTGTTTCGACTAATGCAATATTTAGAAGATCCATGTAGCTGCCAGTAAAATATAAGATGAACCCAAAGAGAAGCGCGAAACACAATTCAAACCATCATTGGACATTTCTTTATTTTTACTTTTTAAAACTCGAGTCAAGTGTGTCACAATAAATGAAGTCATTCAAATGCCATTCATATATATATATATATATATATATATATACCTACACTCCACTACTACTCTACTGTGTAAAACATCAGAGTACTCTGGATACCAAGAACATGCTCTTCTTTCTACATACCTCTGTACTAGCACAGACAGATTACTGAGTCGTGAGAGCAATCTGTGGTTTAAGATTCATTATTTAACTTCAGAAATTAAAACAATTATTTGGCAGGATTACGTGACATCCAGCGGAAAAACCTAGAGCCAAGGCTCCCCAACAGCCATTCATCTCTAGCATGTTCTGTAAAAAGAGGCCCGTTAATCTGACACAGCGTCCTCATCCTGGTTCAGTGTTTCGTTCACAGCCTGGTAGTTTTCCTGCCCGGTGCAGAAACAGCAGCGGTAAGACCAGACTGCTGGGCACATCGAAGAAGAATATGGACATCATCAGCACGCAGAGGTGATTTTGTTTGACTAGCTCTGAACGTGACATCACGTTGGCAAACAGATTACCCGTGAGGCTCAACGACAGCACTCCCATTATAGTCATGATGGTGTGGAAAGCCCTCTGCTTTGATTGGTCAACCCGTTCCCTGTTCCCACCCTCGCCCCCCGGTCCTGGACGCCTGAGAGCACAAAGAACAGAAATGCTGCAGAAAGAGACGACAGTTAACGAGAAACCCGTGGCACAGAAGTAGACAATGGAATTTAACTCAGAGCTGTCAGAAAAAATGACCGGCGACCATCCAAAGGTGATTAACCAAACACATCCAAGGCTGATGTTCCGGATCTTAACCCCTCCCGCTTGTTTCAGCCTCAGGTAGGTGACGGGATGGACGACGGCCAGGTAGCGCTCCACACAGGTGAGGATGTGAAACAGAACCTTTCCAAGGACGGTGACAGAACAGACACAGAGCCCCACTAATGCAATGTTTAGAAGATCCATGTAGCTGCCAGTAAAATATAAGATGAACCCAAAGAGTTCATTCAGCTGCATGGCGACGCAGTGGTAGGTGAAGATGTCAGAGTGACTTGCAGTCGAGCGCTGTTTCCTCCATCGCTGGAAACCCAGGTAGAGGACGAAGATGAAGACAGGGAGGAGGAGGAGGTTGGTGATGGAGAAAGCAATGAAGATGTGGATGTTCGGTCTAGTAGTGAAGCATTTGACAAAAGGATTGAAGGAGGAGTTGGAGGAGAGGTCAGCGAAGGAAGAGGAGCTGAGGGACATGTTTCTATACACGGAGAGGCAGAGAGAAGGAAAGGACGAGAAACGAGTTCCTCTTCAGGTTAACTCAGTTAAACAAAACTAAACCAAGTCACACACATTAAAATGTAAAAACTAACACTGGAAATGACACTAAGAGAGTTCACATTCAATTCTACATTAAGATCTGTCAAACACTTGCATACATATTTGAATTATTATAGCTCATTTTAATTAAACACACACCCACCTCAGTAGATTGTCTTTCTGATCGTCCTCCTCTGGCGTCGTCAGACTGACTGTATGTCAGTCATATGTATGGATGCGTTCGTTTGTTTGTGACTGCGTGTTTTTGCATGTTCCTTTTCACGGTAAATTTAATGCAGGCAAATGTATTTTTCACTGCAGTGTCAGCAGCACCATTATTTGAACACCACAGCATATGCTACATACCATAGCACCATACTGAGAGTAATTACTGTAACATTTATTGGACAGAAATATCAAAATACCACACAGTCATTTATAAGAAGTTGCAGACTAATGGGATCATGGGAAAGTTAGGGTCATATAGAGCCATTACACCCATCCATCCAAAGCACAGCAGCCAAACACACAGCGCTGACGTTTCGGATCCTGACCGCTGCTGACCGTCTCAGGCCCATGTAAGTGACGGGATGAACAACAGCCAGGTATCGCTCCATACAGGTGAGGATGTGGAACAACATCTGTCCAGTGAAAACCATGCGAGAGACAAAGAACCCTACTTTTGTCATCGCTGTGAGAGTAGTCAGTTTCCCACATAAATATACGATGAAGAAGAGAAGACTAGTCAGCTCCATGGCAGCCATGTGGTAGGTGAAGAAGTCAGAGTGGCTGGTTGTTGTGGTGGAACGCTGGTGACCCAGGTAGAAGACGAGGATGTAGAGAGGGACGACGAGGAGGAGTTTCGTGATCGTGAAGGCATCAAGTGTTAACAGTGAAACTCTGGAGTCAAAGCAATGGTAGAATACACGATAGATGGAGGAGTTGGAGGAGTTGACCAACATATCTGTTTGGATGCCTGACGTGGAGACAGAGTAACAATGTAAAGTCTTCAAGTCACATTACAACACAACTATTGTCTCTGTTTTATTTATTATTTCTTAAAAATAATAAATAAATACATTATACATTATAACTAATGTATTGAATGATGTTGACCTGGTCGTGGTGCGTCGTGTCTTCCCTCTCCTTCGTCTCTGACGACTGTCCACTGGGACGTATGTTGGACTGACTGTTGTTTGTCCTCACATGTCAGCTGTAGGACCTTTTTGCATATAGAAAAACATATAGGACGTGTATTGCATGTAAATTTTCTTTTCACGTTGTTCATGTGCTAAACAGCTAAACTCTGGGTTGCATAAAGTCCCGGTGTTTCTTGGAAAAATACCTGCTGGAACTTTCTAATCACTGTATATTCATGTTAAAGATGTTGTCACACGCGTAGCACCTGCAGGTTGTTCTTAGAATTCAAATGACCTGCAAATACAGCAGAGTGTATTCAAATGAAATAGTGCTGCAAACAGAGTTTGTGTTTGCATAGTTATTTTTTATCACATCCTGGACCAGGACTCAACCACAAAGATTTCCCTCTGTGGGGACAATTTAAAAATATGCCTCATTGGGCGAGTATTTATATAGCAGCAAATCATAGCAGGAGTGATCTGATCACTCTTTGTATAAAGAGGGTTAGACTGTACTTTTTTATAACATTATTAACAGAGACCCAACAATCCTCACCATGAGCACGCGCTTGGCAACAGTGGGGAGGAAAAACTTCCTTTAATAGCTTTCCAGGGGTGTGGATGAGATGCTGAAGGCTTTAGGCTTTGTTGGGGTGTCTTACATGGTCACATGCAGGAAGGGGAATTACCTGTGGAGTGGTTCCCTTTTCAAAAAAGGGTGTGCTCCAGTTATCAGGGTATCACACTGCTCAGCCTCAGCTCGAAAGGAGGCTCAGTCCTCGTATCCTGTGTCCACCCTCCTGATGTGTCACTACCATGGACATGGAAGTCTCTGGAAGATGAATGTCAGAAGAACATTTGCCTTCTGTGATCTGTAGTCCACAGTTGTTGTATATCTGCTTCACACAACATGCAAAACAGCTCCTGCTTCCATTGGTCTGGCTCTGACCCATGACCACCATCAGTAACCCGCAGACTGATTTATTTCTGTTGATTTGAATCAGGAAGCAGTGAGCAGCAGTCACTGACTTTGGACAGAAGAAGGACGATCACGAACGCTGCTGACAAGGTGCGACAAGTTACTCTATGATTATCACCAAATGTTCTTATGTGTGTAACAGTGACGTTAATGTGGTGCCATTTCATTGGTGATTTTCTTCTGGAATGTTTAGCATACCTGGAATGACATTTATCTAAAAGTTATCTTGGTGGTGTCAGTCAGACTTTAGAAAAGCTGATTGTTGAGTTTTATACCGAGGTTGCCAAACTCCAGCTCTTTGGGTTATGGTCAGAGCGTGTCACGAAATACTTTCAACTCTATTCAGATCAATTCAGTTTTATTCACACAGTGCCAAATAAAAACAGAGATGATCTCTTGACCAAAGTATATTTTATCAAGCCACAGAGCCAAAGCATCGAGATTATCCGTCCTCGGAGAGCAGACATCACCGGTTACGTTACGTTGCGTGGCTCGCTGTGCGAAGCCTCCGAGGGTAACAAACCAGACCGTGAGGTTTGTTAGGTCACAACGTAACAGAGTTAGTTAGTGAGTCTGAACACAGCAGTGAGGGTTCATTATTTGAACAAGTGAAGGGGCTGAAGTGTTGAAGCTCTTGTATATTAATGTTGTACCTCTCTTTCTCCATCAGCCATGTCAGTCAGCTCCTCCACCAACTCCAGCAGTTCCCATCAATCACACGATAGTTTGAAAAAGTGCATTTACACCTTCACGTCCCTCTTCATCGTCTACATCCTCCTCCTGCCGCTCTTCATCCTCGTCCTCTACGTCGGCTACCAACGATGGAGGAAACAGCGCTCTGTTGCCACGGCAGCGGCAACCAGCCACTCGGACGTCTTCACCTTTCACATGGTCGTCCTGGAGCTGCTCGGCATCTTGGGGTCTTCTTTCTACTGTTATGGGATCTATACTAATCAATATGGTGTAGTGTCTTATGGGGTGTACTTACTCTCCTTCATCTCACCTGGACAGACTCTGTTTCACCTCCTCACCTGTGTGGATCGATACCTGGCTGTCGTTCACCCGGTCACCTACCTGAGGCTGAGACAGGCGGGCGGGGTCAGGATTAGAAATGTCAGCATTGGGTGTGTTTGGTTGGTTTGCCTTGGATCTCTCAGTTTCACGGTGTTCATTGTTCATTTTTACCTCCTCTTCATTCTCTTGGTCGTGGTCTTCTCCTCTGTCGCCGTCTCTTTCTGCAGCCTTTCTGTTCTTTGTTTTCTGATTCGTCCAGGGCCAGGGGAAGTGGGCGGGAACAGGAGGCAGGTCGACCAATCAAAGCAGAGGGCTTTCCACACTATGATGGCAATAACAGGGGCTCTGTTTCTGAGGTTCTTGAGCCTCCTGTTGTCTTCTGCATTTTATTATTCAGCAATGATTAGCAAGAGTAATGTGTGTTTGAAAGGGTGGGCTATGTCCTGGTTCTCTCTGCCCAGCAGTCTGGTGTTACCGCTGCTGTTTCTGCACCGAGCAGGAAAACTACCAGGCTGTGAACGCAGCGCTGCGTCAGCCTGAGAAGGAAGCATCAATATAACATCATAAGGTCAAAGAAAACTGTAGCATACAGCTATAAGATAACACAATAACCAGGTATGAGATTTAGTACAAGTAGAAAACTCAGTGAAAATGGTGTGTTTGGATGGAATGCAGCGTTGGGTGTGTCTGTTTGGTTTGGTGAGAGTTTATCACAAACATTATTAATTATAACTAGGATGACACATAGACTCTTGACCCGAGGAAAACATTTTATATTCAAGTAGATTTAGTGACCAGAAGGAGGAACTGTTTTATTACTGTTAACTAAAATTTAATTTCCAGCCAACAACCGGAACAGGAAGTGGTCTGTCGAAAACTCTGAAAAAAACCCCAAATGTATTGAACATGTAGCTCTTTCACGTATGTTGTAAAATAAACTGGAAGAAACAATTTTTTGTCTTGTGTCGTCTTTCTTGTGGAAATGTGTGACGGGCGGTTATACCTGCTTCAAGTCCTCTGTGCTAAGCTAAAGCTAAGGCTAAATATGCCATAGAGATGAATGTTAGCATGTTTGCAAATGAGCGAGTTGTAAAATTCAAATGAAATGCTAACGTTTGCTAATTAGCATTTAACAGAGCTAAGGCTGGAGGGTATGTCATGTTTTTAGGTATTTCATCCGTTAAACTGTTGGTACTGATTATGTTAACTGTTCTGTGATATGTTTCTATATGTTTTCAGATGTTGACATATGTCAGTCCTCGTATCCTGTGTCCGCCCTCCTGATGTGTCACTACCATGGACATGGAAGTCTCTGGAAGATGAATGTCAGAAGAACATTTGCCTTCTGTGATCTGTAGTCCACAGTTGTTGTATATCTGCTTCACACAACATGCAAAACAGCTCCTGCTTCCATTGGTCGCTCTGACCCATGACCACCATCAGTAACCCGCAGACTGATTTATTTCTGTTGATTTGAATCAGGAAGCAGTGAGCAGCAGTCACTGACTTTGGACAGAAGAAGGACGATCACGAACGCTGCTGACAAGGTGCGACAAGTTACTCTATGATTATCACCAAATGTTCTTATGTGTGTAACAGTGACGTTAATGTGGTGCCATTTCATTGGTGATTCTTCTGGAATGTTTAGCATACTTCCATAATTCCAGCTCTTTGGGTTATGAGGGGGTTGTAGTTTGAATGCGACGTTGACGTTGAACATGTTCAATGTGCTAAGTTGCTTTGTTCTTCTCCACCTGTGCCTCCAGCCATCCATGCAAAGAGACATGTCAGTCAATACCTCCTCCAACTCCTTCTTCACTTCTCTATTCAATCACTGCCGCCTCCTCCCAACGAGCATTTACACCTTCACGTCCCTCTTCATCGTCTACATCCTCCTCCTGCCGCTCTTCATCCTCGTCCTCTACGTCGGCTACCAACGATGGAGGAAACAGCGCTCCGTTGCCACGGCAGCGACGACCAGCCACTCGGACGTCTTCACCTTTCACATGGTCGTCCTGGAGCTGCTCGGCATCTTGGCGTTTTGTATCTACTGTCTCAGCGCCTACATCAATTTTCCAGATGGAATGTTTTACGGGCTGTACGTCTACTTCATCATCTCACCTGGACAGACTCTGTTTCATGTCCTCACCTGTGTGGATCGATACCTGGCTGTCGTTCACCCGGTCACCTACCTGAGGCTGAGACAGGCGGGCGGGGTCAGGATTAGAAATGTCAGCATTGGGTGTGTTTGGTTGGGTTGCCTTGGATCACTCGGCCTATCAATGCTCTCTGATACATTTTACATGGTCTATATGTTCTTGCTCTTGGTCTTCTCCTCTGTCGCCGTCTCTTTCTTCAGCCTTTCTATTCTCCGCACTCTGATTCGTCCAGGGCCAGGGGAAGTGGGTGGGAACAGGAGGCAGGTCGACCAATCAAAGCAGAGGGCTTTCCACACCATCTCAGGAATAATGGGGGTTCTGTTGTTGAGGTTTTTAAGTACCCTGATTTCTAAAGTGACATACAGTCCATCAGAAGTCACCATAGGTGACTGTCTAATGATGTGGTCCATAGCCTGGTTCTCTCTGCCCAGCAGTCTGGTGTTACCGCTGCTGTTTCTACACCGAGCAGGAAAACTACCAGGCTGTGAACGCAGCGCTGCGTCGGCCTGAGAACATCCATTAGAATTATATATTATATTATATATTATATGCATTAGAATGAATATGTTAGTTTAAAGAGGTCATTCTTATGACGTAGTACTGTGACGAATAGTAAAGCAGAGCATATTTACACACCTTCTGGGGAAGGTGTGTAAATATGGTGTAAAGTTCAGGTTCTGGTTATGAAGGATCTTCAGTAGCCACAGAAAATATCATAATCACCCTTTGCCAAAGTAGATTTAGTCCTCATGAGGAGAACCTCAGTTTTATTCCTTCCAGTAAACTTCTCGAAGTGAAGTGTGTGTACAGGTGGGAAGTGTGTGTACAGGTGGGAAGTGTGTGTACAGGTGTGATGTGTGTGTACAGGTGGGAAGTGTGCTTGGCAGAGAGGCGGAGCTCGAAGTCTCGTTCATTTTCTCCTGAGGCGCAGAAACTAGAGACGCACTTTGTTTTATTTTAAATGCTTCCAGGGAACATTCTCCCACTTTGCAGCTACTTTGATCTGCAGGATCTTCTCGCACAGCTTCACACTCTTTGTGTACAAAATGTTTTATATTTCTTTCATTGTGTCTTTCAGCAGAGAGAACACACACAGGTGTTCTGGGTCACATTGTACTGTCTGATTTGAATAGGCAGCAGTCGTATTCAAATGGCCCAATTAGAGAGAGAGCAGTGAAGTCAACAGTGCTGCTTCACAGACTGAACCTTTAAAACTTTAAATCTGATTGTAAACTGTGTTTGTACTGATGCAGCATTTAGTGTCTTATTATTATATTATTATATGTAACAGCCCCTTCTCACATGTTCTAAAATAAACTGAATATACATGGACACCTTTCAGGTATGGTGTTATCTCTCTAAAAATAAGGATAAGAAGCTTTGAAGCATTAAATGAATGCCTCAGGAAAACACTGACCAGACACCTTCTGTGGGGTTAGAACCAAAATATTGGACTAATTAATTTTACAGTGCAGGAAAGATAAAGAAAATCAGTCGAGTATTAAAAGTATAAATAATATAAATATATATACACAATATGTTTGTAGGTGGAGGTGCTGCTTCGTACCGTGTGTTCACCCTCCTGGAGGATTAATGTCCACAGAACATTTGCCTTCTGTGATTAATAGCTGACAGTGGTCATACATTTGTTTTACGGCATGCAAAATGGCCGTGCCCCATGGGTGGCTCCGACAGGTGACCGTCATCAGTAAGCCACAGACTCATTGACTCTGTCTGCCTGAAGTGAGCAGCAGTCACTGACTCTGGAGGAGAAGGACGATCGCGAACGCTGCTGACGAGGTGGGACAACGTCTTTAACTTGGCACCATTTAATACCTTCAATAATATGATATCTTTAAAATGTTTTGGTGGTATTTCATCTGTGTGTTAGAGTGTGTGAGACATGCAGTGATACTGTCCTTGTATCTCATGTGAATGGTGTCCTTGTCTTTCTCCATCAGCCATGTCAGTCAGCTCCTCCACCAACTCCAGCAGTTCCCATCAATCACACGATAGTTTGAAAAAGTGTATTTACACCTTCACGTCCCTCTTCATCGTCTACATCCTCCTCCTGCCGCTCTTCATCCTCGTCCTCTACGTCGGCTACCAACGATGGAGGAAACAGCGCTCTGTTGCCACGGCAGCGACGACCAGCCACTCGGACGTCTTCACCTTTCACATGGTCGTCCTGGAGCTGCTTGGCATCTTGGGGTGTTCGTTCTACTGTTATGGCATCTATACTAATCAACGAGAGGAAATGTCATACGGGCTGCATCTCTACTTCATCATCTCACCTGGACAGACTCTGTTTCACCTCCTCACCTGTGTGGATCGATACCTGGCTGTCGTTCACCCGGTCACCTACCTGAGGCTGAGACAGGCGGGCGGGGTCAGGATTAGAAATGTCAGCATTGGGTGTGTTTGGTTGGGTTGCCTTGGATCACTTGTTATAACAGTGTTCAGTGAAATGTTTTACATGGTCTGTTGCATCTTGGTCGTGGTCTTCTCCTCTGTCGCCGTCTCGTTCTGCAGCCTTTCTGTTCTTTGCGTTCTGACTCGTCCAGGGCCAGGGGAAGTGGGCGGGAACAGGAGGCAGGTCGACCAATCAAAGCAGAGGGCTTTCCACACCATCTCAGTAATAATGGCCGTTCTGTTGCTGAGGTTGTTTAGCACTCTGCTTAACGCTGCAGTGTACACTTTAAGTAAATTCATTTATGATTGTGTAATGACGTGGGCTATGTCCTGGTTCTCTCTGCCCAGCAGTCTGGTGTTACCGCTGCTGTTTCTGCACCGAGCAGGAAAACTACCAGGCTGTGAACGCAGCGCTGCGTCGGCCTGAGAATGGAGTCAGAGCATGTAAACGACATCTGACTGAACTTTACTTTAGTCATATTAATGTCTTAGTGTCACAGTCGTGCAGACACCAACAGTCCTGACTCACAGCTGTAGCGAGCAATGATTTAATTTGAAATTCGATTGTTTACTTCCTGTTCTCTGTCTGTGTTAGTCTGCTGTGTGTTAGCTCTGTGTAGCTCTTTCACATCAAATAAACAAAGTATCTCATGTCCTGTGTTGTCTGTCTGATGAAAAAGTTACAGTACAATTACAAATCTATACACTGACCCTCAAACTGATTGATCAGATTTAAGGGGCTCTGTTTAAAGAATATATATATACACTCTGTTTATCATTTGTGTATAGGATCCTTCAGACAGCTGTGTGCGAGTGTCAGCCAGGTTATTAATGAGTGCTTATATTTGCATAGGTCGTGGATTCTTTGCATGTTCCGATCAGCCCTTCAGATCTTTAGATGTGGTCGGGTTCCACGTTCTGCAGGATCAGTACCACAGTACCACACCTCCCTTCATCAACATATCATGTCTGTGATAACTGTGAACAGAGGTGAGGTGTGCAGATATAAGGTACTGATGTGAGGGTGAAGCAAAGAACAGGCCCATGAGGTCCTGCAGTGTTTATTATCAAGAACTATTGTTGCATATTTGACATACATCAGCTCAGTTTTACATACAGTATATATTTATGGGAACTAAATCTACTAATTTAAATGTACAAACAGCTGAAAGTTTGACGAATGAAGAGACGAGTTGACTGTTCTGACAGTGACGATCAAGTATAAGTATAACAATGTAAATATACATACAGCCACCACACTATGATATACAGCAACCCAATAAATATATACAACCTCAAATATAATATATGGGATCACAAACACAATATATGAACCTTTAAATACATATATAGGATCTCAAAGACAGTAATTTAAAACATTTTCTTAGTGTTTGTTTTTACTTTTATGAACAGCAACTACCACTGTGACTTCAACACATCTACACCGGGCTGCCCGGAGTGTGAGGAGGAGGAAGAGGAAGAGGAAGAAGAAGAAGAAGAAGAAGAAGAAGAAGAAGAAGAAGAAGAAGAAGAAGAAGAGGTTTTCAGACCAGAACCGGAGATGGTTGAGTGGGCAGTGTAACCGGGTTCAGCAGCCTCTGGGGACATGATAGATGACCGACACCGAGCTGGACTGCTGCTGGACTAGTAGCTGTTGGACAACGTCTTGCTAGTGTCTCTCTTTTGGAAAAGTTCCTGTTTCACTCACTATCTTACTTACTTTGTATCCCGATTACGTGCTCTGCCTGCAACATGCCAGTTTGCCTGTCTTGTGTAGAAACAACAGAGGCAGAACCAGACTGCTGGGCAGAGTCAGAAAGATTCCAATGTCCATCAGCGCACAGATATGTTCTCTATGCATCGACGGCACGTAGGACAAGGCAAAACCAAAAAGAATCCCGATAAACCTCAACAGCAGCGTCACCATTATAGCACAGATGATGTGGAAAGCTCTCTGCTTTGACTGGTCAACCCGTTCGTTCCCACCCACGTCCCCCGGCCCTGAACGCATCAGAACGCAGAGGACAGAAAGGCAGCAGAGCATTATGATAATTACTGAGATACCCGTCACGGAGAGCAGCGGGATGACAGGCTCATCAGGGAAGTACAATCCATTTAACCCGACCCATCCAAAGCACAGCAGCCAAGCACAAGCAATGCTGATGTTTCTAACCCTGACCCCGCCTGTTTCTCGCAGCCGCATGTAGGTGACGGGGTGAACGACAGCCAGGTAACGCTCAACACAAGTCAGGCAGTGAAACAGAGTCTGTCCAGGGAATGTGATGCTGAATACAAACATGCCCAATATTAACAATGTCGTACTAGAGATGTAAAAGCCCAAACATGTGATGAAGGATCCAAGGAGAGAGAAGATTTCCAGAGTGATGAGGTGGAAGGTGAAGAAGTCGGAGTGGCTCGTTGAGTGCTGATGCCTCCATCGTTGAAAAACCATGTAGAGGACGAAGATATACAGAGGGAGGAAGATGAAGTTGGCAGTGGTGTACATGGTATAGATGACCATGCTGACTATGTATTCCAAGCATTCATCATTGAAAGGAGGGGAGGGAAAGACGTGGGTAACATTGAGGGTGGATGAAGACATCACGGACATCATGGCCTGGGGAAAAGATAAACAGAGAAATATGGAACAATTGAACATGCTTCAGAAACTGCAACATCAAGTTAACACTTATGCTGATGATGGTTTTGTTTCCCTGCACCATGTAAGAACCAAACATACAAACAGATTTGTTCTTAAAGAAAAATTTCCTCTTGGCCACTCATAAAATCTGAGACCTGACATAACTTTTGAATGCCTGAATTTTGATGAATTTGGAAATTTATTTGCCTTCACACCAGCTTAATTCATGTTATCATATAACAGGAATCTGGCTGTGGTGCTGTTATAGTCTGTTCTCCACATGGCTTTAGAACCAAGACACATTCTTCCTGACAGATTTAAATGAAATTATACATTTTGAAAATTGACTGGATCTCTACGTTTCTGTGTCTGACCACAGGCCAGCTTTTTGACTCATTGACTATTAGAAATGTAATTTAATAGTATATAAACTCACTAGTAATAATAATGATGTAGTGTTAATACGTGTATAGTAGAAATAAATATAAAAGTTATTAGAAACAGACCTTTTCAGCTGTATTCTCCAGACTGGTGAAGATGTGTCCCTCCCCTGTTTTTCCACAGACTGCCATACAGTCTGTCCGAACGTGTCCCAACACAACAGATGATATAGGAGTGTCTACAACATGTGGAAAACAGATTTGCATTTTACATAACAACCAGTGGCCACTCAGGTAAATCTGATTTGTGTCATCATCGACAGGGGAAACTTTCCATCTGCAGGCTTTAGGTGTGGAGGTGACAGTCGTTTGCTTTTGGTCCAGAGCGAGATGTCAGCTTCTGTCCAGATTGGCTTTGCCTGAGTGCCGGAGGAGGTCACGCAGTCTGAATAGTTCCTGTGGTGAGGGTCGCTGCCTTTAAGTAAAACCCCCCAAAAGGAGGGGGAAACTTTCCTCCAAATTAAGACACTGAATAGGAAGAGTTCAAAATTGTCCTGAGCAACAGTAAATTTCCATCAGCTGAGTGGACGAATTACACAAGTTATAGTACAGTGCAGCACTGATGCAGCTTACAGCCACTTCAACACCTCAACGACAAAATAATTAACAGGACACCAAAAACACCATAGCAACTAGACATATAATATAATATAATATAATATAATATAATATAATATAATATAATATAATATAATATAATATAAGGGTATACGGGTGACAATATAGAAATCGTCTGAGGTAATTTAGGAAGTTTTCATGTACAACTAAACTGTAGAAGCTCTACAAAGTCAATGCTGAAGCACTGCTGTATTTCCTTGTTGTATTTCCTAGTAATACCCGACCATCTGTTTCTTTGAGAAGGGTTAAACCTGAGGAGACTGGACCTGGCCGTAGGTCCATGAAGACGTTTCACCTCTCGTCTGAGAAGAAGTGTCTTCAGTTGTGACTGACTGGTTGGGGAAACCAGGTATTTACCCTTAGTGGGATTAAAGGATGGCATTGTAGATGTGTGATGTCTGAGGATCTACAATCAAAGACCATTTGCCCCAGGTTGAACCCTTTTCAAAAACGACCTGGACGACTGAGAACAGACTCTCATATACTATCTACAAACTAAAATACTAAATGTTCTCACCTGTTCTGACCAATGTGTTTATGCTAGCATCTGTCATGTGACTGAGTTCTTGTGAGCTTTAACTTACAACAAGAACATGCTAGTATTCCCGCCCTGTACACAAACAGCAGTGGTAGAACCAGGCTGCTCGGCAGACAGAGCCACATGCCGGTCGACAGAGCCGCACATTCACTTCCTCCAATTCCTGCCTTGTAGTTGAAAATGATATTTAAAATCAGTAGCCCCCCCATCCTGAACTTCAGTGCTCCCAATATGGCCAAGATGGTATAGAGAGCCCTCAGCTTTGATTGGTCAACCTGTCCCCTATGCCCACCTACTTTCCCCAGGCCGAGGCGCCACAGGACACAGAGGACTGAAAGGCTGCAGAAATAGATAATAATTAAGGTGATGGCAAACAAGAAGAAAAACAGAATGCTGGGGAAATCAGGGAAGTACAAAGCTGTTAAACCCATCAGACCAAAGGACAGCAGCCAAACACAAGCACTGCTGATGTTTCTGATATTTACACCACCTCCTTTTCTCAGTGCCAGGTAGGTGATGGGGTGAACGACAGCCAGGTAACGCTCCACACAAGCCAGGCAGTGAAACAAAGTCTGTCCAGGGTAAGTAAGGAAAGTAACATAATACCCAACCATAAGACAGCTGAGATTACACACGTGGAGGCCGTAAAGTCTGATGAAATTTCCCCAAATACCGATCATCTCTACAGTGACCATGTGGTAGATGAAGATATCAGACTGGTTTGCTGATCCTGCAGAGGACTGATGCCTCCACTGCCGGAAGCCAATCCAAAGGACGAGGACGTAGAGGGGGAGAAGGGTGAAGGTGCTGAAGGCGAGGGCAGCAACTGCTATGAAGCCACCAGTGGATTCGTAGCATGTTAAGAAGTGAGGAAAGAGAGAGGAGTTTGTGAGGCAGGTGTGAGGGGACAGCAGAGAGACGTCAGAGGAGTTGGTTTGCATGTTTGATGATTGAAAGCCTGAGGAGGAGAAGATACAAAGACTTCAGGTCAGGTTTTGGTACCAGGTTACCCCTAAATCACCACGCATGGCTGCGATGCCTTTTAGACAGTGACTGTGTCCAAGCAGACAAAAACTATTTAAGCATGTAGCATTTTTACTCATTGTAGAAGATCACAAACCAAATAACCACAGCTGACAAGTTAACAAAGTCTGGCTGCACGCACTGGACATCACAGAGCCATGTCTACATTTAGTGCCCAGAGTCAGAACATTTAAACATCACTCCTGCAGTAGTTATTGTTTTTAGACCGCCGCTGTTGCAGAGCAGGAATAAACAGTAACAGAGTTCATAGAGGTCAGAGTTCAGTTCTGTCAAAGTTGAATTGAACAGGACACGTAATGCGAGTGAATCGTATATAAACATAACGAGGACATCGTGTTGCTCCATGTTGTCAGTATTTATGAATAATGTTTAATAGGAAGAGACTATTTCTCCAGCAAGTTAGACGCTGATAAATGTTCTTGAGATGATTTAGGTGTGAATGGCTGAAAAGTTTTCAACAGAAGGAATATCATCAAACACATGGACTACATATTACAAAAGATACATTTCAACTGATCCTGTAGATAATAATAATAATAATAATAATAATAATAACATCTGCACAATGAAACACCAAACTTGTCTGACTCACCCAAAGTGACTTGACATCAGTCTTTTTCTGTAAATGTTGTCAGCTGTCCTGAATCTAAACGTTATTAAATCCTTTAAGCTGAGCGACCAACATTTATTTTCGTGTCTTCAGTGAACAGATGTCCTGTCAATGATTTACTGTTGGTCTTTGTGTTGTTTTTGTCAGCATGGGAGGGAAATGAGCAGGTTGTTTGCATCCCACCACTGAACTGAGCTTATACATTTTAATTTTCCACGCGGCGGTGTTTTTTCCGAAAAACATCACAATAGTAATAATGCTCTGTCATTTTCCCGTCTTTGGTGTTTCTAATATTTCACATCATCACAGAGCTCATCACAAACTCTTGGTCCTGGTTAAGGATGCAGGTGCTTACCACAGTCATGAGGGAAACTCTTGGCTCTGATGGGTCACTTTCCCCTCCTCATCAGGTACATGAGCGGCTGGACGAAGCTGCCGAATACGGAGAAAGACAGAGTGGCAGGAAGCAGCTGACACTGATAACCATGCCGGGAGATCCGGCCTCGCAGTGGCACCGCCAGCACCGTGGGCAGGTAGTTCAACACCATCATTACCTGCACAGAAACACACCTTCAGTCACTTCACCTCTTGGAAACTGGTGGTCTGCGTTGAAAGGAACATGTACTATACAGTATATTTAACCAGGTGATGAGGTAGCAGCAGATCTACCTGGATGACCAGAACTGTAATAAAGGCCGTTTTCTTGGCTGGATCCAGGTGCTCTTTGGTGCCGTCACTTGGACCTGGCTGAAGTAAGACCTAAGAAAGAGGACAGTTCACACAGGAGGCTGAATGGGACCAGTTCAAGATCCAGAGCTAATTTAGCTACGAGCTATGCATGTGAATGTGACTACACATCACGCGTGTCATTCAAATGTTGTAATCATTTCAGTATGTGCAGCAGCAGACTGACCTGCAGGATGCGGACGCAGCAGAAACCCTGCAGCAGCAGCAGGTTCAGGAAGAGGATCGGGAAGGCGAACACAAACTTCAAGATGATACAAACACAGAAGAACAAAGTCAAACCCCAAACCAGAGGGAGAGCACGGAGACGGGTCCACACAGAGTTATACCTGCAGACAGATGGAGGTAGTTTAAATGTTCAATCACAGTTTGATAGGTGGCAACTCTGTTATGTAATCACTGAATGTGTGCTGTATCTCAGACCTCAGGTATACGACGGGATGAACCACTCCCAGGTATCTCTCCAGACAAATACATGCCTGAAACAGAGGTCGACCTGTGAAGGGGAAACACCAGCCAGTCCATCAATGCATCCATCAAAACTCAAGCTGAATTCACTCTGTAAGGAAATGCGACAGAGGACGGAGTTCACCTGCACTGAGCAGACTGTAGAAGAAGACGTTGAACCTAAACAAAAAGGTGTTTCTGATGACGTAATAATTGAGCGGACGCAGGAAAGATAGCAAGATGTACGCACACTCCAGCAACGCCAAGTTCAGAGTGAAGACCTACAACAGATCATCACAGACAAGACAAGACCTTTTAAACTAGCATCATATCATCATTGCTGAGTTCAAGTATCTCAGGGTCTTGTTCTCGGGTGATGGGATGCACCGGCGGACCGCTGTGGTTCCGAGGTTCTCGACGTACTTTCCAGCCCTCACCTCTGGTCGTGACCTTTGGGTAGTAACCGAAAGAATGAGACCGCGGATACAAGCGAGCATGAGCTCAGCCTTAGAGATAGGCTGAGGCGCTCGGACATCTGGAGCTGGGATGGCTCAGGCATCTGATCAGGATGCCTCCTGAACGCCTCTGTTTTGGAGGTGTTAGCAGCTGGCGAAGCAAGATAGCCTGGATGTCCATGAATCTCCAGGAAAATTTAACATCTCGACTGCACTGTCACTCCTAAACAAGACCCCGAGGTACTTCAACTCCTTCACTTGGTCGACTCCCAAGGCGGCTTCAGCTGGAGGCGGTAAACCCAATGAATTTAAAGACGAGAGCGTACATGAGTACTGTACACTGAGCTTACGGCGTGGTGTTTGGATGAAGGAATGATCAGAACGGTTCCCACCTGACTTCCCTTGTGGGTTTACCTTAGAGGCTTGGATGGAGTGAGAGCTGCAGGCGACCGACCAGACCGTCCAGGCGTTCACCGGCAGGCCAAACTACAGGTTAAAATTTCAGCACTGGTTTTAATTTCGTCTTTTGCTATCAACATTTTTTATTTTAGGACGAGACACTGCAAACGACAAAAGAGATGATTTTACCACCAACCTGCTGATAACCGGCCAACTCACCAGGAAGTTCACGGCCTCCACGATGAAAAACACCTTGATTCCGTATGTAGAGGAGGGACACGGGTTCCAGTGAATCTCCTCAGGGGAGTACTGAGAGGAGGAGGTGCTGTTTGAGGAGTTCATCCTCACTGAACACAAACATCATCATCATCAAATACAGAAAACAAACTGAACATCATGAACATTCAGAAGTGAACTCAAAGAAATCGCCATGAAACTTCACAGACGTTTACCCAGGTTTCATATCCAGCCGCAGAGCCTCCTGCCTTAGCTTCTATAATCTCGGTGAACATGTGTCTTCATTTGAATGACAGAGAACCACACAATACACAACCATCCACGCCGCCAGTCCCCATCGAAGCCGACGCGTTAACAATTCAAAGCTGTCCCTCACCTGCGTCCACACGGACATCTGTGGACAGATTGCTTCAATGCAAACCAGTGTCGCAATAATATCAGACCACACACACACACACCTGTATCTGCAGTGCACACACTCATTTAATATCTGTCATGTGGTATTCAAAACTGTCCATTAGTGCAGCACACAGGTGCTTTGCATGAACGTTCTGCCACCTGCATCAGGCACGCTGGACTGAAGTGACCTGTGGAGTTATTTAGAATGGCAGAAAACCTCATGACCGCTCAGCTGAGCTGTTTTATGTAATCTGTCTGTCTGCCTGTCTGTCTGTCTGTCTGCCTGCCTGCCTGTCCGTCTGCCTGTCTGTCTGCCTGTCTGTCTGTCTGTCTGTCTGTCTGCCTGCCTGTCTGTCTGTCTGTCTGTCTGTCTATCTGTCTGCCTGTCTGTCTGCCTGTCTGTCTGTCTGCCTGTCTGTCTATCTGTCTGTCTGCCTGCCTGTCTGTCTGCCTGTCTATCTGTCTGTCTGTCTGTCTGCCTGCCTGTCTGTCTATCTGTCTGCCTGCCTGCCTGTCTGTCTATCTGTCTGCCTGCCTGCCTGTCTGTCTATCTGTCTGTCTGTCTGTCTGTCTGCCTGCCTGCCTGTCTGTCTATCTGTCTGCCTGCCTGCCTGTCTGTCTATCTGTCTGTCTGCCTGTCTGTCTGTCTATCTGTCTGCCTGTCCGTCTGCCTGTCTGTCTGTCTGTCTATCTGTCTGCCTGCCTGTCTGTCTGTCTGTCTGTCTGTCTATCTGTCTGCCTGTCTGTCTGCCTGTCTGTCTGTCTGCCTGTCTGTCTATCTGTCTGTCTGCCTGCCTGTCTGTCTGCCTGTCTATCTGTCTGTCTGTCTGTCTGCCTGCCTGTCTGTCTATCTGTCTGCCTGCCTGCCTGTCTGTCTATCTGTCTGCCTGCCTGCCTGTCTGTCTATCTGTCTGTCTGTCTGTCTGTCTGCCTGCCTGCCTGTCTGTCTGCCTGTCTGTCTGTCTGCCTGTCTGTCTGTCTGTCTGCCTACCTGTCTGCCTGTCTGTCTATCTGTCTGTCTGTCTATCTGCCTGATTTAAATAATTACAACAGATTTTATTTTAATAATTAATAAAGTGCGTTGACTGACACGGACACTGAGCTCGTGACAGAATCGGACGGAAAGGTTCCGTGACGTGTTTCCGGTCGGACTGTTTTTATGGACGGACCGGTGTACCTTGAACTTGTCAGTGTGGATTCATCCTCCTCCTCCTCCTCCTCCTTCTTCTTCTTTTTCACTTTATTCCAATCAAGCATCGATGATTAATTAATTTTTAATCATGTCTCATTATAACTGCTTACTGCGTCGCGCGCCTCCCGCCTTCCGGCGGTTGTCGCGCGACAGACGCTTAGACAGCTGCGTCAACTTCAGGGCTGCACTGGTTAGCTCGGCGGCTAAAGCTAACGTCCTCTCACATGAAAACAACAGAACCAGAACCAGAACCGGCTCCAGGTGTTACACAAGTGCCGCCAGGACGAACCCGGTCCGGATCGGCTGTGCTTCCGGGTTCTGGGGGGACACAGCCACCTCAGGTACAGACAGTTAGCAGTTAGCATCATCATGCTAATTAATAATTATTGAGCGGATCGTCAACACAAGCTGCAGTTCCTCAAACGTCCACCTGAGGCTGGCTGCAGCAGGGGGTCAGTCTCCATAAGTCCCCATGTTACAGTGTCCAGCTTCACAGCACGAATAAACATCAACTCTCCTAAAAACATATTGTACATTTATTTATATTGCTTATATGTTTCAGTACTTGGTTTTTGTTAGCTCACTGTTAGCTCAGTACAGTTGTCATGAACGGGGAAATTAGCTACAGAGACCAAAACTGTTTTTGTACCAGGCTGTAAACGTGTTTATTTCTGCTGTCTAACATGGGGACTTATGGAGACTGACTCACTTCTGCAGCCAGCCTCAGGTGGACGTTTGAGGAACTGCAGTTTGTGGTGATTAACTTACCAGCCTGTACCAGTCTGTAGCTAATTTCCCTGTTCATGACAACTGTGCTAAGCTAACAACTTACTAATATAGCATTGAACTAAAACAAGTTAAAATAATCTAGCAATGAGCTAAGACAAGCTAACAACAAGCTAAGACAAGCTAAAACAAGCTAACAACAAGCTAAGACAAGCTAACACGACACTGAAAGTATCAGGATTGAGAGTGGTGTGTGTTTTCAGTGCCTCAGCTGATCTACAGTGGGAAGCTGGACTTCCTGGTGTTTGACTACCTCAGTGAGATCACCATGTCTCTGCTCACCGCCGCCAAAGCCAAGATGCCTGTGAGTCTCACGTCTTTACGTCTTCATGTTGCTATGCTCAAACGTCAAATGAGAGCTAATGATGCTAAGCTTGTGGCTAACATTAGCACGCGTTGTCTTGTAGAATCTGGGTTACACTCCGGACTTCGTCCAGGTCGCTCTTGCTCCGTTCATTAACGACATCCAGAGGAAAGGTGAGTCGAAAACTGTCGGGACGCCCACCCCGCCAGAACTGAATGTCATTGGTTGTTTCGTTGCTGCCATGGTAACCGCAGACTGACAGGTGTGCTGTGCTGAACGTGCGCAGGTATCCGCGTGGTCAGTAATGCCGGAGGCGTGAACCCTCTGGCCTGCGCCGAGGCCATACAGGAAGTCATTAAAAAGGCTGGCCTGGACCTCAAGGTCGCCGTGGTGACCGGCGATGACCTCATGCCCCACGTAAGGAGCCTGTAGCAGCAGCGTTACATCATCATCTTCAAGCACACACACTGACTCCTCTCCTTGTGTCCTCTCCTTGTGTCCTCTCCTCGTGTCCTCTCAGAGAAAAAGTCTGTCTGAAGTAAAGATGGCGGACGGCGGCAGACAACAGTTACCTCAGACTCTGCACAGCATGAACGCTTACCTCGGGTACGGACACGCTCACACAGTTAAACTCATGAAATCTTTCGTGTCACTCCGTAACATCAAACCTCTCTCTCGATCAGGGCTCAGCCTATCCGGCGCTGTCTGGACCGTGGGGCGGACGTTGTGGTGACTGGACGCTGTGTGGACAGTGCCGTGGCTCTGGGGCCGCTCATGCACACGGTACGTTTAATATATACATGCCATCGCCAGAAGTAAAGGTGACCTAAAACGTGTGTGATCCAAACAAATAAACAAACTGTATCCACACATCATCACCACAAGGAACGAGTGAGACTTTGTTCTCACGTGATCGTAACAGATTCCAGGTCAGCAGGTGAGTTTGTTCTTTTTGTTGTTGTTGCAGTTCGGCTGGGAGAAGACTGACTACGACCTGCTGGCAGCTGGGAGGTAACACACACACACAGCGTTTGAACAAATGCTAAGAAAACAAGTGTAATTTATTTGTGTGTGTGTGTGTGTTAGCCTTGCAGGTCACCTGATCGAGTGTGGCGCTCAGAGTACAGGTGGAATCTTTACAGACTGGCACAAAGTTCCCGACTGGTGAGACACTGAACATGAAGGGTCCAGCCCAGCAGGGGGCAGCTTCACTCAGCCTCACAGAGAAATGAGCCAGCTTCTTTAGTTTCATGACCTCAGTGACAGTTTCCTCGTCAGCTCATGGTCTCAGGCTGTAGTGTGAATTTCTGACCATGCTCTTGTCCAATTATGTCACTTCTGGCTCTGACAAACCAGGATGGAAGCAGCCACAATGCTAAACTTGAGGCTTGAAAACCAGTGGACAGTTTTTAGTTCATGCCAAGTGTGAGGTGGTCAGAAGAAGGTCCGTGATGTCCAGAGGTGACCAATCATCTTCTTTGTTTGGCTCTCAGGGACAACATGGGTTTCCCGGTGGTCGAGTGTTCCAGCGACGGCTCCTTCGTTCTCTCCAAGCCGCCCAAAACCGGCGGCCTGGTCTCCTTTGGCACGGTGGCGGAGCAGCTGGTGTACGAGATCGGGGACCCGCGGCGGTACCTGCTGCCCGATGTCATCTGTGACTTCAGCCAGGTGGTCATCAAGGAGGTAGCAGGTACTGCACACACATCCACAGAGTCAGCGCTGAGGACGCGGCCACCGGCTGAACTGCTGACTGTTTCTATAAAACAGTCAGGAAACCTTAAACAAAGCCGACCCCTGACTGAACTCTCCACCCTCCTCTGAACCTCCAATAAACTCTTAATCAGTTATTTCTGTTTTATTTTCCATTTTTTAAAACTAAACATGAGCCCGTGACCCGGTTTGAACCCGTCTAGAGCTCTGCCCAAACGTCTAACGCTCGCATGAACTTCCCCCGATCCTTCGCTGAACCCTTCCTCGCTGATAACAAACTCCATATGGTAATTAATTCAGGGTTCTTTTGGTTTGTTCTGAGCTTCAGCTGGTCGAGGTGGTGGGAGGCATCGACGCCGCCAGACTTTTGGCGCTCTGTTCACGCTCATTATTCACTCTCCGGCTGTTATGTATACATACAAACCAAATATTTTACAACCTCCAACTCTTACATGACCGCAGCACGACCCGGCCGGTTCAGATTCAAGTTTATCATGACCTACATCAGCTCTGTAAGGACGGTCACCTTTTCAGGTACTGGAGTGGTTGAGTCCAGCCCGGTAGGTGGCAGGAAGAAGAAAATTACAACAGATAATTCAGCCTCACGTGAGTGCTGGGATTCTGTCTGAGTGGGTTTCAGAGTGTGGGAGTTCTGGATCAACACTGCAGCAGAAAGTCGGCTTCAGAGGAGGGACGTGAACTTTCAGCTGTTGTTGGATGTGTAAATATTTCAGTCTAATTGAGCTTCAGTTGAACTCTTCAGCCTCTGCTGACCACTCCGTGACCTCCTGCGGGAGTTTATTTTTTAACACCGTGGCGCCGGGGGCGTGAACTGAAGATGAACCGGTGACGGCGGGTCTGTTGTCCGGTTCAAGCAAGGGTGAGCTGAGTGCAGCGTGATGGTTTGAGGACACAGAGAGTCGGAGACTTCCTCTTCAGGGTCTTGTAGCAGGGTTACTTCCTCCGTGTTGTCCCAGTTTGATCCTTGACACTGACGTTCAGGCACATAAAGGCCTGAAAAGTAGAACCACAGTTGTGTTTGCTCCAGCGCTCGGCGAACCTTTGAAGCCTGCGTCACAGTAAAAACAGTCCTGTCATTTACTTCCTTTATGTTTATTTGTTCACAAACATTAAAAATGAGACCAAACTGAAAATTCAAACTAATATTTAACATTTTGTTTCTTCATGTTCTTTATTTATGGTTCCCACCAAGTGGGATTATTCTTTTTGTACATTTCTGGGGATGCAGCACCGACCGCGCCCCCTTCTGTACCTTTGCTTATTGGAAATATATTACAGCAGAAGTATAATCCCATAATTTAACCAGGCACGGCCGTGATGTTTTTCCTGCCAGACTTCTTGGTTTATGTTCTTCCATCATGAGTTAGTGCTTGTGTAGTTCAGTCGTTGTTTTATTTTGAAAACTGACCAGATTCTCTGACTTCCTGTCTGTGTGGCCTCGTCGGCGTCGAGGACTTCAAACTGTGTGTGTGTTTCAGGTGCAGACGGAGGCGCTGTCAGAGTGACGGGGGCTAAAGGCTTCGCTCCGTCGCACGACTACAAGGTGAACAACAGTCAGTGTTTCAGTTCGGACTCACATGAATCGGCTTCTTGAATATATTCTTCCTCTCCAGGTGTGTGCCACCTACATGGACGGTTTCAGGGCGACAGCAGTTTGTCCGGTCGGAGGTCTGAGAGCAGCGGACAAGGCTCGGCGGACCGCCGACAGCATCATCAAACGGTGTGTGTGAATGAGGAAAGACTTCCTGTGTGTGGTTGGACGTGTCCTCTAAGCTTTCGTCTTCTTTGTGTTTGCAGGTCGAAGCGCATCTTTAAGCAGTTAGGGCTGGACGACTTCAGCTCCGTCAACATCCAGGTCCTCGGAGCCGAGGACACGTACGGCACCAACGCTCGCAGAACGGTAACAGGCAAACTCAACAAATACGACACCACACGCCAACTCTGTCCACCACTCGCTGTACTCGGACTCGTTTATGTACTCGAAACGCCGAAGACGACACAGCAAAAGTTAAAGATGAGTTTGATAAAAGAGTTCTGACCACAATAATCCTCCATCCTCAGGTCAGGGTCAGACTTAATCTTGTGTCACGCCTCCCTGTTTGACACAAACTCTCTCTCCTAACAGAACCGGGTCGAGGTGGGAGTTAATCCTGTTTCACGCCTCGAACCTCTCACACAGCTCTTTGTTTCTCTTCGTTTTAACATTTCTCTCCACGTCTCTGCACCACCTCTCCCTCCTCCTCCTGAGTTAAACAGAACAGAATGTACACTTACGCCACATGGAGATATACATATATACTGTATATCATTTATCATCTGGTGTGTGTGTGTGTGTGTGTGTGTTCAGGACTCCAGAGAGGCAGTCCTCTGGATGGCCGTCCACCACAAACAGAAGAAAGCTCTTGAAGTCTTCTCCAGAGAAATCGCGTCTGCAGGGACCGGCATGGGTACGATGTAGCATTCAGCGTAACGACAGAAAGTTATCACACTCTGGTGCCTACATTACCCACAATGCTACTCAACGCCAACAGCTGGATAGACAAGTTTCTAGCTTGTGGAGCAGCTACAGACGGCCAACTCCACAAACTACGGCTCGTTTACATCCATCGAGTAAATGGCTCGGTAAATTGGTAAATTGGTAAATTGCCCCCTGACGGTTCTTTGAAGCAGATTTAGTAAATATCCAGCAGCAGTCAGCCCAGCTCAGTCACTCTCTCCTTTTCTCTTCTTAGCTTCCTCCGTCAACCTGTTTTGGTGGTGGTATTAACACTAACACTGCCTGCTAACAAACCAAGCTAACAGGAGCTAACAGCAGCTACAGTTGTCAGCAGTTTACTTCAAGTGTTGATTTAATGCAGATAAGGTCAGAAATATTTCGGCATGTTCTTCCCGTCACGCAGAGTAAAGTGGGAGTTATTCTTTGGCCGGCTGCCGGCTGTGTGCTGCTGCAGATAAGGAGGGTCGTGACCTCCTGAACCAGATTTGGATTTTTGTTTATGGTGACAAGTTCAGTCGTACCACACACTCAGCCTGAACTCTGCGTGACTCCTGGGAGGCTGCTGATTCATGCTGTCAGTGTTGTTGAACTGTAGGAGAGCTGAACTCAGACCAGCTGCTACACCTGCTCAGACCACAGATACTTTTTATTTTCTGTGCTGTGCTTCACCTCTTCTCTCACCGCTTCTCTCTCCTCTTTTCCACACAGCTCCTGGGCTGACCGGCATCGTCGGCGGGCGACCCAGAGTGTGAGTAATTCTCGTGCAGCGACTAATGCGAGTGTCGCAGGTGTCAGTCCTCTAAACATCTGGAGAACAGCTGTCAGATCGCGTCTTGTTTTCATGTCTTCGTTCTCTCTGCTGGTTCCAGATCTCCTGTCCTGAAGCCGTTTTTCTTCTTACAACCCAAATCTGAGCTGAAGGTGAGTTCTCAACAGTTTTTATGGAACTTGGACGAGTTACAGAATCCAAAAACTCAACCAAGAATGTTGTGTCTGGGTTTCATTAGCTTTAAACTGTGGATGTATGGAGAGAACTGGATACAGCAATGGATGAATGTAATCCCCCAAAACGTGTTAAATATAGTGCAGCACGCAGAGTTTTAACCTTTTTAATCAGCAGTTTTCATGTTTATGTTTTCGATGACATTGATTGAACTTCAGATGATTTTCTGTCCTCCTGCAATCATTTGCTGTTGACGTCACTGCAGGTGGATCTTCACGTCGCTGGAAACCTGGTGGAGTCTCTTGTGGAGTCGGGCACAGACACACCTGAGCAGGAAGACCCTCCTGCCTCAACAGAGGACGTACCTGACA
This sequence comes from Nibea coibor, assembly GCA_023373845.1. Classification (NCBI taxonomy): domain Eukaryota; kingdom Metazoa; phylum Chordata; class Actinopteri; family Sciaenidae; genus Nibea; species Nibea coibor. Next base: position 640,162 of record CM041729.1, read on the forward strand.
GAGGTAACCAAACTTCACACCTGAGAGAGTCACTTAACCTGTTTGGATTAGTTTCATCAGTCTGTGGTTACCTGCAAGCCTTTTCAAGGATCCTTGAGTGGGTTCTAAGGACTCAGATTGGCTTAAAGGGTCACAGAGGTTTATAAGGGAAGCACAAATGGTCATTGAGGGTTCTTGTCAGAACTTGAAAGATCTTTTAATGAGGTTCCAGGGGTCCTTGAAGAGTTTTCTGGAGGTCTTGAGGAGGTACTAGAGGTCCTTGACAGGGTTACGATGGAGTATGGGCTCGACTGGTTCCAGCGGACCTCAAGGGGACTCAAATCGTCCTTGTGTCGGCTGTGGGAATTCATGAAGTGTTTCCAGGTGTCCTTGGGAGGGTTCAGCGGGGCTTGAATGGTTCTTTAGGGGCTCTGTGGGTCACACAAATAGTCCCTGACAGGGCATGAATGGTGCTTTAAGGGTGGTTACAAGTGGTTGCCAGGTGGTTGCAAGTGGTTGTCATGGCAACTGCATTAGTTGTGTCCGTGCCCCTGATTGGCTAATCGTTGGATCCTTGAATACTTCTTCAGGAAACACTGAAACGTCCGTAAGCGGGCAGAAGTCGCACGGCTTCAGTCCTGGACCAAACAATGATTTTATTGTTGTAGACAAATCAGATCGTCCTGATGGTTCGGCGTCATGAAACTCAAAAGATTCATATTGTCGTTTTTTAGCTTTGGCGTGCAATCACGTGAGCAGCACCAACAACCAATAGGGATTCTCTGTGATGCATAGGAGAGGCGCAGATGAATTTCAGGGCTCTTGAGGGGACTTGAATGATCTTGAATAGTTTTTTGGAGTTCCTAAAGTATCCGTCTTTAGGTGTGATTCCACATGTACGGTCAGCATACGAATGAATGAATGAATGAATAATTGTTATTAACAGATGATAGACGCTTCTATATCAGGTCTGCTGCTGCAGTTACTGATGTCTGCCTGTCGAGGGCGACGTCTTTCCACGTCAATGCTCATCTCCAATGAAAACACAGAAAGTAAAATCCACCTCACACCCTGTCCGCCCTCGTTAACACACCAAAGACGTAAAACTCCTCCAAAGTGTGTGTGTGTTGTCGTGACGATCTGAATCGTGTTTCTCCTGAGAAGTACAAGCTGTGCCACATTTCATCCTTTCACTAACGCCGCATTCACACGCTACTGCACAACCCCCACATACAAAATACTGAATGCACACACTCTTTTAGCTGGCTCACACACACACACACACTCTGACATTCCAGGCTGAAAACAGGAAAGCCTCTCCAATCACAAAAACCAAACTGAGAGAATAAAAACATTCAAATGAAGGAAGGAACAAAAAAACACGGAGCTGCTGCTTTTAATATTTATTCACCTGTTTTCACTTAAAAAAGTCTGTGACCGTCAGGAAAAACACTTTGAATGAGACAAAGAGTTTGAAAATGAACGGACAGAGGAAGTCCAGCGCTCAGTGTCTGTGTGACTGTAATTCATCCCTGCTGGTATTAGACACACTCACACAGACACACACACACTCTGATGTCTGAATGAACTGACACACTGACACGACAGGAAGAGTAACTCCGTGAATCCTGCGAGACGAAGGCAGCGCGCTCAGACAACAGAGAAACTTTATGTGCATAAATACACTTTGACCAAACGGTGGTAAAATATTAAAATAAGAATCGTCGTAAAACTTTGACCTACTTTTTCTTTAAGCACATAAAAACCACGATGGTAACACAGCTGCAGCTTTTTAGGTGTTTTGGTGTTGAATTCACTTCATACACGGAAAAATCAGCACAACCTGAAATCAAACTTCTAAATTAAATAATACATGAAGAAAAAGCACAAATACACATTTTAATAAACAGACAAACCAACCTGAATGTAAACACACCAACCAAACATTTCCCACGTTGATATTTTAATATAATTTCCTAGTTTCACTTAAAATGTTTCAAACAGTCGGTGCAAGTCAAGAACCAAAAGCAGCCTCGGGTCACCTGCTGTACAGCACAGGTAACATTTGAACATCAGGAGAAACGGTTGCAGTTAGTGGTCAGACCTGAACACGACCATCACACGTACAGTGAAAATGCTTCCAGTCCTGGAGTGAGAGCGAGCTTTGCATGAGAATAACACGAGGCCACCCGGAGCGGAAATCAAACAACATTAAAAGAAACCTGACTCTGTGTTTGCTTCTGTGTCTCATCGCCGTGAGCTCAGCCAAACAAACGCGTCTGAAGGCCGTTTTTGGTTTTCTGGTCTTTGTCCAGAGCTGCCCAGCGGACGCCACAGCTACAGACTGGAGGAGCTGGCCTACACGAGGAGCGGAGACAAAGGAGACTCGGCCAACATCGGTGAGGAAACACTGCAGAAAGCTCGCTGAGGTCCACCAGGACGTCACGGTTACATTTTAACAATGCAAAATAACTTACTGAGGTGCTCAGAGTCTCAAACTAAAATCAAAGTGTCTTAAACGCTCATGTCTTCCTGTTAAATATGAATTATTATAATTAACACTTCCTGTTTAATAACAGCCCTACACACACCTAACACAGGAAGTGAAGCAGCATTTCATGTCATAAATTAAAGACGTCTCGTCTTCTTCTTTCTCTAGGAGTCATAGCTCGTCATCCCCTCTTCTTCCCCTACCTGAAGAAACACCTGACTTCTTCTGTGGTGGAGGAATACTTCTCCCACCTCATTCAGCCGGGGGTGAACAACGCGGTCAGACGGTGAGAGTGTGAGAAAGAAGAAGGACGTTTGAGAGTTTTGATTGGGTAACCAAAGCTATGACACCAGACAGATCTTAGAGAAGGTCTGATCTGCTGTCAGTCCACAGTATGTCTGTCGATGTGAGCTCACCTCATTACTGACGTTTGCTCCAGTACTTTGTGTTTTTAGGTACATTACTTATTTAAGTGTACTTTGGTGTCGTTGCACTTGTTGTCTTGTTTGGCTGATAGCAAAGTTGTCGACTTGACACTGGAGGTGACAAATCTTCAAGTATCTTCTTAGAATGTGACACATCAGCAGATCTGGAATATGTCATTGTTTAATGACATTATCTGGGTTTTTCCTGACTTGTGAAATCGGCTTTGGTCAGGTTTGAATGCATCGAAACTGTGAAATAGGAAGTGGTTGTTCTTGTATGTGCACATCGCACTTGAAGCACTTGAACTCCTCCACCCAGCATTCAGAGATTTCAACAGAACACACACACACACACACACACACACACACACAAACTCACACACACACACAAACTCACACAAACACTGAGCAAGCAGCAGCAGCGATTAGCGGCTGTGGTCGGTGTAATCGCTGTCAGACTACAGCCTTCAGCAACTAGACACAGCAGAGCAAAAACAAGACGCACAATCAGATATTAGTCACGACCGAAGGTTAGCACGATATTCCAACTGCAGAGAAACCGCACGGACCTCCTCCACGTTTGTTTTCTTCGTTTATCTGTTGAGCACGACAGTACGACTCCTCGTCTGAAACTCTTTAAATTCCGAGGTCACAGCAGCTAAAATTCTCCCGTGTTTTTCATAGCTGACATATTTTAAACTCATTCCTGATTGACCAAACGTTTATCTCTTCGAGATGCACCATCTTTTCATTCATTGAAAACTCACAGTTGCTGTTTAATATCAGTCCATTGATAATGCATGTAATGGACGTAATCGGCAACCTGTTGCAGCAACTTCCCAGAGTTTAGTTTGTTGCACTGAAGACTTGTTGATCTAAAAAACCAAAAAACTTCTGATTAAACTTTGACTTAAAAAACATTAGCCAACACAGAGAACAGTTGTTTGTTAAATTGCAGAGCTTTCTGCCTGTTTAATCACATGATGTCTAACAGCTGTTTGCTGTGTCGTGTCCACGAGCATGACTAGAGGGAATCTGGCAACATCTTAACCATGTTACTGACTCTGTTTTCAACCCCACAAATGCCACACTGACAAAGATTTAACAGAGTGCTGAAGACACTGAAGGACGGCTGTGGTTCAAACCATCATACTGAAGTCAGGAGAGAACCCACAACAGACTGAGAGAAACCAGGAACACGACTTCCACTGAAAACACCATAAACATTACTGACTGTCATAACCCGCCTCCGAGGTAATCGGCCCGCTATGGCGCAGCGGCGTAGACACAAAAGAAGCTGAAAGGTTTGAAGTTGTAACATCCGGAGGCCGTGGAAGCTTCAGTTTGTCTGCAAACAAACGTATTGATTCTTTTAAGTGCCGTCGGACAAAGACGAACTTTTCTGCAAGGTCACACGAGGCAGCTGGTGGAAGGAGAAAAGAAAAGATGATGGAATTTGTCTTGGTGTCATTGGTTCATGACAAACATTCTCTACAGATGTAAGAAAGATAAAGAAAACTAAAAGTTATATATGTACTCAATATGTCACAGTATGTTTTATTTCCTGAAATGTGAATAATTCCTGTGAAGCGAGGCGGCGTTTTATTTGTCGTAAACTAAAGATTCGATATCTGTCATCAGGATTCACTGTCCTGGCAACACCGATGTCTCAAGGCAATCTATCAACTTGCAGTCGAGATATTTCAGTTTGAAAGTTGTTAAACACGGCGTGCGTTCCCAAAGATGATGTTGAACTGTAGGCTCTGCGGTGAACCAGCAGAGGAGCTGCAGGTGTTTAACGTACAGGTACGACGGAGGATTATGGGAACTGGTCGAACACGTGCAAAGACGGCAGACATGTTTGAGCGATGACTAAGCACGCGGCGCTGTTAGCGATTAGCGTAATGAAGAGTTGGCGGCTGTAAAGCTCGCTGACCTGCGTCTCCTCTCACACCCTGAAACGCCTCCCTGCCGCCACAGACGCTTCATTAGTGCACCTCCAATGCTCGTTAAACCTGCGGGAGGCCCAGACACTCACACACACGCACATTTAACTGCTTACAGACACACACACACACACAGACGTTTAACAACTTACAGACACACACACTTACTGGTTTAGCATATGAACCCCCAAACACACACTTTCACTCAACACAGCATGTTTCCATCACGGACGTTACATAACTAGAAACCGCTAACATTAACCCAGATTAAATTGAATCATTAGACTTTATGGGGACGTCCCCAGAAGGACAGCGAGTCCCCGCAACTATGTAAACATGTTTATGTCCCCACAACGTCATTAAACACGCCCACACACACATGCATGCTGACCAAACACGGTTAACCGTCACACACACATTCATGTTAATGGGTGATTGTGTGCAGTAAACCACCAAACTCACATATGGTGCCAGGCTGTGCTGGCAGGCCTCCTCCCCCTCCTGTGTGTGTGTGTGTGTGTGTGTGTGTGTGTGTGTGTGTGCCTGCATTGCCGTGGTTAGTGGGTTTTTTTTTTTAATGTGTGTGTGTGTGTGTGTGTGCCTGCATTGCCGTGGTTAGTGGGTTTTTTTTTTTAATGTGTGTGTGTGTGTGTGTGTGTGTGGTTTGTAGATACACTCTGCCAGGGATCCACGGCCTCAACTTTGTCCTCCAGAGTTCACTCGGAGGGGGAGGGGTGGCGTCTCTACGCAGCGACCCCCAGGTAACATAACACACACACACGCACACACACACACACACTGACACACTCTTTTTTATTTAGGGAGCTTTTGGGGACCCTGATCTCGCAGTGTATTCACACAGACCGACAGGTTCTTTTGTTTCCTTCCTGCCATAACAGGAAGGAAAGAACATTTTTCGCGTGAGTAGCTTGGATACAGGAAATGCTCGTGTTGCAGCCGCAGGTACAAAACAACAATACAGGCGCGCACTGTGTGAATATACACGTGCTATATATAAAGATATATATATTCACAGCATAAACAGATCATTAAAGTCTGTGTAAGGAAACATTTAGAGAACAGAAATAAAGAAACTCTGAACAGTAACTTGTGCAAACTAAACTTTGTGTAATCTTGGTCAGAGAGTTATGTCTCATCCACCATCAGCTAACAGTCGAAGAGGATACGCAGCCAGTCGTACAAACTGGACAAGTTGATGTTATGAGAGAGTTTGTTCTACCTGTTGTTCTACCTGGTGTTCTACCTTCCAGCGAGCAGTTCTTCTCCACAACATGCTAACCTGTTAGCTCATAGCTCTGATCGATAGTTTTGATGTCGGCTTGCAGAGACGTGACAGTCGATCTGTCTATCGCAGCAACGTTTGGCCTCATGTTGCTTCAGTAGATAGACAGTGCACAGATTGAAGACCGGTGTTTACTGGGTTTCATTCCCTGCTCAGCTGTCGTCCCTCACACACCCACACACTCTTTCTTAACTCCACGAAAGCTTCTTCCTCTTTCTAACGTCTCTTTCATCACCTGCGATTCCAGTCGACAGTCCAAACTCTGCAGCACGCTTTGAGGAAGTTGAGCTTTAGATATTGGGTCACAGACGTGCAGGCTCACAGACATCAGGCATCACTTTGGTATATATGTGTTTATATAACAACATTATACTTATACATTATACTGGACTGCATGTACGTCACAGATTCATGGAACATTTAAAACCCAACAACACACAAAATATTAAGAGCGACTGAACAGAATGAAACCACCGTCCTTCAACACTCTCCTTTTTGTTCTCCTCCTGCTCCTCCTCCTCCTCCTCCTGCTCCTCCTGCTCCTCCTGCTCCTCCATCTCTTGTTCAGACGCTCCTGTAAAGTTTTTTACCGCCTTGCTGAAATCCACAGCACATCAAAGAAACACACTCAGAATGTGCGAACACACACACACACACACACACACACACACACTCTCTCGTTGGGCTCTGAGCTGTAGAAACGTGTAAATTCAGACACGTTAAGATGGAGACATGAGCGTGTTCTGCTGTCGTTTTAACGCCTTCCTCTCGTTCCTCAGGGTAAAGCGTACGGTCAGATGCTGCTGGACTTGAAGCTGAGCGGATTACCCGACCTCAAATCGCTGGTGGACTAAAAGAAGGAGTGAGACAAGTTACCGAGCAGAGCTGTGAGAAACCTGAAGAACACGAGCTTACAGCAGCATTAAACTTCTATTCAGATTCACCCAAACCTGCCATCGTGAGATTCACAGGAGTTTACACTACAGACAAAAGGAGAGCTGTCGAGTAAAACACGCGTCCTTAATATAAGTAGACTTCAGGGTTCAACACGGGTCCTGGAAAACGTGCCTCGTTAAAGACATGATTAGTATTAAAGGGTTAAAATCCGATGTGATTAATTCATTCAGATTCATTAGAGGCGTTAATAATGCCTGTAGACTTGACTTTGAATCACACGTCCGTCGGCTGTAGGCGCCTAACGCTCTGTGTTATTTGTGTTTGTTTAATATAAGTTAAGATCTCACTATTTCAACAGTTAGTCGTTTGAACAGCAGCATCGATGCTGATCGGCTCCTCACAGGAGATAATAATGAAAGTACTGTTCCTGGATTTGGTCAGTAAGATATGTCCCAGAAAAACAGTGAAACCTGCAGAGCACAGGCTTTATTATCTCACATGTTTTGGACCCAGGTGTCAGCAGATTCTGAATGCTGCACCTAAAACCCAAACATGAACTTGAAGAAGCTTCTGTGAGCTCGAGAATGGCAGGCGAAGACGGAGAGAGGTTTTCTGTCCTGCAAGCTCAGACTAGTTGTGGTTCAAATGAACATTTCTGGGGGTAAATGTGCACGCTGTCATCACAATCTGGACTTGAGCACCACGCCATCTTCAGGCGAGCCGCCCCTGACCTCCAGAGAAGCCGTGGTGGTGGCTCGGGTTTCCCTCGGAGGGTAAACAGAGTATCCACCATGGCGGACGTGGGAGAGGCAACCTCGCAGGCCTCAGGTCGAACGGGCACGCCGCCTGTTTTTTAGCTCGTTCACCTCGACACGACCCGGCTCCGATGTTCGCTGCCCCGCAGGAATGCGTGCCTCCTTCCACCAAACTGACTCTCTGGCTTCCAGTCTGTTTATCCATAATTGCAAACAGACCGAAAGCCGCAGTCGGAGTCACTCCACAGCTTCCGTCGTGGCTGAAAACTCATCTCACCCACCTCCTCTGAATCACATCGCCCCCTCCTCATGCTGCTGCAGCCGAACAAGAAGAAATACCTTTTCAGCTCTTTCTTCTCCTTCTCTTTGCTCGGAGGGAAAATGTCCAGCCACCGTTGTTCCGACCCTCGACTCTGACCTCTTTGGGAATCTGGTGATTTTGGTGTTTAATCTTATTTTCTGTGAGCCCCTGCTAAATGTCTACAGTGTTCAACTAAAGCTCTTTCCTCAAAGAGTCCAAACACAGAAAAGAACCACATTAGACAGTCTGCCCCAAACAAAAACTAAACAATGCTCTTCTAAACAGACGTACAAAGAGTTTTACACACAATAACAACATAATAAATGACAGCATACAAATCCCTCCACACATGAATTGAAAGCAGAGTTGCATGATTATAAATCAGACCAATCAAAAGGGGAACTCACACGGGAAAAATAAAACTCGCGCAGCTTTTCTTCGGGATGACGCTGAAGTGGTCAGATTCTCAGAGTGAAGTGTTAAAATCAAAGCCGCTCGTTTCCTGTTTTCACGAAACCTCATTAAAACCTCGGTGTCACAACTGAACATGGAAATGTGGGAAAAAAGCTTTCCCATCTTATTGATGCAGAAACAGCTGCGAAGGCTTCACATCTGTCCAGCATATTGCCGCTTCCCAAAACTCCCACCCTGTGAAATATTGGCAACGCTGTGTGTTAATTATTCTGAGGAACTCTGTCCAACTCTTCCTTCACTCAACCCCCAAAATAACAGTGTTTGATGTTTTCCCAAAAAACTTCATGTAGCCTTGAGTGTGTCGAAAACAGGATTTCTAAACGATGTTTGGTCATTAAGTTGAGCATGTTTTAGTGATTTTGGCTGCTCTCTCTGAGACAGGTATCAGACTTTCCTCAACTAATATTTAGACGTAAATTCAGGCGTTTAATGTCCGTCCAGCCTCTTGACATCTGTGGCATCCTGCTTATGATCATACGTGTAATAAAACATTTATTTGACATTACTTGAAAATATGACATATGTCCAGTAGACTTGTAGTCCATGTTCAAAGCACAGATCAAAGCAGGGAAATGAGAAATATAAATTAGCTTCAATATATAAAAAAGAGAAGAAATCGATGTAATACAAACGTAGCTCACTCCATGGAAGAGGTTTTGTTGCGGTACTCGTGTCAGTCCATCCGGTAGATATTTTACTCTGTTTGCCAAAAGGTCCGAGCAGGGAGCCTTGTGGAACGCCACCAACAGAACAACCAATCAAATTCATTTGTTAGTTTAGTTTTGTTGTTTTGAGGCACTGAAGACAACAAAGTGCCAAATATCAGTCAACAGGTGAAACATGCTGATACTGTAACGTGACGTACACTCGTGCCTTACTTACTCTTTTAGCCACTGAACCAACCTCGCTGTGTTGGTTTCATGAACGAAGCACCACTCGAGTTTTTCTAAATCAGAGATGACTCGAAATGCAACACGCCAGCAGCCGACGCTCACTTCTGCCTTCTCGTATACTTTTTAAAATTCATATAACAGTTTGATTCTTTTGTTTTCTACACATGCAAAAATCACTGAATGCATTTAAACAGCGAGCTGCTTTCTGTTCCACTTTGTAGATACTAAACCGAAATGAGATTAAAAATATTTTTGTGGACAGAGCTTCTGTGTGTGTGTGTGTGTGTGTGTGTGTGTGCCAGACCAGTAAAATGTCTCACAGGAAGTCAAGCAGAAGACGGTGTCGATAGCAAGAACACTGAAACCACAACACACACACAACCTGTGTGTGTGTGTGTGTGTGTGTGTGTGTCCCCTTAACATAGATCCGTACAGTTTAGACTTTAGAGGGAGGAAATGACTTGTGTGACACTTGATTCCAACCAAAGCACTGCAGTTAGTGCGCAGGTTGTTTTATTCCTCTGAGCTTTGTGCGGCAAGAACCAACATCGTGCTCAGTTTTAATTTCATTTTCATCCAGTGAGGTCAAAGTTACGCGTCTACACGCTAACATGCATGTCGTTGTTGGGACAAACCAGCAGCAGCGATACAAAAACCCGAGAGAGAGAGAGAGAGAGCGAGCAGTGGCTGAGTGACAGAGACAATGAATGAGGGACAGATACACAGCACAGCTCTGCAGGAATTCGCCACAGCGCCTGATCTGGTCTGAACAGGAAGCTGCCAGCAGCAGGAGGCGTCGACGGCAACGAGACAGAAACCAGGGTGTGTGCAAATGTACTTATATTTCTTACATTAAGGGGACTCCACCAGGTGTCCCCTTAATGTAAATCAGACGTGCACTGGAATTTAAAACTTTATTTATTCTGAGAGAGATTGAAGCAAAAAGTTGTCACCTGTTAATCTGTCCTGAAATTTCCTGTATCATAAAAATAAATCTGAAGTCTCTGCATGAACAGCGTCAGCATCATGACAGACTGAAGATGATTAACATTCATCACATGTGGACAGCATGGGAACAAGTGTGTGTGTGTGTGTGTGTTCATTAATCAGCATGAGCGCTGCGTGTCGCCCGTTGAATCGTCCGTCATGACGCTGTCGCCTTTGTGCTGCTCAGGCTGATGGACGGCGAGCTGAAACGACACATTCACAGCCCGTCTCGCTGTCTGTCGCGGGAGATAAAGGGAGACGAATGACTCGTCGTCCGTCATTATTCTTTTCTTTTTGTGCTGCAGACAGACTCACAAAGACTGTACGTCCCTCGCTAACGCAGCTGTAATGAATTATCGCTTCATCTCTCTGTCTTCATGTTTCTTTTAACGTACGTGAACGTTACAGACAAACGGGTCAGTCATTAATAACCTGCAGAGATGTGAGGGAGGGTTCACACACTGTGAATAAGGAGCCTCGGTCCTCTGCTGTAACATTAGACTGATGTCGATGAAGCGACTGAAGTCAAAGTTTCCTGTCACATTAGAGATAAAAAGCACAAATATCATAGAAATCATGATTTGGAGTAAAAGTATGTGAGTTCATCTGTAATGTGACACCACCAACACAGCATGCCGGGACCATCTCAAGGTTCTGTTGGTTCTGTTGGTTCCTCGCTCTCTGCTCTCTGAATGTCTCTCAGGTATCTCCACATGGATGAAGGAACATCACCTGAACTGCTGCTCCTCCCAGACAAACCTACAGCACACCACCACCTCCACACCAACACCCACTCTGTCTGTCTGCCAGGGTGGCGAGCCGTCACCTCAACACTGACGGCCTCCAGGCTGCACAGTGGAACTCTTCGATATGGAGCTCCTCCGTCTACCTGCAGCAGCCCACGCTGAGCTCAGGTCTCTTCACAGACCTCCAGCTCTTCAGAGCGGACCTCCTCTGACCTGTACTTACTGCTGCACTGTGCCAGGACTGTTTCTCTTGTGGTTAAATGACGACGCGTCGCTGCACAGAGGTCTGATGTTTCCTGCAGACGTCGACAAACGAAGCACGGACTGAGGATTTAACGCGGAGACAAAGAGCTGCATTGACCAGCTGATGATGGATGCTAATTTAGTTTTTGTTTGTAATAAACTGCAGGTTTTAAGTCCCACATCTCCTCCCACAAACCTGCTGGAGAGCATTAACACACACTCACACACACACACACACACACACACACTCGTCACTCAGCTTCATTCACCTTTTTACTGCCGCTCAGTCGGGGTCACATCAACACACATTCAGCAGCCAAACCTCATCTTTCTACAGTCATTCAACACCAGGCAGGCAGGGGGGAGGTGTGTGTGTGTGTGTGTGTGTGTTTCCATAATCTACCCTTAATCCCCCATAATCCTCTTCTTCTTCTTTTAAAGGAAACTTGAAGAAAAAGCAGGAGGATGAATGAGTGAGTGACACAAATGAGAAGCAGCTTCGACCCTTTAGTGAAACAACCCAGTGAAATTACCCATCATGCTCAGGGTGTGGCGTCCGTCCAGCAGCATTCAGACACTTTTGGACGACTTTAAAGATGTTGATGATGGAGGAACAACGAACAGTGCTTCAAATCCTGGGAAAAGTCTCTTCTCAGAGACTACGTCCAGGTTTTAGACAGTCTGTAGGACGTCTCAGAGACTACGTCCAGGTTTTAGACAGTCTGTAGGACGTCTCAGAGACTACGTCCAGGTGTACGTCCAGGTTTTAGACAGTCTGTAGGACGTCTCAGAGACTACGTCCAGGTTTTAGACAGTCTGCGAGGACGTCTCAGAGACTACGTCCAGGTTTTAGACAGTCTGCGGGACGTCTCAGAGACTACGTCCAGGTTTTAGACAGTCTGCGAGGATGTCACAGAGACTACGTCCAGGTTTTAGACAGTCTGCAAGGACGTCTCAGAGACTACGTCCAGGTTTTAGACAGTCTGTAGGACGTCTCAGAGACTACGTCCAGGTTTTAGACAGTCTGTAGGACGTCTCAGAGACTACGTCCAGGTTTTAGACAGTCTGTAGGACGTCTCAGAGACTACGTCCAGGTTTTAGACAGTCTGCGAGGACGTCTCAGAGACTACGTCCAGGTTTTAGACAGTCTGCAGGACGTCACAGAGACTACGTCCAGGTTTTAGACAGTCTGTAGGACGTCTCAGAGACTACGTCCAGGTTTTAGACAGTCTGTAGGACGTCTCAGAGACTACGTCCAGGTTTTAGACAGTCTGTAGGACGTCTCAGAGACTACGTCCAGGTTTTAGACAGTCTGCGAGGACGTCTCAGAGACTACGTCCAGGTTTTAGACAGTCTGCGGGACGTCTCAGAGACTACGTCCAGGTTTTAGACAGTCTGCGAGGATGTCACAGAGACTACGTCCAGGTTTTAGACAGTCTGCAAGGACGTCTCAGAGACTACGTCCAGGTTTTAGACAGTCTGCGGGGACGTCACAGAGACTATGTCCAGGTTTTAGACAGTCTGCTGGGACGTCACAGAGACTACGTCCAGGTTTTAGACAGTCTGCGGGGACGTCACAGAGAAATGACATGTGGAGCAGGTTACCCACAATGCAACAGGAGCAGCATTTCTTAGAGCTGAGCGTCTGCAGAGTCATTCTGTTTATATAACAGGAGCTGAAGTGTGTGTGTGTGTGTGTGTGTGTGTGTGTGTGTGTGTGTGTGTGAAACCATTTGGTGGTTTTGACCTCAGCATTGCTCCGTTTGAGTGTCAACCACTCGCTGCAGAGTTCCCATGATGCTCCACACTCACGTCTGTGTGTGTGTGTGTGTGTGTGTGTGAGACATTTGCTGTGGTGGAAATTGTGAGTACATTTGGTCGGCTTTGTAGTGGAAACACTGTGTGTGTGTGTGTGTGTGTGTGTGTGTGTGTGAGGGCTGGTTTCAGAGCTCAGGTTGTCTGACCTGTAAAGTAAACTGCAGCTGCTGTTAGCTAATGTTAGCTCAGTTTGTTGTGCCAGAACAGGAGCTGAATGAGCAGGTAAGTGACATCATCTGTTTGTTGATTAGAAATGTTGCTGCTGTCTCCAGGTTCACTGTCTGTTCTTTATTCACACTGAAGTGAAGAGATTCCTTTGTTTCACTTTCTCTCTCTCTCTCTCTCTGTGTCTGTCTGTCTCTCTCTGTGTGTCTGTCTGTCTCTCTCTGTCTGTCTCTCTCTCTCTCTGTGTCTGTCTCTCTCTCTCTCTCTCTCTCTCTCTCTCTGTGTCTGTCTGTCTGTCTCTCTCTCTCTCTCTCTGTGTCTGTCTCTCTCTCTCTCTCTCTCTCTCTCTCTCTCTGTGTCTGTCTGTCTCTCTCTCTCTCTCTCTCTCTCTCTCCCCATCAGGTCAATTAAAGTGTCTCTCAGCAGCCGTGACGTCACCCGGTCCTCCTCCTCCTTGGTGTCCCTGCAGGAGGAAAACCCTCGTGCAGGGACGGAGAGGAGCAGAGGAGTGGAATCCTGCAGCCAGCAAACATACAAACACTCCTCCTCCTCCTCCTCCTCCTCCTCTTCTTCTTCGGTGGTGCTCCCCGCTCGCAGTCATGCTGGACACGCTCACCTTCCTCCTGGAGAAGCTCTTCCTCCTCGCCCACATCAAGCTGTCCAGCCTGGTGCCTCCTCTGGGCGGAGAGCCGCCGCTCACCAGACGCTGCGACCGGGAAGATTCTCCTGCGCAGCCCGCCGGAGCCCCGCAGAGGTTCCAGCGGGGAGACCTGCTCGAGGTCCCGCGGACTTTATTCACCCACTTCGGCATCTACTTGGGCGACAACCGGGTGGCGCACCTCATCCCGGACATCCTGCCGGTGCTGACCTCCGACACCAGGCAGATCCAGGAGATGGTGACCAACAAGCGGCTGCTGCTCGGGGTGCTCTCAAAGCGTGCAAGCATCCGGGTGGACTCGGTGGAGGATTTCGCGTACGGAGCCGGCATCATGCTGAACGCCATGGACCGGGCGGTGCGCCGGAGCCCGCTGTCCGGAGAGGAGGTGGCCCGGCGGGCGGAGCGCCTGGTCGGCGCAGTGTCCTACAGCCTGCTGTGGAACAACTGCGAGCATTTCGTCACGTACTGCCGCTACGGGACGGCGCAGAGCCTGCAGACTGACAAGGTGAGCGTCTGGGACCGGGTGGCGCCTTTTACGCGCGCGGTGCCAGATTTTACGCGCAGCTTTGAGGGCGGATGCTTTGATGTAGCTTTTACGCGCCGAAGTTAGATTGAAGCGTTCACACCGAGGCACCTTTGAACCGTTTTAACACCGGTGTCACCAGAACCTTACAGTCCAAAGAGCACGCATGACACATCTCAGTCTGGCTCTGTGCGCCTTTACGCACCCCACGAGCTCCTATCCGACTGTGCAGCCTCATAAACTGCACAGAGCTGCTTCTGTTCTGGTTCGAGGTCTGCGGAGGTGTTTTTGTGTCCTGCATCAGGTTTTAAAAAAGTGTTGTGGGGGGAGGATGGAGGAGTGACTGCACTTCTTGTGCCCGGAGGTTTAAACTGTGGAAAGAAAGAACCTCAAACCAAAAGTAGATCATAATAACAGGCTGAGTAACGAATACATGATGAGGAAAACCACGAATCTGAAGCAAACGTTCAAAAATCTTCAAAAAAGAAAAAAAGTACAAAAAAAAAACATTTAATTTTTCAGCCTCACCTGTTAAAAAAGTCTAAGTTTGAGTGTCGAGGTCTGAAAGGTGAAACTCAAACTCAAAGGTCGACTCCACCTGAGTGCTTCAGCATGCTTTAAAAAAAACGACAGGAAAATCTGGGTCGGCTCCTCGGAAAAGTCCTGAGAACAAGAGCTGCATTCAGCCCGGAGCCAGAAACCAAGGAGCCAGTCCAGACTGATGATGATGGAGGAGGAGGAGGAGGCGGAGGCGGCGGCTCAGAGTTTTCCAGAGTCTCCAAAGTTGGAAAAATCTTTGTAATTATTCGGTGGATTGAAGATGTTTTCATCCAGATGTTTCACAATAGAAGCTGTCTAACTGAGGCTTCAGTGTGAAGCAGCAGCAGCAGTGGACGTGTTCGTTCATCCAGCTGATCGATTACACGCTGTCAGTCCATATTTATTTGACTCTAACACAGGGGTGGTGGTGGGGGTGGTGGTGGTGGTGGAGTCCGCCATAATGTCAACATGATCAGAGACGGGGGGGAGGGGACAGCCCGTGGTGCAGCAGATCGAGTTTCACTTCCTGTAATTGCTAACTGGAGCCGAGCCTGCATCTCTTCCAGGTTCATTAAAGGAGAGGGAGGCCCGGGGGTCAACAGGAGCTCCTGCAGGGGTGAGGGGGCCTAGAGGGGCCCCACTGTTGGACAAACAAAGGTTCTTTTACTTGAAGTCGGTCATCCTCGTTCTCTGAGCAGCGCTCACACGGCGACCAGTTTTTCACCTGGTCGGCGTGCAGAGTTTGAGGATTTCGAGTCCGGGACGTTTCAGTGGAAGACCTCGAGTCAGAGTCAGCTGACCCGGACCAGATACGGCTCTGCTGTGTTACTATAAATGAATATAAATATAAATATCTGATTTCTTTGAACAAACTGTGTCAATATGAAATCACAGCACGTAAACATTTTTAACATCAGCTAACTTAATAAAAACAAGTTAAAACCTCAGACCTTCAGATAACAGAGATGTTCGACTTCACATGAAACAAACGTCTCTCGTGTTTGAGAAGCTTGAACTGGGAGAACTCAGCTCATTGTTTCTTCTCTTTCAGTTCTGCGAGTGGCTCAAGTCGCTGATCCGGGACCAGCGTAACGTTCTCCTGACGGCGCTCCTCGGACTCCTCTCCATGGTGTGTTTGGGAATATCCTCCAGCACGGCCCTGCCCGCCCTCCTCGTCCCCTTCACCCTGTGGATGGCCAGCTAGGAGCTCCGACCGGACGAATGCCTGAGCCTCAAACGAGCCGCCGCCATGTTGGAAGACGACTGACATAAAGGAAGTAGTCGTCTGCAAACAAGTTTATACATTAATGACTGTGGTACTACATTTCATTGCTAATAACACCGTAGGGACTGAACTTTGACAGTAGAAGAAGAAAAGGGAGCCCAAACTTCACCGAGTACCACCCGGACTGTCTGACTGACAGGTTTGTGAGGTGACGAGCGCTTAGCAACAGAAACAGTTTGAGGCGACGAAGAGACCAAAGATCACCGAATATTGCTGCGTTTCACTGCTTTTATTTTGAAGGAGTTACTGAGGAAGTAATGTGAATGATGCTTTTGTGCATTTGTTGTCTTCCAATATGATCGAGCGTAACTTCTAACCTTTTCTCACAGCGAGGACAGATCAGCGAACTCACCATGAAAACATTCATTTCAGTCAGTGTTGGATCACTCTCCATCCAAGGACGGATCTATTTGCACAAAACAAACAAACAGCCCTCCACTTCCTGTTGGCGCCCCTCTACTTCCTGTTGGGACCCCTCTGCACTGCAGCCCGGTGAAGCTCTTCATGTAAATATGTGTAGATATCATGGCGACCTGATTGTTCTCTAACAGTCACAAACTTTTGTACAGAATTTATTTTTTATGACGCTGTAACACTTTGTAGAGTTTGAATGTAAATAAAGGAAGTGGAAACAGAGCGGGCGCGTTGAAGCTGAGTCTGTTTAAACTATATTTACTCTATGGACGTAGTCTCTGTGACTCACAGACTGTCTAAAACCTGGACGTAGTCTCCGTGACTCACAGACTGTCTAAAACCTGGACGTAGTCTCCGTGACTCACAGACTGTCTAAAACCTGGACGTAGTCTCTGTGACTCACTGTCTAAAACCTGACTCACAGACAGTCACTAGTTTAACTTGTTTATTTCTTTCAGATGAACATGTGACTTACTTTCTAATCTTCATGTTTTCTTTCATAGTTTTTATTCTCGTCTTTTGTCCTTTGAGTTTCAGAAAGTTCATTTGGTCCCTCTGAGCCTCCGTATGAACGCTCTGCTCTCACAGTGCAGCAGCTCCCTCTGGTGGTCAGTTCATCCAACCTGAACAAATCTGACATCTTTTGGATCTTTATTTAATCTCTGCAGATTAGATCCGCAAAATTACTTATGCGTTAATGTTTAATCGTTTTATATTTTATTTTATTTTATTTTATTTTATTTCGTGTCCTCTTGTTGTCCCGCCTTCGGTGCCGCAGATCGACGTTACTGATTGGCTGAGAGAGACCCGGCGTCCTGTCAATCACAGTAACGGCAGTTACAGTTCGTTAGCGTTAGTTGAAGTAACGTTGTATCAAAGTTACTGGAGCGTTCGTGGGTCAGCAGGTTGAGCGTGCAGACAAAATGTCGGCTGACGGAGCAGGTGAGAGCTACCTGGCTAACGTTAGCATTCAGAGCCGCTAGCTTCAGGTAGCTTCGTGTTAGCGTCACGTTAGCTCTGTTAGCGCTGTTAGCTCGTCTTGTTTGTTTACTTAAACTTTCTAATTTAATAATAATCGTATTTAATAATATATAATAATAGATCGAACATCAGGAGATCTGCTAACATTCAGATAAAGTAAATTAATAAAAATAGCAGATTTGTTGAAGCTAACATCATAAATGTCTTTACATTTAGCAAGTCAGAGTATTTGATGTTAGCTCAGTTTAAACTGAAGTTTGAATAAATTATTTATTCACATTCTGAATTTAAATCATAGAAATGTTAGAGCTAAAGCTAACATTAGCTATCAGCAGCTAACAGACTGAGCTAATGTTAGCTATCAGCAGCTAACAGACTGAGCTAACATTAGCTATCAGCAGCTAACAGACTGAGCTAATGTTAGCTATCAGCAGCTAACAGACTGAGCTAACATTAGCTATCAGCAGCTAACAGACTGAGCTAATGTTAGCTATCAGCAGCTAACAGACTGAGCTAACATTAGCTATCAGCAGCTAACAGACTGAGCTAACATTAGCTATCAGCAGCTAACAGACCGAGCTAACATTAGCTATCAGCAGCTAACAGACCGAGCTAATGTTAGCTATCAGCAGCTAACAGACCGAGCTAACATTATCTATCAGCAGCTAACAGACTGAGCTAATGTTAGCTATCAGCAGCTAACAGACTGAGCTAACATTAGCTATCAGCAGCTAACAGACTGAGCTAACGTTAGCTATCAGCAGCTAACAGACTGAGCTAACGTTAGCTATCAGCAGCTAACAGACTGAGCTAACATTAGCTATCAGCAGCGCTAACATTAAATTTCGATGTTTCTGCTTTGTCACGTGACCTGAACGCCTCGATTGTCGAGGCAGACAGCGACAGGGCGTCGGACGGCGACGCGGAGGGAGCCTCCGGCAGAGTCAGCCCGCTGGTGGGCGTGGCCGAGTTCATCGCGTCCTGCGCCAAGCAGATGGCGCTGCTCGACCTGATGGAGAAGACCGGGTACAACATGGTGCAAGTGAACGGACAGAGAATGTACGGAGGGCCGCCGCCAGGTGAGTAACATCACTGACCAGTCCAGCAGCAGCAGACCCAGCAGCAGCTAATATCACTGACCAGTCCAGCAGCAGTCAGCCCAGCTCGGCGTCTGTCTTTCAGCCTTTTATTTCACCAAGCTCTCACCAACCACTAAAAGTCAGTCCCAGATCCACTCTTGTCCGGCGGCCTCGTTGCTGAGCTGGATGTTTGTGTGTCGTAGGCTGGGAGGGTCCGCCGCCACCGCACGGCTCCGAGGTGTTCGTGGGGAAGATTCCCAGAGACATGTACGAAGACGAGCTGGTCCCGCTGTTCGAGAGAGCCGGCAGATTGTACGAGTTCAGACTGATGATGGAGTTCAGCGGGGAGAACCGCGGCTACGCCTTCGTCATGTACACCAACAGGTAGCTGTCTGCTTCTCTCTGTTCTTACGATAAGGACGTTAACGAGGTCCTAACGGGGTGGGGTCGTGTTGTGGTCCAGAGAAGCGGCTCAGAGAGCCATCCAGATGTTCGACAACCACGAGATCCGTCCGGGGAAGTTCCTCGGAGTGTGCATGAGCCGGAACAACTGCCGCCTCTTCATCGGCTCCATCCCCAAAGACAAGAAGAAGGAGGAGATCATGGAGGAGATGAAGACGGTACGAACATTAAAAGAACATACAACTAACTTCTAATTAACTCATTAAGGGACTTTTTTCTGCCTTAAGACTTCCTGTTCTGGTCTGTAGTAGGAAAACTTGTTCAGGAATCATCAGCATGTTTCTGACATTTCCTCCACCTCTCCTTGTTGGTCAGCTGACAGACGGGGTGGTGGATGTCATCGTGTTTCCGAGCCCCACGGATAAGAGCAAAAACCGAGGCTTCGCCTTCGTCGAGTATGAGACCCACAAAGCTGCAGCCATGGCCAGGAGGAAGCTCATCCCGGGTACGACTCTCTGCGTCCACCTCAAACACGGCTGCATGTTCTGACTCTGGGCCAGTCCCTGAGTTTGTCCAGCAGGGGGAGGTAGAACACAGAGCACAGGCAGACTTCTGGTCCACAGACCAAATAAACCTCATGTCACTGTACAGCATGAGACAAACAAAGAGATCACAGCAGGTGAAGGACCAGAGTTTAGTCCATGAATCCACCTGCACAGTCTCCTGAAGC
The DNA here is from genome assembly GCA_023373845.1 of Nibea coibor. Classification (NCBI taxonomy): domain Eukaryota; kingdom Metazoa; phylum Chordata; class Actinopteri; family Sciaenidae; genus Nibea; species Nibea coibor. The sequence continues at coordinate 660,197 of CM041729.1, forward strand.
ATCATAACGCTCTTTAAATTGAACTTTAACGATTTAAGCTGCGTCACACCTCAGGAACGTTTTTATAGACCTGACCTGAATCTGATCAAGATCAAGCTGCTTTTAGGCTTCAGCAGAGACAGCACAACGTTCCACAGCTCCTTCAGTGCTGGTCAGAGGATCGATGTGACCCACTGGGACTAGAAGAAGTCTGAACGTCACACGCAGAAACTCCTCACTGTGAAACTTTGCCTTCTGTTGACACGTTGAGTTCTAAAGGCCCTGATGTGTTAACAGGGAACTTCCAGCTGTGGGGTCAGTCCATCCAGGTGAACTGGGCCGTGCCTGAGAAAGATGCAGACGAGGAGGTCATGCAGCGCGTCAGAGTCCTTTATGTAAGTAAACGAGTCCAGCGGGTACAAACTTTCTTAAACTCTGGATCACTCCAAGGGCTCAGCTGGGCCTGTCTCTGCAGCCAGAGGTCAGTGAAATATTCAGCAGCTCGCTCAGCTCAGAGGTGAGCAGCGAGGTGCGATCTGAGGGCAACAAATACAAACCCAGAGGCCTCGAGCAGGTTTGTCAGAGGCGGCTGCAGGGAGCCCTGCACCTCACATGACTCTGCTAACAGGCAGTAACTACAGCTGACCACAGATCATCACAGCGAGTTATCAGAGGCGTACTGACACAGATCAGACCTTTATGCTGTTTGTCTGTCCGTGTGCTCTGCAGGTGCGTAACCTGATGCTGAGCACCACTGAAGAAACCCTCCGTCTGGAGTTCTCCCGCTTCAAACCGGGCTCCGTGGAGCGAGTCAAAAAGGTCACCAACTACGCCTTCGTCCACTACCGCTGCCGCGACGACGCCGTGACCGCGCTGAGCCTCATGAACGGAGCGCACATCGATGGGGTCAGCGTGGAGGTGATGCTGGCCAAACCGCCCGGGATCAAAGACGGGGGTATCGCTGGGAGGAGGTCCAACTGCAGGGGGTACCTGGGAAACAACGAAGCAGGAGCAGGAGGAGGAGCAGGAGGGGGGATGGGAGACGCATGTCCTTCACTGAGGTCGATGTCCCACCCTGCACGCCTCGGGAGCCCCTTCTACACTGGAGCAGGTGAGGATTAAAGACTCAAACACATATAACACCATAAAATGATGAGGTCGAGCTCCTCATGAGTAAATTCTCCTCCTTCTTCTCACTCCTTCATGATGCAGAACATGCCTACAGATGTTATCATCTCATACTGCCAGGCTGAGTCTGTCAGTCCTGTCAAACAGCTCCCACAGTCACGATCACAGCCGACCCCCCAAACAGAGTGTGAAGAATGTTTCTGCTCGCACATGAACTCTGATGGAGCTTCATGTTGTTCCAGGCGGGCTCCGCCTGTAACATGCAGGTCTGACACTTTGTCTCATCCATCGAGTCGCTCTCCGTGTCGATAATCATCTGGTGACGAAGTAAAGCTGCAGTTTCCCGCCGCTCGCAGACTTTCTGTGAAAATGAGAAAAGTTTCACGCGCTCACAAATGGACTGTGAAATATTCATGAGAGCAAAGATGTCCTGATATGAGAGACGGTGGAGACGTATAGGAGGTCGATTTGTGAGAAATTAAACATTTATTCTTGGAGTTCATTGCACAGTGGAGGGAAGAGCACTGGGTGGAGGCAGGAAGGGTGGAGAAGGCGAGGAGAGATTGATGGAGACGAGAGGTGGAGGTTTAAGGAGGCGTTTCCGGTCCAGCAGCTGAATGAATTTAAAGCTGTTAGACACACAGAAACCACAATAACCACTGAGTTCAAGTTCATGTGACGGGTTTAAGACGCGCGTCGACAGACACGCGCTCCATAATTAGCATAAGTGGATGTGCTTCATGTATCACGGTGATTACAGCGGCTCAAGTGTTTTGTTTACTGACAGCTAATGAAGAAGGCCACGCTGATGTGACAGGCAGTTCAAGCATGAGCAGCATTTATACACTCCGTTAACGCTCCTTAACAACACGCGTCGCCTCCGATCTCAAACTCTTTCCTGTTTGTTTGTGCCTCGCTCGCAGACGGAGACGCAGAGAGAGAGCGGAGGCGTGACGGTCGGAGCGCAGAGCTGAGTCAGCGGCTCTTAGTGAACACGTCACGGCCGGAGCTGTCGGCTCAGACACAAGTTTAGCGTCTGTCGGTGCACTGAACCACCAACACCCACCTGTCAATCAAAGCGTCCACGCTCTTAACGCTGCATCGTGTGTGTGTGTTTGTTTCTGTGCCGACAGAGGAAGCAGACAGGTGTGTGGTCCCCCTGATCCCGGGCACTCCCCTCTCCCCCACCAGCCTGCAGGCTCTGGATCAGAGTCAGATCGGCTCGGCCGTCAGTCTGCTCGAGCTTTACTGCCGCAAAAACTACTGGTCACCGCCCGAGTACCACCTGTACTCCACACCTGGGCAGGACGGGAAACTGTTGCTCATCTACAAGGTCATCTACACAACACAAGACACGACACACTCACTGCAAATACACACAGATTTATGGATATTATTAAAACAAAGAAACTCAGTCAGTGTGTGTGTGTGTGTGTGTGTGTGCAGGTGGTGATCCCATCAACGCGAAGCACCTTCATGCCCGACAAGCTGTGTGCGCAGCTGGATGACGCCAGAGAGGTGGCTGCACAGACCGCCCTGTGGACCCTGGGTACTGTTCAACACACACACACACACACACACACACACCTGTTTGTCTTCTGTGACCACACTGTCCACTGTTGGAAGGATTACAAGCACACACACACACAGACTCCTTTACACAGACGTGGTCTGCGAGCAGCTCAACATGCTGATACGTCTGAAATCAAATCAGTTCAAACTGCGACGAGTCCCGTTGATTTGAGGAAGCATCGTGAAGCCGCCGTGCTCCGCGGAGCGCTGGTTTCTGTCTCTGATCTGTGCTGGTTGCACAGTCGAAGTCACAGCTCCTGAGTTATGTTGTTTACTGTGCTGCAGAGGCGTCGTAAAGGAAACTGCTGTTGGTACAGTAAATATGAGAGTCTCAGATTTTATGAGCCGTTAATGATGCACCATCCTCACGGTGCCGCACACCGTGCAGCCCTTTAAAACTCTCCTTCTGTCTTCAGACAGGACTGACCGCGTCTCCGCAGCCTCGAGCTGAAGCTGCAGTTATTACATTTGTAGTCTTCATCTGACCTTCATCGTTTATTAAGATTCACATCATTTCCTTTTCCAGTGTTTCACATCGTGCAGAGACACGAGAGATCTCAAACTGGACACACCCAGAGCAAAGTCTGAGGAAAGAGCTGAAGGACTGTTCGACTCTCGTTATGGCGTGGTCGGTCTGGACGCTGTGGCTTTTTAGGCGCTCAGTTCTCGTGATGGCGTGGGAACACATGAAGACTCTGCCTGAATATTGTTGAAATCCGTCTTTCTGATTCAAAGTCTGCACAGTCGTGATCTCAGGCGTGACCTGAACAGTCTAAACCTGTTCTGCAGCCAGCAGGGGGCCATCGAGGTGCTTTGTCTCCAAGCTGGGAGCTGTCACACGTCCGTCTTCATCTAGACTGAAACGTGTCAAATCAATAAATAAATGAGGGTTGGACAGAACAAACCACAGAGACGGGACCGCCACGTTCAGGCTGTCTCTGAACAGAAGGTGCATTTTAACATTTAACAGTTTGTAGAAACTCGTCTTACACTTGTCTTCTGTGGGATATTTGAGTATCTTGTAACACAGCCTGTGTCCTCAAGACGTCCACAAACTTTTACCAACCGCCTCTCGAGGGTTGAAGCTTGAACTGGAAGTAAAAGCCACGCAGAGGAAACCTTTCAGAGCACAAAGAGGTGGAGATCTGTAATGGGAATGTTTTTAATGAACTCAGGCAGCAGGTTGGTGTCTCTGCAGCTCTCTCCTGTCCCTGCGGTCTGAATCAGCGACTCCAAACCAACCCGACGCAATTAAAAATGTGTTTTTTGGAGATGTGACTTTGAAAACGTAACAAGTTGGGGAGTGCCTCGGCTGCTGGAAGTCCGCCCTGTGGTGGCCGCTTTTAATCAAACTCTCTTACACTGCATCCATTTTTTATTATGCTCGCAGCTCCAGAGGGAGCTGAGTATGTCTGCTGGTGATAGAGCTCAACCCACAACCTTCCTCCTCCTCCTGCTCCTCCTCCTCCTGCTCCTCCTCCTCCTGCATTCTGTGTCTTGGTCCTGTTGCTGCAGACTTCAGTCCCTGTAGGATCAGGATGAATCTTAAACGAGTGAATTTACAGGTTAATTAGAAAATGTGATTTTACTGACCAAAAGCTGTTTGAATTATAATTATGGCTGTAAATTAACAGTCAGGTGTGAATGTTTGGCCTGCGCTTCTCCTCTCAGGCTAAATACATTCTGCCCAGCCTGTGAAGGAGCGGCAGCAAGACGAGCTACACCCATCACTGTATTTACAACCTGCGTGAAGCCAACACAGGAAGTGCTAAAACTGAAAGCTGGATCGTCTCAGAGACTACGTCCAGGTTTTAGACAGTCTGCAGGACGTCTCAGAGACTACGTCCAGGTTTTAGACAGTCTGAATGCCACTGCCTGAGAAGACAAGCTGAGGGGAATCAAAGCCCTCCTCTTCCTTGTCTTTTCCACTCTAATCCCTCTCCTCTCCTCTCCTCTCCTCTCCTCTCCTCTCCTCTCCTCTCCTCTCCTCTCCTCTCCTTCTCTCCTCTCCTCTCTCCTTCTCTCCTCTCCTCTCCTCCAGACTCGTCCTTCCTGATTGGAGCATCCTGTGATTCTCCCAGCAGCCCCTCCTCTCCGCTCGCCACCCCCCCCCTTCACCTCCTGCCTGTCTCCTCCTCCTCCCCCGCCGTCCCCCTTCCACCTCTCCTCCCTGTCGTTTCTGACCACGCTCACTCCTCCTCCCTCCCAAAGACAGAGGCACTACATCAGCTCCCAGTCGCTTTTCTACTGACGGTGAGCGCCTGCCTGACGTCCAGTTGACTAACTGACCTGAAGTGAACGTCACCGACGGTCGGAGCGCTCACCATGTTCACGCTGCATCGCCCTGAGGGCGGGCGGGCGGGTGGTCATAGGTTTAAAATAGTTCTGGAGCCAGCACAGCTGTGCCAGCTGGTCAAACCTCAGCCTGAGTCTCTGTGATCACACACACACACTAATCAAGTCAAGATTTAACTGTAATTAAGGGAATTACCGTAATGAGCTGCTCTAATTAACATCACCAATAAGCCTGCAGTCAGTTCATGATCAGTGGACAGAGCGCCACTGCCTTCCAGTCCAGCAGGGGGCAGCGTCACTGAGAACAGGTGAGACTTCTCAGCTGATCAGTGAACAGTTTCCTCCTGAGTCCGAAGTCTGCTGAGCATGTTCGTCCAGTAGATGATGGCGTCCTTCAGAGTACATGAGATGATAGGCTGTGCGTGCAGCTCCTCACAGCTTCCTCTGCCTCCTTTGACGTGTCTGTCTCCTGTTGTTGCAGGAGGACGCTTCACTTCTGAGATATAGCGGCAAGAAGACGATCCAAGAGCAAGAAGGACGACACAAGGCAGGACTGTCTTTACTGTGATTACACGATGTTTGCACGGCGTGCTGTGAGTCCTCCCTGTTTCAGCGTTATCTCAGTCAGTGAGGGAGGACAGTATTTAGTTTCTTCTCTCTATCACCTGATTTAGAAAACTAGTCACCAAACAGACGTTTATGGAAACACCCAGCTGATAAAGTCTGTGGAGCTCTGTTAAATGTCAGCCTCCTCCTCTCCTCGTGCAGCTTCACCTCACACCACCTGTAACGTCACATCCATGCTCACATCTCAGCGTTTACACGACTGCCGTGATACCAGGCGAGGTCAAACATGAGAACACGGGTACGAGTGTTCCTGCCGTGTTAACACTGAGGATAAAATGTTTGAGTCTGCTGGTTTAAAGAGCACAGAGCTCCATTACAGAGAAGATTTCCATTTCCTTTCATCTTCCCGTTACACCACTCGTCTCCTGAGAGAAGGAAGAGCAGCAAGACGAGGGAGGAGGAGACCTCGTCTTTTTTGTTTCGCGTGTAGCTGCTGATTCCTTTCATGTGTGTTAACCTGAGTAATCTGAGGAACAATGATGCTGCAGTTAGCGGTCAGCTGGAGCAGAGCAGCAGCTCCACTTTTTGGACGTCTCCTAATTGGCCAAAAGAAAAAGAGCCGACGTCGTGAGATGTTCTGAGCCTCTGGTCCTCAGAGAGTTTCTTTTCTGCCCCACTTCACGGCTGTGCAGATTATTAAAGCTCCAGTCATCTCACAGACAAAAAGGCTCTGAAGGCAGATTTCAGATAGTTTTCAGACCAAACTTCGTCTTTCTGGTTTAAATTGGAGTAAAACGCAAACAACAAAGATTACGTGTTTCTTCATGTTCCTCCTCGTCGCGCCTCCTCGTTTTGTTCCAGCGTGTAAAAGAGCCGGACATGATGAACAAGTTAAGGCAGCACCTTTAGTCCCCAAACCAATAAATACTTTTTATCTTGTAAAACTAAATTCACAGGAAATCAAATGAGTAAAAATATGAAACGTTTAGATTTTGTTTTGGTCTGTGAGGAAGTGTTTCTACATGAACGTGGTTATTTTATTAATTCATGACACAGTTTGAAAGTTCTGAGCGTTGGATCGGTTCCACTCATCTGTTAATGTGTCGCAGGTGGAAGTTTCCCTCAGGTTTTATTTATGTTCGGTTCTTTCTGCGGTTCAGGCCTTTTAAATCTCACTCTGTGTGTCAGCTGGTTCACAAAGCATGCATCTAAAACATGTTTAGAAATGTTCGTTCACTTTCTCTCCGTTGGTTTGATGTTCCTCTCACCTGGACTGTTGTTTGTTGGGTCACTGTAAAGAATATAGACTGTAATATTTGTCCCTGCTGTTTTAATCCTTCAGTGAACCAACTCAAATCCAAACCGACGACACCGGGTTTCTTTCCATCTGTTGGAATCATAAATGGCTTCACTGACTCAAAGTAATCAGACAAAGATAAAACATTTTAAAACAACAGAAACTATTTAAGAGAATAAAAATCAGTGACGTGTCAGAGGAGGAAGATCTGTACAACCTGAACCACCACCTATTTATTGAAGAGCAGATTCAGAACACGTGCGACCCGCTTTCATGATTTCTCTGATTCTGAAGCACTGAAGTGAAAGTTCAGGTGGTTTTGTGTTGATCAGAGTGTTTGAATAAAACTTTGTGCTGTCATGCGGTTAACGTGCAGTGTTTTGTGGTACCTGATCATCCGATCCTTGAACTCCTGGACTGTCTCCAGGCTGGAAATGATCTGAGTTCAAGAGCTTCACAGACCGAGATGAACCTCACAGTCATGTGAAGTTCTGGAGCAGCCCACCTACCAGAGCTACCAGAGGAGAGACCTGAGACCAGTCCTCCAGAACCTTTACACGTCCAAGACTGAGACTGAAGATAAAACACTTCGTTCACGAGCTCAGGCTCAAGCAGAAGCTCCCAGTGGGTCGACCACGAAGCTCTCCACTGACTGTCCGAGGTTGGAACGTCCTCGTTCACCGCCGCTGCAGGACGAGGTTAACCAGTCTGAAGTGTGTGTGTGTGTGTGAGTGTGTGTGTGTGAGTGAGAGAGAGAGAGAAAGTGTGTGACAAGTTAGATAAAGCGCTTACATCCATCATGAGATTACATCCGGAGCTGCTTCTGGAGTGTTTGGAGAGATAGACCAAAACTTATACAGAGTGTTTGTAATAAATCTGTGTGTGTGTGTGTGTGTGTGTGTGTGCAGACTAATCTCTTCCTGTCTGATAGAAGTGGCTGCTGCACCTGAGGATCATTGAACCAGCCTCAGTGTTTTAAATGCTGCTCAGCATGATGAAGGAGTAGGGAATTCAAGGCCTTGAAAGTTTTTGAAATGAAGCATTTAAAGTGCTTGAAGTCATACATTTTGAATATAAATTCTTTATTGTAATTATTATTAACTCGAACATTCCTCAGAGCTGTAACACTGGATCCGGGTCTCGGACTGTGACGGTTGGGTCTTTGAATTTGAGGGAACTGTTTCTGATCATAGGCAGTGTAATCAGATTACACTCTGAAACTGGAGGCAACGAATCACAACAAACACTGATTTATAGAGATCCTTTCATCTTCAGTCCTTCTTCTTCTCTGACTTTAATCCGGCGTCACCAATACATCAGTTACATCAGCTACATCAGTTAATGAATAATTCAGTTTATTTATATTCATATCAGATACATATGGATTTAAAAGATTCCGTCTTTGTGTTTTCTCCTCATGTCGGTTTGTTTTAATTTTCCACACAGACTCTTCCAGTGACTCTTCCGAGACAGTTCCCTCAAATTCAAAGACCCAACCGTCACAGTCCGAGACCCGGATCCAGTGTTACAGCTCTGAGGAATGTTCGAGTTAATAATAATTACAATAAAGAATTTATATTCAAAATGTATGACTTCAATTCATCTCCTTTCCTCTTCTTCTCTGCTCAGCTGTTCTGTCAGTATTCAGAGCTTTGTGTGTGTGTGTGTGTGTGTGTGTGTTCAGGTGTGTTTAGCCTCTCCTCTCGTTTTTTGCTGTGTGACTGCTAAAGGGCATCAAAGTAATCTTTCTTTTCTTTTAACTTGCTGATGGAGGAAAAACAGAAAACTGCTGAGACTATTTCTGGGTGTGTGGGTGTGTTGGTACAGCTATCTTTTTGAGGACCCGTGTGGCTTTTAGACTTTGTGAGGACATTTTTGGAAAGTGAGGACGTTTCCATCGGCCCTCATGCTGGGACAAACAAAGGGCTGTTTGAGGGTCCAGTTAGAGTTTGATGTATTGTAGCTACAGTGTGCGAGTGAGACGGTATCATTAAATAATGTTTACACAGAGATGAACCAATAACATAAGATATAAGATATAACATAAGATGAACATGGGTTCATCTTTGTAGACCAGATCAGACTTAATGTTAACATTCATCACGACTTGACTCAGACGAGTTTCCTCTTCTCTCTGAGGCTGAATCACTGATCACATTAAACATGCACACTTTCATCACTTTCATCATTTTCTGGGGAAAATTAAATTTTACAGACTTGTTTTTCTTTTTTCTTTAATTTGGAATCACACAGCAATGATTCAGATGTTTTATAAAGGATACAAACACAGAACACGGGATGTTTCAATTTAGCCCTAAAAACAAGAAGAGGAAAAAGAAATCAGAGTTAAACTAAAGGAGGCGTTCAGGGTCGACGCACACAGGAGCTGATTCTTAGTAAATAATATCGTACCAAACCTTCAAATCACTTCATCACATTTCTCAGTAATATTTTATAAGTTTGAGCCATTTCTAATTAAGAAGGCGGTCCAAGATATTTAATCTGATTACATTCATCTGTAAAAATCTATAAAGTGACTTCAGTCTTATTCTTTCATTGTTATTGTGGCCTCGAAGTCCAACAAGCTGAGTTATGTTTTTTTTAAAAGTGTAACATGTCCTCATCTGCTTCATCCTCTGCTGCTACATCAGTTAATGAATAATTCAGTTTATTTATATTCATATCAGATACATATGGATTTAAAAGATTCCGTCTTTGTGTTTTCTCCTCATGTCGGTTTGTTTTAATTTTCCACACAGACTCTTCGTCCTTTTATTCGCTCGTTCTTTCAGACTCGGCTGCTGTCATCTGTCTCCGAGATCGGAGGTCAGAAAAAGAGGAAGGGACAGAGGAGAAATGTGCAGATGGAAATAAGAAGGGAGGAGACGAGGAAAGGAAGAGGACGGGGAGGTGCAGAAGTTAAACAGACGGATTATGAAAACGGAAACACAGCAGGAGGCCGGAGGAGGAGGAAGTCCAATATTTATGTTGTGGTGTGTGCATCTCTAATTACGAGAAGAAAATGTGTGTGATGATCAGCAGGAGGGAACAAATACATCCGACTCAGTTCGAGTTTAATGAGCTGGAGCTTTATCCTCCATGTAATTCACTCCATCAGCAGCAAACTACACCTTCTTACCGTCGCCTCGCCTCGGCGCTTCATCAGCACAAAAACAGGACAAACTACGTCAGATTCTTTTAGCTCGTTTGCATCATAAACACAAAACATGATGACACTTTTGTGGAGAGCTGCAGTTCCTCTTGTCGTCCACTTGAGGCTGGCTGCAGAAGTGAGTCGGTCAGTTTGCCATCGTACAGCAGAGCAGTAAAGCTTCATGCTCTGCTCGGCGAGTTTGAACCGTCCATTACAAACGTCACTTCTTCAGGATGGAAGTCTTGAATGTTCTGCACTCGCTGTGTGCTGTTGGTTAATTAAAGAGTTTCTCTGCTGTCCAACTTTATTAAACTCTTTCACACCAAACTGAAAGAACATTTATCAGCCAAAGAAACTTTGATGGAGAGTAAAACTAAAAACATCCAGCAGCCTGGTGTGGATCCAATCAGGAGCTGATGGCTGATGAGTTAATAAAAGTCAAATGATATCCGCTCACCCCGTCATCGTGACGAGCTCTGATTTCATTTTTCGACACGGGTCGCGTCCATCACATGATCCCAGTTCTTTCATTTTCCGTCTGCTCCGTCCTTCATCACTCTCGTCTGTCAGAATGGCAGAGTAAGCAGTCACTCGCAGCCGAAGGCGAAACTCTTCATCTCCAGCTGCACGGCTTCTTTCTTTTGTGCCGCTTCACTTCTTTCTCTGAGAGGAGGAAACAGTTGGCTTGTTCAGTTATGATAAATCTTTTCTGCCTTTATTTGCACACACACACACACACACACACAAACATTAGCATCAGTGACTCAGACAGAAGGACTGGGTCGACCTCCATCGCTCTCAGCAGAGGTCACGCTCCCCTCATCCATCTCCCTGATGAACAGTCTGCCTCCAAAACATGAAATATTGTTCCTCAGTTTACTTCTGTGTGCGTGTGTGTGTGTGTGTGTGTTATTCATTCTGCACACGAGCTGCTGCAGAGACGTTAGCATGTTGTTCAGTTATTCTCTGATTTGCTGTTTATTTTCTTCATGTGAACCGCATTGATTAGCATGTTGACGTCCGTCACCTGGCTGTGTTGAGGTTATTAGCATGCTAAAAGATAGCTTGTTGTTTATTGGAGGTGAGCACGTCGGCTGTATTAAAGAGAAGCTAAGAGACTCCCTGAGGCTCATGAACACACGGAGCCTGCGAGGACACAAAGTTCAGACAACACCAAACATTAAGACGCGTCTTAGAGGGACCGCATGTCTGGAAGCTCGTCCACGTGTCTTAGAGGGACGTCCAAGCAGATGGTGTGTTTCCTTCAAAGCTTTGAGTCTGATCTGAACTTCACACTGAAGACCAAAGCCCCCGTCCTTAGGGACAGACGTCTCAGGGGACATCCAGGATTTGGAATAATTGGAGGAGATCATCTGTGATTTTGAGCGCTAACGACTCGTGCACACGTCGGAGCCCCTGTAACGGTTTATTAATCCCATGTGACCTAACCTTCTTTTTCCACCTTCTCGCCTGCTGAAGATGATTTTTGGTCCAAACTTGAAGCTTTGAGTTCAGTAACATTACACCAGCGGGGCTCATTAAGTCTCCCATGTGAATACGAGTGTGACTGTTTCAGTGTAATTACAAGAAGTCTCCGTGTAACACAAGGCCTGTTTTTAAAGAGCTTTAGACCTGACGTGAAAACCTTTTTTTTGTTGTAAATTTTCAGTTAAACTGAGAGAGAAATTATAACAGAAGAGCCACAGAGGAGAGACGGATGATTGGTAATTTAGTCTGAGGGACCAGAAAATGAGCACAACTCAGGAGAAATGAGTTTCTGGGATTCAATCAGTGTAATGAAAGAAAACGTCAACATCAATTTGAACAAGTTTAAATTCTAACTGTAGCTCAACATCCGAGTTTCCCCACATGCAGACTGTCTAAAACCTGGACGTAGTCTCTGTGACGTCCTACAGACTGTCTAAAACCTGGACGTAGTCTCTGTGACGTCCCTGCAGACAGTGCGAGATAATCTACAACTTGTAGGGAAGGAAACGGTTTGTCTGTTCAGAGCGACCATGAACATTCTGTACTTTTCTGCCAGTGTTTCTGTCTCTGCTCGTTCTGTGACTGTCGATAACCTCCTCACTCAGTGGTTGAGTTGAGTTTTCCTGAAGAAACACCCCAAGCTTGCAGAGTGAACCATGGACATCCTGTGAAAAGTGGATTTTTAACTTTGCGGCCTGGGCTGACTTCGCCTTCAGCTCGAAGGGGAGAAGTGACACATATACAGGATCATTGGTTAGCTGCTCTTAGCTACTTGACTACCAACAAAACATCCTGAAGCTACAGATGCCTCAGCAGGGTGCCCTCGGTCGGGAAGATGAGGTTACAAAACATTACAGGAGGTGGAAAATGTCTTCAAGACAGTGTGTGAGGACACGAGCAACAAACTCTGTCTGCAGTCGTGCTACAGGCTTGGCGGTGGTGCTTGAATTGAATTTCTACCATGTTCCTCGTCTTAGTTTAGCATTGGCATGTCAGTATTTGCTAATTAGCACCAAACACAGCACAGCTGAGGGAAGGTCATCAGTACTGCAGGTAATTATCATGTTTCCTCTTATTTTGAAATCCTTCTGCTTATAACGTTACTTGCTGCTGTTGATTGTGTGTTCCAGCCTTAGTTTCACCTGTGTCTTCTGCCTTCGTTTGTGGATTTAGTCTTCGTGTTCCTTGGTTTCGGCATCAGTTCGTCTTCATCTTCCTCCCTCCTTTTGTCTCATGGTGGCACTAAATGAAGAATTAATTATTAAAATTAATTATTAAAGTTATTACAGTTCATCCTGAGGGGAACATGAATGTCTGATCCACGTATGGAAATCCATCCAATAGTTGTTGAGATATTCCAGTCCATAGCAAGTGGTGGATCAAATTGTGTTGGCCAGTGACTCAGAGCTGATGTATCCAGCTGTGTACAGTCCACATGCCACCAGTCAGGAGCCTTGTCACTTTTGTCTGATGGTAATCATCAGCAGGATAGGGAGTCCTCAGCGGGGCGACAGGGTGAAAATGGTTCCTGGTTGTTTTCCAGTTATTTTTCACTTTCTGTAAGTTTACTGCCAGACGTTTGTTTCAAACAAGGACTATGATCTTACCACTCGCTGGTTTTGACTTGTAGAAGTGAGAATTGCCTGTGGCTATGCTGAAGTCCTTGAATTTATGAATGTCTTTCAAAATTCAGGTGCTGAATTTGGAGTTTCTTTGAAAACAAACGGGCCGATCTGAAGATTCAGACAGGATTTAAATCCCCACAAAAAACAAATCGCCTCGAGCTGGAGCAGCTCTCACAGAGAATAATTAGATTTGAAGTTCGAATGATTCGTCTGTACAATCATGTGTTATTGAAAGTGGCCTCAAATAATTAAAGTCATTAAAACTTGATTCAATAAGCATATTTAGACTGTCTCAGATCAGATACAGCCTCCATCAAGACAACCATGTTCTCCTCTTAGGACATAATCCCCCAAACAAACACAAGTAATCATTTAATCAGTCAGTGACTGGATTAAAAAACACATTTCAGTTTCTTTGGATTTGGTCCACGATGCAGAATACATTGATTCTGGACTCTCATTACTTTCCCAGCATGCCCTTCTCTGCTGTATACAAAGGGAACAATGGAACTATACAGTAATGCAAACAAAGAGAAGCCTTTTACAATAATGATGTCAAACTTAAGTCAGTCTTCAGGACAGACCATAGAGGACAAAGACTCACTAATGTACTTCATGTTCGTACGGTGCTGAGTTCAGAACAACACACCTCTTTGTAGAGTTACACGGGACAGACATAAACTCCACCTTTTAGACTCACTGAAGGGTCAAGATGCCTCCACCCTCACAGACATGCTGAGCATCACTACACTCTGGGAGTGAACGTCGCCTTTCAGATTTACTATAAAAAGCTGACGTTAGGTGAGAGGTGGTAAATTCACATTTATAAGCTGAACTAATCACATTCACCAACTGCGCTGCCTTCAGGAGCAAACATGGGGTCAAGTATCTTACCCAAGGATACTTGGAGAAGCTGAAATTGAACCATCAATCTTCTAATTAGTGGATGACCTGCTTTACAGCTGACCCGAGTTGCAGTTAGTAATAGAGACGAACAGCAATTCACACCTCGATCATCAATTAACCTGCGTGTCTTTGGACTGTGGAGGAAGCCGGAGAACCCGGAGAGAGCGGCTTCCAACAAGAAAGCTTACCGTTAACATTAATATGAGCACCGGGTGTTTTAATTACATCAGGCAAGATGAGTCGAAGTGAGTGAAGGGAGCCGAACACGAAACAAAAGAGACATTTCATTTTTCATCAGAACCGAACATCGGACTTCTCCCTGTGCTCCTGAACACAGTTATAAATAACAGGAAGTATTAATGCAGGAGACGGTTTGTAACATCATGGGATCGTTTCTCCAGAGACTTGACCTGAATACTGTCTCTCTCTTTAAATATTCTCAATACACAGACAGAGTGACATTAATCTTTAAAAAGACGCCGGCTCTCTTGATTGCAGGGCTAATCTATTGAACTGACCTGAGCGCTGCCGTTTTTCATCACAATGACTCGATTTAATATTCAAGCTCTGTCTTTCAGTCCTTTAATGTTATTTCTATGTATTATTTACTGATGTGTTCAGAGTTTTAAGTCACGTTAGCAGCATAGACGGTGACAACGTTTCTGTCGGTCCACGCTGAAACATCTGAATATTTTATGAATGAAATTTACAGTTAGAGATGAAGTAAGCCCTCAGGAAGAGGCACACTGTATCACAGCATCACGTGACTTTCAGTGTCTTTGACATACAGAATCAAATCCACACCACACAACGAAATGTATGAAATATGTTTTAAAATATTTAAATTGCAACAAGAAAAATAGAACAAAGTTTATAAAAGTGGCACTAAAGGAAGAAAAAACTGAATTTTAAAAGTTATATTTAGAAAGAAGACAGTTACTAACCACAGACAAACACCAAAACTCCCCAACTTAATCAGAAGAAAACAAGTTATTTTGCCGTCCAGTAAATCGTGAATATGAACACGATTATGGATCAAACTTTTCACTCTGTCCCGTCTGTCGTGGGCACGTCTCTGATCCTCGCCTCCCTACCCTGGCCGCTTCTTAGCTGCAACATTTATTTTTAATTCCTGACTGTCCTGAGATCCAGGACTAACTCTGACATTTCACTGACTGTGTTGAGGCTGATCATGGAGATGTTTGTGCTACGTAGCTAAACTAAGAAAACTGACCAGATCTGAGTTAAACGTTTCTCAGCCGTCCTAGTGTGTAGACGCTACGTGGACAACAGACCAACACAGTCTGTGAAATTTAGACGTTTTATCTGCTCTCAGGTTCTTCTGTTACTCATCCCCCCTCAGGTCACTTTAAACACTTTAACTCTGTCTAATGAGGCAGCAACATACAAGTTAGCAACAACTTTGAATGCTAACTAGATTAGCATAACCTCACGCAAAGTCCAACATGTGTATCTGAGTCAATGCAAAAGTAAAACCATGCAGAGAAATCTGTGTGTGTGTGTGTGTGTGTGGCAGATCAATACATCATGTTGAGAAGATTGACCTCCACTGCCACCGCACTGTGAATCAATATCTGTCTCGTTTATGACCAGTGAAGCACAAAGAGCAGTGTGTGTATGCGGGGACATAAATCCGTCAACACACTCTCCTCGTGGGGACCTCCTTCCTCGTGGGGACCTCCTTCCTCGTGGGGACCGTCCTTCCTCGTGGGGACCGACCTCCTTCCTCGTGGGGACCGCCCTTCCTTGTGGGGACGTGTCCCCGCTGATGTTAATCATAACATTTTATGGGATGAGCAGGTCGTGGTCCGGGTTAGAGCAAGTCTCCGGTGATGGATGCAGGTCCTCTGAAGTGATGGAGACACAGAGGGGTCGGCGGTGAAGGCGGAGATGTTGGTGGAGGAGAGGTGGAGGAAGAGAGAGATGGATGGGTGATGGAGAGCCGTGACTGATGGGTCAGTCACCTCGAGGGGGGCAGTAAATCCTCCTCAGCCTCCTCCTGACATTCATTAAGTCTTCTGATTTATGGAGCCGCCGTTGGCTTTTTACAAAGAGGTCAGATTTTACTGGATGCCACACACCTTTAGTCGTTTAACTGTCCAATGACACGAAGCGTTTGAGAGCCCTTTCCACCTGCAGCAGGAAACATTTGGTTTCTGAACTTCTTAAATATATTAAATTAATGTTGGAACATTTTTCGGTAATTCATTTTCTTACTATTGCTGACTGGGACTGACGTTTATTCATCTCTTCTAAACTACGTGATGGTTAGTGCATGTCTGTGCGGGGGCTGGTCACGGCCGCTCACCTCAGCAGCTCCAGTAGAAACAGATTCATTCACAGCTTTATGAAGCACAGCTTCACTGTGTGTTACCTGTGTGTTACCTGTAAGCAGAGCCTCAGGGCGGGAAGACTGAGGTAACGATTCATAATGAATACAAAGGTCAGATAATTAAAAACTGTCAGTGTGACATTACAACATTTCATTAACCGCTGATGCTTACTCAGAATGAGTGGAATATTAAAGATAACAGCCAACGAGGCGACAGAGTTTCACGTGAGCGAAAGGAAAAAGAGAAGGCGAGCGTCAGAGAGCTGCAGGCAAGGTGAGAGTCGACAGGAGAGGAGGTGAAAATAATGTTCTCCGAGGGGTGACAGCAGGAGGGAAGGAGGGAAGGAGAGAAGGAGGGAGGCATTGACAGGAGGAAGGAGACAAACAAGTTAAAACAGGACAAACCCAGAGGAGGAGAACAGGAAGTACGACGCAGCCGAGGAGGCCTCAGGATGTTGTTAGGCTCAGAGGTTAACGCAGAACGCTCTCTGTGAGGAGAAGTCGTCACACACTTTGCACTGACCCTCCATGTCTGAGGAAAACTACAAGTGTTGCCTGTTCCAGCAGCATTGTTGGAGAACACCAAGAACAAGATGGCAGACGTGGAAACACCGTCACGTTAAGGTGAAGCAGTACACACCAATGCATTCTCCACCATGACGGGACGTCTTTCTGACGGACGTGCAGCGAGCTGCATCCAGCATCACTTCTCATATTCTGTAACCTGTCAGAAACACACCTCAGGCCTGGAGCGCCGCCCGGATGCTCACAGAAAGGCTTCGCCCGCCGCCTTCACACAGCTGGGGACGGGTTGTAGTCTGAGACGTCTTCTTGTTGTCATGGACGTCACTGTGAGATAAATATTCTGATCCTTAAATAGTAATATTAGCACACCATCATCAGTCAGCACGCCGTCACATGAAGCTAAACGTTCAAGACTTCATTCAGCAGACACGACTTTAAATCTTCTCCCACAGACGTGTTTTAGTTGTAATGACCTGCTGTCCCTTCTGCTAAACTCTGCTGTACTTCAGCTTCATATTTGGAGTCACTTTCCTTAAACGATGATGTCTCTCTCTAGCAGAGCGTGCAGTGATTAAAGGCTCAGAGATCTCGGTGTCAAACCTCCGAGCAGAGAGTCACTCCACTTAACGCAGCCGCTGTAACAGACAGATGATCTGCGCTGCGAGCTCGTACCTGCAGGGTTCTCCTGAGCTTGTGGCCTGCTGGGTTCTGACAAACTCCTGCTGAGCCTCAGCGCAGAAATATTTTTGTTTCTGAGCTCCGGGACAGCTGATCCGGCGCGTTAGCGACGATTTCCTGCCAGTGCATAGTTAGAAACTAGACGGGATGTCACACCCAAATATCTGCCATGTTACCATCTGTGACAGTCACAGCAAACGACTTCTCCTCAACATGCATCATCAGATCCACCATCACCTTTTACCTCTATGTCTACAGATACACACATCTGCAGGAGTTTCTCCTTCACGTGAAGAAGGACGGGTCAGGTGATTTACTTGTCACCAACAAACTCCAAAAAACAGAGTCGGTGCTGAACTCTGAGGATCCGACCCGAGCGACACACAGAAGTCTTTTTTATCTGCTCGGATCCTGATGAAGTGACGAGCAGCAGCTGATGAAGCAGCAGGAAGCTGATGAGGAGGTGAAGCACAGGTGAAGCACAGGAGAACCACAGGTGAAGCACAGGTGAAGCACAGGAGAACCACAGGTGAAGCACAGGAGAACCACAGGTGAAGCACAGGTGAAGCACAGGTGTGCAACAAACAGGAAACACTTTTCATTTAATACAGAAACCTGCAACAGGAAGTCACATCACCAGATGTGAACCTGTGCACGTCTCTGAAGACAAAAACTACACCATAACAGGAAGTTACAGAAAAATGAAAAACAGTTTTTGCTCTAAACTTCTAAAGTTTAAAATCAGTCATATTTAATAAGGTCAGGTCATCACAGTATTCACTGCACTCATACAGATTTTAAAAATGTGGAAACGAAATGTGAGAGCCAGACTCAAACTTTAGTCTTCTTGGTTTCGTGCTTCATGACCAATCTGCTCTCTGTGTCTGACCTTGAAACTTTTGTAAAACATGAATCCTTGAATTAAACCTCCATGAACTGAGTCCCCAAGGCTCGGAGAAGCTGAGTTCAGTTTTCAGTTTTATCAAACCTTCACAGCGCTGAGTCTCCTCGGGCTCTCCTTCCTCAGACCACCAGACCTCCAAAAAAGTTCAACCTGAAAACATCCTGTTAGAACGTCCCCACGTCGGCGCCTCGGAGCTCTCAGCCCAACAAACCTTTGACTCTGAGAGAAACCTCCAAAACCAAACTCTTTTAATTCATCGTTGTTGGTCACCAATAAACTAATTTCACAGTTTGCTGCATTTTAGTGACGAGCTGCTGATCACAGCCAACAAAGCAGCTTTTCATTGTGATTTAAAACGTGCTCACTGAGCTCCAGGAGGAAAATAAAGACAACAACAAAACTGCTGAGGTTTCAGCCTCAGAGCGACTCGCTCACCCTGCAAACGTCAGGATTAGACCCACCGCCGCCCGTCCTGATGAGGTGCAGCACGTGATAACGGACAAACAAATGTCAACACACTGAAAGAGAAATGTGTGGACGGACTTCTGCATCTCTTTATTCGTCCGTTCTCTTAAGGCTTGAATACGGTGCCAGTCCTGTGATGACTGACGAACCGGGGATGGCGACAGAACGGCTGCTAACGAGCTGTGGAGGGGGCGGGGTCAGGAGAGCAGGCAGGTGAGGTGATTAGCACACCTGTCCCATCGGACTCTGTGTCAGCCTCAGTCACTGCTGACTTTGTGTGTGCGGGCAGTGATTTTATTTCGTCTGCTCCATCTGTTTGTCATGCTTCATTCTGTTTCTTGCGTTATCTTGTGCAGCTGTTTGCAAACCTTGTGTTTGCTGTATAGATAAAGCGGACTGGATAACGCAGGAGGTGAAGCCGTTCCAGAAGAGGAGTTCAAACCACGACAAAAGGAAAGAGAAATGGTGACTTCGGTGGCTGAGCTCTGCAGCCGCCAGGCAATCAGGTTCCTCCCGACCGCTCATTATGTCCCAAATACTTTGCCGCTGCTGGAATATGCCGAGCCGCCGCTCCTCGGGGTGACTTTGACCTGCGCTGCCAAGATAAGAAACACAGACGTCAATAAAGCCCAACCGCTCCGATACAAAAACACAACTTCACATATTTTCTGAGCCTCTGGAACAATCCGGTCTGACTTTATCTGACTGGGCTGATAGGGAGGGAAACTGTTTAGCTTCTACCCTGCATTCATTGACCCAAATACCTCTGGTACTGTATCTGTGCTGCTCATTTCCCTGAGTCACTATCAAATGTTTCCAAACTCAACGTCAGTCTCAGGATTGTTGTAGCTTTGATATTGATGCATCGAGCAGGTTTTGAGCCGCATACCGTCTGTATCTGTGTAGCTAAAATAGATCCGCTCCGTGTACTCTGTAATCCCAGTCACCGTGTTATCTAACGCGTCACGGATACCTGTCAAACAGGGACCAAAATAAGAGGGCGGCACATTTACAGGACCAGAGAAGTGCAGGTGAACGCACAGGGTTTACATTCAGAAGTGTTGCTGCTAATTCACGTCACGTCAAACACTGAGACCCAAGGAACAGGAATGTGTTCTTTCAGTGCACACCAGGTTTTAGACAGTCTGTAGGACGTCTCAGAGACTACGTCCAGGTTTTAGACAGTCTGCGGGGACGTCTCAGAGACTACGTCCAGGTTTTAGACAGTCTGTAGGACGTCTCAGAGACTACGTCCAGGTTTTAGACAGTCTGCGGGGACGTCTCAGAGACTACGTCCAGGTTTTAGACAGTCTGTAGGACGTCTCAGAGACTACGTCCAGGTTTTAGACAGTCTGCGGGGACGACTCAGAGACTACGTCCAGGTTTTAGACAGTCTGCGGGGACGTCACAGAGACTACGTCCAGGTTTTAGACAGTCTGCGGGGTCGTCTCAGAGACTACGTCCAGGTTTTAGACAGTCTGCGGGGACGTCACAGAGACTACGTCCAGGTTTTAGACAGTCTGCGGGGACGTCACAGAGACTACGTCCAGGTTTTAGACAGTCTGCGGGGACGTCTCAGAGACTACGTCCAGGTTTTAGACAGTCTGCGGGGACGTCTCAGAGACTACGTCCAGGTTTCAGACAGTCTGTGGGGAAAGAGCAGGACTCAGTGAAGATGTCTGTCTCCTTGGTGAGTTGCTGCAGTATTGTTGGTCCTCACATGATGAGTCCTGATCTTGGTGAGTTGTTGTCTCTGTATAGTAATGGACATGTTTGTCACTTGCTGCCTGACGTAGATCTACTGAATCTTTCTGTAGTCTCCAGAAAGTTTTCTCAAGTTCGAGAAACTTCCCCAACACTCGGCGACTCTAAGTCAAGGTGTCCTTGGCAGAATCAGATAAAACCGACTCAGCAGCTCCCACATCTGAGTCCGTCCATCGGCGTTTCGTCACCTCGAGTGTTTTCCTTCTACACTGACGCACATAGATCCACGGGTCTCTTAAAAAGGCATCAGAACAACATCCTGACAAGACAACACGAGTGACGACTGTCTTCGTGACCCCTGCCGTCTGTTTGTTCCTCACGCTCAGAGTCTCCCAGAGTCCCTCGCTGTGACAAATCAGTGCTGGGATAGATATAAGCTCTTTATCGGCCTCATTTTCTTAGACGCTAAACACAAATAAACCCTCACAAACAAAACCGCGACACAGCTCGAAGGTTTGGCACAGACAGCTTTGTGAGCTGCCGGCTGAATACCAGAACAGCCAGGACCGAACAGAACAGAATAATGGACAGGAAGCTGTCAAAATAAAGGCATCACACAACCCTTTAAATGAAGGAGAGGGGGTCAGCCGGGTAACGAGACGGTTAATCCTCCCATCAGGCTTAGGCTGCCACACTGCGTCAGTGGTACTCTTGAATGGCCGCTGACGCTGATGTTGTGCTGGTCCCGTCATCCTTTAAACCCGTCATAATCGTCCTGGGTGGTGCTGAGCCCAGGATGCTACACGTTCCAGGTCCACCTGCAGGTCTGCACGAGCTGGACCCTCGTCCCATCAAACAGCGACTGAGTCTTTGCTGCTGTTTACAGCCAGTCCGGCTGTTAGCTTCAGGCTAACCACTCACTAAAGTGACTAAAGCAGATTTAGATTGAAATGACTTTCAGTACTGAAGAAGTTTAAATCGATCTTGTCCATGTGACCATCTCATCACGAAGGAAAGTGACGGCTGGACGTATGAGCAGGTTTCAGTCTGAGCATCATGCTGGACGCACGTCTTCAAAGCTGGAAGCAGGAGTCACCAGGACGCCGCATCTTGTTGTGATGTGGTCGCAGCTCAGCGTGAGCTCTGCTGTGTAATCTCAGTGTTTCATTATGTTGTTTCATCTTCTCCTCTGACGTGCTTCAAGCATCGCGGCACGTTTGATATGTGGAACTTCAAACTCTTACAAACTTGTAATCAATTATTGAAACTCCCCTCATGTACTGAGAGAAAGAGCTTTTTCTGATTAATCACCCAGCAGGCGCTCATACGAGCTGACACTTCCTTTTCAACTTTTTCCATCCAGACATTTTAAGAATTCATGCCGAGGTTCACTGACGCTGTAGTGTTGACATTTCCTTTATTGTGTCAGTTTAAACCCACAGGTGAGATCTGCTCCTGCTTCACCTTCTTATCACGGCTGAGCTGTTCTGAAGTGTTTGAATAAAGCAGACGTTTGGACCTTTGAATGAGGGCTCGATTAAAGTAAAGCAGTTTTCAAGTTTTGTGTGAAAAGACTGGAGGTGTCTTAGCGCAGGTTCAAAATGTATGAAATCACGTCTCTGCTTATGATGGCAGGCTTATTGGCTCACCTCAGACGGCGGCCATTTGGAACAGTCTTTGCCTCCAGATGTGTTCAGGAGACATTTTGAATGAATTAGTTTGTTCAGGTTTTGAAAGCCGGCCCAATAAAACTTTCTCATAGCAGGTCTGTGGAGATACCCTGAAGGACAAACACGGGACGATGAAGCCTCAGATTCAGTCTGACACAAAAATCCAGCTTTAATTAAGAAATGGAGATTTTCCACCGCTGACTTTGTCCCTGACACAGGAGAATTAGTAAAATATCAAACAGCAGCAGGAGTTATTCTAAAGCTACATGCTGGATATCAGGATGTAATTAAAGGTGAAATTTAAATATGAATAAAGATTCCCAGCCGTGACAAACGCCCTCATCCTTCATGGATTTTTATTATCAGACATTTCTGTCGGCACTGATCAGGACAGTTGAGTCACCTGACTTCTACACTCACTCACACGTTATCCAGCCGGGCCGAGTATTTCTAAAGCTGTCTGTTGGTTTGGAGCGATGAACCAAAAGCTTCGGTCTGATAAAACATGCTGAGTCATCCTCCCATGTGACAAACCATCATGACTCGGCAGACTGATCACGTAACTGACGAGAAGTTCAAACCCCGATGATGACATTTATCAGGTGTCAGCGGCAAAAGATGGAACTCTGCATGTGTTTGTACCTTTAGGAGTAATTCCCGTTCCCGTCAGCCCTGAAAAGACTTCACAGGCATACAGTGTGGGTACCTCATCTCGAAACACGTCTGAGCGCAATGATGATTGAAAATGATCTTTCAGTCTGTCAGTTTGCACCTCTGCAGAATGACACCTCGGCCATCTTCAGCCCATCAGGCAGCACAGCCATATCAGCTGAGAGGAAATGGGCACATCGGTGAGCGTTCTGCATGACGTCCCCTCAGACGGTGAGTCCGTGTGTTTCTGCAGGAGCCATTTCACCGTCAGGTACCTGATTTACTCCACACGGAGCTGCACGTGTCTGACCCTCTGTCCTCATGTTTCACAGTCTTCTTCTGTCTCTCGGGTGTTTCATTTTGTGGGATATTAATATCTGTGTGGTTCATTTGTTTGATTCAGTTTTACATAGCGACGGTATAGAGAAGAGAAAGAAAACTGACTGAAGTGGTAGGACATGTGAAACATGTGTCACCTGTTTTTATGAAGACTCTGGACGTCTCAGTCGCCTCCCACTCGTCTCCCAGCAGGGATGATATTTATAGCCACGAGGGGAAACTCTTCTTTGGGTTCACTTTTCTCCCTCCAGCAATGATGCATCAGCCGACGGCAAGAGCTGACAACCTTATCACCTCAGCTCTGCTGTCCAGGTTTCGATTTCCACCTCTCTGACTCGGATCCCATCAGCTCCCGCTCAGAACATCTCAGTGTTTTTACTTCCTGCTATCCGGATGAGATATGACGTCCACGCGTGTGCATCTTCGGGATATAGTTATTAACCGATTGGAATCTGGTGGATTGATTGCTGTATTGGATGGAGCTGAACTGAATTAAACAAACTGAGGAGACTTTTCCCTCCAAGGTCACTTTATTGATTCATCTCATTTAAAGTTTATCCAGGCAAATAGTTTGAAATACAGCAGCCGGCTTTAAGTCAAGTCCTGAACGAGTTCTGCTTCTTCTTAATGCTAATACAGCGAGACGTTGCATCTTAAAGGTGCTACATGTAGATTATATCCAGGTTTGAGACATGGAGACCTTTGTTTGAAGAGGTATTCATGATTTGATGATGAAGCTGTAGAACATTACAGACAAAACAACAATCCAATAACTGACTGCTTCATTCCTGCGCTGTCGCGCTGATGACCCAGGAACCTTTATCTGACATTATCTTCTTGGCATTTCTACGTTATTAGGAAGTGGATCAACGGGGAGCCAGATGAGGGGTGACACATGACAAAGGTCACGTGTCAGAGTCAAACCTGTGACATCGAGGCCGCGGCGCTACGTGCATGACTGTAAAACCCACGAAGAAGAAGGAGCAGAAGAGTTCGACGAATGTATCGTCGTGCTTCTGTGCCTTCATCTCCGTGGCAACCTTCCTCGGGATAACCTTTGAGTAAACCTTCCTCTGATTGGCTGCAGAGATAGCAGTGGAGGGAAAATGTCACAGTTTGATGGAAAGATACGACAAGCGCTCCGTTGTTTGTTTGGTGTTCATCGTTTCTGAAGTTCGCTCAGGACGGCGTGTGACCAGCAGGTCGACAGTGCAACCAATGCAGTCGACTTCCAATGATGTGAAGGCTGCATTCCATCGGGCGTGGACGTGACTCGCTCCATGTGCACTGCAGCTAATTTCAGCTGTTCTCGTCCATGTTTCAACCCGACCGTTGACTGAGTACAAATGTCTGGAAACGTCTGTTTGAACCTCTTTGTTCCAGCTTCCTCAGCAGTCTTAGCGCAGCAAAGACCGCTCCTGAAACTCCGTCTCAGCCTTTGTTCGGGTACCTTTGATGGCTTGAAAGCACCAGTTTGTCTTTGTGTGATTCAATTGACGGAACTGCAGTTTCTTTTTTCTCCTGTTACCTTCTGACCCAAACCATCATGGCCGTCCGGCCTTTGAAACCCCCTGAAGCTCCGGTCTGTTCTGGCTGTTGTAGATTTTCCACCATCCTGACACAGCTTAGGTTCACCTCTAAAGTCTGATGTATTCAGACACGAGCAGGTCAAAGGTCACTTTAACGTTGATGTTGACAAGATGTGAAGGTCCTTGTTTAATGCTGTCATGACGCGTTCCGCCTCCCGCTCTGCGGTGGACAGAACCGACCAATTAGCATCTCAGGTTTTGAGGTCAGCGTGGTGTTTGATCGAGCGCCCCGTCCTTCCCTCTTCAAACATTTCGGAATAACTTCCCCGCTCATGTGATCGCGTGTTAATCTGCCGCTTTGATTCATACATGTTCGTCTTTGGTGCCTGCTGTCGGCGCGTAAACACCCCATCAACCAAAGGTCATCTGAGACTGCATGGCAATTAGCGATTGTCTCCGGGGACGACGGTTGGGTGCCATGGCGACCACGTGGGTAAAACGTGTGTGGTTTGAAGAACGCACGCATACACAGAGCTGCTGTGATCAGGTCAGTGTCTCTTGTTTGTTTTTTATGCATATTCATCAGTCCGACGTCCTCATGAATATTAATGAGGATGTTTGTGCTCGTGCATATTGATAAGCATGACTGTAGCGCATAACGTGATCGGAAATCTTTCTGCGTGACATGACTCGAACACACCACGTGTGTGTGTGTTTCAGTTTGTGTGAAATCATCTTGAGCAGGGTGGACAAAATAACAGGAACACCTGACAGGCTGATGAAATCCAGAGCAAGTCCTGCAGAAAATAAAAAAGATCCAAATATAAATGTCTGTCCATCAAACATGACGTGACAGCCAGCAGCTGCTCAGCTTAGAATGAAGAAGGCAGCAGGAGGAAGCCAAACATCAACATCTTCTATGTCCATAGAAGCTGCTGACTGCTGGACCTGTAAACCTCTTCTTCTTCTTCTTCTTCTTCTTCTTCTTCTTTTTCTTCTTCTTCTTCTTCTTCTTCTTCTTCTTCCAGTGTTTTGAGCTCACAGCCTGAGCAGCTAACAAACTGAGCTAACATGAGCTAACAGCAGCTACAGTTGGCAGCAGTTTATTTTACTGTCCATCAGGAAACTCTGTCAATCAGAGCTGAGACATGAATGAATGTTACACTCTGTAAATAGATGAAGATGCATCCAGCTCGATGGTAATGAAGCAGTGAACGCCTCGCGGCTCCACGGGGAAGCTGCACTCTGAATCACAATGTAGTTACATTACTGAAATATGTAAGTACAAGGACGGGGTGCCTTCATTAGGGCAGGAGACATTACACACCACTCGTTTTGTAATTCAGCGCTGTTCACGGCAGTGTGATGGAGCACTGTGGCACATGGGACATTAAAATACATGAAAGTTTTCATGCTGACTTTGTATTTTTGTTTTGTTTAATCAGCAGACTTATATAATATGAACTGTTCGTCTGTTTCACCGTGTGAAGCTTCGTGTTTGACAGCAGGGGGTTTGACGTCTGTCTGGGGCAGTGCAGAGCGCTGAGCTCGCTCTGAGGCCGACAGAAACTCTGCGTCATCACGGAGACGATGTTCCATGATATCAGAAGCTTCTCGCAGACTCGCGGCTCTTTGTCATTCACGTACTGTCTCAATGAAGAAACTAATGAAAGTGATGCTGACTGCTGGTCTGGAGATATGTCAACTACTACTGCAGGGACTGTCATTCAGTTTGGTTCAGACATTCACCTTCCCCTCGGGAGGTAATTTACAGGCTCTCACTGCTGTGATGGTTTATGGAGACATTGTTCAGTCTCATTGATTATGGTTGAGTACCAGGTCCAATGACGAGGCAGAAATCAAACAAGACGACCTCCTATACCGTGACGCTGTGCTGTAACATGTCGTCGTGTGGAGCCGTAAATGCCTTGTTTTAGCGTCCACATGAGGTTAATTGACAGGTGGGCTGATTTTTATTGCACATCAATTACCAAATCACAATATGTGATCAATAATCTGTCAGATGAGAAGGGTCAGGAATGTGAATGAGACTCATCACCTCCCCCACGTTTCCCCGTATCGATCAGGTGATTGATAAGAACTCAGTGAACGCAGCGTGAGGTCGTCCTCGGCGGCTGAGCTTTATTTAAACTTCGCTCCTGCAGGAAACATTGACTGCACATGTGTGTCCATTACAGGCTTGTTGCAGAAACTCTCCTTCGCTGTGCTGCCCTTGACCGATGGATCAGGTCTGCTCCAGTGAAGCAGCAGATTACGGCATGAAACGAAACAACACTATCGATCTGAAGGTGGAGAAATTTCAGCTGGTACTGGAGTCTTGGATGGAGGACAAAGAGGATTCATATTGATCTGAACAGGACTCAGGATGAGTCCTAAAACTCGTGGTTTTCGTTCTGTGTTGATGTGAGTGTGTGTGCTGGCACGGTCCTTTTAACCAGACCTGCTCCGTGATAAGTCCTCCCTCCATAATGGGTTGAATACGCTCCCTTTCGAGCTGCGTATGATAGAGGATGATGGGACTAAAGACCTCGGCTCCTCCCTGAAGGTTTGTGTACTGCTGATGGGAAGCCATCACCATGAGCGGATTTATTGGCTTTTAACCTACAAATTGCCTCCTCTGTTTTCTCAGTAATGGCTGATGAGAGGATTCCACTCAGTCTGTTGTCCACTGTCGGCGGCTCTAATAAACTCAAATACTTCATTTCACCCACAAGCGGTGGGTGAATATACAGTAAGACTCTCTGAGAAAAGCTTTTACCAGCGTCCTCTGCGGATAGTCCGACGAGAGTTTCCAATCCTGTGTTTCTTTTTACATAATTGTGCAATCAGAGTCTTCCTGCCTCGAAGCCTGAACCGCTGCAGGTTTGTCTGTTCGCTTCTTCCGTTCATTAAGCTGAATGCTGCGTGTCCTCGTGTTGAGCTGCCAGAATCTTCTAATGTCTGATTATCTGTGGAGTTGTTTGCAGGATGTTCCCTGTGCAGTTGGATCATTATTCATAATATGGTAAATAAGGTGATGCACAGCAGTCTTCCCCTGCACAGGATTAGAAACCGTCTTCCAGTTTGTGTTTTGCATCAGCCTCCATGCCAACAGACGAGGCCAATGCCACAAACTGCAGTTCCTCTAACGTCCACTTGAGGCTGGCTGCAGAAGTGAGTCAGTCTCCATAAGTCCCCATGTTCAAATGTCCATCTTCACAGCAGAAATAAAGCTATGAACTTTAACCTTCACTTTCCTGTGATATTGCTTGGAGTATTTTCCAGATAAACGCGAGCAGGAGACGACCTTAAAATTCATAAAAACTTGGGCTGGACTTTGACGGCTCCTCTGTGCCAACGTGTAAAAGGTGTACAAGCACAAAGCGGGACAGGACCGACAAAAAGTCTTCATGCTTGGTCAACTCTCCCTCTCTACATCAAGGTTTGATATGAAAATGGGCCCTGCAGTGGGCAGATACATCACTGTGCAGCTCTGATATCAGCCTCCAGCAGCTGGCCTTAGATTAATTTCTAGACTTTGTCCCTTAAGAAATAAGGACATGTTGTGCCTGCAAATCAACTGAGAGAAGATACAGTTTGTAGAGCCAGAGGAAGTTTATATAGATTCTGTGAAAGTGCAGACAGGAATGGGAATTATTTGAATTTTGACACAAACAAATCTCTCCAGGGAAACGCCGCCTGAGTTTCATTTATGTTTGACACATTGAGCTGAAATCCAATGAAGTGACTTATTCACCAGAAGGTAGCTGAGAACTTTTTGTACTTTCTGTAACCTCATTGGAAAAAGTTGTTTGTGGCAGGTGAGCCAGCATTAATGGTCCTGCTACCTGTCAGTTATCCGCTAAGATGCTCAGTATTTGTACCGGTGACTAGTTGCAGATCATGACGTAGACGTTTGTCATGTGGCAGACTTAGCATGCAGATGAATCCTCCTCTCAGCAGTGAAGGTTGTGTTAAATCCTGAAACTCATTGACGAGTTTCAAGCCAAGACTTTGTCTGTCCTGATAGAAACTAGAAACATTACGAGACATTTTCAGCTAATCTCCAACAACAGGAACCACAGGACTGATTTTCCAGCCAGTTCTAATGAAAGGTGTTACTGTGCTCTACTTTTTCCACCACAGACATTATTGGGAACTGTCGGTCTTAGTCAGTCTCTCAGTCAGTCTTAGAAAAGAAGCTCGTAAGAAACTGTGAGCACCGACACTAAACCCTTCAGAACTGGGAGATCTGAATCTGATATTAGAAACAAAGGATCATCTGCAGACTCTCTGAAGGCATCACAGAGACACTAATGCCGACTTTATTACCTCCAGGATGGACTATTTTAATACTTTCAGGTAATTAAAGTTACAGGAGTTTGGAATGAGGTTAAAGCAGCCTACTCTCCTTTTATTGGTTTATGAAGCCCTGAATGATTTTGGTCCTACCAGTTTATCAGATCTGCTTTGAACCTATGACCCTCAGGCCCTCTGGAGGAGGTGGGACTTCGTGTTTAATGTGTTTAAAATGGTGCGCTGACACTTCCAGTCATTAGTGGCTCAATCAGCCTCCTCTGGACCGATAATCCAGTTCAATATTCCTCAAGAGGCATGAACCAACAGCCTGGTTAACCAATTATATCCTTTATTGACGGCCAATTAGCAGCCAGTATGTTCATCATTTCTTACATCACTGGTGTGATTAACTGAGGAGTTCCTCAACAAAGCTTCTCCGTTTCCTTTCTGCATCGTATCGTCGATGCCACAACCCAATCAGGCTGATTTTGTCTTGGACACAGTCTTTCTGAGCATCAGTGAAGCAGCTGCAGGATAAACGAGAGCCCGACCAGTGTACACAGATCTAAAGGAGGATTTGAATAATCCAAAGGCTTCAGCCTGAGACCTCCTGCCCCGCGGGAACACCAGACCTCCAGAAATCTTTTCAAGTTTGTGAATCTGGGAAAAAACAAACGCTTGAAGGCGTTTCCTTTCAATGGATGCATGGCGGATAGGCTTAAATATATCCCGGGTCCTTAAAGCACTTTGGCTGTGATGTGTTTGATAAATGTGTTTCTGCACCCTCTGGCTGAGGATCATGACGAGGAACTGTTGTCGTGGGAACGGTGGGACCAAGACTGTTAGCCAAACTGCTCTTCAAACCACAGACCAGAGACCTCCAGGACCCGGCAGGACCGAAGCTGCGGACACCATCATCATTATCACACACCACAAGTGTGTGTATGAAATGTCACAAATATGAAGCAGGGTAACCAGAAACACACAAGACATGTGACGTCCCACAGACTGTCTAAAACCTGGACGTAGTCTCTGAGACGTCCCCGCAGACTGTCTAAAACCTGGATGTAGTCTCTGAGACGTCCCCGCAGACTGTCTAAAACCTGGACGTAGTCTCTGAGACGTCCCCGCAGACTGTCTAAAACCTGGACGTAGTCTCTGAGACGTCCCCGCAGACTGTCTAAAACCTGGACGTAGTCTCTGTGACGTCTCGCAGACTGTCTAAAACCTGGACGTAGTCTCTGTTGTGAGGCCGTGCTGTAGCAGTGGTGTGGTGGCTCTCCATCTTGGTAGTCCTGCCTCCGTCAGCCGATGGAGCTGATGTTTTACCCATCTTGTCTCGTCCACAGGTTTATCTGGCTGTAACTGTAGCTGCTGACGTTGCTCCTGGTAGATTTTATGAGTCGGGCTGTAAACACATCATGGAGGCAGATTCACGTCTCGTTGGATTTGAAGTCCGATAGATAAAAAATATTTTGAGTGTAAATAATAAATCAGATTTGATTAACGGCACATTTCATGTAACCAAGGACAGAAAACACAAAGACTTTTTTAAACTGCCTCGGCTGAAAATGACGACATTGACCTTTTGACCTTGAGGCTTCTCTTAATATTGCACAGGGTTTATAAATGCATGTTATCTTCACCTGCAGCTGTGAGCTGACCACGAATTACATCCTGCTGCTGCTGCTGGAACATCATGGACACATACAGCAGAATGCATCACATGTTATAGTATTCACACTGAGAGCTGAGCTGCACAGCGTGAATGAGGTGCTTTCTTTTCTTCAATAATGGAGTTCTGCAGGAGAATATTGTGTCTCCTTATGCTGTTCAATGGATTCTATAACACTGAGTGAAGCAGAGAGCGGGCCATGCGGTGTAATTCATTCATTATGTCACACCTTGACAAACAGTGAATATGTTCCTGGACTGTTGAGGAAACGTTTGTCTCTGTCCAAAGCAGATTTGCCGACTCTTTGCCGACGATGCTCTCGTGTTTGTGACAGAAAATCTGAGCAGCTCCGTCGTAAGAATCATCATCAGACGTCAAAGTCAGTGCAAAGGCGTAAATCTGTGCCCAATTCAAATCTGAATAATCTGAATAATCAGATTTTGTGTTTTACCTCTGAAGTCTTTCAGGATCCAGCAGTCCGCCCTGTTTTCACTCAAGTTTAAATCTTTAAATTTTATATTATCGTTGATTGTTCTGAACGTTCTTCACGCATCATGTGAGAAATCGATAAAATGAATCTCATTCTAGTTTTAGACTTCACTTCATGTTAGAATATCTGTGTGGATTATTCATTTCATTTTAAATGAAGCTTTTAATTTTGAAATTTCACATTTTAAGATCTGATTTTCTTTTTGTTCTCAGTTTCATCTTATTGATTCATCCTCACTGTCTCTGACATCATTGGTGGATCTACTTCCTGCTTCGATGGCGAATCGCTCCGTCTGCCTGGGCGTGGTTTCAGACAGAGGTGGGTGACGGAGCGACTGATCCTGAGATTATCAACACTTCAGTTCATTATGCAGGAGAGGACAGAGGACGCTGTCTGTTAATCATGTGACCTTTAAGAACCTGATCAGGTCAGTGCTGAAACAACGTGGTCACGTGTGTCGTGTGTGAGTGGTTGGATCTGGGCTCATCATGGGTAGATCAAACATGCTGCAGATGAGGTGGCAGGTGACACATCATCATCCTCAGCACAGATATCACAGCCCAGCCTGACCCGGGATTCAAACTCAGCTGGTTTCCCACAGGAACAGGAAGTGGATTATGATCCAAAGCTCCACATGAAGCAGCGTCTAAAGGACGAGGCAGGTGAAAGCAAAGTGAAAACATCTTCAGGGGAAATCAAAGCGGAATTTTTAATCAGTTCAAGTTTTTAATGAGTTTGTGCTGCTGAATTCAAATGAATGGAGGAATTAATGAGTTTGATCAATAACTATATTTCAGCTGAATAATTTTCTACCTTTAACTTTAATGAATGAACGTAATTAGAACTCATGGAAAACAAGCTGCTCAAATATGTTCAATACCTGAATCAATGAGAATTGGGCCCATTTCATTAAGATTAAGAGATTTAAAGAAGCTGCCCAGTCAAACCAGTCGGGCCTGTTGGCTGAGCCGCTTTGTGTCATTGAAGCTCTCGTTCGAGGTCGGCTCAGCCTGATTCACACGCCGACCTTTCAGAGTCAGACTTTCAAATCCTGAATTATTTTAATGTATTGATCCAGTCAAACACTGAAACACAGTTTAACAGTGAAACGACGGCCGGTCCATCTTTAATAGAGAGATTAACGCTGAGCTGCAGTGTGGGGAGGTTAGACTGGGATTATAATCAGACTCCACTTAATGGGTTTTTAGTTTTATCTCTCCACACACACACACACACACACACGCGCGGTGTGGACGTCCGTCCTCGTCCTCGCTGTCTGAAAGCATCGTCGTGATCGTGTCTGTCTGATGAGATGAGGGATTAATGTGACAGAGACACTTTCACCACCTACAGGCTAAAAAATAGAGTTTGTGTCCGTTTTCTCCAGATGGTCCGAATGGTTTACGGACCAACGCGGTCTATCGGACGTCAGCCTCTCGTGGTCACTTGCTTCTTCCTGTATGGCGTTCATCTTCACGCTGACCTCTGTGTTTCTGTGTGTTGGAGTCAGACAGAGAAGCCGGATGAGTTTCTGTTTGTGTTCACTGACATTTCTTGTCGTGGTGGTGTTTGAGGCTTGTCACTGCTCGTCGGTGACTGTCAGCGTGACGTCTGGACCTGCTGTTCACCAGCTGCTGTTTGTTTGTTGGTGTCCTCTGTCTCTCATCAGCCTCTCAGATGGATTCAATATTTGTACATCGCCTCACCCCAGCACACTTTAAATTTGAGTTCATCTGACTGATCATTTCCATTCATGTCCTGCTCGTCACTGCAGGTTTCCTCTCTGCCTGATGTGCACACACACACACACACACACACATGTGGCATGTTTTAAAGTTTCACTGATGGATGTCCGAGCTGACATGAAGCTGCATCGTCTGTCAGCGTTTCAAACAAACTTCCTGTCAAAGTGAGACGATGCTGTTGGACGAAGATGTTTGAACATATTGTGTCTCCTCCGTCCTCGTCCAGGTTTCATGTTTAATTCTGTCTGATTTCTGCCGTCAGTCTTTCTGTTTACTCCATCCTCTGTCTCCCAGAAATGATGTTGTTATATTATTGAAATTCTTCAGGAGGAAATGGACAAATAAAAATGGGCTTGTTCGACAGAGAACCACGGTCAGTGACCTTATGTTTCTGTTTGCAGTGAACTGAAGATTTCACTGATTCAAACATAAACCAAGCCGCTGTGCTAAACACAGCTAACAAGCTAGAAATGTTGATGTGTTGCTTAGCGACAGGCTGAACTAAACCATAAAATAAACGAATAAATCATCTGTTTTATTACGCTGTGTGACTCTTGCAGAGCTTCATCCAGCCGCAGCGTCTCCGTGTGGCCTCGGGTGGATCAGCGCTCGTGGAGGCGAGAAACGATTCAGTAACTTGAAGATAAACGAAGCCTGTGTAGATGAACGTCATCAACATTTCATTCATCAGTTCAGCTGCTTTAATCTGGATTTTTGGCAGCTGGAGCGAAACAGAACTATTTATGGAGAGAAAGTTTTCCTCCACCTCCTCCACCTCCAGCTCCTCCATCTTACCATCGTCCTGTTTATTCTCCGCTCTCATGGCGTCTCTGCTCGTTACTGTTCAGCTGTTCTGATGCTGCCGGATCTTTAATATCATTATTATTGCAGAATTCACCTTCCCTCTCCTCCTCCTCCTCTTCTTCTTCGTGGTTTCAGTCAGGCGTCTTGTTGTTGGAGCGTTTGCTCTGCTCGCGTGCCGTTGAGCAGGACGCTGACTCACCGAGATATTAAATTTGCTTTTATGGCATTTCTTCACAGGTTTTATGGAAATTTGCTCCTTTGTTTCTCCTTTTTATTGAGTTGTGAAACAATTTTGTTTTGGCTGCTGGCGAATAAAAAGCCGGTGTGAAGCACAGAGGCTTGTTTTTATTTGGATCATAAAACCCAGTCAGACGTTTCATTCAGAAAATGAGAAACATTCAGAGGATGTTCTCCAGCGACCTGAAAGTATGAGTCATGTTAGTGAAGTCCTTCTATCGGCTCATTTATTTATTAGTCTTTGTTTTCTTTTCTCAGAATTAGACGGAGTCGCTCACACACGGCGTGGCGCTCGGTAAATAACACGTCAGATAAATACAGTGAGTAACGTGATGCTCAGACTAAACTTATGAACTGACACACAAACTAAATAAGGGTCAATAATTAGCAGGTGGAAACACTCCAAATAAACACCTGGACACCTTGGACAGGCCGTCCCCAGTGGACAGGTCAAACGCGTCCCCTAAAACACGCTGAGACAGACCATCAGAGTCATCTGTCGTGTGTCTGTGCAGCTCACACACACACACACGTTCTCAGTGTTGTCATTAGCGAGACGACACACTGACTCCATTTTCGAGTCTTTAGCCACGAAAATGACACAATGCTGAGTCATGACACCACGCTGCACACACACACACACACACACACACACACTGGTGAACTGACTTTAATCTCCCAGCACTTCTTCCTTGATTGATTCTTCCTCCCTTTGTGCAGCAGAAGTGCAGCGTCCTGCTGACTTCTGTCCTAACGTATCACACTGTGTCAGAGCTGAGCCTGTCAGACGCTAAAGCAGAAGACAAGACAGACCTTAAGACAGACTGTGTACCACACTGTGTACTACACTGTGTACCACACTGTGTACTACACTGTGTACCACACTGTGTACTACACTGTGTACTACACTGTGTACTCCTCTGTGTACTACACTGTGTACTACACTGTGTACCACACTGTGTACTACACTGTGTACCACACTGTGTACTACACTGTGTACCACACTGTGTACTACACTGTGTACTACACTGTGTACTACACTGTGTACTCCTCTGTGTACTCCTCTGTGTACTCCTCTGTGTACTACACTGTGTACTCCTCTGTGTACTCCTCTGTGTACTCCTCCGTGTACTCCTCTGTGTACTCCTCCGTGTACTCCTCTGTGTACTCCTCTGTGTACTACACTGTGTACTCCTCTGTGTACTCCTCTGTGTACTCCTCCGTGTACTCCTCTGTGTACTCCTCTGTGTACTCCTCTGTGTACTCCTCTGTGTACTCCTCCGTGTACTCCTCTGTGTACTTCCCAGCAGTCTGGATACTGCCGTTGTGAACTTCCTGGAAATGATGATTGTGTCGCGTTATCGCTTCTTCTTCTGCCTCTTGTCCAGATTTTCCACTGAGCGGAGAGTTAGCGCCAACGTTTGACGGCCAGAAAGTAAAAATGAAATATATGAACATCAAATGTTAGAGCCTCACCGAGAGCTCTGCGGCGTTAGATACCAACGCGACGATGTGAGGTCTGGACGATTAACTGAGCGTGTGTGTGTGTGTGTGTGAGCTGACTTCACACCACTTATCGTCTTTGTTGCTTCACGTTTTGCAGCTTTAAGAAAAACTGGCTCTGCGGTCATGTTTCCACTCTCTGCTCAGTTTGCTGAGAGCTTACAGGCTTAAGTGTGTGTGCATGTGTTTGAGTGGGAGAGGGGGGAAATTGCTTTGCCACGAGGAAACGTATGTATGCATTTAGATGTGTGTGTGTGTGTGTGTGTGTGTGTGCTCTCCATCCGCCCTAAAGGGAAAGTCAATCCTCCCACCATTTGAGGTCACACACCTTTCAAATAAAGCAGCACACACACACACACACACACACACACAGTGTGACATTAAGACAGAATGCGTTCACCCTCATGAATACTAACTGCTCTTAATCCTGCCCCTCACCAAACCAGCTGCCAGGCCTGTGTGTGTGTGTGTGTGTGTGTGTTTGCTGTCTTCACACCGAAGCCTCCGCATGGCTGTGTATAGATATATAGTGTAAATATGATTTCATTCTTCATTATATTAAAGTGCCGTTTGCTTTGATTCCTTCTGACTACAAGCTGACTCTGGGCCCGTCTGCAGCTTCACGTCAAACAGTCTCCATGCATCGTGCACACGTCTGACTAACAGGTGTCTGTCCCACGTGGAGGTGTGTGCTGTGACGCTGCAGCTCTTTAATCTCCTGGCTGACTTGGAGCCGTGGATGAGGCGGCGTGTACAGTATGCTCAGCATCAAAGACGATCTGATCTCTGCGCGTGCGGCAGCCGAGCGCTCGCGCCGTGCCTTCCACGTCTCACCGTGAACAGTCCTGTGGCGCGATGAAGAGCTCTCATCGTCTTCATTCTCGTGTTTCCTCCGTCATCTCCTCTCCTCGGCGGCTTCCTTCTCATGTCTTCCTCTCTCCACTCCTCCTTTTCATTCAGTAGAAAGAAGAACAAAGTGGAGCACAGTCAGACGCCACAGACGGACTGTTATTAACTATTCCCCCTCGGACATCACATCCTCTTCAAGCCTCAGATTATTCCACTTTGTGATGTTATTTGCCGTGAATCTTTGGATGCCGCCTCAAAGGTGGCACCTTCATTTTCACTGTTATTTATCACAGGGTTTTTCTGTCCGACTCTGCAGCTGCTCTCAGATCCTTTCATGTCATGGACATTAAGTCGTTTCATTTCCATCCTCCTCCTTTTACAACGAGGGGCTCTTATTTTGAAAGCCTCAGCAGCGTTATCGTCATGGCGACCTGAAGGGTGAAGAACGAGGTAAAGAATGGCGTTTGTCCTCGAGCGATGTTTCTTCATTACCGCCAACACACACTGTCGTTTATCTGAGCGTAATCCCACACACACCATCCTGCTGCCACAAATACTCACTTAAATGTGGATTAATCCACCGCTGAAAATAGTCCCAGACAAACGCAGGATTTCCTCCTGTTTTAAAAACTGGATGTTCTGTGACAACGAATGGAGCCACAAACATCGACCTCGGTGTCTGTGGACTGGAGCCACCATGGGCGTGCTGAAAACTGCAGTTTGTTGTGTGAGGGTTCCATCGGCGCCATACGTCTTCGATTTGATTTGACAATTAGCCGGGAGGCGGAAGAAGCGGTCCTACCACACTGAGGGACGGCGTGTTCCTTATTCTGTCTTTGGTTCACTGCTTCAGCGTTCCATCTAAAATGTGTAACGCTCAGTGCGCTTTCTTTCTCACGTCCCGATTGTTGATGACATTAGACGAGAATTTTAGACTGGACCTGAGAAAGAAAGAGGTCAAACTCTTCTTCATGACTCCGTCTTAGCTTACTAACTAAGCAGCTGTACTTTTAATAATCTTACTTTTAGCTCATTTACGTCTCATGTTAATTTCCACACTTGTCCCTCAGTATTCTATCAGGAGAAGTGTCTCTCAGGCAGACTGAACCTGCTGATTGGCCGCCTGTTGAATAAATGACGCGTGACCACCGGCATGAAGACGAGTCTCTCCGAACAAAAACTGTAGCTCTTCATTAGCGAGGCGGCGTTTGGTCGGTCCTGCTCTGAATTACTGTGGCAGATTTCTAATGAGGTCTCTGCTTCACGTTTTTGTTCAATAAATCAGCAGATTTCTGCATATTCTAGTCAAAATGAAATTATTTTTTTTACTAACAGAAAACTTATTTTTAGCCAGACATTTTTTAAAAGTATTAATGTGAGTTGATCTCTTCACTCTCCTGTACAAAGACGATGTAAATACTTCGTATTAATGGTACTGCCAAGAATCCCAAAACAAAACGTTCCCAGTACCACACAGAGTGATTGGTTAGAGGAAGCAGGCAAGTACGTGATGAACTAATTTCATATAGAACTGAAGACGAAAACAAGGAACCTAAAAAGAAAACCACTGATTGAACCACAGGTTTAATGAACACAAATGCATTTCTGAGCTGCTGTGTTTATAATTTTGACCTTTAAGGATGAATAGCTGCATCAGACTGATGTGACTTTTTTTTTTATATGGAGAGATCATGAGTCCTGTTTTTCTTTGGCCTTAAAGGTGCCTGAACTGTGGCGAATGACAACCTGACCTTATTAAAACACACACGCTGGTGTGCTCTCTTTGTCTCCATTCAAGTTTTTAATTACTTTTTAAATTCAGTCCCTGAATGTCACCTTTTATTCTTGTGCATTTCAAAGATATCTGCTCATTGTTTCCCATTTTCTGGTCAGGTCTTTGTGACTGTTCAGACGTCTTTGTCATAAGTTTAGTCACAGATTATGATTATGATTACTGCCCCGCTTACTTATCCTGTACGTAATTATAAAGACAAACAAACAACATTTTATTTTAAGTTTTTGGTTTGGTTTAGGCTTGACTTGTTGGTCAGTGTGACACACCTTTACCAACAGCTCTGCTACATTGTGTTCTGTATTACACTTACACTGTAATGTCAACCTTTACGCAGACGATACCCTCTTGTTATCACTGGCTCCAAATCCATCTCCTTTTAATGACACCCACACAACTTCATGCTCAAGACAAAATATAAGTTCCATAATATCTAATTACATGGAGGAACTCATATTTAACACATAGCTGAACTACTAAAGTTCAGATTGGTAACAGAGCTTTACTCTCCCTTAAAAGCATCTGGGTTTTCCAAATGCCTGAAACTTAACATATTTACTTCACGACGCGAGAAGATCAGTTATTTCTTTTTCAAGTAGAGAAAAAATAAGGCCCTAAATGAAGAGCAGAGAGTGACAAATGATCAACTCCTCCACAGACTGCGTCCTCGGTGCTTTAGTATTCAGCAGGGCGGGACAGGTAATGATGTTTCTCTGGGAATAGATATGTAGCATTCTGAAAATGAAGTCTTCATTTACTCCTTGGGTTCATTTGGGCACAATGTCACGTCTTCTTATTACCTGAATGACACAGACTTTTATTACTCTTAATGACGGCAGGCGTCGGCGTCTGATCAGTATGCAGGAGATGTTCTCACTGCAAGAGCAGACAAGCATGGAAGAAGATGCCCAGTCAAAGCTTTGTGCAGAGTTGTGCATTGATAGACTGCTGGGTCTTGTTACAGAAAGGTCATCTGTATGCATGATTGCACGGCTGTCTCAGTGTGACTGCTGTTCTGAAAGTGAAGTATTAATGAATTGACTTTTAAAAATGTACCATCTTGTGAGAACTCAGCTGCTGTGGCAGAGTCACCTGACGTCGTCTCCTCGCTGTTTGTTTACCGGCAGCGTTGCCTCCTCGCACACGGTCAAACATTTGAATGACAGTTTCGGATTGAGCATGGCTGTTTTTCATCTCGCCGGTTGGCACATACAATATTTCCGTAATTTGTTCCCATCCAAAGCAAAATTGATTTTCTGTTGCATGCATCTGTTGATGTTTATTATGTAACTCTATTTTCACAGTTCGAAAATATAAATGCAAGCGCCGAAGGCAGACCATATATTCTTCTGACTGTATATAATATTGATCAGTATGAGCACAGACAGCATGTGCAGACAGAGGAGGGTGGACAGATTGTTAATATATGTATGTATTCATCCAGCTATCTGTCTGTCTATCTGTCCCCTGCCCACGCAGCCTTTTCTCTGCCTTCTTGTCACTTTATGAACTGAATAAACCCAATTTTCTCTCGATAATTGAAATTCTGCACGGTTTAACTTTCCTTCCCTTTCTGTCCTGTTGTTCTGTCGTCTCCGTCTTCCCTCGGCTGTCCCGCTCAGTAATCGCTTCTCTGAGCATCTTTTCTTCATCATTTAAACTCTTGGCTGTGTCTCTTTCCTTCTGACCGTGTCTACCTCTCTCCACAGTCTGATCATCGTGTTTGTGAAAATTCATTTTTCACTTTCCCTCCTCAGATTGATTCTCCCTATCTTCCTCTGAAACTTCATTTCTTCTTTTTGTGTTATCCTCTTCTCATTTCCTTCCAGCCCTCCTCTTTATTTTGCTCTCTCGTGAGGAAAGCTCGTGTTTCTTTCAGAGATGATTCCATTTCCTGGATGCCTTACCAACATCCTGATGGAGCCTGAATTTGTTTGAGTGTTTGTAAAAAGTCTGCAGCTTTATGAGTAATGATTTCATCCTCACTAAAAGGATGAAAAATAATGTTGGTAAAATTGCCTTCACTTGAGTAGATTTCAGAATAAATGAGAAGCAGTTATTGGACCAAAAGCAAACACGGTTTGTACTGGCTGACAGCGTTTGTTCAGGAACTGCTTGGATTTATGGGACAGGATGTGAAAATGTGAATTTCAAGAAGAAAGGTCGAAGCGAAGCCGTCCAGACAATTTTTTAATAAATCCTTTTTTATCTGGGCGTCTGAACATCAGGCGACGTCTCCTCCTAAAAGTCATCAAAGAAGCTTTTACTCTGAAATAGGACACGACTTCATATTTACACACAGACCATATGAGCCATATGGCCCGATCGGACCGAGCTGCACTCTGTGATTGTCCTCCTGTGGACAGACAAAGTCACCAACGTGGTATTTTATTGTAAGAAAATCACAGAATCAACATGTTACCTGTGTGAGTTATGTAAGATGAACATTGAGTTTGGAGAGCAGGAACGCTCTGTTCAGACTTCACTGATCAGCAGTAAACAGAATATTTAAGACTGTCTGATATTACAGCAGTGTAATGTGTGTGTGTGTGTGTGTGTGTAGGATGGGGTGGCGTGCAGGAGGATAATTGGTCCATCGTTGGTGGGTCACTTCATCTGTGTCCTCTGTCATGTTTCCCACCTCCTGCATCATTATGTCTCCTGTACGTTCTTCCCAGCTTCTCCTCATTGTCTTTAATTAACCCACGTTGTATCACTCCGTCTCTCTTTGCCTTCTCCCACTCGTTTCTTCCTCCTGTCTGACATTTCCATCTTGTCATTTCATCCTCCCACCGCTCCACCTCTGCCTTCTCTCATCCCCCGTGAAGAAGTGACCATATCTGGAGCATCGGTGGCTGATGATTAGTCTTCAAGAAAGAGCCAGTCGACATGAAGCGGCTCGTCTGTTTTACATCGTGCTGCGTGGAAGAAGACCTGAAGCTGCAGAGCGATGAGGTGAACTGTTTCTGAGGTCATTGGAGGATGTTTGGAGCTTCAGTCTTTATGTGGGCAGAGTCTGGACGTGTCAGTCAGTCAGTCACCAGCATTAACAAACTGTTTTACTGATGTAGGACAGAGTGAAGCACAATGGAAGAGCAGCTGTGCTTGGTACAGTCGGCGCTGTGATCCCTGCTGACTTCCAGCGATCGACTGTTTTCTTGCCAACAGAAAATAAAAATAGACACAAATTTGTCCCCTGATACCGCAGGATTTTTCCCTCCTTTCTGCTCCACATCATCTTCTTCGCCCTCCCTCCGTCCGTCGCGTGGAAGGCGTGTGTGTGTGTGTGTGTGTGTGTGTGTGTGTGTGTGTGTGTTTGTTGGCATTTGGTGTGGCTGCTTGCCGTCTTCCTTCAGAGCAGAGGCAGAGTACGACTGTCATGTTTGCTTCTGTTGCATCGGCCCTCTCATTCACACACACATGTGCCAGCCCGCATGCGGTGGATTAACGGCCCCTATAGGCCCCATACTCAACCATGAAGAACGACTCTGACTCATTTTCTACCTCTCTCTGTCTCGCTCTTTGTGTCTTTCTGCTCATCCTCTCTTTCGCTCTGGCTCACATTTACAACTCTCTTTCTCCAGCCTCCGTCTTTGCCCTCGCTGTCATCTTCTATTACACAAGAAGCTGTCAAATCGCAGAGCCAGGAAGAGAGACCAGGGGAAGGGAGGGAGGCCAAGTGTGGAGGGAAAGGTTCGAATGAGAGATGAGATGGAGAAAGGACAGACGGTTTCCAGGTGGAGTAACGTCACCTCGGGCAGCCTCGACTCCGTTTGAGCGATTCTGACATCGATGTGTCAGAGTGTAAGCCCGCTGCGGTAAACACGGACAGCTGTACTCGAGTATTTGTTCTGATTACACTACTTCTGATCACCAACAGTCCCAGATCTACTCTTGTCCGGCGGCTTCTCCTCTGCCATTATGTCCATAACGGCTGCTGAGCCCGGTTACATTGCCGTGCTCGCCCAGCTCGGGTTCTGGCACAAAGTCTGCTGAAAGCAAACTACACTTCATATTTACATATTTAGAAGCACATAAACCAGAAAAATGACCAAATCTGAGCAGCTTAGGAGCGTGTGGTGCGCCTGATGCTCCCGGTGGACTCACTGTGGCACCGTGCAACCAAAATTAGACGAGAGCCTTGGATGTGATTTAAAACTGTAGTTTTACAGACGATTTACATTCAGACTGAAGTGATCTGCTCCTTTGTCACAGTGTGACGAATGGCTAAATATATTTGTGCAGTTTCTCAGACTATGAGAACTTCCCATGTTTGATCCTGAAGCTGATAATTAACGTGTTTGAGGAAAATCAACCCTCATCTTCATGAATATTCACGTCTCCACCTCAGCACACTGATTATGAATTATTATTATTTATGCATATTAAAGTGGTGTTTATGCTGGGATCGGCTTCATCTGATCATTACGTAACAGAAACTGACTCAACCATGAACAATCTCCCAGCATGCACCATCGCTCAGGTCACATGTGACGGCCTCACCAGCCTGACGCCCGATGAGCCTCCGAGATCCGACCCACAGGGCGAAAAAAAAAATCTGGATGGAGGTCTACGAGCGGAGAAAGAAAGATCAGATGCTGGAGACGCGACCTGCCGTCGTCAGATGCCGGCGAGT
The DNA here is from genome assembly GCA_023373845.1 of Nibea coibor. Lineage (NCBI taxonomy): Eukaryota > Metazoa > Chordata > Actinopteri > Sciaenidae > Nibea > Nibea coibor. The sequence goes on from CM041729.1 coordinate 703,056, forward strand.
TTCCGTCAGATGCTGCTGGTCTGTCACCGACAGCTGCGTCCGTTATGGAGCAGATCAAATAAACGTCGGTTCAGGAAACGTCCCCGTCATATTTTCCGACATGTTATGATGCAGAAATAGATTTTTTCTGTTGTGCTCTCTCCGTGTTTCTTGTTTCCACATGACTCACTCCTCTCTCGTCTTATCTGGCTTGTTGTCCACTCTGGGCGCCTGCAGCTCTGTTTTCTGACCACATCGTGCGGTGACCTTTCAACCCAATCAAACTCCGCTGCCTCGCTCATTTATCTCGAAGCCGTGAGTGTGTGCGTTAATGTGCGTCCTGTATGTTTGTGGTGTTTCTTTGTGTGTACACTAGAGACCGTCTTATCTAAATGTACTCCCTGATGATGATGTGTGCATGCCTGGAGGGTTGCACACGGTGTGTGTGTGTGTGTGTGTGTGACTCTAATTTGAGTGCCGCGTTGCTTCAAAGAACATAATGAATTTCCTCACTGCGGCCGGTGAAAGTTCCATTTTATTAAAAATGATTTATGACGAAGGAGCGTGCTGAGGAGAAACAAACAGAAACTTTGCAACCTTTGTCATCACGAGCTGTTCTGAAGACAGTAACGAGAGTTCAGACCGCCGAACAGCAGCGAGCGCAGAACTGAAGAAGGTCGGGGGATGGAGAGAGAGGAGGAAACTTGGGATAAGGAGGAGATGAAGAGAGTGAAGTCCCCGTGTTCAGATGTTTACAGCCGGGTCCAGAAAGCAGGACCTCAGGACCAACAGTGCAATATTCAGACATTAAAGATTTTTGTATATTTGAGGATAATTCATCTTTCTTAATATTTGTTTTTTTCACTTGTGCTCTTTGCTTCTCTCCGTGCGACCGTCCTTGGAGAACAAAACACGCCGTTCCAGAGTCTCACCATCTGTCGGACAAATGAGCGCGGAGGAAGTTAAACATCGTTCATTTGCATAAACCGTAATGTGAAACTGAATCTGGTTTCTTCAGGAAATCCTGTTTTCCTGGATGTCGTCGAGGGTCGCGGATCTGCAGGCGGAGGCAGATGGTGTGTGTTCAACAGTTAATTAGTGCAGTCATGATGGAGACAAATCCTGAAGTGTGTGATGTCTTTGCAGTCACAGTTTGACTGTATCTCACTGTTAATCGTGGTCGTGTGACACAGGAGCGTCACTTTGAAATGCATCTCAGGGAAATAAAACAAGCTGCTGATTTTCAGCTTTAATTGGATCCAAGGTCATGACACGGAGCTTAAATGAGCTCCAGCGTTCGACGTCCTCTGCATAATCACTGCATAAAGTTGTGGTGCAGGGGGGTGTGCTGATTCTGGATCAGCCGGATGCTGTTTTCAGATGATTTAATGAAGACAAACAGGCCGGATGATGGCGTCTAATGATACTGCACTCCGACTGCAGATTAATCAACATGAATCAGCTGCCTTCAGACGGCTGCAAGGATTTAATGAAGCGAAGAAGAAGGTTTCGTACCGCGGAGACGACATGTCCATCCACAGATCAGTGCAGCACGGTAAATATTATTGATGCAGCTAACAGACTGAGCTAACACGAGCTAACAGCGGCTACAGTTGTCAGCAGTGCCAGAATCAACATTTGAAGTCCTTTTGTGTTGCGACGCTCGCGCGGTCCTTCGCTGATCCCGACTGTAAAACCACTCAGAGTCCGCGATCCGCTCGGGGCCGACTCAGCTCGATTCATGTTTGGCCGTCAACGCTCTGACATTTCCAGTCACTAAGCAGATTACGGAGACACATCCGTGCATTCAGAGCCTCATTTCACCGGCCCGGGCGACTCTGAGCCTCACAGCAGCGGGGAGGGAGGGACGACGCGACAATCGGATCTCGTTGTAAAATGAGTCTTAAGGTTTTGGACTGAGAAAACTTAAAGACTAAATGACTCTTCGTTACTCGCAGTCCTAACTGTGTGCTTGGTTTTGATTGTTGTTGTTTTACTTTAACTCTTCATGTCTTCGTTGTCTTTCTCAGCTGTTCTCCGCAGCCTCGAGCAGTTTTCCTCTTCCTTGTTATTCCCGTCACTCTCGGTCCGTTCGTCTTCGTCTGCGCACAAAGCTTCAGTAACAGACTGACTGTGTTTCTAATTTGTCTTTGGGCTTTTAACTCTGGTTTTCATGCCGACTCTTTGAATTAATTTGCCTGTTGAGCTGCCTGAGCATCCATAAGCCTGTCAAAATATGTCTTACCCACTGAATTGTTTGTCGACTTAAAATTCACACTGCAGAGGCAGAATTGGTTCGTGGCAATTTAAAGAGCACAGCTTAAAACAGAAACGGTGAAGTCATTACAGACTCTCTGACGGACAGAATAATACCTCAGGTCTGCACCAGCTGAAGTCTGTACTCAGTTATTTACTTTATTACCAAGCCTCAGTCAGCCAGCAGCCTGTTAGCTTAGCTTAGCACAAGTTAAAGGCTGACCTCATGTGTCTCGTACTGTACAAATACAAACCTGTTTCTGACTCTGACAGTTCGTCTCTGCAGGAAGCCGCCCAGCCGTCGTGACTCAGCCTGTCACTCAGAGTTTTCCAGCTGTGGTGACGATGAATGATGTAAATGTCAAGCTTCATAATCAGCCGAGCAAAAAGTCAGAAGTCGTCCCGGGTAAGTGACGAAAATCAGGAAAAGCAGAAACAGATGAAGCCGCTGAGCTTCAAGGGAAAACTCCCGTTTAGCGTATTTCTTATTTTAGAGTCTAAATGTTCTTCATCCAGCGGAGGGTCACTTCTGTCTCTAATCACTGAGCGCGCTCTGCTTTATCACAGCTTCTCTCTCGTCTCAGTGTCAGACATGTATGACTGAATGAATGGATAATAAGACTAGAAACAGTTAGCGTGTGCCTAATGTGAACGTGTGTCAGAGCTTAACATACATACATGTTTCACATTCAGATCATGTTCATCTTTTTCTCTGCTGAAGCTCTCAGAGATGTTCAGACCTGCGTGTACGTCTCTGTGCTTGCACGTCTGCTTCCCGTATCGCTCTCTTGGTTTAAGCGGCTACATGAAGCTCTGATAACAGACTGAGGAGTGATAGAAGAAGACTGACGCGTGAGCAGAGAACGCGTCGTTTGGACATTTGCTTGATTTGCTTTGCACATCACGAGCAGCAAACGAGAAAAGAATGGAAACTCATTTTCATGCTTTATTAGATTTTAATTTGAAACTCGTCTCCAGTTTCTCTTTTTCTGTCATGACGCTACGCTGATTTAATGATTGCACTCATTTCAGAGTTGCCTCAAATTTGCCACTTTGCCTCTTTACTGGGCTGTTTGTCACATCCAGTTAAAATAAGGTCATCGCTCCAATAACTGCAGCCACAGTTCACAACATGAACAATTATTAATCGAGGGGAGAAAATCTGCACGGACCGAACAAAATGCTGCTGAGTAAAAATGATGCAATGAATTTAAAGCACAAACACATTTCATCAGCTAACAGACATGATGTAGCTAATGAGTTTATTTCATAATGAACGAAATACCAAAAGTTTCTTTTGGCTCCATTTTTGGTCTCAGTTCAAGACAAGTTCAGACAGGTCCACCTGCAGCACATTAAGGGCCATTAATTAGCTGCCAGGCTAACGCGAGTGTCAGAGAGGAGGAGGAGGAGCAGGAGGCGCAAAACTGAGAGGAGACAGCTGAAACATGAATTAATGAAGAGAGGGAGCTGATAGTGAGCGCAGGGATAAAAAGAAAGTGACAGATGTGGAGAAAAAACATGAAGTGAGAGAAAGACGACTTCTAATTTCCATCATCTTTCCCCCCTCGAGGGAATTCGCTCATATAGAATATTTCATGCACGTCACAAACATTAATGTCCACACACATGCAGAACATGCAGAACAGGCTGCGATGGTCGGAGAACCCCTGGTTCCAGTTTCAACACGTTCTTGGTTGGTTGGAGTGTCTCTGCGCGGCGCTCGCAGGTCCAACAACACCTGACTGACTCACACTGGGCCCATGTTGCCACATATTGAACTGGTGTAATCGATTACCTCATGTTGCATCCACAGCGCTCTGTGTTTATGTATACGAGGAAATACGACACGCCAACCTCCACTGGGAATGACTTGGCACACACACACGCTGACTTACGCCACTTTTGGGGGACATTATTTTACACATATTCACACATGCACTGGACAAAGTTCAAAGTGGGGACATGAACTGGTCTTTAGTCTGGACCGTGTCTCTGAAGGCAGCCGCTCGCTCTCCTCCATGTTATGATCAAACTGCCTCCTGCATTGTGTCTGTTTGCACACACTGCACACTCCTCATGCACAGAGTGTTTTAAGAGATAATCTGTTTGCTGCAGATAAGTAAATGTGGGTCAGGAAGGATTCCAGAGGCACGTTGGATTTACGCTTCCCGTCGAGGAGGAGCTGCTCTGAAGGGGGTCCAGAGATTTATAACAGGAAGCACACCTCACTCCTCTGGGCTCCATTTACAGAAGACGCTCTACAGTGTATAAGCTCCACGTTCTGCCTGTTACACAAAGCTTTAGGTGTCTTCTTGTTATGAAATGGAGCTTTTTCCTCCCTCCCGGACTCGCCGATCAGCGGATCTAACAGGATAAGAACTTTTATCTCATGAGCTGTTAAACTTAACCTGAACACTTTGGCGGTTTTACTGCAGCACAGGTGTACGACAGGTAGATAAATCCTCGTTTAACATGCAGCCCAGTTTCTGTTAGTCTGTCTCCACAGAGGCTCCATTATCCTCAGCTGAAAAGCTCACCCAGTGTCATGATGAACAGCTTTTTACATTCTGAGTACATGTAAGAGCCGGTGATATCCGGGGCAACATGAATAAGCCATGAGATGAAACTCTTGACCTCCTGACTGTCAGATGTTCTGAAGTCACCTCGTTTTTTTTTTCATGTAACACGATGTAAAGAAATATTCTGGGACCCGAGCGTGGCGATGGATGCTCTGAAAGTGTTGAGACAAGTGTTACGAGGGTGGAAAACAAACAGCCGAGGAGTTGATCGGCCACCAGCAGCGAGTCCATCTGTTGATTTAAGAAAAAAAATGAATGTGGCCTCATGAAGAAACAAAGTTGTTGGCAGGTTTCTTGTTTTTGTTGTTTCAACATAATGTAACTTTTCACGTCGCTAATGTTAGCAGGTGTAGCTGCAGTTTGTTAGCTGAGCTCAGAGCACAGAAGAAGAAGAAGAAGAAGAAGAAGAAGAAGAAGAAGAGGTTTACAGGCCCAGGGCGAGGGGAGCCGGTGTCGTGCCAGAACCGGAGCTGGATATGACTGGCTTCCTTCACAGGATAAAACTTTGGTGCGTTTCTTCTGCTAAACACAAAGAAAGATTTCTTATTCATGGCAAACATCTTCAGTCTAATCCTAAGTTAAATTATTCAGAGGCGTGTGTGTTTAAATGGGACCAATGAGAGACTGTGTGAATAAAAAAGAGCTTCATCTGTTGCCATGACAACCGGTACGGTCAGCTGGCGCTGACATGACGCCACTCAGAGACAAATAGAGGAAACAGTTCCACAGACACACTCAGGTTTTCTCAGCATGTCTCTGCCTCGTCATCATTTAGTCAACTGAAGTTTTCAGAGTCGATGCATCTTCAGAAACATCAAAAAAGGGAATAAGAAATGAACTTCTGCTGGTTTTAGATTCCCACACGTCTGTCTCTACACGCGCGATCAAACGTTTTGTCTCTCCTGGCCAGCACCCCAGAAAGTTAACAAATTAATAGTTGCACACAAACGTCGTCGCAGCATGTCGGGCGAAAAGATACAAGGTTTTAAAGGTTGGCGCTGTGGAGGAGCCAGCAGCATTTGGCTGCACCGTCTGTTCGTCATCAGTCACAGGAGGAAAAGACGGCGCTGAACCTCCTTTCAGGTTGTTAAGATCAAGGAGCAGCTCAATGAGCTCAAAGAGCACGGGCTCGTTGAATCAGAAAAGTGTGGCTTTCATGCAGACATGAAGGGAATGTGCATTTCAGAATGTGGAGCCAAATTCAAGAGGAAATATAAAAACAATATTCCCTGAGGTAAAAGAACAGACCCTGTCGTGGATGTGAAAAGGTTCTTGGCTCTTGACCCAGTCAAACAAAGCGTGTTGCTGATGGAGCGTCCCAGGACATTTCTTCCTTTGTCCATTCAGGAAGTGCTCGGTTAAAGACAGTGGCATCACAGTCAAATACTGATGATTTTAGACGGCAGCCTGCAGACACGGGCGCCCTGTTTGCAGCCTGCATGGAATCACTCGAGGTAAATCAAACAGGAGGGATCTGTCAGCTGGCTTCACTTCCTCTGCCTGATGTTCATCCTTATGGTCAGGACGCAGTGAATTGTGTTAATGTGTATCTTTAAGTTTAGAGTGACTGAAGGTTTAAATTGGTTTGGAATAGACAAACACACAAAGCCTGCAGCTCCATCGACACCACAGGAAGAACAGATTTACCTCACATGTTATTGGCCCAATCAGAATGAACGGCGTCCAGTAACGTTGGAAACACGTCACGTCCTCTCAGATGCTGAAATACTTTGTTTCTCCAGAGCTCAGGGCCAGATTGGAAGTTGTTTTTTCTCTCTCCGTGCCACAAAGGCCGTTATATAAGAGAGCCAATGGTGCCAACATGTACAAAGTAGGACACACAGCGAGGCTTTCAGATGGAAATGAAAGCCCCCACACGTCTAAAACACACACACACGAAGCATTAGACAACAAGCTGGTGGCGTCTTAGCAGCCTGATTATTATAGTGGAGAAAACTTCACGATGCAGCGACATGCTGCGACCGATGGGAAACGTGACGGGAAACGAATGTTGCATTGTATGAAATACGTGCTGCGGTGTACGCTGTGACAGCCGTGTCTGTTTCTGTCTGCTTCTTGGAATGTGATACATCAGCGCCGGTTTCAGCCCCGTCGTGAAGACGCTCTCCTCCTCCTCCCTCGCCCTCTGGCCTGCTCGGAGACGGTGTTGAACTGCTGTTTTCTCTGCGCTGCCCTCATTTACCAAGCGATGCTGCAGCTCTCATTTGTCTTTGTCAGCTTCTCTTTGTCCTCCTGTGCTGAGACTGTCCGGCTCGCCTTTAAACCCATTAATTCATCATAACACCGCCGCGTTGACCAACCGCCGAACAGAAGCAGCGAGAGGAGAGCAAATATTGCTGCCTTTGTACGACGTCAATAAAGAAGTTACTAAACTGTTTTACCGACTTTTTCCAGCTGTGAACTGAATCAATTTTCCATTTCAGTCTGCATTGATCATCTCAGCAGCCACAAAGGCTCCTGTAGAGGTATGCCTCCAACACTTCACCCAGACGACTGAATTAAGTGGAAACAGATTGAGTGCGGGCCGACGTCGCTTTGTTTACAGCCACACGAGAAGAGCCTGCCTTCATGTTTTCATGTCTCGTGTTTGTGGGTGCAACACATTTTTGGCCACCTTGAGGATGTATTGTAGCAAGCGCGTTAGCATAGCTTAGCTTGAGAGTTTAACTGGACGTCACAGAGACTGCGTCCAGGTTTCAGGACGTCTGCGGGGGACATGGTAGCCCACCCACTGCACCAAACGTTTGTCTCTGCATGAGTCAGATGTAAATTGTTCAGATCTTTATCCGAGTCGCAGACAGAGATAAGAAGAACCCAATTACTCATGTCGGAACACAAACGTCTGATTTCCTCCATTGTTCATCTTTGCTGTCAGTTACTGTAACCCAGGAAGAGCCTCGGTCCAACAGGACGTGAAGGAGAGATGCTGAGTTCAGGTTCACGTTTACTGGATTAACAATAAGCTGAACAGTGTTTACTTCAGTGTCAGTTTGGGCAGTCGGTAACATTCATGTTTGTGTTTGTAGTGATGGGAAGCCATCCAGGCCCGGAGGCAGTGAACGCAGCCAAAACCCAAACCAGGCGCTGCCAGCAAAAGTTCAGCTGCTGTTTTTTTAACATGATGATTATTTAAGTCAAAAAGTTTCTGAACAGAACTTCAGACAGACTTCAACGTTCTACTGACAATCCTGAGAACATCTACACGTACGTGTGCTGTGTGACCTCGAACAATCTGGGAGACACTTCCTTAAATTCAAGAATGTCCCTTGAACACAGCGCGACACACTTCCACGCACCTTCCAGGAGAAGTTCAGGAGCTGTTTGGTGGAGCACGGTTACAGTCGACGTGTAAAAGACGACGACAAAGACGTAACAAACGGCGGTTTCAACCACAAACTGCTGAGTCAGTCTCCATAAGTCCCCATGTGACTCAAAATAACACGTGAAGTATGAAGGACGAGTCTCGACACAGCGGGACTCGTACGTTTGTGGCTCGGACTCACAAACTCTTTGTCATCGTTTAATCCCGCCTGTGCGTCTTAAATCATCCGTCCTGTAAACTGAGCAACGCGTCACACAGCACTGAATCTTCACTAAGCTGCTTTTCTTCAGCTCATCTCAACATCAGCCGTACATACATTTACATTTACATTCCAGTCGATCAGCGCGAGGAGAAGAAAAGCTGAATCTCTCTTATCAGGAGCGTTCAGCGTGGGGACAGTCACATTTTGCATCATCAGCAGCATCTGCGAGGACAGTGCGTGACCCCTCTGATGAATCTGTGACCTGCTGTCGTCTATAAAAGAGGAATAATCTAAACTGCACGGGCGGAACGATGCCAGGGTGCTCCGCTCCAACGGCACCTCATCAGCTACAGCAGTCAGAAATATATCACTTACTTCCATCACGCCGGCCGCAGACTGATGAACACAAAGCACTGAGCGCCACACGCTTACTAAATCTTCTGACGGCGAGGCCCTGAGCTGCAGAATCATCCATCCATGCAATCATTCATCTACAGACGCTCGCAGTAAAGCAGCTGACCCGCTGAAGCATGAGCTGACAAACATGGGATGTACTTAGGAAGCAGATCAGGTGAAAGCCTGCACAATCTTCTGGCATATGGTTGTATTTGTGCAGGAGGGGAAGAAACCTGCCCTCTCACATGCACATATGCATGCATTAATCTGCGTCTTTACACGCCGCCAAGAGTTTAACGCTTTGTGAGCCGTCCCAGAGGTTCACCCAGCAAGCTGCAGTGCACGTTCATCGCAGCTCCGTGTGCTTTGAGTGCCGCGTCAGCGATAAAGATCGGCCTGTTAATTAAGAGCCTCTCACTAATATACTTCATTACTTTGACAATAATCCAGGCAGCAGTTGGTTTCGTCCTCTGGTGCTCACAGAAGGAGGAAGAGCTGGCAGTGGGAGGGTGGAGGATGGAGGATGGAGCATCACATGCTTCACGCGGAGCTTCAGCTCTGACTGTCACAGAGAAGGTTTCCACATCCAAACGCTGCTAACTCCACCAACGTGACACCAACACGCTCTAACCGCCGGCGAGGGGGCGGGGTTAGGTGTAATTTTACTACATCAGCGGTGCAAACTAATCTGCAGCCAGTGATGGACGGATAAAAGCGGAGTTAACATAATGATGGAGGGAATGGACGGGAATAATGGGAAGCACGAGGACCGATGGGACCGATGCAGCTCTCCACGAGCAGCGCGATGTGATGGAGGCGGGAAAATGACAAAAATCAGAAAGAGCGAGGAGACGGTGACGGACACACCGAGCTGAATTATTATAATTATTAGATGAGAGTGACACCAGCAGGGTGAGCACGGCGACGTGCAATTACAAACATGTCTGACTCACACGGATGTCAGCTGCAGAATCTCCCATCATGCACTGCTCTAACGCCGCGCACAGAGGAAATCAGCTTCTTCATGTAACATCCAACAACTGAAAGAACAGACGTGCTGTAACACAAGACTCACCACCTTCTTATTCTGATGCAGGTCACAGCTTCCTGACCTCTGACCTCTGTGAACTCTTTAATTCAGCGTCAGGCCGTCTTCCTGTAAAAGACGCTGTGATTCTCAGACTAATGAATTGTTTTCTCGCCGTCTTCCGACCGTCCTGCAGAGGCCTGAAGCTCTTTAATGCGTGTTTGATTAGTTGCAGTGTGTGAGGACTGATCGCGTCTCCTGCTGAGCGTCGAGCATGAAGATGATTGTGTTTGATTAGGACTGCTACATGCTGCTGTTCAGTTACAGGATGATTAACAGTCAGGTCAGTGTGTGTGTGTGTGTGTGTTTTAGTTTCACTGACAGATAATTAGCACGCTGCTCATCTGAAGCCATTAATGACTGCATGTGTTTATGTGGAAGCTGTTCCCGCCCGCCCGGGACACGTCACGCCTTTTACTCGTTACTTGATGAACCTGTTAACGGGACTTTGTTAATCTGCCAGTTGGTGTCTGTCACCTTCATTTCCTGTCTCACGGTGTGCCGTTATCGCAGCTGTTTGACGCCGTCACTGTGATTAATGCAAACTTGAATAAAGTTTGACGCACAGAAGTGAGACAGCACCTGGAGGAGACAGACGCAGACTCCTGCGTCTCGTGGCTCCTCTGCTACAGTCAGCTGTCCGAGCAGAACCAAATGGACCAGTCCACCTTCTGTGGAGGATGGAGGAGTTCATATTTGATCCCTTCCTTATTTTGATTCTAACTCCCAAACAGATCCTCGATGAGGAGAAGCTGTGAGCTGCCGAGCAGCTTTTCTCATCTGAATCTGTATCCGCAAAGATTCAAACACACTCTGAAGATCGAGCTGAGGACGAGTGTGCTGAAGAAATGTTCTGGGCTTTCATGGTGGAGATGAACTCAGAGAAAACCAGATGAAAAGATGATCGTCATTAACATCTGAGGCCGAGCCATTAAACAGCAGCACACAGTGTGTGGACAACACAGACGCTGCTGTGCTCATGGATCAGCGGGGAATTAATCTGTGCTGGAAGTTTTAGGAGGCACGGAGCTTCAGCATGATGTTAGCGCACCCTGTTTCTAAGCTAACGTTAACCGTGCACAGAAGAAGTCGATCTGGAACTTTTCATAGAAGTCATCAGTGCACGTCCACGCTGCCATCGGCCCATCGTCGCCTCCTCCGTCACCACCGGCTGGCAGGTTGCAGCGTGTCACTCTCTCCAACAATGAGGTGCCTGGCTGCAACCTTCCATCAGGTGAGACACTCTCTGATGTCCAGGTACGAGCCACCACATCGCAAACGTCCTCCACACTGAACTTTCTTTATCTGTCTTCATGTTTTCTTACTGTGCTCATGCAGCTGCCTGTATGTGCACGCGTGAATAAACTGATTCTGAGGAGTGAGGACAGGAAGAAGAATAAAAGAAAGCATCTGTCAGCGGCTGCCAGGTCTCACTGAGCTCAGTTTGTGTTTCATTCATTACTGCAGCTTCAGAGTGAAACACACACTTCCCCCTCACACACACAATGCTCAGCATTCCCTCACATCTACGCGACAAACACTCACCTACATCTGTCAGGCATGAAGCACACACACACACACACACACACTCCTCTGCTTCCCACAAAGACACAGAGAGAGTTTCTTTGTTAATGCGACATGCAGTGAGTAAAATAAAACCCATCCACCGTGTCTGTTCTGAATCTGACTGAATGTCACTTCATCACAACAGAAGACACCATGACTGTATCTTTATGGCCCATAGTTCACTGTGTGAATAAACCTTTTAAATCTGAGTCTAATAATGGACATAGAACTCCCTCTGTCTCCACAGCGAGTCAGGAAATGTGTCCAGAAGCCAAAACAGTTCTGGACAAATCTCTGTGTTAAATGTAAATGAGGTAGGAAATAAATCCACTTTGAAACTTTGTCAACAAGTTTTTTTTTTCAAGGCAAAATGGACTCGAAATTGGAAATTTGGGAGCCTCTGACTCTGCAGCCAAAAAAACACCAAGCGGATCCCTCCAGACTGAGAGAAGAGATTCACGCTCACTGCAGTGCTGCTGGAAGGCAGTAATGTTGTTGGCAGCAGCATTAGCAGCTGTCATTAAATAAAAGAGGAGTTTTAAAGTCGGTGTGATGGAGCTTTAAAAGGTCTGATGCATCCTGCAGAGGCTCTGCTAATGCATGTGAACTGGTGTTTGTCTGAACTTTGAACAAAACATAAGAAGAAAGGAGCCTGGAGGAGTGAACCTGAGCTCAGAGACAATGCAGCACGTCCCCGTGAACACACTGTGAGATGAAACTGTAAGCCTGTAGTACAGCGTGAGGAAACATTGTTAAGTGTAATATTGACTGACAAAGCCGCTCGGAGGCAGCTCTGCCTGCCACTGCATCATTAGGACAGTGATTCACTGTCACTGAAGGAACACGCCAGGCGGAGAGGGACGCCGAACCCAGCTCCCAGCTAATCCTTCAACGCTGACTGCAGCGGAGTTTCATTGAAGCCGCCGCGGAAGAAAAGCTTCCACTCTCTCACAAATACGCAGCGAGCTTAAACTCTTGTATCAGATGCGACTGAACACCAACACAGACAGGCAGCTATTGAGCTTTCACCGATTTCAAAAGGGAACATCTCCCTCGCAGCCTACCGGCTACAGCAGCGCTTTGAACGTGAGCGGCAGCAGCCCAGGACGAGTGGGATGTCTGTCAGTTTACACAGATTACCGTCGGTAAATCCTCCTTTTAGAGGAAAGTTGGCAGCGTAGTTGTTTGGAATTACTCACAGATACAGATTCACTTAGTTCAGCAGTGTTATTTCATACATTTACAGTTATTCTCCACCCAAACGTACGCTACGTGGTTTTGTATTTGAACAGATTATAATCCCTGTCTGTCAGATATCACTGTCCCACGTACGGCCGTGAAGCCGCTTCCTCCGCTGACTCGCGTTATCAATGAATGTTGTTTACATGTTGTGATATTTCCTGCGTGGAGCCGCCTTAATAGAAAAACTGACATTTTCAACTGCAACACACATTTCCAGGCCTGATAAGACACAAACAAATTTCATCCATGCAGGATGTTTCCTGAGCGTGCACGCTCTCTGAACGTGCACGCTCTCTGAACGTGCGGCATGAGGCGTTGAGAGTTTAATAGTATAAACATTACGCCTGTCAGCAGCAGACTTTCCATTAAAATGATGTTTGTCAAGCAGATTCATTTCCATAAAGCTGAACACAGAGCGTGTGTTTGCTGCACCGTCTGTTAGCCGGTGGCAGAGTGCTGAAGAGGAAAGAAGAAAACTGATTCTGGGCATCGAGACACCGACATGTTTCCGTCAGCTGATTTCTACTGTTACAAACTGTCGTCAGTCCTCCGCCTCTGTCCCTCCGCCTGGGACGGGAGCTCCAGCTGCTGTGGGGTCTACACTGTTAGGACCCCTGTCTCAGGCAGGTGGTGCAGTCCTATTCACGTATCATTCAGAGACCTGAACCTGACCCGGCCCGCAAACCGCCAGCTCTATGCATCATCGTCACTCCGAGGGGCTGCTGGGAGATAAATACAACGGGAGATGGTGGAGTGAGGGCCGCCGTGCAGCAGCTCTGTACTGGACCAGCTGGACTTCAGGGCGCTGCGCTGCGTGCTCGGTACCTTAGAGAAACTTCCATCTTCTTCCACTTGTCCTGGCAGCAGGTTCAGAGGACAGAGAAAGTTGATTGAAGTCTCAGATACCAAGCTGAGCCTGCCGAGCTCAGGAGAAAACAGAAAGATTCATGTGAGGCTGCACTGAAGGTCAGAGGCATGAATAACATTAAAGTTACAGGACGCGCTTCACTTTCAGTTTGACGTCTTCTTCAGCTGAGTGGGAGGACGGCCTGGACTCGCAGAGCCTCTCACACCCTGCAGGCAGAACATGTTGCACACTGTATCTTTTGAAAATCAGTCTTTTCCTCTTTTGTTCGTCTTTGCTCTCATCTGCGCTGCATCTTCTCTGTTTTAATCCCAGACTCTGTGACTGGCAGGCTCATTACAGCGAAGCTTCAAACTCTGAGGAGGAAAAGAATCGAGTGCGCTGCCGCGGTGACAAATATAGACCGCGGACACATTACAGAGTTTTCAACAGCGCTACCGGAGAGTAAGAGGGTGTTAGCGTCTGTGTTTGCAAGGCAGAGGTTTATGACAACTGTGGGAAATGAAATTCCCCCGGACGGACTGATGGATATTAAAACATCCCAAAAACTCTCAGTCTGATGGAAAGTAAACCCGCGTATGACCTATATTATATAAGACAGTGTGTGTGTGTGAGCTGGGTAGATGAAGCCTTAAGCCTGTTCACACTCTGCTGGTGGTCCTGACAGTGTAATCCATCATCTGACGGGAAAATCCAAGTCCTGAAACTTCAGGAACAGTAGTTTGTGTTTTTAGAAATGTTCTGAAAGGCTGGTGTCCAACACGAGAAGAACAAAAACTGAACTGTGACACATGCACGTCATTGGTACAGCTCTGGGTAAAGGCTGGATAACTGGCACGGATAACAGAGCTAACCTGTGCTTGTGTGCGTGCAGTGATTAATTAAACACGATGGCTCCTAATAGGTCCTTCAATGAGGTGAACTCACCAGCTGCTGAATAATCGATCAGAGTGAAACGTATGCGATGGCACCGCTGTGTGAAGACGAGAAGATGATGTCTGTCTTCTGATGTAGATAAAGTCAGGACGATGAAGCTTTTACTGCTCGCGTGCTCTGAGTTTTCTGGAAGTCTGCTGCTGGTCGCAGAGGTTAAATCATTATCAGACCATAAATGATTGATTAATCAATCTTGGAACCAAAGTCCAACTCTTCCTGAAGGTCTTGTAGATCAATAATTGCTTCCTTCCTTCCCTCAGATTGCTGACTCTGTGAAAACTTTTTCAATTCTTTCTTTATAGATTTTTTTTGATGGGACCAGCCAAAGAGAGGTTGCACCTATCACGTAGGTTATATTTGAGGCTTAAATACTTAAATCCTCAGTTTGTTCAGTGTTCTTTCTTTTCACACTTCTTCTTCGGGTTTAAATTGTTTCCTCTGGGCTCTGGCAGCGGGTCAGGTTATTCTTTGCTGATTCGGCTGCAGCAGCCTTGGCAATAGCAACAAATTCCAGTTCCAGAGTTACTTCATCTGCAAAAGCAGGAATGAACCTGAAGTCCAGGCTCGGGTATACATGATGCATTTAGTGGATGTCTGCTGGCTGCACCAGAAACTGAAACAGTCCAGTCAGTCATTTCATTTCATTCACTCAGAACTTTTCTTTCTTTCAGTTCGCTGACTTTGTGTGAAGTGAAAACTCATTTTGTTCTGTCAACTTTGAACTTTTTCCAAGTCTTTTTTTGCAGAGTATTATTTTATATATAATACAACCAGACACTTTGAGCTGGCTCACCTTTCTGTGCCACCTGCAGTGTGCAAGGGAGGAGAACAGGAAGGTAACAGGAAGTCCGGCCCTAAAGGGGTGGAGTCTATAAAAGGGCAGGGAAGCTCACCTGGGCCTTCCTTCCTGCACTGACACACCTGGAGAGCAGCTGAGGCCAGCCTTTGTTTGGTAGGCTCCATTTTGAAGGTTTGAAAGCATAAAGAATCATCGTTTGTTGTCTTGTTGCTGGTTGGTTGAATGATGGTTTGAATACATCAGCCAAGAAACAGGCGAGACCAGGCAGTGCTGAGATAGTTTCTGATTTTAAAAACAAAACAAACATGATTATGCCACCATGTCCTTACTGCTGGGCCATTAATAACAGAAAGATATTAATCATTATTCATCTGGATTGACACGCTGTTCTGGACTGCAGAGGACATCTTGACCTGGATATCCAATGATTACACCAGAACCCCACAAACAGTAGTCTCTGGTCCCAGGTTTAATCATTCCTGGATGATTCATTGGATTCCAAGATTGATGGAAGCTGAACTTTCTTGACGGTCTTGTGGATAATTGATTTCTTTCTTTTCTTTGAGGTGCTGACTTTGGTTTCCAGTTTGAAAACTGCCGTTATGTTTCCCGCAACAAGTTCTGTAATTCTTACCGGGCCTCCCTTTTCCTTTAATACCGAGTTTGTTTCAGTCGGACACTTTAAAGCCGTTTACCTTCGGCTCTGGCAGCGGTTGGGCTTCTGCTTTGCTGGGTAACTGCTGATTAATAATAAAGTCTTGGCAGCAGCATCTGGTCGAAAGGTAACAAACGGTAAATTGAACGTGCTTGAGCTCAGACCTGCAGACTTGGAGGAAGTTTAATCGATGCTGAATTTGGCTGAGTTACCTTCAGGTGTCTGTCAAAGGGAGTGTGCCAGCAGGTGTTATTGTATTATTGTCTGATCATGACGAGACAGATGACGTGATGCTAAAAGCTAACGGTAACTACACCCAGGAGACAGGTGCGCTCCATCATGCCCAACGCCTTCAAAGATGGATTTCCGTCTCTGCGCACACACGCTGCGATGATACGAGTGTGTGGCGTGAATGTTTGGGAGTGTTGATCCTGAACGCTCCGCTGACTCCGTCCTCACACAGCTCTGGCATGCCGAGACCACAGAGCAGCATTGTTTCCCTCTGAGATCGTGCCCCACCAACAAACACACACATAACACCTACAGCAACACGTACACACACACACACACACACACGCATGGCTGAACTGAACTCTGACACGCGAGGTTAACATGCCATATCCTGGTCACAGCATGCAACACTCACGTGTGTGTGTGTGTGTGTGTGTGTGTGTGTGTGTGTGTGTGTGTGTGTTCATGTTGACAGACAAACTTTCAGGGGACGTTGATGTGAAACGAGGACACTTCCTCACCATCTCTCTCCTCCTCTCCTCATCTGTCTCCTTCTTTCCTTCCAGCATCTCCTCTTCCTCCCAACAATCATCCCTCCTCCTCTTCCTCTTTTCTCATCATCCTCCCTCTTTCCTGTCTCTTCCTTTCACTCATCCTACTTTGCATCTCTTTATTCCCCCTTTGTCTTCCCTCCTCCCCTCTTCCTCCCTTCTCTCCTTCTTTCTCTCCCAATAACCACCCCTTACTGTTTTTCCTCCACCTTCTCCCCTAAATCCCTCCACCTCTTCCTCCCTCAGCTCGCCTCCACCCTCTCTCTCTCCCTCTCTCTCTCCTCTGATCCTCCACTCGGCTTTTACGCGCCGGTGCGTAAAGCTTCACTCCCGTGTCCGTGTCCAGAGCGCACAGGACGGAGAGACCCGGAGAGCGGAGGAGACGAGGAGGAGAGGAGAGGAGAGGAGGAGTTGATGTTCATCCGAGGACACTTTCCTTCGTTAAAACATTGTCGGTTCCCGCGGAGCGGATTTTATTCACACATGGCCGAGTCCACCGGCGGGTTCCGCTGATCCAAAGTGACAGCAGCGCGGATGTGAGCGGAGGAGAGAGGAGGTTCTGGTGGGACGGACGCGCGTGGATGTGGATTTAACCTCGCAGCCATCACCGAGCAGAGACATCAATGTCAGCCGAGAGCCGCGACACCGAGTCCGGATGGAGAGGAGCGAGCCGGGACCTGTGAGCGCTGCCGGGACCCGAACTCCGAGCTGACACCGACCCGGACCGGAGCCACGTGCGCACGGAGACAGAAAGAGAAGGAGAGGGGTCAGTGTGTCAGACACGAGCACGAGCACACACACACACAGTCACTATAGGATGCACAGCATGCACGCGCATATTAGACCTATAGGCAGCCATAGAGCGCAGCGCTGCACGCGCGTGCACGTTGCATTTTTACATAATTGTGTTTTGACGTTTTCGAGTATGAACCGTTACAGTGCGCGCGCTGAAGCTCGGCCCGGGCTCAGCTGCTGGAGTGGCTGTGGAGTAATTGAAGGTCCAGTCGGTCCGGTCCGAGCGTCCTCGGCAACATATTGAAGTCCGGATGAAGCAGCTGCTGGTCTGTGCAAGAAAACCAGCTCTGCTCTGATATTTGAATATTTCTTTGAATTGGACAGTTTCATGAATGTTTCTTTCCCTTCAGAACATCAAGAAGTTACGGACCTCACAAAGCGCCGTGCTAAGAACAGGAACATGGCTCATGCAGCAATGTTAAAGTCTGTAAAATGATTATCTGTAATTAAGTCACACCATGAATGTTTGTCTGTGACTCTGAGTCTTTGTCACTGAAAGTTCATGAACTCCTTTTTACTTTTGTTAAGTTCAAACCTGTCGGATCGACATGCTGGAGATACGTGGTTTCCACAGGCAGGCTTAATGAGCGAGAAACAACACACACACACACTCATCATGATAAGGATAAGAACGCTGTTTAAACATTAAACTGACGTGTCCTGTCCTCTGGACGCCTGTAATGTGTTTGTGGAGCCGTTCATCTCTGGACCTGCTCCTGCATGTTGGTGTGAACCGGGCTGGTCTCATAAACATCAGGGGTGTGACCCTGCGAGCTGACAGCCGGTGACCCGCTTCAAGAATTATCAGTCAAATTCTGAATATGTGCGCCTTGTGCTGAGCCGTGAGTCCGAGCTTTGGGAGGATTACTGGTCGGATGGTGTTTCAGTGACAGAGACTCACTCTCAGATTAGTGATGCAGCTGATTCTGAGACTCAACCTTCAGTTTTATGCAGCGAGTGTGTCGAAGGAAGAACGGGTCGAGAACAGATGACGTGAGACGTGTTTGATTTCTGAGGTTAGACTGAACGTCTGCTGTTTTCCTCTGTGTGTGTGTGTGTGTGTGTGTGTGTGTGTGTGTGTGTGTGTGTGTGTGTGCGGACTAAGTGAGGTGAAATACGTCCACCTCGGCCACTCATGCTCGATGCAATGGCTGAATTTTAATGAACATTTCTGTAAGAACGATGAAACAACGCTCACCTGATGAGGGAGGGAGTAAGTAGGTAAGTAAGTAGAGGGAGTAAGGTCACAGGAGGCAGGAAAGGGGAAGTAAGAGGAGGTACGGAACAGCATGAGGAGGTGGGAAAGGGAGGCAAAAAGGAAGAAGGATGATAAGGTAGGTAGGGAAAAGGAAAGAGCATTTGGGGAGGATAAGGACAGGAGGGAAGGATGGAGGGAGTAGATAGGTAACAGGATGTATGGAAAGGAAAGTAAAAAGCCCGAAGGAAATGAGCTAAGAAAGGAGGGGGTGAGGAAAATGACAAGGAAAGTGGGGAAACCAATTTAGGGTTAGGGGGAGATGAGGAAGGAGGTATGGGATGGGAGGGGTATGTAAGGATGATAAGGAGACAGGAAAGTAATGGAGGAAGTAGGACAATGAAGGAGGGATTAAGGTAGATAACAGCACGAGGGGAAGGAAAGGAGATAGGAAAGGACAAAAACAAGTAGGGAAGGAAAAGAACAGGTAGGAAAAGGGAACGAGGAAGTAGTCAAGGAAGAAGAAACGATGGGAAAAGGACAGAGGAGACAGGATTGCATCGTTTGAATTAAATTCTTCTGATGATCAAATCTGACTTTGGCCAATCAGACGGCGTCTGCCTGATGACATCACGGGTTTGTTCTCGTCGATAGACGCTGAGAGCGCGTCCGTTCACACGTTACATAATCGCCAAGCCGGCGGCCGTCCTGCTGTGCTGAGGCCTCGCTGCAAATCGCCATTTAATGGCTCCCCGCTGAGAGTGTGTGTAGATACCAGCACACACACACACACACACACACACACACACATCTGATGACGTTACCATGGTTACAGATGTTGGCAATTAAAGTCACATGGCACACACACACACACAGGTTGATCTAACAGCTGCTGGCAGCTGGACACGTAACCTTTCACCTCGAGGCAGACAGCGTCCCCCTGCATCATCACCTGTCAATCATTGCGAGGGCCCGCCCCCTGAAACTGGCGGCACGGGTGTGTTAAAGACGAAGGAGTCTTCATGTTTCCTAGTTTGTCCTGTCAGGAAGTGATGGAAGGAAAGGAAACGTAGAGGGAGATGAGCGACTGAAGGAGGCTGTAGAGAAAGGTAGGAAGCAGAGAAGTGAAGGTAGGAAGACTATAAAGTAGGAAAATATCCTTCCTTCTCTCCTTCCACCATTTTCTTTAGAAGAACAGCGCCCCCGGTGGCCCATCATGTCCACAGAGGCTGCTGAGCCCGGTTACATTTCCTGCTCGCCCAGCTCCTGTTCTGGCATGACACTGCAGTGTTAGCAGCTGTTCTGTAGTCTCTCTCTCTCTCTCTCTCTCTCTCTCTCTCTCTGTGTGTCTCTCGCCCCCTCTCCATCATCCTCCCCCACCTCTCTCTGTTTTACTGCCCTCCAGCTGTCAACAACACGCGTCCTTGTTTCTGTTAGTGAACACACACACACACACACACACACACTCTGTCAGGCGTGCTCGTCACTGATTTCCATTCTGCTTTTTTGGACCTTCTGGGGACTGTAAAGGTTTCATGGGAGGAGACACGAGTCCTGCTGGGAATGTCACAGGAAAATCAGAAAGATGCTGAAATAATGAGCAGGACTGAGCAGCCTCTGTCTCACACACGTGGTGGTGGGTTTCAGTCCCACCCTGCCCTCCACCCTGAGGAGCTCAAACATGTCCAGCTGAAAATCAAGAGAAGAAGATGCTGGGCTTTGTTTCAGACCACAAACAGACTGCAGGACTTGTGCCTGGGCTTGCACAACACACCACGGTGCATCCGTTTCAAAATAAAAGCCTTGTAGCATGAACTAGTCCCTTTTGTCTGACAGCATTCTGCAGGTAGCCACCGTGCACAGGTGGATGTGTGTACCTGGCAGCTCGTTAGGTCTGTATGAAGGTAAAAGTAGCGACGTTGCTTTTGCAGATTCTGGTAGTTTAATGTGAAGTCGACCCTTTCTGGCTCCACTGAGCAGCTCCCATAAGAAGCCACGTATGTTATGCTATCATGCTAACAGACTGATGTCCCAGAATGGAAACTATCAACCTGCTGGTGGCGCTACATTCAATTTCAGGGGGTTTCAAAAGGTGAACGTTTCAGTGGTTGTTGCAGGGTTGACCAAACTGAAACAAACCTTTACTCATTTGTTTTACATTTCGCTCCGCTCGCTGCTGCATGTTGTCTGTTGTGTTCAGAAAAAACCTGAAAGAAACACTCCAGAGATAAGAGCGTGATGGATGATTCACCCGCTGACAGAGCTGACAGAGAGCAGTCTGTTTACGCTGTGTGTATGGCTGCAGTCTGAACACCGTGTGTCTGCAATGAGACAGAGCAGCCGACTCTTAAAACACTGAAGTGATGCTGCTTATTGTATTTATGCCGTTCATGTATTCAGTGAACACAGAGACGAAGACTCCACTAGAAACGAGAGACTCTTACTCTGCACGGTGGATTGTGTCATTATACGCCGACGTTGTGTTTACTTCTCTGGACGCAGGAATAGTTGGGACACTTTGTGAGCAGGTTTGAGAAAAACCTTTGGGGTTAGGACATGATGGAAGAGAACATGTGAAGGACGTTTTTATGACCTTTAAAGAATAAAAAGTCAAAGGCAAATATTATTCCGTGCGTTGTCTAATCCATTTTACATAACGCTGTGTGTTTTATGCATACTTGATCTACAGTTATATTTACTGTGCACGATGTGCAGCTTTATTTATGTTCCCTGCACGCTGGCATCATTTGAAGATGTTTTTTGTTCCGCCTGCTGGAGCGAGTCGAAGCGGATCAAGTGAAACAAGGCCGACAGTTTAATTAAGAGTTCAGGTTTAATATCGTACAACGTGTCGGCTCGTCATCGCGCTGCACACCATTAACTAACACAACACTCCTCCCTCAGCGCTCAGCTTCTCATTTGTTCACCTTGAATCCACGTTCAGGTCTTTCTCCTCGGCAGTCCTCGCTTTGTGCTCGCTTGACTTTCTTTCCAAATTTTACCGTTTCATTTCTTCTTCTGTTCTTCTCGTCAAGTTCATGAACACCAGAACAAAACACAGGCACCGTGCTCTGTCTTCATATTACTTGTTGGGATAATGAGGACATTGCATATTGTCCTGCTACTTGTTCTCCGTCATCTCGTCCACTCTCCCTGACTCTCTCTCTCTCTCTCTCTATCAGGGGAATTAATTAAAGCTGACATTATTACTGAGTTTAAAGCAGATTTGCTTGGAACATTCAGCAATAAAATAACGTGTTCATCTCCTTATCAACAACCTATTACCACACACACACACACACACAGGCGGGGGCAGTCATTGCTCTGTTAGCCATATGGCCAGTGGCTTTGCCTGACCGTCTCATAAGTTCAAATATATCGACTCATTATGGAAGACAGCAGATGAAACGCACACATCATTATTTTTCTTTTATACCTATCAAACACACACACACACACACACACACACACACACACACACACAGTACATTTTCCTCCTGGCGGAGGTCTTAATGAGTTGCGGAGCATAAACTTTGCATCTTTGTGTTCTCTGGTGGGTCAGTGTTTCTGACCGTCCACTCTGTCCATGATAAACATGTTTATATGTCCTCAGAGCAGACCTGTAAAGAGATGCATGCGAAGCCTATCAAATATACATGAACAAATGTATACATGATGTACACATATATACATGATGTACTGATATATACATGATGTACACATATATACATGATGTACACATATATACATGATGTACACATATATACATGATGTACACATATATACATGATGTACTGATATATACATGATGTACACATATATACATGATGTACACATATATACATGATGTACTGATATATACATGATGTACTGATATATACATGATGTACACATATATACATGATGTACTGATATATACATGATGTACAAATATATACATGATGTACTGATATATACATGATGTACACATATATACATGATGTACAAATATATACATGATGTACACATATATACATGATGTACTGATATATACATGATGTACACATATATACATGATGTACACATATATACATGATGTACAAATATATACATGATGTACTGATATATACATGATGTACACATATATACATGATGTACACATATATACATGATGTACACATATATACATGATGTACTGATATATACATGATGTACTGATATATACATGATGTACACATATATACATGATGTACTGATATATACATGATGTACAAATATATACATGATGTACTGATATATACATGATGTACACATATATACATGATGTACAAATATATACATGATGTACACATATATACATGATGTACTGATATATACATGATGTACACATATATACATGATGTACACATATATACATGATGTACAAATATATACATGATGTACTGATATATACATGATGTACACATATATACATGATGTACACATATATACATGATGTACACATATATACATGATGTACTGATATATACATGATGTACACATATATACATGATGTACACATATATACATGATGTACTGATATATACATGATGTACACATATATACATGATGTACTGATATATACATGATGTACACATATATACATGATGTACTGATATATACATGATGTACTGATATATACATGATGTACTGATATATACATGGATGTACACATATATACATGATGTACACATATATACATGATGTACACATATATACATGATGTACTGATATATACATGATGTACACATATATACATGATGTACACATATATACATGATGTACTGATATATACATGATGTACACATATATACATGATGTACTGATATATACATGATGTACACATATATACATGATGTACTGATATATACATGATGTACTGATATATACATGATGTACTGATATATACATGATGTACACATATATACATGATGTACTGATATATACATGATGTACACATATATACATGATGTACTGATATATACATGATGTACACATATATACATGATGTACTGATATATACATGATGTACTGATATATACATGATGTACTGATATATACATGATGTACTGATATATACATGATGTACACATATATACATGATGTACACATATATACATGATGTACTGATATATACATGATGTACTGATATATACATGATGTACTGATATCCGTGTATATACAACACGCTGACAACACATTAACGCAACCAAACTGATGTCTGAGATCGTGTATGCTAACGTATTAACATCATGTGATCATGTCACAAGTTGGGTTAAACCATTTCTATAAGCGTGGGGGTTCTCTGATATTTGACAGGATCCTCTTATTTCTTGTGTGTCCACGCTTTAATCCTGCTTAACTTTAAGCCTTGATGCCATTTGAACAGGTGAGGTGTATAAAAGCTTGGACATCTTAACATGGGGACTTATGGAGACTGGCTCAGTCCCACCATGAGCACGCACTTGTCAGCGTTGGCAGGGAAAAGCTCCCGTTTGGAGGAAGGCCCCGGCTCATGGTGGGCGACCACCAGCAGCTCCGTGAAACTCGTCCAGACATCCATTATTGATGTTCTTGTTTGGTGATAGTTGACGGTTTAATGCGCCGTAAAAAAGGCAGCAGTGCATCGTGGGCTTTTAGCAGAGCCCGTGTAAACACTTTACACACACATTAACGTGTAATTCTGGGCGAGGTGTGACATTTCTGTGTTTGTTTCGCCCTCTCGTGAATCTTTAATCTTCGGTTTGAGCGATTCCTCCTGCTGACGGCGAGCGTTGGCATTTACGTCGTCGCTCCACACCTCCTTCATTTAATTTCACTTCATCCGCCTCCTGCTTTGATAAATCCACACACACACACACACACACGCCTGGAGGTGAGACAGGAAACGTTTATTTAACGTTCAGTCTTTTTATTACGGATGCTTCAAACATCACATTACTTTTTATTCATCGGCTGTCCTCGGCATCCTCCCCTGTCTCCTTCCCTCCTCCCTCTCTCCTCCACTACTTGCTTTGTTTTTCTTTCCTCCTCCTGTCCTTGCTCCCTCTTCACCTGTGTCCTTCTTCCTCCGTCCCCTCCTCTCTCCTTGCAATCTCCTTCCTCTCATCCTAAGTCCTTGCTTCCATCTTGCGCTCTCTTTCCTCTCTTCACTTCCTTAGTCCTGTGTCCTTCCTACCTTTCCTCCACATAAACACTTCATTTCGAGGCGCTCAGGTATGTTCAGTATTTCGTGGTGTGAGCACAAACACAGGTGTTCTCTGCTCAGGCCCGTGTGGGCGTGCATTAACTCACCTTCTTTGTCTGCTGACCCTGGAGCTGAAGCGAGCGCTCATGTAAGTGTTTTATTGTGAAGTTCAGAGTCTGACAGTTGGTTTGTTATTAGTGAGTTGATTTCACGAGGCAGGAGAACAGGTTTGTGTCTCACTCTGATCAGCGTTCACGCCGACACAGTGCCGTCCTTCGGATCCTCGCTCACTGTAACTCGCTGTGATTCAGACCTTCAGGTCGACTCTCCAAGTAATCAATCCGCTGTGCATCAGCGAGTCAAAGAGTCCTTGAAGAAGACGGGTTCACTCGCCTGAACACAAAGTTTGCTTTGTTGCTGAGGGGAAGTTTGTCACGGAGAGCTTCGGCTCTACAACTCGCTCCAACCATGACAGCAAACATACATGTGACTGCTCCTGATGATTTTGAGGACATGATGATTCCTTTGAGTTCCCGATTAAGACCTCAAAGTGACGAGACGTTAAATCTTTTGAACAGCTGGAGCGTGACGTCTCCTGAACAGAGAGCGAAGCTTCTTTCTGCTCTGCCTCTTTCTGCTCGTGCTCGCTGGGATGAGGACAAAAATAGGTGGTGCTGCAAGTGACAGGGAAGTGAGAAAATGGAGTGATGAATAAATCAGTGTATGGTGATGCACGGCTAAATGGAGAGAGAGAGAGAATGCATTAGAGAGAAGAGTGGCTGAGTATCTGTGTACGAGTGGATGGCACTTCTCACATTTCGAGGATTTAGTCGACATGGCCGAGCCGACAGAGGACCTTTGGGGTGTTTTTGGTGAACGTATGAGAAGAGAAACACAGATATTCACTTTTTAAGCAGAGTTACTTTAGAATTACTGTTTGTACCTGAGAGAACTGTCATGACCTGAAGTCGTCTTATACACAAGAAGTTTAAAATCTGCCTGTAGGTGGTTCGGTGTGTGATTTTGAGGCTGATCTATTGGCAGAACATGTACATGATATACAATCTTTCATCATCTTTATGATCTTTTTAGATTTAGCTTTTGCATCTACGCATGGAGCAGGTCCTCTTACACGGAGTCCACCATGTTTGTTAAGGTAGCCCAGAAATAGACGCGTAAAAGAAGAAGACGTGTTTTCTGGTTCTGGCTGTTTCGTTTTGGGTTTTTTAGAAGTTAAATGTCGGCAAACATACCTTTAAAATCCCCTCGTAATATTCATCTTGTATCATATCTGACCTGTCAAAAACATCCAGTGTCTGTTGGGACTTCATCTACAGAAGACTACGAACAAAGACACAAAGCTCTGCGTCGATGCTGCAGGCTAACAGCTCCAGGCTAGATTAGCGGCTACTAGCATCGAAAACTGTCGGCACTTAAAGTTACACATGGTTTCACCAGCTGCGTGCTTCGGTTCGTGATGCTCCGTCACTGTTGGATCACATAGTTTTTTGGGGGGTGATCTCATCCATCGACTGAACCCGGCATTTATTTTCAGTTCGTGTTTACGATCAATATCTGGAAGACTGAGCATCTTCAGACGGATGATCAGAGACGAGGTGTTTGATAAGAAGCAGTTTGAATGAATACGACTGAGCAGCTGGAATCAGCAGGACGCAGGCGGCGTCTTCATTTTCACACCATCGGCCTCATTTTTTTAGTTTTTACAGGTGACTTTTTTTGGAATGGATTTGAACTTCAGCTTGTGTGAGGCAGGAGATAAAAGAGGCTCTGGTGTTCCAGGCAGCAGCTTGTCGCTTCATCTGTAATCATCAGCCTGACACTAATCTTCATTCTGTCAGCCTCACACATCCTCAGTCCTAAAACTGAAGAGCCGGAGCTGCTGGCTGCAGCGGAGCGATTACACCTGCTGGAAAAGGTGAAGAGTGTTCAGTCGTCCAAAAAAGTGTCTGAGAGAGGATCTGCAGTTCGTGGGGTTTGTCTGCAGCTCGGAGCTCGTTGGTGTTTCTGCTCTCGTGGGTGAATTTCTCGTCTTGATTCATTCGATGATTCTGTTTCACCCCTGCTCTGCCTCTGCGCTCACAGCCTGGCTAGCAAACTGAGCTAACACGAGCTAATAGCAGCTACAGTTGGCAGTATGTACAAGGGGAACACCGCACGGACCAAGAGGGGAGATCGTTTCATTCATATGATCCATGACGTCTTCATTCCCTCTAACAAATATCAGAGTAGAAAATGAGGTATTTATTAATTGAAATGAAAATGTCAGAGATAATTACTTTAATTTCACCTGCAGCTGTTCAGATTTTCTCTCGTCTACCTGAAGCTGCATTCTGACATTTAAACAACGCTGGCATTTGAAAGCACCGCCACCGAGAAGATGACTGCTGGAATCTATTCATCCTGAGTCACTCCTCTGATCACGAGGAAACCTCCATCATAAGAAATAATCATTCGTTTTTGAGCTGCTCTTTGTAATTAAACCAACATTGTGCCTTTGGCGATGACCAAACGTTTCTAGCTGTCAGTCGTGCTCACACAGTAATGAACAATGTGAAATCTTCGTTCAGGATCAATTCTTAATCAGCACAGTAATGTCACTTCTCAAACTTTAATGTGCTGCTGGGATTTGCTCCACTTCTCACCAGTCTGGGCCGTTTGATTTCTTTGTCTTGTTGGTTTTCTATCCCCTTGCTCGCCACCTCTCTTTGTTCTCTTCTCTTCCCCGATATCTTTGTCTGTTGCTGCTGTCTTCTGTTTAATTGGAGCAGAGGAAGTGCTGAAGAATCCTCTTAAAGCAAATTATCAAACTGTAGGGTTGACTGCTCAAAGGAACAATGGCTAAAAGTGTCTTACAAGTTATCAGCGGGGCGTCTGGAGGATCAGACATTGCACAGAGAGTGTTTTTGCAGTCTATTCTCCTCTTTCATTAGGAGCTCCAGTTCTGGCATGACACTGGCTCCGCATGACGTTACCTAGCTAGCAATTCATCCAGCAAAGCTAATCATATATAATATCATATCGGTAGCCGTGCATGTTAGCATCTTGTCTTGGATCAGCAGAACTTGATTTTCCTTTTGATTTGTCTCTGCAGGCTTCCTTACTTTCTTTACCCGTCCAGCAGAAAACATGTGAGCATGTTTCTGTCCTGTACTCCGCCTCCGCTCTCCTTTCAGCTGGCTGCTTTAGCTGCTAAATGATCCACTGTGTTCACCAGCAGGTCTCTAACCGTGTCTGTTTGCTGCTGAGCGGGTCGTGGATTGTTTGATACAAACAGCTGCCGTCTGAAACTGAACAATTCAAAGTAAAACTGAACTGGAGCTAAAAGATGCTAACGCTCTGCGGCAGCAGCTCATTGTGTCGTTCAGGTGTGAGCACTTTGTGACGTTTCCCAGAAGCCTTTTGGAGATTCTGAGTGTGTGCTTGTTTTTTTTGATTGACACAGCATTGGGATTATTTTTGTTACGTGGACCGACGAATCTCATTTTGCATTTTGACTGACAGGGATGATTAGAGGAAGCCACAGCATCACGGCATTGGTGAACTTCACGGCAGCTCATCTGGCCCCCGGAGGACGAACTCCTCACAGAGTTTTAAATATTTTATCTCTTTTATTCTCTCCACTCTCTGATTTATCTTAATAATTAAAACACTGTGGGCAAGTGAGCTGCTTGGAAAAGGTTTCAGAGAGGGAAAAACACACAAATATATTTTTTAATCTTTTGTGGATTCCTGATCGTTGTATACCTCGATGATTGAATCATTCGTGAAGGGTCAAGGGCTTAAGGTCAGTCATCTCGGCACCAGCTCTCGAGGACAGAGGTCTCCATTAGTTATTCCATTGGAAATGTAATTCAGAGACTCTTGCCGTGCTGCCTTCAAGGTCCCCCGCTCTCCTCTCTGATCAAATTTACAGCACCTCGTGCCTCCTGCAGTTGATGCACTCTCATCCAAAGATCAGCGAGTGTTGCGTTTTTACGTTTAACCCTGAGCCGATGCCACGGAGGTCTTCGTGTTTCATCGTTAGATTTACGGTGCTGAGCGGTCAGAGGTTGGCGTCTTCTTCAGGGTAACGGAGAGATGGGATTACATTATCATACATGTCAGAGTTCACTGTGGATTTACTGAGGGTTTGCCCTTCACCGTGACAGTGACAGATGATTTCTGTTGGTTCAAGAAAGATGTGGAACTCTACCGTACTTTGCTACATTGATGACAGCTGAAACCTCTAGAGGTAGGAAGGATCTGAGGTAGGAAGGTATTACAACACTTAGAGACCCTAAGAGACTGATCTTCAACCCAAACTGGGATGATGAGACCCTTTTGGATTCATCAGCTCTCGGAGAAGCCTCTCTGCTCCCCATTGGTCTGGTCTGGATGATGAATTGTAGAGGTCGGCAGGTTTCCACACGGGACACAAGAGCTGCTCAGTCATCTCTCCCTAGATACATAAAATTCACAAAAACTGACCTTAAAGACGATGTTGGCCTGGATTTTAAATTCAGCCCCGACCATTTCATTTCCCGCTCGGCAGTAAAAGTAAATTGACGCTGCCTGCCGTGGTGCGACTTCCTGTTAAAGCGCCGCGGGCTGTAGGATGACAGAGCTGTTATCGCCTCCGTCTGACTCTTTTCTCCTTGCTCCAGTTCCTGTTCCGCCAGGCTGCCGACGAATCAGGCACGTTTGATGAGGTGCTGCAGGCAGGACGCTTCGTACTGATGTCCACAACTCGGAGCTCATTGTGAATCTAAACAGCACAGCGGGCGACAGTGTTATTTACATTTTAGAAAGAGAGGGACCTTATAAATATCAACCAGGAAAAAACAAAGGATACATTCATTTTTCATCGTGTACAGACTCAGAGAAATCACACGAAATGGAGACAATGGCAACAAAAATAATTTGTAGTGGGCATCAGCATGCTCAGCCACGATCCATGAGAACCTGCGAGACAATAAAGCAGAAAATCTCCAAGAAGCTAAGTTAGTAACATCATTAATGGATATCCGTGGAGAGAAGAGCTACATTATGGGAAGGCTTGGGGCTATAGCAGCATAACTGAGGGCCGGTTCAGGACTCACCTGAGATGTCTGACATCCTCTTACTTCGTGTTATATGGTTGCTGTCAGGTGAAACCTAACCAGATATAAATGTGGCTGGCTAATCAAGCTGGGACCGTCTGTTAACTATGAAAGACAAGAGTTCCCATGTCCTTCTCTGCAGGCATTAAGAGAGACACACGCCTGTAGTGCGGATAGTCCAAACACGGATCCGCATGCATCCAGACGACGGCATTTATCTCAGCAACACTGATGGTACAACCTGTGAGTTCAGTTCATACAGGGGCAACAAAATACCCTGCAAATGTTTGTTTCTACTAGCTGACACAAAATCGTCTTGACGGTCCTACCCCCCCTTTGACCTGTTAGCTCCCTGAACCAGAAAAGTTCTAGAGAAAGAACTAAACTGAGAAATGAAGAGTCCCTGTGGCATCTCCGTGTTTGCATTTCTAATGCATGCAAGATGCAAAATGAGGCAAATTAGTGCAACAACAGATTAAAAACAACAATGGCAGACTTTCAAACATCCACACAGGAGAAAATAACAATGCCGATTCAGCCAGTCCGAAGTATCCTGCTGAACTGCTGAGTGTACGAGTATTCATTTGTGCTTTGGAGCTTTTGAACTTTTCTTTCTCTTCACTTCCTCTGAGCTCTTTTTTTGTTAAACTAGTCTGGAATCTGACAAGATAAATTAGTTTTACTGACCGTGCACACAAGTCACAGCAGCCGCAAGGTTTGTGTCAGCGACATTAGGCAACTTGGCAGTGATGGGAGCCATGTCAGAGTAACCCCGTTTGGACCGTGATTCCTGCCGTAGAGTTCCCAAAAGGCTCCTGAGTAGGTGTAAAGAGGCTGCTGGGAGCTCCAACATGCAGGAAATAATCTTTAAAATAACAGAAGTGGAAGAGGAAGCGCAGCGGCGTCAGTTATTATTGTGCATTTTGTATTTTTTGGTCCTTGCATGCAGCGCTGCATCTCTTATTAATCATGTATCATCATTATTATTCATGAGGAAACATTTTCCCTGGTTCAGTCAGCTGTTATGAATTCTCTCTCTAAATCAATATAAATCTTACTCATTATAATAAACCCTCCTTGTTGAGCTGATAGTTAAATTAATGACATGTACGTGAGGTTTAAAGCTTGGTTAGACATGCTACATTGTAAACCACTGAGAGCCGGCAGCCTGTGTGGACATGCCTACCCCCTTTAAATTTAACAGTCTGACTCAATAAGCCTGTTAATTAGGCAATCAATTAACCGTTGAATTAGGAAGGCAGTGCAGAGAGAGCAGAGTGCGAGGCAGACCTCCCCCAAGGGGGTGCCTGGGTTGGAGGGGCGGGGTGTGGAGGAAGATATTTGAGAGAGAAACACATCAGGAAATGAGCTATTCTGGGTCAGCACATTGATTTGTCCAGCATACAGTCGGCACTTTCAGCAGCAGTGTTGTGAGGCACACCTCATTATGGCACTTTAAAGAATCCCAATCCTTCCTTTCAAACATGATGAAGTAAAGCTGCGTTGATGACGTGATGACGTTCTTGGTCTGTATTCTCAGCCTTTATTGAGATGAGTTTTGGGCTCTCTGAATAGTGAGCCATTAAAACAATGGATAGCCCCTGTAAGTCCATGGGTACGTTGGATAACTCAGGATACTTTTAATGCCAATTTGCCAAAATAAAGGAAAAAAAAAAAGTTGCAGCCTGCAGGCAGCTGTACACAGAGTCCGACTTGTCAGACACATTACTTTAACCCTGCAGGATCATTCACAGTAGAAAACTTGTTCAGTATGCTCTCAGCACCTTCATGCTCGGCTTTGCATCACCTTTTTTTTCTAAAGATATTCAAAGTGCAGCACCGCTCGATCCCGTCTGAGCCTCAAAAGGAAACACTGAGAATTGAGAATAATGGAAGCTGAGTCAGGAGAGAGTTGTTAACCTTCAGTTTGGGTCATTTACACCTCTGAGAACCCGTTTGATTCAATTAGAGTTTACCACACTGGCTTTGCTCTGGGGTAGAAAAAACATGTGAGTGTTTCCATGTCGGGTCTCTTGATGTTTTCAGATAATTGTCTCTTTGGTTTGACCCGGCTTATCACTAATGCCAGCCTGGAAGAAATAATCAGGAGTCGTCCTCAGAGAGAGATCCAGCAAGATCTCAGTCGACCAGTGAATGTCAATGAAGTCACTCGACAAATGAAGTGAAATCTGTGTTCCTTTGAAAGTTTTTGAAGCCGTGCAGAAACCAACGCCGTGAGCAGAGCTTTTGTGTTTGATTGGTGATAATTAGCAAATCAATCATTTCATGTTTAGTCAGACATGATGTTTGCACAGAGGCAGATGATAGAAGGAGAAACACGCTCAAAGGAGGCCTAATTCATAGAAACCAAAGCATTTTACCTATCGCTCTTCAAATCCATCAGACTTTATTCTCAACAACGTCATTTTACCTTTCAGAATACAAAGGTCTTCACTTCTTTCAGATCTATCCCCTGGTGGACTGGAGGTGATTCATTCATTCATTCATTTATAGTAAACTGCACTCACTTGGTTCACAAAGAAAGTTTGAAGAAGCTTAAATTTGATTTGCTCGGGTCAGGGAAACAGTGGCTCACACGTGCTGTGTCCCAACAAGAAAGAAGCTAAAATCTGACACTGAGCTCAAACTGCAGCCTTTGTAAAACTGCTCCCACTGCAGATGCAAGACGAATGTCCGCAGTCCCAAAGACGAGGCTGATAGCCACGTTTGGTACCTTTACTTTAACACGTGGCTCCACAGGCAGGAAGTGTTTTAATACAAACAGGAAATGTTGCATGTCAGGTCGTGTTTCTTTAAAAAGTAGCCGAGGTTTGTTTTTAGGTCAGCGGTCATTATGTGGAGCAGGGAGCAGGTGTCAGCTCTTTACAAATGATGCTGTCTAATTCTGGAAGTAAACTCATCATCAAGGCATCGACAGTGACGGAGGACAAAAAATGACAAGAATAATGAGTCAAACAATTAAATACATGAAAAATAAGTCGATTTTGGTGAACAGGATGAGTTACTGCAAAACAGAGTCTGCATCTGTCTGCCAGCTGGCTGACCGTGGCTTCAACAGGGACGGTTGTATTTGTTATAGACTGAGCTGGGAGGCCGTTGATGATCATTACATGATGCTAAATTAATAACCCAGACACTGCTGCACAAAGTAGTGAACGCCACATTGTCGGCTAATTCAGTCAAAGTTGATGTGAACGGGAAATCACTTTTTCTGGCTGCACTGAAGCTTCCTGCTTCAGACTAGTGAACCAAAGATGCTGATATGTATTCATTTCTGAACTGTCTAGGTTAGTCAGATGTCTCTATACCTGTTGATGTATCTAACGTTTTAATTACCAGATGTGTTTATTTTGGATTTATTGTGTATTTCATTATGTATTCCAGCATGTATTTATTTGTGTCATGTTTGGTCCTTCACATGATGCTGCGTTCCTCTCTGTGTTTATACTCTGACAGCTCTTTTTAATTTTAAATGTAGCAGCAGTCTGATGAATGCGTGAGTGCCACTAAAACACTTCATTTACATATTAAAGTCCCACTTGAGCCTAATTTTGATGTCGTGCTGGAGAGGTTTTATTTCTGAACAGATAAATCACAAACCTCCTCAGAGAGGCGTGAACACGGAGAAGATGGTGTGGTCTGAAAACCTCAGACCTTTTTTTGTGAGGTGAGTTTGCAAAACGCTGTTTCTTCTGGCGAGTGTGATTTGGCACCATCACTGATCCTGTCAGCACCGAGTGCGAGCAGGAGGGAAGCTGAACGCCCTCAGGCAACTTGCTCAGTGAATCAGCTCACTGAAGTGTGTGTGTGTGTGTGTGTGTGTGTGCGTCACACACGCAAGCTTGTGTGACTTGTATGAGATTGCAGTTGTGTTTGGGTTGTTTGTGAGTGCATTCATTTCCCCCGGTCGGTGTTGGTGTGAGAGTGTTTCCATGTTAGTATTCCTGTGCTAATATCTGAGTGTGTGCGTGTGTGTTGA
Organism: Nibea coibor; assembly: GCA_023373845.1. Lineage (NCBI taxonomy): Eukaryota > Metazoa > Chordata > Actinopteri > Sciaenidae > Nibea > Nibea coibor. The sequence goes on from CM041729.1 coordinate 737,040, forward strand.
AGTCTCCCTGGAGGTCAGCTGACTGGACGACATCACGGAGCTGTGAAACGGAGAGGTCACAGCTGTGTGTGTGTGTGTGTGTGTGTGTCTGTGAAGAAGCCATGACACAGCTGGTGTGATATTTTCCCACCTGTGAACTGCAGAGTTTAAGTGTCTGCTCTCCGAAGTACAGCGAGACAGTTCAACCATGAAAAACTGGAATGTTTGGAGTCTGTTCATTTGAATAAAAGTTGCTCACACTGTGCAGAAAAAAGTGGGTAACACTTCCTATGAAAACCAAGTGGTAAGGTTAATAAACAAGGATATTTATTAAATGAAAAGTCCAATAGTTTTAACAAAAGGAGGAGGCAAAGAGGAGCAAGCCTATATCACCTAAGTTGAAACAAAACAAGAAAGAAAACCTCACCAACTATCTAACTCATTCAGCAATAACCAGCAGCAGCACACAAATCAAACCTCCACCATTATCACAATCACAATCAATCCAACCAAGGTGAGCTCACAGGACACAAAGAAAACAAGCCGCCTCGATGCTGCGGCGGGATGTCGATCATGGGGCCCTCTGATTGGCAGTGCAGGGAATCCTGACACACTACACCACCCATGTGAGCCCCCGCCTCTAATACTTGGGACCAACTAATTAAAATGAATTCATTTTCCATAGGATTGTTTGTTCATAAAAATGTCCTCTTGGTTTTAACTGATTATTTTGCTGCAGTGACACAGTTGACCACTAGGTGGAAATTTGCAGAGTTGCAGAGTTTTTTTTGTTGGCCTCATAAACATATAAATGGTGAAATATTCCCAACAGCATAAGCAACAATAATCTAGTGCTTACTCGTTCTGACTGATCACAGGGAAGTGTCCCCATAAATCAGCAAAAATTCCGGTGGTCCCCACAACGTAGTGTGCGTGAGAATACCTTTTTTTTTTTTTTTTTAAATAATAATAATATAATGAATATTTGGTACTTTGAGTTCCTGAAAGAAATGCTTCTGTTTTGTCATGATTCATTGAAACTTTTGGCTTTCTCTATGTTCTGAAGAGAACCGTGTTGATGATGTACTGTACATTCAAAAAGTACAGGGAGTTTAGTTTTAACAGCTGACACACCGAAAACTTTTTTAAACTTTCACTCCACCCACGTGGCCTGAAACAATCCCAGCTTGCAAAAAGATTGTTCTTAGTTTCTGTAGGAAGATTTGCAGCCTGAGGGCGTGAGGCCAGTGGGTGCAGCCCAGTACAACCACCATCTGTCGCTTTGCATCATGCGGGTTCAGGATTCACCTACTCGAGGGCACCTGGAGAACAGTTACTTAAAAATAAGTGAAAATCTTGTTTTAAAGAGTTTTGTGGTGTGTTAAATGCTTATGCAGAAATTTCATTGCAACATTACATTTGACTTTTGGCAGATCTCATTTATAATGAAGGTGTTTTTTCTGGTTTTAGTAGAATTGTAGATTTCTGATTCGTCACCTGATTATTTGTCCACAGAGAAACGACGAGGAAAGTACAACATGATGAAAAGTAGAACACGCTGTTGGGAATATCAGTTTGTGAGTGAAACAGTGTTTGGGAGGACAAAAACAAACTCCATATAAACCGTGCTTTATGAGTAACCAGCCCCTGTTTGTTTAGTTCCAGAAAATGGAGCAGATATTTCCTTCAGGAGATGGTGGAGACAAAAACAGAGCTAAAAGAGCGTTCATGTTGGACTAACATTCATTAGTTGACCACAGTGATTTACCTGTGTGTCTCTGCATGTTTGTCTGTTGTCCCACAGGCTATGTGTGTCTGTGAACACGTATGATCGGACATGGAGGCCGTCAGCGCAGTCAACGCCACGCAGGACGAGTTCCAACTCCTGCCTCTGCCCGACGATGACCCCGGCAACCGTGGTTACCCTGACTACAGCCCCAATGTTGACGCTAACGCCCCGGCGTCGCCCACATTGATGTTTGAGGGGGGCTTTCCCGAGGACCCCATTAAACAGCTGAGTGTACAGGTACAGGTTTCATATTGTAGCTTGGCACGTCAACAAGTATCTGCACAAACAGGTTCATGCTGCTGAAATTCATATTTTTGCAAGTTTTAACCTGTAGAGTCGACAACATCAAGCAAAGTCAACAAACAAGGAACCACGCACCTAGCTTAGCATACACATGAACACTACAGGAAAAGTTTAGGAGTGACGACTCACCTCAGTTTGTTCAGTTTGCTGCGGTTGAGCTGCAGATAACTGCCTCTGACAGCTGTGCTGGTGTTGTTGGTGTTGTTGTCTGCAGGTGGTGTTGATCTTGGCCTACAGCACCATCATCGTGCTGGGGGTTCTGGGTAACTCTCTGGTGATCTACGTCATCTATCGCTTCAAGACTCTCCGCACCGTCACCAACTTCTTCATCGCCAACCTGGCTGTCGGTATGGTTAGACACAAACACACAGATACACATTAACACACCGTTTGTGTGTGTGTGTTCTCTGTGGGTCGCCTGGGATGGTGACTCAGACATCTATCAGCTGTTACATGCTGTCTCTGTGAAGTCTGTGGATTTGTCTGCCGACGAGAAACCAGCGTTACTGTTACGACGATGTGAAACAGAAACGTGTCCACGAAGCAGGACAGAGCGGAAACACGTTTACAACTCCCACAAGACACGGAAGATAGTTCACATGTCGTGCGTACACTAACCCTGCTTTTTATTTGGTAATGAGGCATACATCATTCATCTGTGAATACAATTTTAATGGGAGACAGACGAGAGATCAAAAGAAGCTTTGACTTGATTTTATTCGAAGTGATAATCCGCTGTTTTACATTTCCTTATCAATGAATGTTATTATACTTTACAGCTCGTAATGTCTCGTTCATGAAGGCGCCGTGTAAAGCAACGCGTTTGAAGTGATGAAATCTATGCAAATCTTTAATCTGAACAAATGGAAATATGCCGAGCAGAAGGAATCCGCGTCAGCCATTTCAGCTCAGGTCTGAATGAAGCTGAAAATAAGTATCATCTTTGTTTTCTCATTTAACAAACAGACTGTATAATGTAATAACATGCCTGCATATTCATGTCTGCTTGACCAACCCGTGCACCCCAACAGCCTCCATATGCGGACCTTCTTGCTCTTTATACTCAGCTGACTACAGCACGTTAAAATATTACATCAGATGGACGCATCTGGAAATGCCACCAGAGGGAATCTCTAAGAAGCCTTGTTGTTTCATCAGATGCAGGTCCTCTTCCATGGAGGACGGACAGACTGACTGATGAGACATTTTGTGATTTTTGTGTGAGGTGGTTTGGGCATCTGACCAGGAGGGACTGTACAGCCTTTATCTGCACTGGGAATGTCCCAGAATCCTCGAGGTGGAGCGTTGCTGGGGAGCTGAACTTGCTGCCACTACGACAGAATCCTGGATAAATGGAAGGAAACACTCGACCCGTCCTGAAAACCTCGAAGAACTGCCACAGGAAGTCTGACAGTGTTTTACTTTGGTACATCCGGATCATCAGTCTGAACCAGGAGCCACGACGCGTCAAGCCTCTGACAGGAGAGTGTGCAGGCTTCACGTGATTTTAATGAGCTGCAGAAAAGCTCAGACAGGAGTTAAACAAACACGAAGGCACGGCCGACGCTGAACCAATCATCTGTTCGGTGCTGCGACATGAAGAATGTTTTCTCGGAGTTAACAGGCTCGACGCGCGACGCGTGATCTCACCTCCACCCTATTTATCTCTGATGAGACCAGCGTTCACGAGTCCCCCCGCCTGTGACGTGACACCGGCTGATAATTAATCACACTTTCACTGCCTGGTCTGAGGATAATGTTTCTCAGTAGAGGTTCAGGTGGGCAGAGGAACGATTAGATGGACACAGCGTCACACTCATCGATCAACAGGAAAACAATCAAACAAATAATTAGCAGAGTTAATTAGCAGCACGGCAGCGTGACATGTAACGGAGTGTGAAGTGGTGCAGGGCTGCGTTCATCGCCTGAAGATGAACCATGATGCAGACAGTTTATGCTCTCCAGTCTAACTCGTAGATCATCGACCTCCTTCAGATTCAAACGAAACTGCGTCACAGAATTGTTTTTCTCTTCTTAACTATCTAATTCATCACCTCCCAACCCATTACATTTATCTGGTGACCCCTTGGAGGAGTTCTGACCCCGACCATTATCCGTAAACAAGTCAAACCAGTTAAAAACACACATTTGCATTTAAATGGAAGAACAGTCCTCCAATAAATCTGCAGTTTGTCAGGCAGCTGAATCATTATTCGAAGCAGGAAGAGATAAAACCACCCAGGATTTCATGAAAAAACCTTTTAACAGGGTCCATAGTTAATCTAGATGTACCCTGATGGTCCAGAGATGATTTGAGCTCATTAAACTACAGTTTAATCCCCAAACAAGGAAGAAGAGAGCCATTCAGATCCGTAATCTCTGTCTAATCTGTTTTCCTGTGGTTTCAGGTTTAAATCATTCTTTAGATAGATCAGAGTTTCTTCTTGTGTATCCGGGTTGGGTTGCGGTGGCGGCAGGTTTAGCAGGATGTTCCAGACAGCTCCTCCTGGGGGATCCCGAGGCGTTCCCAGACCAAATGGGTTATACAGAGAGCCTCCGATGGGGTCTGGGTTTGCCCCGGGGTCTCCCCTTAGACCACCTCCATCCTAACCAGATGCTGACCCACCTCAGAGGCTCCTTTCGAGGTGAAGGAGCTGTGGCTCTACTCCGAGCTCCTCATCCTATCGCAGTCAGCCTTCAGATTAAAGTCAGTCTGTTCACTGTTGATTTCTGTGATTGTCTCCCAGTCAGACCAATCAGGAGCTCAGTCAGCAGCACTGGACACACCTGGGCCCGATGTGCTCCATGCATACGAAGTCTGAGCAGCAGCCAGTTCTGGTTGGACCTCCTCAGATAAATATAACAGTAGTCAGTGTCACGCAGTGATGTACAGTCTACCTCTTAGTGATATCCTCCTCCCTGGCATGTAGGCGAGCGTGAGGTCGCTACATCGTGTTTCTCCACTCGCAGGTCCTCCTGGAGGACACAGTCACATGTTCTCCACTAAAAGGCCTCCTAATACGTCTTTATCCCCGCTGGAAGGGCTCGCTAGAGGCTCCTTCATTACGCTTTTCTCCTCTGGAGGAGTCGACGGTTTCAAACAGGAAGATGCAATTAAGGTGAAACAGTTGATTGAACATTTTCTGGCATGTCTGGAGATAAGAGGTCCCTGCAGCATGTTTCTCACGTGGTTTCTTCACTGGAAGAGCACTCAGTAATATTCACTGTAGACTGTTTAATTCTGTTTTTGTGGTAAAAGCACAAAGAAAAATCTGACCAAGTTTGCAACGCGGCTGGCGGCTTTGGTTTGCAGCAGAGGACGCATGAAGCATGATGCCGTGATGACACAGGCAGCATTAAAACTCATGTTTGGTTCGTTCGATGTGCCACACACAGCTGTCGTCTCTCCTCTTCCTGTCGTCTCCACTGTCCGTCTGAACGAAGCAAACGGTCGAGTTTTACAGCTGAGGAGACCGATCGTTCAGCGCAGCGCGACAAGGAGACATCAGGAGCCAGAAGGAGAACATTGATGCATGGAGTCAAACCTTGTGCCGCTGTCATCCTTTCATTGTTGCACTGAAGGTTGAAGTTTTACCGTGAGAAAAGAGAAGGCGGGAAAGTGTAGAACTGTGCTTTAATCTTTTCATGAGAGAACTGGAGACGAAGTCACAAACGATCTCCTAATGGCATCAGACAAAGGACTCATCTCTGTACTCGTCCTGTTAGATCTTAGTGCTGCATTTGACACCATAGACCATCAAATTCTTTTACAGAGACTGGAACATCAGATTGGCATCAAAGGAACCGCCCTAAGCTGGTTTAGGTCGTATTTCTTGGATCGATCTCAGTTTGTTCACGTCAATGATGAATCCTCCGTACATACCAAAGTCTGTCATGGAGTCCCACAAGGTTCTGTACTAGGGCCACTTCTATTCAGTCTATATATGCTTCCTCTAGGGAACATTATTAGGAATCACTCCATTAATTTTCACTGTTATGCTGACGACACCCAATTATATTTATCAATCAAGCCTGATGAAACTAATCATTTAGCCAAACTGCAAGCGTGCCTTAGGGATATAAAAAGTTGGATGACCTACAATTTTCTGATGTTGAACTCAGATAAAACTGAAGTTCTTGTAATTGGACCCAAACACCACAGAAACTCTCTTTCCGGAGACTTGGCCACCTTAGACGGGACCACCCTGGCCTCCAGCTCCTCCGTAAAGAACCTTGGAGTTATTTTTGATCAGGATTTGTCCTTTAATGCCCACATAAAACAAATTTCAAAGACTGCATTCTTCCACTTACGTAACATTACCAAAATCAGACGCATCCTGTCCCAAGCGGATGCAGAAAAACTAGTCCATGCATTTGTTACTTCTAGGCTGGACTACTGTAACTCTCTATTATCAGGCTGCCCCAATAAGTCTCTTAGGACCTTGCAGCTAATTCAGAATGCTGCTGCACGTGTTCTGACAGGAACCAAGATCAGAGATCACATCTCACCCATTTTGGCTTCCTTACACTGGCTACCTGTTAAATCTAGAATAGAATTTAAAATTCTTCTCCTAACATACAAAGCTCTTCATGGCCAGGCACCATCATATTTAAAAGAGCTCATAGTTCCCTACTACCCCTCTAGACCACTGCGTTCTCAGAATGCAGGGTTCCTTGTGGTTCCCATAGTTTCCAAAAGTAGACTGGGAGCCAGAGCTTTCAGCTATCAAGCTCCTCTTCTGTGGAACAAACTACCTTTCTGGGTTCGGGAGGCAGACACGGTCACCACATTCAAGACTAGACTTAAGACTTTCCTTTTTGATAGCGCTTATAGTTAGGGCTGGCTCAGGCCTTCCCTTAGTTATGCTGCCATAGGACTAGACTACCGGGGGACCCCCCCCCCCCCCCCCCCCCCCTTACTAACTAAACTTCTTCCCCGGAGTTTCTGTGCTTTCTCGTCCAGCAGGTTCTCATGGATCGTGAGTGCTGCTGTGGTCTGCTGCTGATGTCCATGCCTTACTGTAAAGCCTCTCTCTCTCTCTCTCTCTCTCTCTCTCTCTCTCTCTCAATGTAAAGCAGTTCGATAACCCTTAGAGTCCGCATAACGGGGCCTGAGGTTTTATTGTTCTGTCAATCGTTATCTCTCTTACACCTTTTCTTTGGATATTACTAACTACACCTCTTCCCCGGAGTTTCTGTGCTTTCTCGTCCAGCAGGTTCTCATGGATCGTGGCTGCCGCCGTGGTCTGCTGCTGACGTCCACCATATTTAGCATTACATGCCATATATAGTCATTATTGCTACCATCCCCACTACAGCTTTGTTGGTTAATGACTTATTGCTGCTGTGCATCTGTGTTCCACTGCTACTGCAATCACCTCACCATTTATTGTAATTGATTGTAATTGTACAATATGTTTGTGTTGATTGTTCTGTACATGTGACATCCATTGCACGTCTGTCCGTCCTGGAAGAGGGATCCCTCCTCTGTGGCTCTTCCTGAGGTTTCTTCCACATTTTTTTCCCTGTCAAAAGGGTTTTTTGTGGGCAAGTTTTTCCTCACTCGAACCGAGGGTCTAAGGACAGAGGGTGTCACTCCCTGTACAGATTGTAAAGCCCTCTGAGGCAAAATGTGTTTTGTGACTTTGGGCTATACAAATAAAATTTGATTTGATTTGATTTGAGAGAAGAACTCAAAGGAAGCATGAAATCTTTTCTGCACTGAGAGTCCTGCATCGCCATGGAAGGACCCACATAAGACCAACATCAGGATCTGTCCACTGGAACTCATGGACAAGCTCCCCATGAAGAACACACACACAGATTTATATGTCCCTGCCTTATTTCAGTCTACAGAGAGCATGTGGCAGCAACACCAAGAAATGTTCCATATTTGATGGACTGACAGGAGCATCAGGAGAACAGAGCAGCGGCGCGATTGATGTGACGTGAAATGTGCACAACAGAAAGTTGTCGGTTCAATTCCCCCCGAACAAAACAGAAGTGTGCATGCGAGCAGACAGTCTGTGATAAACAAAGAGAGGAAGCGGGCGGCTGAGCGCTCCGCTGCTTCGCCCTCAGCCTCGGCTGCTCGTCTTTCACTGCACTGCTTTTGTCCGGGCTGAATGGGAGCGGCGGCTGCTGTTTCATGTCATTCAGCCCATTCATATTCGGACCCCTGAGATGTGACTTTTAGGATGATGTGTGTGCCATTTCACAGCCAATGAAAACAACAATAGCTGGGAAAAGCCAGAAGTGGGTAAAGGAAGAGATTTCAAAGATACTGAGATCCAGAGAGTTCCACAGCTGAGGGGCCAAACGCCAGAGGCCCCATCATCTTTGGTGACAAGGCGGGACACGATCAGGCTCACAGGGAGTGAGCAGATCAGAGAGGCAGACTATGTGAGCTTAAAATCAGTTCCTCACCTGTCACCTGTTCTCGTCTGTTCTCGTCTGTTCTCGTCCTGTTCTCGTCCTGTTCCCGTCCTGTTCTCGTCTGTTCTCGTCCTGTTCTCGTCCTGTTCTCGTCTGTTCCCGTCCTGTTCCCGTCCTGTTCTCGTCTGTTCCCGTCCTGTTCTGGTCCTGTTCCCGTCCTGTTCCCGTCCTGTTCTCGTCCTGTTCCCGTCCTGTTCTCGTCTGTTCTCGTCCTGTTCTCGTCTGTTCCCGTCCTGTTCTCGTCCTGTTCCCGTCCTGTTCTCGTCTGTTCCCGTCCTGTTCTCGTCCTGTTCCCGTCCTGTTCTCGTCTGTTCTCGTCCTGTTCTCGTCTGTTCCCGTCCTGTTCTCGTCCTGTTCCCGTCCTGTTCTCGTCTGTTCCCGTCCTGTTCTCGTCCTGTTCTCGTCCTGTTCTCGTCCTGTTCTCGTCCTGTTCCCGTCCTGTTCTCGTCCTGTTCTCGTCTGTTCTCGTCTGTTCTCGTCTGTTTTCGTCCTGTTCTCGTCCTGTTCTCATCTGTTCTCGTCTGTTCTCGTCCTGTTCTCGTCCTGTTCCCGTCCTGTTCTCGTCCTGTTCCCGTCCTGTTCCCGTCCTGTTCTCGTCCTGTTCTCGTCCTGTTCTCGTCCTGTTCTCGTCCTGTTCCCGTCCTGTTCTCGTCCTGTTCTCGTCCTGTTCTCGTCCTGTTCTCGTCCTGTTCTGGTCCTGAGGCTCCACAGGAAACAGAAGGCCACATTTTGTGAGGAGCGTGCAGAGTTGGACATCAGGCCAAACAAGAGCTTTTATTTTGCTCTAACACGATTTGGCACGATGCCCTTATCCCAAACTAAACCTCCCCAAACTGACGTGGTTCAGAGGGTTGCAGGCTCTGCCAGCGTTCAGGCCCTCCCGGGCTCTCCTGTACCAGACACACACTCCCGTCTTGTTGGAGGCCTGACAGAGAGAATTCAATAAATGCATCTGCACCTGAGGTCCAGCGTTCTCCCACACCGCGAGCGGTAGCTCCATCACAACAGCAGGTTTTCCAGTCAGAGCAGGAACCTCCTGAAAAGTGCAGTCAGGAATCTGATAACTTCACTTCAGCTTTGGATCTTTGTTCTAACTCTGTGAATCACAGCGAGCTGAGGCGGAGCAGCCGGAGGACATCAGAGGGAAAACCAGGAAACATTTTCTCCATAAAATCTGATCCAGTTTCAGCAGAATCAGTGAAATAGTTGGTGTGACAGACGTACGACTGACAGACGGCGTTCACCTGATCACAGGTCAGCGTGGATGGAGGTAAACTTTCCGTCACAGTGGTCACAGTGCAGATGTGCGTCCTCGCTGTCAGCAGATGTTAGGCTCACACATGCAGAGGTGGATCTGATTGTCCTGACGTGTGACCTGCTGTGTGCTGGACAGATGGCGTCTCTCTCTCTCTGATTGGGGATGGATCTGATGATCCCCGTTATTTTTCTGCTCCTGTCCTCGGATGACTCCGACAGCTCGGCGCTGCAGCTGCTTCGTCTGCTGTCACTCCTGACGTATGAAAACATTTTGCAAAGCAGCATGGAACAGAGGAAGAACAGAAAACTGATTATGATAATAACGGTTACATAAGGATTCGTTCTGTCGGTTCCATGTGTAGGTGGTTACAGAGACGGTCCCCTGACGGCTTGTTTCCACGTCTTATTAGCCCAGATTTCAGACTCGGGGTTCTTCTTCAGTTTGTCGCCTCGTGCAGCAGCATGAAAATCACTTCCCTGATCATCCTGCACAATTATCTGTTCTCCAGGGGTAAAAATAAAGATCCCAGGAGAGCTGTGCTAACCTCGTTCCTCCATGTTCTAACTGTATTTATACACACTTTACATTTATTTAAAGAGTCACAGCCGAGCAGCTCCAGAAGATTAAAGCACTAACTCACATACACACATTTGTCTTCTTCTTCATCTGCAGCCGACCTGCTGGTCAACACGCTGTGCCTCCCCTTCACCCTCGTCTACACCCTGCAGGGCGAGTGGAAGATTGGCAGCACCCTCTGCTTCCTGCTGCCCTTTGCCCAGGGGCTCGCCGTGCACGTCTCCACGGTGACGCTCAACGTCATCGCCCTGGACCGCCACAGGTGGGTGGAGCTTAAAGAGGTTGTAGGACGGGTAAAAGGACAGAAATGTCACTGAAACATGAAGAAACTGGCTGAATGAGTTTCTTCATTCAGATCAGAGTCCTCACGTAGATCCACGTTCTGTCGTGCACATCGAGATCTTACACTTTCATAAAACTGGAAAGCAGCTTTTGATTTGAATAAACAGACAGAGACCCACGAGACTCTTACCCAGCGAGCGCTGCACATTGTGCTGCAAGGCTGTTTTACAGCTCAGCAGCTGAATCTTAAAGTCAACTTTAATGTTTACTGGAGGCCAGAACAAGAAACCTGAGAATCCGTGTAATGAGTTCCCTTCTTCTTCTTCGGCTTGTCAGCGCGGCCGTTTGCTGCTGAATAAGCTGCAGCAAAGACTTTTTGTTTTTGAACCTCTGGACCTCAGCTGAGGTGATTACTGCAGCCTGAGGACAAACATCAAATGTGCAAAAGTGTTTTTAGTTGGAAAACTTTAAACGCTCTGACGTCGGTTCTCAGCCTCGACGTGGCCACGCTGGTTGGTTAGTTTGCTACAGTGCTGAACATCGTGCTAACAGCGTGTTAGCATGCTGGATTCTTTTTACTTTACGGATATTTTGTTGAAACTCTCTTGAGACGCGTCGTTTCCTTTACATGACCCAGAGCTTGGCCTGCTGTAGAATAGAACATCAAATATTTAGCATGCAGGAGTCTAACCTGCACTTTCCTGTTGTTGCATTATTATTTCCAGTGCCGTGAAGGCTGCAGTTCATGTAAGCATGCCATCTGAAAGATGACGCTGCTGTCATTCATTATTGATCCCGGCTCTCTGAAGGTGAAAACCTGCTGTGGGTTGTGTAACGTTGACGTGGTGTCGTTGTGTTTCAGGTGCATCGTGTACCACCTGGAGACCAGGATGCGTAAGGACGTGTGTTTCGGGGTGATAGCGTTGACGTGGGTGCTGAGCGCCGTGCTCGCCAGCCCTCTGGCCATTTTCAGAGAGTACGGCTCCTTCACCCTGGAGCCTGGACACACCATACAGGTACACACACACACACACACACACACCTGTAACACATGTTCAGATCAATGGCCTCGCTTCGCTCCTCATCCGACTCTTTGATCCCCACGCCACCTCTCACATCCCTGCGTCTCTTTCATCTCTGCCTCCTTCCACATCATCCTCCCCTCCACTCCTGTCGTCACACCTCACAGATCACTCGCTTCAGTCCCTCCTCGCTTCACCCTCTTTTCAGTTCCACTGTTAATGCGTTTGTTGCGTGCCTCCCCCCGCCTTCGTTCATAATTGTATCCTCATTTTAGCATGTGCTTTATTTCATAATCTTTGCTCTGCTGCCCACAGAAATGAGCTGTAATGTGTTTTAATAGACTCCAAAGCGATCTCATCTAATTGACAATACTTAATATAATCTACTGAATGTAATCTAAAATAATTGAAGTTATACAAGCCAAACTCAAACAGTCACTTCCTAAAATGAGCCAGCCCCCTCGGTCATGAGGTCTGGGTAGCAGAGTGAGATTGTGGTTTCTTCCGCGGGGTGTCCGGGCTCGTTCTTCAGAAGAGCTCGGACGTCCTGAGGGACCTCGTTGTAGAGCCACTGCTCCTTCACGTGGAACGGAGCCAGCTGAGGTGCTTTGGGATCCTCCTTGGGCGCCTAACTTCGTTTGGAGCACTGAGCATGTCTAAGTGTTGGACCCCGAGGCAAACCCGCCTGGGGAACCTTGCAGTGTCCCAGGAGGAGCTGAGCTGAGGAGAATCTGTCTAAACTTGATCTAATCAAATTAAACTGCACAACATTAATCAGACTAATTCTCCTTCCATCCAAACAAAGATAACTCAGACCGACACTGAACCTGCTCTGAATGTGTCCTTTGTCCTGTCCGGTCTCTCAGGTGTGCACAGAGAAGTGGCCTGGTAAAAGCACAGACGGCACCATCTACAGCATCTCCATGTTGATCCTGCAGTACTTCCTGCCGCTCTCCATCATCTCCTTCGCCTACGCCCGCATCTGGTCCAAACTGCGCGGCCACGTCAGCCCTGCAGAAAACGTCGGCAGCAGCAGCGCCGGCTCCGAGCGTCACCGCCGGCGCCGCAAAACCACCAAGATGCTGGTGACCATGGTGGTGGTGTTTGCCGTCAGCTGGCTGCCTTTCCACGCCTTCCAGCTGGCAACGGACATCGACAGCACGGTGCTGGACATGCGCGACTACCGCCTGCTGTACACCGTATTCCACGTTATCGCCATGTGCTCCACCTTCGCCAACCCGCTCTTGTATGGCTGGATGAACCGCAACTACCGCGCCGCCTTCCTCGCCGTCTTTAAGTGTCGTAGGGGAGGGGAGAGGGGAAGGAGCGGCCGGCTGGACAGCATTCACCCCGTCGGAGGTGGAGCAGGTGGCGGAGGAAGGGCAAAGAAGATAGTGCTTGAAACCCAAGACGTGGTGTCCACCCACTTGAACGCCACTGATGTGTGAGGCCCTGAGGGAGGTGGCGAAGAAGAAGAAGAGGGTGATGGAGGAGAAGATGGGGAGAGATGACAAGAAAATGAGAAAGCAGGGATTTAAAGAAAACCATTGTCAGGAAATCTTTTGTTCCCAGAAGACAATCGCAAAGAAAACGAGATTCCGCAGTCAGAAACGACGGGAAAATAAAGACGTGAGAGAAAATAGAAATGACGGAGAGGGAGGCGACGGGGGATTAAAGTGTTTTTGGAAGCCCAAAATAGAGGTGGAGGCGTAGACGAGCGGGGATTATAATAAGAAGAATGACGAGACAGCAGAGGAGGAGGAGAGCCACTGAATGACTCAAGGTCTCCTCGAGGTCCACCAATCGAGGCGCCTGTCGCTTTGGGGACATGACCTCATCATGACTGAGGGCCCGGGCACTTTTTGGGTTTTTTTGTTCTGAGCGAGATTCAGCTGTGTGTGAAGGACGCTGACAGAGTGACAAGAAGTTTCAAAAACAGGGCACGAGTGCGGCAGAGAGAGAAACTTTGGAAAGATTCAAAACAATCCTGGAAGAACTTTGGACAGCTCTTGTCAGAACGCGGCTTTACTCCATCTTCACTCCACCTGTGAGGCATCGTGCTCGTATATAATCCAGCCTGGCTTGCAAAGGCAGCTTCTGAACTGAGCGCAATCAGAAGCCATTAGTGATCCGGCAAAAACTCTTTGTCAGGTGAAAGCGAAAAAATAAATTAAATCAATATATATTCCCTTATTCTTGAGTTCAGACGGAGCCGAGGAGGACGGAGATGCATGATGCAAGCTTTGTGAAATCTCAGACATTGTTACGTAATGAAATTGTGTGTTTTAATAATTATCCTACAAAGGAAGCCTGACGCAGGAGTGCAAACGGAGACGTATTATGAAAAATACAAATGATTTCCATTAAGATGTTTTTTTAAGGAGATGACGGACAAAGAATGGGAGGCAGACGAGGAGGAGGGAGGATGAGCTGAGGGCTAATGAGGCAGCGTGCTTTCAGACCAGCACGCAGCAGCAGAGAGAACATGCCTCTAAGAAGCGGACACGCGAACGTTTGCTCACGTTCTAACAGATATTTTCTGTCCGACGAGGCGTGCACATTTCACACCTTTCAAAGCGTCTCGGCAGGACTGAGCCGGGGTATTCATCTCTTTTATTAAACTGCGGTGCCTCCACAGTCGGCTGACTCTAAACACATTGGCAGTGACGCGTCATGACTGATGCTAATCTGCAGCAGATAATAAAACATGAAAAAACTGATCATTAAAAGATGATTGTTCACATTTGAAATGGAGCTTTAATGTAAGACGTTCATTTCAGAGCAGTACCAGTAGTTAATATTTATTTGGACGGTTTGCTCTGTATTCATGCAGCGGCCGCCGCTTTGACCTTGGACTGAGCCTCTCGAGCTCTTACAAACTCAAAGGCTTTCAAAAAGAAAAAAAAGAAGTTATTGATCATAACCAGCATGAAATGATGATAAGATGATGCCTCTTTTCCTCTTAGCTCCATCTGTGGCTTCACCCCTGGTTTCAGAGTAATGAGGGTCTGACTCCACAGCCCGCATCCTATTGGCGACATACGGACACTTTGTTTCACACTGAACGTACAGCAGCAGCTGCCAATCAAAACACAGTTTACTGAGTATTAATCATCCCTTTGAATCGGTGCCTTTAAAGCAGTGCTGAGGTCGTGCTACCTCCACACTCATGCACGGGACACAGGACATGCAGACTGTGGAGAGCTACGCGTTTATTTAAATGAATCCTCTGTAACATTCGAATGCTACAGCTGTTTTCTTTCTCTCTGACAGGACAGCTCTGCTTGTTGCTGTCAGATTTCAGTCTCCACGCGATGAGATTGCGCTCCACGTTCCAAATGAAATGCATCGCTCAAAACATTATTACCGAAGCTCGTTTGGCTCTGTGTTCAAACTTTAATTGGCTGGTTGTAATTACAGCCCTCAGTCTCCCTCTGGCAGGAGCTGTATGAACATCTTAATGTAGTGTAAACAGCAGACTGAATAATGACCTGCAAACGTTTGCACAGTGTGAAGGAACGTTACAGCAGCTGTTAGTTTGAAACTGTTACATAAGCTGGACGGTGAAAGCCTTCATGTTTTGGACTGATCCTCCGTGTCCCTCTCTTGTCTTTCCCTCTTTAAATCCCTGGATTCTCACTCGCTCTCCCGCTGAGTTGTGTCACTGCCTCGCTTGACCCGCAATCCCACAATCCCTCTGTTCCCTCCCACCAGCTGTTTATCTGGGTCCTTGTTTCATCTCCTCGTCCGTCTCCTCTGCACTCTGTTCCACTCGTGTGAACGCATGCCTCAAAAAGCTGGAACGGTGTCGTCATCTAAAGGACGAACAGAAGAGAGTTAGTGTAAATGTTGGTTTGACTTTGGTGATGAAACCTTCAGCTGAACAAAGAGCCGAGACGCCGTCAGCAGGCCAACCAATAAGTTCAGCCATAATGTGCTTTACTTTAAAATAATCCCAGATCTGAACTGGATGTTTCGACAGTTTTGAACTTTAAGTGGAAGCAGGTCAGACGGTTTCAGAACGGCAGTTTGACGTCATCTGGTTTCTGCTAAATCCCCAAAGCTGTCCCACAATGCAGTGCATGGATCTGCCGTCATCTGCCCGTCAGCAGACACAGAGCTTCGAGGGGTTCTGGCTGTTTGATGTTCTGAATGTAAAAGTCCATTTATTGAACTGATGATCTGTGGACGTCAAAACTGAAGGACAGTGTGTTTGGTAAAGTTTTGGTTGTGGAGTTCAGTCTTTAATCTCAAAGACTCTGATGATCCGGTCAGTTTGGTCTCGGCAGTACAGCCTAAAAAGCAGAAGCAGCCGACTACAATCAATGGACTCAGTGAAGTTTTCAGGTGTTGTGAATGTTCACATCATCCCGCTCAATCAAAGAATCATTCTCGAGTTTCGCTGCCATCCTTGACTCAAAGCAGAGAAACTGTAAAGTGCTGAGTCATGTAACAAGTCCACTGGGAAAAATACAGACAACAAACTAGGTTACTCGTTAACTTACTCCATAACTTGCTAGTTAGGCCTCCAGAGGGTCCTAGAAGATCACAGTGCTGTGTCAGCAGGAGGAAGGTCTCGCGGCGCCCGTTCATTCTGCGTCTTCACCCAGCTACAGTCGCCTTGTTTTGGTGGCTTCACCATAACAGGAAACAGTTGCTAACTTCTTCACGTTTGCACCTTCAGTGGACCTGGTTGTAAATCTTGTTACCAACATGAATCAAGTTTAGTCAGCGACGTGACGTGTGGCGAGCTGTGCCTGAGGCAGCGTTCTGGGACTGACAGTGAATGAGATGGTGTCAGACTGCGTCCATGATCTCAGAGGAACGCTCTCTGTGCGCTTGCCTTTTATGATTTGCAGAAAAGAAGAACAGTCATTTAGTTTGTCACTGATGATGTTCTGATTGGGAGGACACAGATGCTGCTCGACCTTTTATCAAACATGAATGTAAACTCATTTGTAACATGGCTTTAATGTCGTATATGTGTAACTCTGTAAATATTGACTGTGTGGAAGACTGTAACCGAGCACAAACTGTTGGTCTTTACAACAGATGTACTATTCTCAAGCACAAATAAGCCTCCGGACTCTTTCTTACTGTGTGTGTGTGTGTGTGTGTGTGTGTGTGTGTGTGTGTGTGTGTGTGTGTGTGTGTGTTCATTTAACAGCAGAATACAAGACAACAGTCAGTCTTAATCAGCAACACACACAATGTTAATAATGTAGATTATACAGACTATAATCTGTGTGTGTGTGTGTGTGTGTGTGTGTGTGTGTGTGTGTGTGTGTGTGTGTGTTGTTCCACTTCAGATCTCATTAGTTCAACAGATCCTAATTAGCTGTAAGTAAAAGTATGCCGGTCTCCATGGCAACAGGTTTGAATAAGTTTTCCTGTTGGTATGCGTGGCACAAACAGTGAAGTTTGTTTTGCTGCTGTTTGTGTATGAGGGGCCTTCAGGGACGTTATTCATAATGACTTTACTCGGATCATTGTATTCATTCTCTTTATCAGACCTTACGTGTTAGCTCACGGTGCAGGACTGATGCAGACTCCTTCCTCCACAAGCCGCCTGCCTCATGAACCTAGAGGAAACACTGTTGCGTGACATCATCCACCTTCCACCTTCTCCCCTCTCTGTGCACTGAAGCGTCGAGCACATCCAGTGAGCTCAGCTGGTCGGTGCTCGAAGCGTCACAAGAGGTTAAATCTTCTCTGCACAGCGCAGCCAAACACAGGGCTGAACGAAGGACTCCATGTTTTGTTTGGAGTCACCACGATGTGAGGGATGCATAGATGATGCACAGGAGGCTGCACAGTTCATGTCTTCAGTGGTTATTTCTTTAGCTTCTCAGGACTGAGCGGGTGGACAGCTTGTAGCTGCTCCCAGCAGCAGGATCTCACCCTGTGAGAACAACGTCCTGACAATTCTGCCACGATAACGCAGAAAGTTTTGAGTTTGTGTCCGGCCTCATCGCATCAGCAAAAACAAAACGTGTTTCGTCACAGGAAGAGGCATCATCAAGCGTCAACGACATATTAACATTATCAACACAAGTCTGGACTTTTGAGTTGTGTGTATTTCATTTGGAAAGGTACATTTATATGAGCTGATGTTTTTGAATTTTGTCCCTAATGGCCCCTCATAAATTATAATTGCAATAGTTCATCATCTCAAACACAAAATACACTTCAAACTGTGAGCGGTTACAGAGAGTGCAGCTGGTCTCAAGTCATTTTTCAGTAAACGCAGTAAACATCCACGTCCTGCAGACATCAGCTGACATTTCAGTTCAGTCTGACAATGTGTGGTCAGATAGCAGTGCCTTTGTGATGTTCAACAGTGCATCAAAGCTCCGGTTCATCTCCAGCGTGGGCTCGCAGGGCCACAGCTGCAGGTCTGTCCTTTACAGATTCGAGTGTTTCTCCACAAACTGCTTCTGCTTTGCTGAACGCTTTGAGTTTTCCGATGCTTTGTGTCTGCAGTGGCTGACATCGATCTAAATATTCGGCACAAAGCGTTGGATGGATCCCAGCTGGTAGCTCCAGGTGTGAGTCAGTTCAGCTGAAATATCTGTTTCTGTTGTTTCTCATTAAAGTGACGCTCGGCCTCGCTGAGCAGCACGAGACGTTTCATGAATGTTGGAGAGCGGATAGTGTTACTCATTCACACGCCGTCCATCAAGCACCGTTTTAATTTGAAGTGAAAGGCCTGAAGGCGAGCTCTGGGAGGTTTTATTGTCAGCGATCACAGCAATCGTTATCATGAGGCGATTACTGAGATAAGTGCACTGAGGAGACGAATGACAGAGCTGAGGAGAGGCCACGGGAAGGAAAATTATTACACGATTTGCTAAATTGAGGATTGAAATGCCGATACGAGCACGGCAGGTAGAAAACTAAAAAAATGATCTGGGAAAATAAATTAGCAAGCAGCCTACTTTACAATGAAGGGCTGTGCAGGAGTCGGTTTGCAGTGTCAAAGGTCGTAACAACAGGACTGCATGATGAGTGGAGCGTCGGCGGTGCTTCCTGAGACGCTATCGAGATACATAAAGGTCATTATGAAGCTCTCTGAAGATAGAATCGCTAATTAAGCAGTTGGACTCCAGCCGTGCAGATTCTGACGAAGCAGCTTAATTTGTGAAGTCAGGATGAAGGCCCGACGTCACTGCACAGCAATGTGCAGACTCTGTAATGAAGGCTGAATGCCACAGTGACTCGTGCACACACTGGGTGACTCATCCACTACACACCCTCACCCATAGATGATAGACCTGATTGAACCTAAATGTCTGCCCGTATCCACAGGGGGAACTCTGATCTCCACGGAACGGAAGGATTAAGTAAGCGAGGAACCGTTTGGGCAGGACACAGGAAATGAGATTGGCTACACAACTTGCCAGGTTTGTTTGCGTAATGAGGAAGTTAGAGACCTGCTTCACCTGATCTGAGGTGTAAGAGGAGAAGGTGGCAGAGCTTCAGGGAGAAACGAGAGAGGCAAGAACTAACATCTGGGTGGACCACGAGGTGACGGTGCAGAGAACATCTCAAACTGTCTGAGGCAAAAGCAAACGCTGACAGAAAACTGACCAGCGTGCTGTGGTCGCTGTCGTATTCCTTCAACCCACGGGCAGATAACGCTTGGTGTAAGAGGACAGAGTCAAAAGCCTGGACTCCAATTCCATCTCAAAGCATGCCTCAGTCATATAAACCACGACTTCCCTCCTGGGGGTCAACGTCTCTCCACAACAGAGCGGTCGCCTCCTCGTCGCTCTGGTTCAAGGTAAAGCTCCAAACATATTTGTTATAGTCAAACACATCGTGTGTCATTAATTATTATTATTTTCATTCAAGGTGATTCATTCAGAGAGACGACGCTGGCCCGAATCAAAGGTTTGAGAACAAACTACCAGAGCTGCTTCCTCTGATCGCTCAGACACGATGGCAGCAGGAGCCTGAGAAGCTGCAGCCAGAGAGCAACTGTTACTTAAAGCGTGCGTGACGCCGTTATCGACTGAACGAGGAGGAAATGAAAGAAAGAAAGGAATTCAAAGATACAAAGGGGAGAGGACATGCAGACAGGGACTGAAGGCCACACGGAGGAGGAAGGCGAGGACAGTGAATGACAAGGAAAGAGGAAGAGTAGATTGAGAGAGTGGAGGGTCCACCCAGGGGAGACAGAGTAATAGCTTATATCGCTCCGTGTATTCCCAGCTGCCTGTCTCTGGGATAATGGGGCTGTAAGGGGACGCAGTCAAAGGCTTTGACCCTAAAACTCAACACCGGACTCCAATTCCATCCTGAACCCGGGGGGCCAGCAGGAGGCTCACAGGCTGCTGGCTCAGTACCCATTTTATGATAATGCAGAAGAGTTTCCCATGAGCATCTGAGGCAAGAAACTGATTGAAGCCGTCATTAGACAGTAGCAAATATCTGTGCATGGATGTGCATACAGGGTTTATCCTGGTCTGTCTGAAGGCCCACGAGCAAATACTGT
Organism: Nibea coibor; assembly: GCA_023373845.1. Classification (NCBI taxonomy): domain Eukaryota; kingdom Metazoa; phylum Chordata; class Actinopteri; family Sciaenidae; genus Nibea; species Nibea coibor. The sequence goes on from CM041729.1 coordinate 757,181, forward strand.
AAGACAAGGTGATTACAAATATGCACGGCCGGTACTTTATCTCCAGGATATCTCCAGGATATCTCCAGGATATCTCCAGGATATCCTCAAGACCCTGAGAACTTGAGTCAACATCAACTAAAGGACATTCTTTAAGTTTTCTGGCCTCCTGTCGCTTCAGGTCACTCAGTCTGGAGGAAATGACTGTTCGCTGCTTCCTGCTGCTGCATCACTCACTCTGAGTTTAAACTGGGACAGTTCGATGTCCCTGTTCGCAGCCGCCACTCACTGAAACAAGTTTGTTTCCCAGAGACTGAGGCTGAGAGGAAACAGTGTGTCTGTGACCTATAATCATTCTGCTGTGACCTGGGAAGGTGGCTGCTCTCACACACACACACACACACACACAGTGCTGTGAAGTATGTGAGCAAAATCCTGAACAAATGTGTGTGTCTGTGAGTCTGCCAGCATAAAATCTGCTAAACTGGCCCGTCGCACTCACAGCCCACCCTGTCCAACAATGTCACCACTTTAAAAAAATATCTGAACTTTCCAGAACGTCTTTGAAGATGTTCTCAGCTTCCAACGCGTCCTAATGTTCCATAAAACGCCTTCACATCCTTAAATATAGGTTTGCTTTCTAACGAGGCGCAGACACACACAGCAAACAAAAGAGACAGAATCATTAAAACACAGTGAACAGGATGAAGTCACACTCTGCTAATGAGGCACCTCGTCATCATGCTTGGCTTCATGCCATCACAAACGAACTCAGCGCGGTTTTACATGAAGCGTTCATGAAGGCTTCTCCTGTCTGCCAACATAAGAACTGACAGCGTAATAAATATGATTCACTGCTTATTTATTACAGGCAGGACACAGGTGAGGAGGTCCGGCTCCGGCGTCTAGTTTAAGTTCAGCTTCTCTGACTTGAGAAGAAGAAAAACTAAAAACTAAATCTGAAGCTGAGCGAAGAGGACGGATCAGTGACAGACGTGGAAAGCAGAGATCAGAAACATGTTCACGTCCATGAAGGTGAGCGGTCTGCCTGCTGGAGGTGTACAGCTGTGCACACTGTAGTAATGTGACGCTGTGTGTGACGGCAGCGTTGAACAGACTGTACCGGACTTTGAAATGAAAACTGATCCATAACGGTTCCAGTAGAATTGATTTATTTCTTGCACGTTGAAATTTAGGTCACACTGATCAGATCTGCTGCTGTGACTTCGATCGCCGCTCGTCTGGTTCATCAGATAAAGAGCAGATGGTTCAAACTTCTGATGAAACCTTAAATTAGTTGTCAGTGCTTCAAAGGAGAATTAATGGCGGCAGAAGCAGGACAGGTGACCCAGTTCAAATCCAATCGGACCACACTTGGAGCCGTGGCCTCCAGCTTTGGTCTGGATCAGGCTGCATGCCCGGATGACCTCCACATCCCTGCAGCCTGCTTCCACCACGAGCCGCCGTGTGGTGAACATCTCCCACACAACAGAGCTGTAACACTGTAACAAACTGTCTCTACTACAGCCACGCTCAGCTCACCTGTCAGCCTCTGCCATCAGTGACATGCAGGGTGAGTTTCCACAGCTGGAGGCCTGGCAGGAGGCTCCAGCTGCCTGCAGGGTTGTTTGTAGATGGAGCTGTGCTATTGGCTACCAATCAATATCAGAGACGAGGGAACTTTAAGTGTTCAGATACTCAAACAAATATGAAAAGAGGTACAAAATACACATCACCTGCTGCCCCGCCGCCCCTCGTGCTGCTGCTTGTCCAGCGTTTTTCTGCTGCTGTGACTCTGTCAGATTTGGAGCCTAACAACTGTCCCCTCAGGCTCAGCTCAGTGTGAAGCTCGTCAGTCTGTCACACACTGCGGCAGCCAAGGAAACATCAATAATTTGTCACTACACACACACACACACACATCAACGTGGGAATGTACAGAAACACTCGACATAGCAGGAGGGGAGGAAACACACGATACACACTCTTGACTCAGTTCAACACACTTCTGCAGGTCAACACACACTCACTGTGTCCCTGACCAGTTTAGCCTCGACTTATCAGAGCAGAGCGTGTGTCAAACATCCAGTGTCATCTTTCATAAATGATGAAGAAGCAGCTTTGGTCTGACAGCCATGCTTCTCTCAGCTCGCCCTCGTCAGTGCTTATCGATCTGACTCACGTTGGATCAGAACCTAAAACATCAGCAGGAATGTTTCTTCTTCTGTCTCCTGACAGGTGGAGGAACGCTGCCAGAGTACGAGATGAGCGCCTGCAGCTCTCCACAAACACACTTTGACTGTCAGAGACGTGTTTCACAGTTAAAGATTCGTTTGTGGAGAAAAATCAGTGTCAGTGTTTAAGACACAAAAAGAAGATTCTGCAGCTTTGGTGGAGGAACGACGTCCTCCACACAGACACACTGCTCCTGCGTGATGTTCTGGTCTGGACTGGCTGGTTTTATAAATACACATGCACAGCAGCGTGCATCGGGAACGTGGAACGTGTTTTATGGGAGATGATTTGCATTTGATTAGTTTCCCTCTTGGGGAACGAGTGCGCAGACATAATTGCAGACAGTAACCAGTAATTTCAGCGATCAGTCTGATCACTGTCTGTGTAATTTCCATCATTTTCTGCTCTTTGCTAAATTGGTTGAAAATGTTGACAGCTGCAATCAGTCGCCTCAGCCTCCCACCGCCTCTCGGGCCGATTCAGCGCACACACATGAGACAGGGCAGTGAGATAAAGTCAGTCACCTGCTAATCACTTCAACTTTGAAACTGGAACTGTTCCAGGTTTGAGCCCCGACACCGGTGGGAGGACCCGGCTTGTTAAGACTGCCGCGTCGCAGCTGTGGGTAACTTTTACTTGAACTATTTTACTGCGTATGCAAATCTATGCGTGTGATTCCCCGGTCCTGATTGGTCCCATGTTGGTCACGGTCCCTGCATGTTGTAGGTTTGTGTTGCATCCACTTTCTGTCTGTAGGTCGGAGGCGAATCCTCACGGGAAAAAAAGAATACCAATAAAATCCAAACATGTCGGCTCGGATAAAACCAACAACTCCATCGATTAGTCCTGATAAACGTGTCACAGTCCGCTTGGTTTGAGCTCTGAGCTTCCTGCAGCATCCTTAATTAACAACCAGCAGGCTCTCTGCGAAACGTCAAGGACCCTCGTCAGCTGTGCCAATAAGACCCATAAAGCTCCACTTATATTTAACGGCTTGTTCTGCTAATACGGGAGCCAGGGGGGTGATATTCCATACTTCCTGTTTTTTCTTGTTTAATTCCATCCCACGGGTGGAAGAAATCCGACTTCCCTGCCATTAAAGGTATTTTTACGAGCGCTGACATTTACATTAAATCTATATTCAGATGAAGAAGATGGCCGACTTCCTGCTCAGTGTGATGAACGCTCACGCTCCCAAACGAACCTCGGCGCGCTCGCAGTGCGTTTGAAGACGGGACGTCTCCCCGATGACTTGGTTATCTCGTCGCTACTACAGCGACATCACTTCCTCTCAGACTGTGTAACATTCAGTTCCCCTGCTCGCCTCCCATTGGCTGCTCATTCATCACAGATCCCGAGCGTTACGTTGGATCCCACGGGGCCGACCGGAGACAACGTTCCTGACGTACCGCTGTTTTCACAGAGATTCAACGACACTCGGCTGAAGAAAGTCAGAGATGTTTAAAAAGAGATTCTATGCATGAAATATATTTCACCCACATGAAGGTGGGTGACACCGAAACTGACGAGGGTGACGTCAGCACGAAGAGTCTTCCTGAAAATGTGATGTTTGAAATTATTGTAAATAAAATTATTTGAGAACTGTCTAAAACCTGGACGTAGTCTCTGTCACGTCCCCGCAGACTGTCTAAAACCTGGACGTAGTCTCTGAGACGTCCTCACAGACTGTCTAAAACCTGGACGTAGTCTCTGAGACGTCCCCGCAGACTGTCTAAAACCTGGACGTAGTCTCTGAGACGTCCTACAGACTGTCTAAAACCTGGACGTAGTCTCCGTGACGTCCTCACAGCATCAGTATCTGTCCACAGCAGGCCGTGTTGCTTGCAAAGCTGCTCTGGTGTTTGAATGAAGGTCCGTCCGTCATCCTCAGCTGGCGGTGTCTGTCTCTCACGCTAACAAAAGGAGACAGCGTCCCAGTGTTGTTGGTTTGAGGCTTCGTCTGTCTTTGAGCTCTGCCAAGTGTCCCGAGCCTCAGTCCCCTGCTGTTCGGCTGATTGCTTAATGAGAGGATTTTTGTTGGCTGTCTCTTCACTCAGGACGTCGTCCCCGCGAGGCTCAGTCAACGCTTGGCACCGTCGCCGCTTGAATTCCCTTTTATCGTCCTTGTGTGCGCTTCTCTCTGCAGCTTTCAGAGGCTTTCACTCCGGGACCGTTTGCTAATTTCAACCTGTTCATCACGCTTGAAAACACCAGCCTGTTTCTGCCCGTGGAAAATTATTTTAGACAAATCATACACGGCTTTAAGGACAGACAAATGTTTGCTGATCTGCAAAGAAAGCATTTCTTCTGTTTTTAGATTCCAGGCAGCGCCGCCGGCAGAAAATACATTTAAACCTGATTTCTTCGGAAAGTCTGGGTGCTGCACGTCGCGTACACGTCGGTAACATGTTGCTGCTATTTTTTAGGTCTGTCCAGTAAATATCCTGTTTGGGTTTCTTGTAATGTCCTTCTGTATCATCCTAAACTTTCATGAGAGAATGTTCTTACAGAGCTCTTACAGCATTACGCAGAAGAAATGAAGCAGTTAAATAAAGTCTGGCACTTTGATTTAAAAATAGTTTGTCAGCGTCACGGGGAGCGAGCGTGTCGGTGTTGTTCGGGTCTGATCTGACAGAGTTCCAGTTCAAACAGGATGTTGGCAGCGTTCACGCGTTTTGGATTAGAAGGAAGAGAAACGCTCCGTGTTGATCGCGTTGGAGCGTCCTGCTGCGAAGCCTTTGTTTCTCACCTCGAGCTGCCAAAGATAAGCAGACGCATTGGAAACTCGCTGTTACTGGTCTCATCTGGACATCGTTCATGTTTCATATGGTAATGTGTGTGACGGCTAACATTTAGCTTCAGCCACAGATCAGTTTCACCGAGCTGGTAAATTCATAATAATATAAATGTATTTTCTCTGTGTTTTCATGTTCTGTGTGGACAGCTGAGGTGTTATCATCAGTCATTTACTACCAGGACACCTCCTGCTTCCCTTCACGGCCATCGAGGTGACAGTGTTTTCATTTTTCGATTCACTGACTTTAATAAAAGAAAATCAAACGTGTATCTTCAGTCTGTGAATTCATGCTCACACACCTGCAGCAGTCTTTTTTAGACCGAGCCTCTGTGCTTTGTTTTATCATTACGCGTGGACACGGTTCTCCTTGACTTTGTGCCAGCGCGGCTCCACAACGACACAAAGAGACTTCGTTCTCTGGCTGAACGTCGTGGCTGATCGGTCATGTACCACCACATTATCCCCTGACTTCAGTGATGCAGCCACGCCGTCACTGTCGTGCTGTGACTGCACTCAGCTGGGTCAAAGGTCGAGCGTGGAGCAGTTTGGACTGCTGGCTGAGAAGCTGCAGCCGTTGCTAGTCTACAAATGCACGTTGTACCTGTGTGTCATAATGTGTCGAAGTGGGACCTGCTGTACACAGGAGTCTATTAACAGCCTGTTTAAGTATTTAAATCTTAGAACATTAGACAGCCGAGCCTCACTTCTGACATCAGCTGGACGTCTGGCTTCAGAGCAGCAAACCTGTCTGTGATTTGTTTTTCCGCAGTGTCAGACTGTCTCATAACTGAAATGTAGTTTTTCTGATGGGATTCATAAACGAGGGTTGATTTTCTCCCGGGGTAATTTGTTCATATCACGACGTGTTTGTGGAAAAAGATGTGACGCTTCGTTCCTTCATTTCAAACTGAAATTGGGCCGAGAGCCGCTGTGCTGACGGCTGTTTGCAGTTTGAACAGAAACAACATCTCCAAATGTATCAGACAAATATTATATGAATGTATAAATGTTAAACAGCCTGCATGCATCAAACTGAACACGCAGCCCTGGAGAGAACAGGAGGACACTTGTTCCCACTCTGCCTCCACTAAAACAAACCTGAACACAAAGTGTTTCAGAATCTGCTTCACCTTAAATCAGCCTCAGCTTTCCAAACCACGAGTCCTAAATGAAGTTCAAGCATCCAAATGTTCTGACAAATCACCAGACTCCAGATTCTGTTCACCTCCTCTGCGTCTCACAGAGACAGACACAGGTCCAGATGTCCACTGGTCCAAGCAGTTCTCCTCTTCAGACCATGAAGGTCTGAAACTCGTGAAGCGGGAGGCTAATAACTGTACTCTGCAACAGAGGGAGGAAGAGTTTCAGGCCAGTGTTCGACACAAAGGACAGGTTGTCGTTCTGGCCTCCATCTTTAGTTCTCACATGATAGACGTTCTTTCTAAATTCTCTGTGTAATTTCATGGTTTTGGTGTCTGTTAATCTGAACGAGAAGCTGTTCGACTGGTGGTGTGTGTCCGGGTGTCGAGGTGAAAAGCATTGTGGGAGGCATTGATTGATGGCTGGAGCTTGAGCTTCACTGCACGTCAAACACACACAGAGAGGCTGTGTGTGTGTGTGTGTGTGTGTGTGTGTGTGTGTGTGTGTCTGTGTGTGTGTGTGTGTGTGTGTGTGTGTGTGTCTCTGTGTGTGTGTGTGTGTGTGTGTGTGTGTGTCTCTGTGTGTGTGTGTGTGTGTGTTTGTGTGTGTCTCTGTGTGTGTGTGTCTGTGTGTGTGTGTGTGTGTCTGTGTCTGTGTGTGTGTCTGTGTGTGTGTGTGTGTGTCTGTGTGTGTGTCTCTGTGTGTGTGTGTCTGTGTGTGTGTGTGTGTGTGTGTGTCTGTGTGTGTGTCTCTGTGTGTGTGTGTCTGTGTGTGTGTGTGTGTGTCTCTGTGTGTGTGTGTGTGTGTCTGTGTGTGTGTGTGTCTCTGTGTGTGTGTGTGTGTGTGTGTGTGTGTGTTTGCGTCGCTCTCGTGCTAAATGAAAAGTTGCGATGACCTCGTCTCTCCGGACTCTGAAAGGTCGACTGAGGCAGCTGCGAGCTTTAAAAAAATGGATTTGGATCAAATCAATTTCCTGAAGCTAACGAGCTGTCAGCGTCAGAGACGAAGGTTGGAAGTTCTCATCCGGCTGCTGCACGTCGGTTATTGAGCTCGTGTCAGTGGCGGCGAGAGCGGGTCTGCAGAAAGCAACAGCAACAAAGAACACAAAGGTTCTGATGTAGAAAACAAATCGGATCTGAGTTATTGACTTTAAATGGAAAATCAGAGTCACTGTTTGTTTTAGCATTTCAGATGCTTCATCAGCCGCAGATGAAATGTAACGAGAAACAAACACAGACACTTTCCAGTTATTCCAGATTATTGGTTTACCTTTTCTTAGACAGCAGATTTACACAGCAAAGAGAAGAGCAGAGCAGGAAGATGAAGATTAAAGGTCCAAAGGATTCACCCGCTGAAGCACAAAGAATCCTCCTTTCTTGTCCTCTTCTCATTAAATCTTTTTCCTTCTCCACCTTGGTTGTCTCTCTTTGAATATTTCCTCCCTCTGTGCAGGAGTTGAAGAGTTCAGACGTGGAGTTTAAAGTTAAAATTAAAAAGCAGGCAGCACGTTACGCTTCGTCTGCGAGCCGGCTTCATTTCATCTGTCTGTGACTCGCTGATCACATGTCAGAACTATTCAAGGCTACTGAAGGATCAATGCAGCAGACTCAGGGTTGTATAGTTTCTATCTTTCATAGTGTAGTATGTGAATAAAGAGTTTAGCTCTGCAGTTATAATCACTGAGTCAGAGTTTGGTGGAAGCAGAGCGCAGGCAGAGTTTACCTCGCTGTTAGACTGAGTCTTCAGCCATCACAAAAACTGTATTTTAGTTGCTCGTCCCGCTGAAGTTCAGCGTGAACACTGAGCTGAGGTAAAACTCTGGTTTCCATCTGCTGGATTTTAAAGGCGCGTAGATCGATAAACGTTGTACAGCACTCAGCCTGACATCCATTCTCATCTTCAAGGTGACTAAATATGTCTGGGTGCTGCCGTGCTGCTTCTCCTGTCGTCTGCGCTCGTGCCTCACACTCTCACTTAAATACCTCAAACTAGGTGATGCTGCGGCCGTCACAAGCACACCGTGACAATATTAGCCTCAGCTGATGTCCACACTGAAGACACTAAACAGAACAAACTTTCCATCGACTGTCAAAGGCCACCAGCACAGTGATAACAGAGAGAATGACAGCAGATTAAAATAGACGAGGTTCAGACGCTGGCGGTGTCCTCCACTCGCTCGCCCTCCTCCCGTCTCTCTATCACTGGTCTGTAAACATTCATCATCTCTTCCTCTCCGTCATTTCTCCTTTTATCCGTCTGACATTCATCTCCGTCAGTGTCTGATGTGACTCACTGTTCCAGCCCATGAAATGAAGACTCTCTAACTTCTCTTCTTTCTGCCTTTTGTTCCCTCTGAGAAGAACTTTCATCATTATATAAAACACATAGTCCGTCATCTCAGGCCAGTTCTCCATCAAAGCTGAAGGTCCGACAGGAGCTCTTTGAAGGATTCTTAACGGAGCGATGTCGACTCTGTCGTGGCGTGGATAGAGTTGGAAATGATTCTCTGGCTGAGCAAACGTTTGTATGTATTGACTCGTTTAAAGCAAATGATACAGTCACACAATGAGGAGATGTTCTCATGATGAAGATCACAGACACCTGTGCATGTCGGCTGCTTTGCTCCGTCTCTGCACAGTTCACAGACGTTTACATGGATTTTCATATTTCTGCGGCTTCAGGAGGAGCCATGTGACCTCCAGCCTGGTTGTGAAGCAGTGGACCAGCTCTGCCACTGTAAGGGCTCATGGCAGCTCCCAAGTCAAATGAGATGAGATGTGTCCTGAACCTGAGGCACTGCTTAGCTCAGGAGGTGTGTGTACAGTCCACAGTGACCCTGGTTCGCTCTCTGCGATCAGCGTCCTGATCATGTGCAGAGTTCAGACTCTGGGTAAAGTTCAGGTCACCCCCCTTCAGCCGCTGGGTTCACTGCAGGCTGTGAGCGAGCGGACAGTTGTGGAGGGGAAGAATTTTAACTTCCGGAGCTGAAACCACTTTGCAGCTGTAGAATGCTCCTAATGAAATAAATCTCGAGGATTACATGACTAATTAATTTCAATCTGAAACAGTGAGCGTGACGGCTGCAGTGGCTGTTAATCTGTCATAAAGTGACCATATGTCACAGTGTGAAGCTTCCACACCACAGTTAATCTCCCGCACCCCCTCACATCATTATCACTGTTAATTCCCATGTAATATAAATGCTGACCTCCAGCCGAGGTGGAACTAATTACCCCCGAGAGGCGGCAGATGAAGCCGCAGACTGGACACACTTAGAAACCTCGGCCGGCCATCGCAGGCTTCTTCATGAGCAGAAAAAAGACGTTTAGTTGGACTGACGCTCTGATTATCTGTATCGAAAATCTGCACCGTCAGACGGCGGCTCCAGCTCAGAGAGCGCCGCTCGCCTCCTAATTAAAACCCTGAAGATTACAGCAGCGACAAAAACACTCCACAGAGCCTGTGTTCATCTCCTCAGGCACTTATCACGGTCATCAGCATTCATATGGTTAGCTGAGACCGAAACCACCTGCGTGACACCGCGTCTCCCGCAGACTGTCTAAAACCTGGACGTAGTCTCTGAGACGTCCTGCAGACTGTCTAAAACCTGGACGTAGTCTCTGAGACGTCCTGTAAACCCAAAGATTACAGCAGTCATGAAAACACTCTATACACAGCCTTTATTCATCTTCTCTTATTATTATTATTATTATTAGCTGTAGTTGTTGCTGTATTCAGAATCACAGAAAATAAATTCATATCTGGGTATTTGCTTCGTTACCTGCAGTTTCCTCTGTAATATTTGTATATTTCGTTTTCTTGATGTCAGTTATGGATTACTATAAAATAAACACAACCGCTTTGCTTCTCAGAGCAGTTCAGGGTTGTACAGCAGGTGAGGTCAGGTGCTGGGAGGGGAACAGGAAGGTAACAGGAAGTCCGGCCCTAAAGGGGTGGAGTCTATAAAAGGGCGGGGAAGCTCACCTGGGCCTTCCTTCCTGCACTGACACACCTGGAGAGCAGCTGAGGCCAGCCTTTGTTTGGTAGGCTCCATTTGAAACGTTTGAGGGTGAATCATTGAGGGGCTGGATATCAGCCATGAAGCAGGTGAGCTGGAACCTGCTCAGGTATTTAAATGGATTTTATTTAAAATAAACGAACCTGATGGTTTGTGAATGAAGACTCACCTGTGTGTCTGCATATTGTGTCTGATATTAATGTTTGTTTGCACCAAAGACACTTTTAAAGAAGCAAACTTATGTGATGAACTGAGCAGCAGAGCAGCCATTTTGTATGTGTGTGTGTTCGTTGTGTGGTTTGAGAAGAGTTTGTCCCAGTTGTGTTTGTTTGTGTCATCATTTTCTAACTATACTATAACTCCAGGAGCCCCCGGCTGTGCAGTGTAGTCCCGTGTTCGTTGGTGGCTGGATTGGTTTTGCTGGTTCTGGTTCTGGGTCTGTTTTGCAGCTGTGGTCACTCACATCAACCTGCACAGGGTGAGAGGCTGCATCAGACTTTGTCGCTTGTTTTTCTCGGGCTGCGTAGTCTCGTCGGTCTCTTCGCTTCCTGGTTCATTCACATCATTCAAGAATCGACCCTGAGAGCTGTGACAGGCAGCTGAATGAATCTGCTGCGTCTTTAATGTGGAAGCTGACGGCAGCTCTGGAGAAGAAACAGGCCTGGCAGTGAGCGGAAAGTGACACAAAGTGTCTTTTTTTGAGGAAATCCTCTTGGAATAAATTAGCAACGCTCATTTCTGATTAGCTGCTCATGTCGGAGAGTCGGCGGCACCATGAAGTGACGGCTCTGCAGATAACGCAGGCGCAATAACAAAAGATGTCACATCTGTTTCTGCAGCTGCCTCCTGACTTCCTACCCGAGGGTGTCGCTTCCGGGTTTCGACTTTTGTTCTGACCGAGTGGAGGCGTCCACCATCAGGAGGCAAACGCTGATCACAGATTCAGAAGATGACGTGTTTTCATGCCACACGTTCATGAGCTGAGTGTGTGTGTTATTTACAGAGATCACATGGACACAACAAACAATGGACTTAAACACACTCGTCTCCATATGAATAATTCACTGCACATTTTCACTCTTTCCTCCTCATTTGGCACATTAGCCACACACACACACACACACACACACACACACACACAGGTTGTTTCTGCCTCCCACTGTTCATGTACTACATATTTAACGCTGCTGTCCTGCTGCGCTGAGGTTCATTAATCCTCCCTGATGCTGTTTTTACACTTGGGGCTTCACACCTGGGGTCTCAGGTGAGTCTCAGGTGTGGCTAAGCTGCTGTTACTCTGTATTTGTGTTACATGGAGAAAAAAGTGTCAAACTTTGTCACTTCCTGCCTGTGGCTCAGCTCCGAGCGTCGCTTCCTACTGGAGACGTGAAGCTTCAGCTCATTGTGTTGTTTCCATCTTAGTGCAAAGAAACTGAATCTGGTTCTGTTCCCTGGTTCTGTGGTTCTATTGTCGGGCTGAAGCTGTGTCCATCATGAAGTGTGTGATCGTTACACCTTTAACACCTTTAATAGACTGCATCAGCATCAGCATCAGCATCAGCAGCAGCCGTCTTATTGGACGCTGCAGCAGGAAGAAGACGGCGTGCGGTTACACTTGATGCAGCGTTTCATTTCTTTTCATCCAGCTGAGGTTCAGAGGTGCAGACATCCCACAGAGAGATCATTAACATTCTGCTTTCATCCTGTCGTCATTCCCCTGCAGCTACTGCTGTTTGTTTCTCTAAATTACTTTGAGGTGTGTGTGTGTGTGTGTGTGTGTGTGTGTGTGTGTGTGTGTGTGTGTGAACCCTCTGACTGCTGTGTGTGGAAATGAATGAGTTACTTATTCTGTGACACAAAGACTGTTCCACAGTTTATGATGTAGATTTTTATTGATATAATTTCATATTCGCTGCATTGATAACTGATAATTGTGGGATAGCTTTGCAAGCAGAATCACGTGTATCTACTGATCGTGGTTAATAAGGACAGAGCAGACTGGATCCAGGCGCAGACGTCCGTCGTGGGCTGTCAGTTCTGTCAGATCCTCTTGGAACAAACAAACGGGAAGGACTCGTTGCATGAGCACTGCTTCCACTTCCACTCCACTGCAAACAGGAAGAAGGAAACGTCCGCTTACATCCTTGACTTCTTTTAATACTCTGATCATCTGACTGAATTACAGTTTGGAAATGAAAACTTCTTTTGGCTTCATATTCTTTGAGCTAAAACTTTATTAGCCAGCGACTTTAAGGGAACCAGATGTTTGTCATAAGGACTGCTGTGGTGACCGCTCGATGGCAGCTAGTCCATTTTTATTTCTCTAAAACATGATGCACTTCTATTTCTGTCATTTTCTGTCTGTAAAACTCTGCACGAGTCTAAGTTGAAGTATCTGTCTGTCTCAGACATGAGGCTGGAAATGAAGCCACGCCACACAAAGGAAAGATTCTGCTCCCAGTTTGAGTTCTTCTGTTTCTGAATGTTGTGAATCGATGAATCGACTCATTTATCTGCTGACTAAACTGTCCACATACAGACCTGATCCGTCTGTCAGTCAGATGAGTACTGCTCTGAAGTCTCAGTATTCATAGACAATAGTGTCACTGCGAACACTCAAACTGTGAGATCAGGCTTGAGATAGGTTGAATATTAAATGTTTCTGCTTCTTACGTCCAAAGTTCATCTTCGCACAGTGCTCATTTCTGTCAGGCTGCGGCTCCTCGGACCAGTACTCGTACAGAAACCTGGATCCATCACTCCACATCCAAAAAGAGGTCTGTGCACAGAAACAGACATGAGAAGTAGACGACTCTAAAAATAATTCAGCTGCTTTATGGTCCATCACATTTATACCCCCTGATTCTGTCGCAGCTTCCTGCTGTTTTGAACTTTATAGAAATTAAATTTTAAAAACCATCTCACATGTGTTAGCACTGTCTCCTCTTGTGGAAAACCTTATTGATAAGCTGTATTTTTGGGGTGCATTGCAAACACAGTAACAGAATCCAGGAGTGTCAAAGTGAGACACTAAATGTTGAACAAACCAGAAGGTTTCCGTACCTGCACAGCATCTTGGCCACCGATCCAGGTTTCAGGGAAGCTTGTATAAGTTTCGGTCAAAGCCTGGACGAAGCGATTCTCCTCGTAACTGTGGATCGACGCCAGGTTTGCCTCTTCAAACAAACAGTAAGCCTGCGGGTGACGAGGAAAGAGTTTTCTTCCACAGTTTGTTCATGGCTGAATGCATGCACAGCTCCGTCATCAGGCCTCACCTCAGCTTCAATCCACGTCTTTGGGGTTTCGTGGAAGATGAAACATTTTCCTCCGTGGTAGGACCAGCTGAAGGGGCAGGGGAATGCAGCTTCTGCAAAACATGTTAAATATTTTGCACATTTTACAAAGCTTACATCAGCATTGGAAATTAAACACTCAAACAATTCTCATACCACAATCAACGCGCGTGACCCCCGGGCCTGTCCTCGTGTTCGGTATCTCCTCTCCGGTGAGGATCTCGACACACCAGCAGTACCCGGTCGACGCCCAGCACTGCTGCGGAAGGAAGTTCCCGTTCATGTCACACTGGGGAATGTACTCCCCGACGAGGTGGAGGTTCTCGTTGTGTTCTTTTATGTACTCGCAACGGCCCCAATGTCTGTGACCGGTGACATTGAGTGGGTGTGCCTGGCTGAAGGTCAGGACGGAGCAGAGTGCGAGAGAGAGGCTGAGCCACTCCATGGCCATGATGATGAGGATGAAGATGAAGAAATGTCAGTGTGGCCTGTAAACAAAGATTTAGGGACCAGTTTTGCGAGTTTTGCCTCAGCCCACAGTGTGGCACACAAACATTCACAGACTTCTTCACTTGCAGGGAAACTGAAGCATCAGGCCTGCAGTAAGAAGAAGTAAAACTATACACATTTAAATGCGAGCACTGCACTGAGTCATGACCTGTGGTTCACACTGAAACACTGCAGCTGACACACAGCGCTCACTGCCATTATGTGTTTATTAATTATGCTTAATTGCAGGCATGAGGAAGGATTCAGACTCTCCAGCCAAACATTCTACTCGTTATTCTGCAGCAGTTATTTTCCTCTAATTACATGAAAGCCTCGTTGACACTGAAATCTATTTTCCGATGGACGGCAGCGTTAAAAGTCTGATACAATAAACACAAACAAGGTCGACAGCTGTCGCAGTTCTCTTCTCTGCCATCGATGTTATGTAATTACTCTTGTAATTAAGTGAAGTGCTAATTAAAAGAGTTTGCACAAACAGTCCAGCGTGGACTCACCTCAGGATCAGCTGCTGTGCTCAGCCTGGCGGCCTCGCTGCCTTTTATCCTGCAGACTCCAGGAGCTTCTCCAGTGTCAGGACTTCACGTCAACGTGCCGCTTTCAGATCAAATGTTAACAATGAAGTCACATAGCGGCAGGAGAGCCGCCTGTTCATTCACTTCTTCTTTTCAGACTATTGTAATCACGATGAGGTTTGGTTTCATGTCATTCTTCAGTGTCTCTCGTCAGTTTGTGCTCTTATTTAAAGCCTCGCATTGTCCGAGTCTAGGTCACCACCAGACTCACCAGATGATCCAGAACGTGTCAAACCCATTCAATCTGCAATATTTATGACATTATTATATTCACTATCACATTATAACCTAATAAGCAGACAGACTCTCACAATGCTCACTGCTTATTAATTACCAACGTGTGAGTAACTGATGCCGCCTCGTGCTGCTTCCTTTTACAGAATATATTGTCTGTAACACCCGGTGACCCGAGGCTTAGAGTTTCTGGTATAATCTAAAAAAACAAAACAATGCTCTCGTTATAACTCAGTCTCCTGGAAGGAAATATTATATTACCTATGCTCGGAAACACTCATAATAATATGTTCTTACCAGAAATCGTGACCGGAGCGGTGACGTACTTTCCGCAGAGGCAAACAGCAGCACGTCTGCACACATGGAGGCTCTGTAAGGTAGAATATAGGCTGAGGAAAGCAGCAGACTGAGCAGAGGCCACGGCCTGATTAAACCTCATGATGCCTGGGTAATGTTAAGAGACAGGCCGCGTTGTTCCCGCTGATCTCAGGACCTCTGTCCTCCTTAGGGACGCTGCTCTACTTATTAAACACACTGCATCAGAACAACTGAGCCATGATGCTAAGAAATCCAGAGGCCCCATGACATGAAAAATGCATTTTTCATGTTGCAGTCCCGTGTCCTGGGTACGTTACTGCCAACTGTTATGCTGTCTGTTTGTAAAATATATATTATATATAATGTCGGATCAGAAATGATCGTTTTTATTCCATTCTTATATGAGTTAACACGTAAACAAAAGATACACACAGCATGGTTTGACCAAGGCACTCCGACATCAATTTAATGTTCGATCTTCAGTTTAACTCATGACGTTCTCTCCAGTATCAGCTGTACTTTGTGTCCATCCACCAGGAGCTGCCTGTGCTCGAGGTCACCATCACCAAGAGAGGACAACCAGCTGAATCCTCTCACATCTCCATGTGCACTTACATTCTACCTTTTGGAGTCAATACAATAAGATCAGTCCAAAGAGAATATCTGTTAAATGATGTTCCTTCTGCACGTCCTCGCCTTCAGACTGCTCATAATTGATGAACTCAGTTAGTTCAGAGTCCGTATCCAAATCCCAGGACACCTTCTGAAATCATTAAATCTGCCGTGTTTGTTTGTGCTGAACTTCAGACCTCAGCCTCGCCGAGCAGCGAGTCTCAGCGTTCTGCAGAGCGTTACAGATCGAGAGGTCTGATGCAAAGACACAGATTATTCAGGACTCTTTGAACTTCCACGCTTCCTGTTTCGTTATTTCTTTCTTTCAGCTTCTGAACAATGTTAAAACCTCCCCGGATACTCTTAAAACATAAGCAGTGCAAATACTGAAAGCCCAGCCGAGGAAGTCTCTTCTTTTTGTAATTTGTTTGCACAGATTCTTTAAATTAGGTTGGATTTTCATTATGTGGAGGAAACAACAGTTGAAGGTAAGCAGTTCATTTTAAAGCTTTCATGTGCAGTTAATTGACTACAACATGCAGAAACACTGATACGGTTCTTTTAATTTAAACCGCTCGCTCAAGGGTAATTTTCCAAAGGTGTACGTGCATGTCAGTGCACTCTCACAATTTTATTTGGTCGGGCCAATTAAAGTTTGAGACCTTGAGGACATTTTTAAAAAGCGTGGACAGTTCATCAACATTTTAGAAAGTTTAGGACATTTGTGGAGACCCAGCCTTGGACCCATTCTGTCTTTTTTGGGGGTGACAAGAAAGCCAGGTCCACATTATACCCACGTCATCTGAGTGCAGGGAGCTGACTGATGGCTAAAGCTTGGTGTGTTCAGGAGGACTGCGGCAGTCTGCTTCCTACTGGTTCTTCAATCTTTGCTCCTCTCCACTGACGTCCTGTTGATGCCACTGTCACACAAATTTGAATCAAATCAAAATGTCAGTGGATCCGTCATTGATGAAAATTGTCCAGTGGAGCTGATCCCAGTGATACGGGTTAAAACTTTGTTTCTTGGTGGTTAGCGGTCGAGCACTCGTTCTATGTTAACGTGGCAGAACCTCCCTCACTGAGTGAATCTTGTGAACGCCTTCGGTCTCTCGTTAGTGACTGAACGGTTTGATGAGGCTGTGAATATCCTCAAGGTCACGACAGGTAGATTTCATACAGTGAGCTCAATGAAACATTATCACAACCAGACCACAAGAGTCTGAGATTTAGAGTCAGATCCAGTCTATGCAATTCTTCGACTGTTCAGGCGCCACGATGCCTCAGCTGAGACGTTGTTGATGCAGGTACGTTTCTGCAAGATGAAGACGTTTGTACAGGTGAGGACATTTGGCCCCGCTCCTGACTGTTTCCAAGGTGAACACAGTTTTAGGTCGAGGTCAGTGAGGAAGGTGTCACGTTAACGAGGCTCCTCATTAGAAAGCTGTATCGTCTCCAGCAGAGGCACGAAACCCAAAACCTGCCGGATCAGCAGACTTCTCTCAGAAATCCTTTACCTCATTACTAACACACATTTTTAAACACACACACCTGGAAAATAAGCCTTGAGGTAACAAACCATGTAAGGACACTGAATCCTTCCCTTTATTCATGCAGTAATTAACTGTGCCATGTACCTGCTCATCTCTTTTCCTGTTTCCTGTCTGAGCACGCTGACGCACACCTGAAGAAGATGGATTCATAACCAATGTGTGACGATGCACGGAGAGTGTCACGTGGTCATAGTTAGTGTCTTTGGTGACTTATTAGAAAAGGCCTTTGAAATTATGTGGAAAAGTCTGTGTGACCCGTCAGTCCTAAAACAGCGTCCGGGCCGTGAGAGCCGCTCAGTGTCGAGAAATAGTTCGACACTTTCTGAAATTTATTCACCTTCTTGCCGAGAGTCGGATGAGAAGATTGATGCCACTCTGGTGTCTCTACGGTAAATATGAAGCTTAGCTTAGCGCAAAGCAAACGGCTAGCAGCAACAATAAGAATAAAAGATCTTCTGTCAGGCACAGTGAGAAAAACAAGAAGAATGAATGCAACCCCTCCTGAGACGCACGGAGAAGTCCGTAACGTGAAAAATGCAACATGAGATTATTCAGACGAGTCTGTAATTTATCACCTTCTTTCTTCTTCACACACAGAAATCACTGATGTGTGTGAAATATTCAAGAATGATTAATGGAAACCTCATCCTGGTTCATTCATCTTCTCTGTCACACACACACACACACACACACGCTGCTTAATTAATGTACTCTTCACATACAGACTTGTGTATTCGAGGTTTTCTTATATAACAGTATCTGCACTTCATTAATGAGCTTCAGACCTCCGAGTGTTCACACATGCATGCACACGTACACCGGCCGTGTATTCAAACCCACATACAGCAAAGCACAAACCCGATGCACGCTGTACTGCAGCTTTGGACTCGTTGGTAGCTGTTTCCTGATGAACACACAGAGTCGGGGAGTGTTCATTTAATGCACGCACACACCGGACCCACGTTCCAACAGCAGACGTAGTCGAGGTGAGTCTGTCAGTATACTTCCCTGTTTTTGTCTTCTGCATCATCCGCCACTGAATGTTGAACTTTCCTTCAGCGAGCCGAGGAGGAGCAGTGCGTCCTCATTGTCTTCAACTCTGTTCAGGACAGTCTGAACCCGCGAGAATACACACACACACACACACACACACACACACACACACACACACACACGGGTGACCCAGTTTGAGGCTGCGAGTTCATTTAATGGCGCGGAGCCATCGTCAAACCGTGATGGAAAAGCTGTTAACCACAAACTTTGAACAGCAGCGGGCCAGAGACTCTCCTGTGTGACCTCCCTCTGTTTGCCATTACAGGCGTCCGCCGGGAGACGGACTGAAGCCGGCAGAGATGAGTACGAACCGTGTGCCGTCACAGGATTATGGCACACACACATTCACACAGCATATTTACTGATTTCCTCTCTCGCACACACACACACACACGATGGCAGGCAGACTGTGGTTTTGGTGCCTGAACATTAAAAATACATCAGAAGCCAATTAGCGTCCTCGCAGGATCTGCGAGGGGTGGAGGGGAGAGGAGACAAGGAGAAGAAAACAAGACCAGAGGAAAGATAGAAACAGAGTGAGCAAGGAAAGGAGAGAACACAATACATGAGGACACGAAGGAGTAGGAAAGGAAGTGACATGAAGGAGAGAAGGAAGGAAAGAAGGAAGGAAGGATGTGAACTTTGAGAAGAAGAAGACGAAGAAGACACAGGCCCAGCAGTCAGCAGCTTCAAGAAGCCCCTGGACTAGAGTAAATCTGAGTCTTAGTGGTTGGTGAGATGAAGCAAACATGGGTGGAAGGATTCCCCCGATGGTCGTGTGAGGGTTAAATGCACCGAATGACTGAAGCACTGAATGCTGACGTCTGCTTGATGTGACGCAACTTCATTTATTTCCCTTATCAGGCACTTTCAGAAAAATTCATTTCCCAGTTCTAATTACGACGTGGATGTTGGTGTAAACAGTATTTACAAATCAGAAGCTGGTAATTATCGTGACTCCCACACGTTTCTACCATGTTTAGAAACCCACACACCAACATTCAGTTCATGAAGCTGCAGTTTGTCCTGAATACTGAAGAATATCTTATTCATCGTAGGCCTGCAATGATGAGTGTGAATCCCACAGAACCGCCAGCCAAGACTGACATGAGGCTGATGTCTCGGGTCTCAGAGTAATCAAAGTCGAATGAATCCTCTGGGAACCGTGACTGAATGGTTAAACCAAAGGTTAATGGATGGACGCCGAACAAGTGAATTATACATACGTAGTCCATTTCCTGTCTGCGCTGCATTTCATGTGCTTCACTTCCTGCATGGACAACATTTCCCAGCAGCGTCAACACCAGAAACCAAAACCAAAATCTCTTGTGTGTCAATTAGAGGGCATGATGTTTTAGTCAAAGCCCCAGTTTGAGTTTTGAATTTTTTACATAGATCTCTTCAAGCATGTTGATTTCAGAGCAGCAGCTCACCTCCTTTTTACCTTTTAATCAAACAGATCAGTGCGTTGGCTGAGGCGCAGGAAATCCAGAAAGTCGGAGTATCCCCATGTGTGGCGCCGTACGATGGAGCACGGCACGGAAACTGGGTCTGTTAACCAAATTCAACTTGATTCATCTCAACAGTTACTGTGGCCAAAAGAACCACACCATCTATTAAAAACCACTAAAATCGGTCGATTTCATCTTGAACTTTTGGCAGTGTCTCACATTTTGGCACTCAGATACACGTGCGGGAGGTGGGGAGAGAGTAGATGTGCAAAAAGAGGCTCGATATCATCAGATCTGTATCATCAACGTGATATCTAAAGGCAAACAGCCTGGGTTTGTTTTCAGAGCTGGCAGGATCCTCTGCACAGGTCACAGTGCTTATTTTAGCTAACACCAACAAAGAAAAGGGAGACGACCAAACAAAAGTCTTTATTAGTCTTAGTCTTGGTCTTGGTCTTGGTCCTAGGTCTCCAGCTACCAGTCCACCTTTCACACCTGAGTCGGCCACCTGGTTCAGGACATGTGGATTAAGAAAGATTTGAAGGATTTGACAAACCTCTAACAAAGGTGTGTGTCAGCGTCATAAGGTTTGACACACACACACACACACACACACACACCTGTGTTAAAATGGACACCGTTCATTAAAACCTCCGATGTTCTGGAGTGGATGTGCTTCAGTGCTGTGTTATATGACGATGATAAAACGGATCCCGACTTCATCGCTATGCTTCAAACCAGTCCGAGCACTCTGACTTGGGACTTGATCAGTTTGGGTCAGTTTTGGGTCAGTACCAGAAACGTTATGAATGAAAGATGAGCTCACAAACAGTTTAAACTGAGACGTTTAAATTCACTTGTTAGTATTCACAGTCTGCAAACTGAGTGTAATGGCTCAACAGTTTGACCTCAATTTCTTCCACAGAAAGCAGGACACACACACACACACACACACACACACACACACACACACACACGCTTGCTTCACCCCTGGTGTTCTGCAAGGTTACAGGGTTACATCCTCCTCCTCCATCATCGAAACCCTTTTACAAGATAATTCTTCAGGAACACACACACACACACACACACACACAGAGCTAGCAGGTCAACATTTGCACACAAATGGCTTTGGTTGGTGTGTTTCGGTGACACCCCGGAGGATTCCAGTCAGTCTTCGTTTGATGAGACGTCGACATGTTTGCAGGGAAATAACGTCCCAGCAGGAAACCTCTTCTGTCCTTGGATCATGTGAAGACCAACCTCAAGAGCTCGAGGGACTCCCCTTCTCCACCTTCCTCCACGTCTCTCTCACTTTCTTTCATGGTTCTGGAGAAGGTCGAGGTGTGTAGAAATCTTAATACATCATCACAGGTTAAAGCTCATCAGGAGCTTTAAAGGTTCACACTGTAATGATGTGTGTATGTTTTAATGAAGTTTAAAGGTTTGAAAGCTGAATTTTGTAGAGAGAGTCCTGACCTGCAGGTTAAAAACCAACACACTCATTTTAAAGGTAATTCTGTCTATTTTTACCAATAAACCATCCAAAAATATCAAATAAGCACAAACGCTGTCTTTCAGGCCTGCAGACATTTGTGCTGTGCTCCAGCAGCTCGGAGGATTAAAGACATTCTGTGTGGCCCTTTATCCTGCATGGCCCTCTATTCCTGCTATTCTGCATCATACATGAATTAATTAGAGAGAGAGAGAGAGAGAGAGAGAGAGACTTTGAATTTGAAATGTCTGAGTGAATTAATTGAGGCTCGCAAATGAACAACATTAGTAAAAGTCACTTCAAAGGGATTTTAAAAATGTCCATCTTCAAACGAGCAAATTATCAGAGGACTCGGCGCGTGGATGTGTGTGTGTGTTTGTGCTGGAGTGTGTGTCATCAGTCTCACACTGTTATACTGATTGTTCAGGTCTTTATCTGCTCTCAGCCTAAAGACCCTCAGGATGTCTTCTTGTCATCATGGACCACACGCTTCATTTAAACATGAATGTTGTGTGTTAAAGCTTCACCAGAACACATACACATTTAACCTGTGCATCCTGAAGCTGCGCTGTTTCTCTTTTAAATGATCAGTATGAGTCAGACACAGTGTACGCAGGTCAAACAAACGTCCATGAGGCTCTCTCTAGTGGTGTTTAGACAGAGCTACAGGCAGCAGCTGCATGTGCATGCTTTGTCTCTGCATGTCAGTGTTCCACATTTGGACACTATTGTTATGTCTATATTGTTTTATGACATTAAGCAAATAATCTATTAAAATAGCCAAAGACCCATCCATCTATCTATCCATCCATCTATCTATCTATCTATCTATCTATCTATCTATCTATCTATCTATCTATCTATCTATCTATCCATCTATCTATCTATCTATCTATCTATCTATCTATCTATCTATCTATCTATCCGAATAAAACTGAAACAGACCATAAAAACTATGAAAATATGAATAAAATCACCGTGATATCAGTGAAACAGCTGTGACAATGTTTTTTATGGGTCATGTAACAGACAGGGAAGTTAAATCTTTAACAGTGAACGCGTATTATCTGATTTTTGTCCCTACGCAGCTGCCGTTTCCCCGTAACTAGGCAACGCGCGCAGCAGTTGCCGCCACCTTCTTCCCGCAGCCCGCCTCCTCTTCCCTTTCTCGCAGCTCATTGGTTGACGAACCCGCCCGTCAACCAAACCGGAAGGAAAACAAACGAACCTGTGCTCCCTGCAGGTAAACCGGACGTGTGTGTCTACCGGATGTTCAGCTGAACGTTAAACTCGTTTATACGAACATTTAACAGTCGGACAGCACGTGAAGAGGAGCCTCGTTTATTTACAACATCAGGATGCAGCTGCGACATTGTTCTGAATTAACTCCTGGTGGTAAGTTCATGTTTGTGCTGTCTAAAACCTGGACAAGTCTCTGAGACTGTCTAAAACCTGGACAAGTCTCTGAGACTGTCACAGACTGTCTAAAACCTGGACAAGTCTCTGAGACTGTCTAAAACCTGGACAAGTCTCTGAGACTGTCTAAAACGTGGACGAGCGGCTTCACGCGGGGGAAACCGGTGCAACTTTTGTCCAAAGCAGTTTAGAGTCCAGGAACTTTTGGCGGCGCACCTGTACACCCACCGTTCAGGTGCACCCTGTGCCCGACAGCCTTCAGCAACAGGAACAACTTAAAGAAGCACCAAATGATACACAGCGGGGAGAAACTGTACAAGTGCAACAAGTGCAAGAAAACTTCTGTCCAGCTGAAGAGTCTGAGAGTCCACCAGTCCTCCCACGTAGAGAAACCAGCACACTGCCCCGGTGCAGGAAGAGCTTCGTGAAGCGCTCTGGGCGGCAAACACTCCTCCCAGGCTGGGAACATGAAGAAACACCAGCAGGTCCACACGGAGGAGAAACCCTACGACTGTAACCTCACCAGACACACGGACACTCACACAGACGAGAAGCCGTGTGAGTGTGCGGTCTGTACGAAGCACTTCAGGCTCCCGCAGCACCTCATGAGCCACGACTGACACACGGCCAGAAGCTGCATCAGATCAGAAGGTAGAGACTTATCAGACTCCATGGAGACAAAACACAACCTTATTTCTACAAAGTGGCCCTATGGCAGATGAAACATCATGAAGTGTCATGTGACAGTATGACCTGATCTGCTTACTCACATCCTGTCTCACACTGAGCTGCTGGGACAATGTAAAAATATGGACTTCATATCAAATACAAACTAAATAATATACCGCTAACAGTATTCACACTCAAAACTGTAAGTAAAAACTCAGTCATGGTCAGTGATTCTTCCAGTAGGTGGCGACGTTGCTGCAGCAGGTGTGATTACCTGGAAATGACCCACACGCTGATATTTTGATCTTTGTCTGGGTTCAGTCGTCGTGGTAATGTTTAAATTTCACCCTTGTTTATAAGACTGTGTCTCACCGCTGGTCCAAAAGAACAAGACAGAACGTGTTTGTTTCTGATAGTCATGATTCTATTTATGGTAAGCAGAACTTCTGGACTGAACATGATCAGCTCAGTGTTACATTTTAGGAAATGCACTTAGAGAAGGTGTAAAGATCAGACACCAACACCTGGACCAGCTTAGCAAACAGTCCAAACCACACGCTTTGGTTTGTGTAGGGATTACTGAGCCATGAGATGCTAAGCTAACTGTCTCCTGGCTCCAGCTTCTTTATGAGAGCAGTTTGCTTCCGTTTCCATCAAAGTTTTTAACTTGCAAAGGTTGAATTGTTGAATCTTACTAAACATGTTCAAACCACACAAATCATTTTGTCCCTTTTTGTTGACTTGTCATCGTTTGAGTAATTACTGGCTCAGAATGGTTCCAGTCAGCTGTTTGTCACCGTTTGCTTTGCGAGAAGAACCTGGATCAGATACAGTAAGTCCTGTAGCCAGTGAACGGGCCGTGTTTGTGTTCAGTGTGTAGGTGTGTTATCACAGCAAAGACACACAGGACAACAAACAAACCTCACGGCATCGAGCGGCCGGCGGTTACACAACTTCCATGTGACCCGATGAGTCACGGGTTTGTCAGACTGACCCGGGAGCCTTCAAATGATTGGCGGCTGCGTTGGAGCGGCATTCA
The DNA here is from genome assembly GCA_023373845.1 of Nibea coibor. Taxonomy (NCBI): domain Eukaryota; kingdom Metazoa; phylum Chordata; class Actinopteri; family Sciaenidae; genus Nibea; species Nibea coibor. The sequence continues at coordinate 781,559 of CM041729.1, forward strand.
GCATCAAGACTTCACTCAGAGGAAGAACGACAGGAGCGAAGATGGAGCGACTGAATTTACTCGTCTGCCTCGGTTTGATCTGTGTAGCTTCATGTATGGTGAGCAGCTGTTTTTAAGGTTTAATGTTTCATTTTATATAATATAATAATATAGAATTTTTGTCATGTTGCTTTGCCGTAGTGACCTGATTGGTTTAATATTGTTCCTAACTCAGGTGGAGAGTAATGATGAGTAATCTAGTAGTTTAACTTTGAGCAGTGTAATGATCTGTATTAATATTCACATGTATGTCGTCAGTTTGGCCTCTTTTCTTTTTCTACTTTTAGATTTGAGCAACTTCAGTTAACTAAACTGTAGTATAGCTGCTGTTTGCATGGAGGTTTTGTGCAGCCAAGAATATAATTTGTTGTACTATTTATTTAGTTATTACTCTCTCAAAAACATCCTGGAGATCATTTTTTTCTGTTAATGTATTTAAAGACTCAGATTTAATTAAATTTCGTTGTTTTTAGAGTTAAGACACATGTTTGAATGACATTTGGTTTAATGTATTTTTTATTTAATATATATTTCTTAAATGAAATCTGTATTTTTCTGCCTCTAAAGCACTTCTTCATTCCGCCTTGAACAGTTTTAATCTCTCTGTCATTTTCCAGGCTAGTGCAATGGTCGACCCCAGAGGTTCTCGTCCGGTCGAGCACGGCACCAGAGATGAAAAATGTGCTACTCAGAGGGAGTGGCCTTTCTGTACAAGCGATGAATGGGTACAGCTGCTTTATCAACGTGTCACTTTCTTATTGCAGAAATTTACCAAAACTCAAATTTTAGCCTCGTGACTTCTTTCTTGGACCTCACTGTCTCTCCTGTTCTTCATCAGGGGCCCAAATGTCCGTCAGGCTGCAGGATTCAGGGTCTGATGGATAAATACGACCACGGCCTGCTGAAGACGGTCGAGAAGATCCGCAACCTCCTGGATCAGTACAAGGTCAAGCACCGCTCTGCCGACGCCGTGTCCAAACAGACCTACGACTACCTGAAGGAAAAACTCACCATCGACACTGGTTAGTGTGTTCAACTTTGATTGTTCTGCTTCATTTTTCAAATTCAGCGTAGACTTTAATGTCAAATGAACGCTCCCTTCATCCACCAGGCTATGACAACAACTACTACGACTTGGCTCAGAGGCTGCGCCAGAGAATCACAGAGATGAAGATCAAGATCGACAGACAGCTGAGAGCCCTGGCCGCCCTGAAGGATCGAGTCAAGGACCAGGTGGTGGAGATGCAGAAGCTGGAGGTACGCAGAAGCATGAAACATTTCTTTATATTTAGGAGTCCAGAGAAACCTGAGATCTGTTCTACAGAGTCCTACAGAGAACATGAGTTAAGCTAGCTTGCAAACAGATAAAAAGGTCATAATACCTTAATTTAAGTGTCTCAACTCACAATGTCACATGATTTTCATTGGAGCTAATAGTTAACTTAGTTAAGTTAGTTAACTTTAGCACCATTACAGTTCAGTTTTGTAAAAAGTTTATGAACCTAAGTAAATTTGCTTAGCAGGAAGCACATTTCAAACTCTTTGTCTCTTCCTTTAGGTGGATATCGATATTAAGCTGCGTTCCTGCAAAGGATCCTGTGAAGGTTACGCCGAGTACAGCGTTGACCAGAGCAGCTACGTGGAACTGAACAAACAGGTAATTACTTAATTTAAGATAATTCAAGGAACCTCTGGTAAAACTTGTGACAATAAATTAAAGATTTTTATTTGCAGTTTTGCATTACAGAGTTTACTAAAAGCCACTTTCTCTGTCCATCCATTCCCCAGGTTAACCAGCTGGACTCCCAGTCGGCTCAGCCCGTCGAGTCTGTGGGGACGCTGTACGTGATGAAGAGCAGGAAACTGCAGGAGGCTCTTGTTGACAGCATTTACAAGTCCAAGGACATCCCGACCGGAGCCGCAGCACAACGCACAGAGCAAGTTCAAGACATGTTCCCTGAGGTGAGAGACACGTTATGTTGGTTTGACAAGTCTTAGATTGTGAAGGCACCAAAATAAATCATGAACGTTTCATGATTCACGAGAGACCAAAACCAAAAAGTTTAAAAACGCGTCACAAACACTGAGTTTAATTCTTTTAAAAAAGTCTTTTAATCCAGTGAAGTGATGAGAGTAATGGTTTTGCAGAGAAACACTGTTACAGATATCAGGCCACAGTCAACCATCCACCAGCAGAAAACTAATTCAAAAATGTATTTTGTATGAATCTACTTTTTCTCTCTCAGGTGAACACGGTACAATTCGTCCTAGAGCACGAAGGCTCCAGCTCATCCCCAGCAACCATCTCCAAGGAACCAGGTACTTCCTACACTTCGTCTACATCCTCAGTCCTTCAACCATCATCATCCTCCTCGAGTTCCTCGATATCCTCCTCAACCTCCTCCTCCTCAACCTCCTCCTCCACGTCATCAAAATCCATCACTGAGTTAGGAGGCGGCACTGATTTGTTTAATTCAGCTGGAGGTTTTGAAGCCTTCAGCCAGCCTAGTACAAGTTTTGTGTCCACCCACACCATCACCTGCACCAGGAAGACCGTGGTCATGACAGAGAATGGGCCAGAGGAAAGGGTGGAGCAGCTGTCGGGCCCACAGTGCCAGGCAGGTATGAGCAGCTTCTTCCCCAGCCTCAGCCAGGGATCCTCCTCCTCCTCCTCCTCTGTTACTAAGACCGTCCACAGCGGTAGCACTAAAGGAAGCCTCTTTGGAGAGAAACTAGGGTTCGGCTCTGACTTCGGCGCATTCATGTCGACCGATGCAGATGATGACCTTCCTGATTTCCACGCCCGGAGTGTGAAGACTGCACGTGTTGAGCGGCAGGCCGATTATATAGGACAAGGTACCAAAACCTCCGACCTGGAGTAAAAAGGCCAGAACGGCACATTCAGCTAGGCAGCATGCTTTAGCATCAGCTAGCTTGTTAGCTAGCCCTATGTACCAAAATATGAAGCGAACACAGTAATGGTCATTGTTTATTACAAGAGCTTAAAGATTTTTCACTTTCCTGGTGATGTATGTGATTGTCAGTGAGGAATCTGGGTCATTGTGTAATTAAAGAAACAATGTAAATTAAAGGTAACTTTTCTGGCTTCAAAACAACTGGATATGAATTCTTCTTTGTTTAACAGGGATGCTGATATTTCAATACAGATTCACAGACATGTGACGAGTTAATTGGGACAGGTGTTAGATGTTCTGCTGACTCTGGAGAAGGGGGGGTTAATTTATCAAATATCACTGCAGTAAAATTCAGCTAGCCGAGCCAAATCCCGTCCAAGCTAACTCGCGGTCTTGCGGTGTGCCCCTCTCTTTTCGCAGATTGCATTGAAGCCAACCGGAACCACCTGAAAGGGGAAACGAACGGACTGTTTAAGATCAGACCCGGCGGCACGGGCTCCACAGATGTAGTGGAGGTCTACTGCCACCAGGAGGGTCTAATGGGTGGGTGGTTGTTAGTCCAGCAAAGAGAGAGTGGCGCGCTCAGCTTCAACCGCTCCTGGGCTGAGTATCGCAACGGGTTTGGTTCAGTCGACGCAAAGGGCAAGGGGGAGTTCTGGATAGGCAACCAGAACCTCCACTTGTTGACTAATCAGGGTGAAACCATGCTAAAAGTGCAGCTGGAGGATTGGGAAGGGGCTGTAGCCAGTGCCGAGTACATGATCAGGGTAGGTTCAGAGGAGGAAGGGTACCCACTGCATGTGTCCGGGTACAACGGGGATGCTGGGGACGCTCTGGTGATGCCTCAGTCTGATATGGCATCTTATCTGTCCCACAACGGGATGAAATTCAGCACCTTTGACAAGGACAGTGACAAGTGGGAGGAGAATTGTGCAGAGCTGTTCGGGGGTGGGTGGTGGTACAACAACTGCCAGTCAGCTAACTTGAATGGGATTTATTATAAAGGCACATACGACGTGGAGACAAACACGCCGTACGAGGTTGCAAATGGAGTCGTGTGGGTGACGTTTAAACCGCAAAATTACAGCCTGAAAACAGTTCGCATGTTCATTCGAGGTAGTGCTTTTTAACAGGACACGGAGAGAAAAATGAGAACTAAATAGAACCAAATAACAAAATATTCACTTTTCTACACATTTCTGTATTTAAACTCCAAAAAGTATCACCAAATCGAAGGTGGTTTCAGACCTTTAGACTGTTGATCTGTTCGTGAATCATTCCCAGATTGCAGAATCAAGTCAAACAGTGTTAGCGTGTCGCCATGGGTAGTTGTGTTGATTCTTCTTTGTTTGTCAGCAGTCTGTAAATGCCATTGACCTGTTTGCTAGCATGAACTGACCAATGTTCTCCCTGTTGTTTAACTGTGTACAGAGCAATGACCGAACTCTGCTCAGTCAATAAAGAGTCAATGTTCACTTCAGCTACTGTGGTCTGTGCTGTTATTTCAGTCTGAATCATAAATCAGACAGAAAAAACAAAACAATCATGTTGTATATCTGGATCCTTCCAGGCTCAGGTGGCAAAGGTCTGTAACACGGTTAAATTCAATCAATCTTTTAAAGTGTGTTTTTAAAGTGTGTGTGGGTGTTGTCTTATTTAATGCAGTCATATTAATATCACTCTTTTTAAAGATTTGTTTGTGTATTAGCATTACAGGCCTCTGTGTTGAGTGATTTTAAATAGTAGCTGACATTGTAGTCTAAAACTGTTTGTATTCAAATTTTTGAATTGGATATAGAATATTTGATTTGCATGTTTAAGCTTCTATTTGAACCACACACTTTGTTTTTACGGTGACTTTGAAAAATTCTGTCCTTAAATAAACCAGAAATACAAAAATATATATATGTATAATTTGTAGGTTAAAGTTCCTGAAATGTATTTCTCTGTAGAAGCTGTTGTATTTCATGTACATGTTTCTCATTTTAATGAGAATAAATTATTTAGAAAAACACATTGACACAAAAGGGTCAAAAGTGATTTCAGCCCAGAGCATGGAGTTGTGCATAACATTTTAGTTTGAGGCAAGAAATCTTAACCCTGATGTTTCAGCGAGAGCTCAGCACTGATCACTGTCCTCTGTGTGTTCTTTGTCCTCAGTGTGTGCGAGGCTGAAACTGCAGAGCGACGTTGGCCAAAAGCCGTCCAGTCACAACCAGATGTACCGGAAGCAACGCTGCCGAGCCAAACCAGATGTCACCCTGTGTTCAGATGATGACTGGGTAAGAAACACACACACAGACATGAGACTTTTATTTATAACACAATGTGAACGGAGCAGTACAGAAATGAAGCAGTGGACACAAATGTCTGAAAAGGCTGAAAGAGGATATGTTCCTTTGTATCCTCCTGTTGTCTTTCTATAGCTGACATCATTGCCAAGCAGGTCTTTGTCTACAAACCTGCTAAATGTGCTTTTATTCCCCAAAGGTCTCTAAGTGCCCCTCCGGCTGCACACTCAAAGGCTTGGTGTCGCACATGGAAAGCGAAGTGGAAAGAAAACTGAAGAAGGTGTGCACGAAGGCGAAGATGTACAAAGACGCAGTCGAAAAGTCCATGATGACCATGACGGATATCTACAACAAGAACCGGAGAGAGATCGTCATCAGACACAGTAAGACTGACCATGTCACTGACTGTTCCGGACAAAATTCTGTAGTCTAATCAAAATTCTGTTCATCTGCAGTGTTTGAGCTGAAGTTTGTGGAAAGTGCAGACGGATTGACCAAAAACTTCACGGCACTACAAAATCGATCGTCCAAGCTGACACGGCAATTCGATGAGCTTCTTCGGAGCAGCCAGAAACAAATGGAGGACTTGTATCGGACAGAGGTGAGGCATGACTGATCATCTTCAAGCTCCGGTAACAGTAACTTCTAATGAACTGCTGCCAACGAGATCTGCCGTTAGCAGGCAACAGAACTGGGCTTAACAGCCAGACTGGGTCTGAGCCCAGCCTGATACTAACAGGGCCGTACCGACCTTTTCCAGCATAATAACTTTATAACAGAATCATAAATCAGTGCTGTGCTTATCGCTTGTTGCTTACATCCACCAGGTGGACACTGACATGAAGCTGCGAGCCTGCCACGGCTCCTGCCAGTCGGCTGAACCGTTCAGCGTGGATCATCCCGGTTACCGAGCGCTTCAAAGTGACCTGGACCAGATGGACAAGAAGGCAGTACCACCTCCTGAAGACCTCCCACATGTCAGGCTACAGCGTGTGGATGTAGGACCCCCACCATCCGGACAGTACAAGACCATCCCGATAGTCCAGAGAGAACTCTTGACCCAGTTTGAGGACATCGAACAGAATCAGCTAGTTCTGGTTCTGGATCTGCTTTAGGAGTCCTCGGCTGTGGGGCTCTCGGTCCTGCAGAACTGGAATGACAGGTCGCAAAGAGAAGAATGGGACTTCCATTTTGACTCTGGAGCTTGGTTTTGAAAGAGCGCTGGGCTCTGTCACACGTGGATCTTCGGACTGTACTGACTCTGTTCTAAAGATGAAACCTGAGACGTCGTAGTTAGGCCACATTCAGCCCAAACCCTGTGTTCTGTCCAGAACCGAGGGTCCGTTATTTATTGGTGAATAAGATTCAGCGTGTTTGTAACATGAATGAGAGCACACTCCTCTGTTCTATGATGTTCACTGTCAGCGTTCTGCTCCTGCTGTCAATAAAGTTTTTACAGCCTTTGTCCTTTACTCTGACCTTCACGACACGGCGAGAGCTCCTTTTCTTTTTCTGTTGATTTACTCTGTCGTTCTTTTTTCTTCTACTTTTCCTTCCATTCTTTTTCCTCCTTTTTCCTGTTTTTTTGCTTTTTTCAGTTTTGTTTTCTCTTTTTTAACTTTTTTGTTCTTTCTTTTTCTTCTGTCATTCTTTCACTCTCTTTTTTCCATTTTTTCGCTCTATCGTTCATTTTATTCGTCTTTTTTTCCAATTTTTTCACTCTATCGTTCATTTTATTCGTCTTTTTTTCGCATTTTTTTCGCTCTATCGTTCATTTTATTCGTCTTTTTTCGCATTTTTTCGCTCTATCGTTCATTTTATTCGTCTTTTTTCCATTTTTTCGTTCTATCGTTCATTTTATTGGTCTTTTTTTCCAATTTTTTCGCTCTATCGTTCATTTTATTGGTCTTTTTTTCCAATTTTTTCGTTCTATCGTTCATTTTATTCATCTTTTTTTCTCATTTTTCGCTCTATCGTTCATTTTATTCGTCTTTTTTTCCAATTTTTTCGCTCTATCGTTCATTTTATTCGTCTTTTTTTCCAATTTTTTCGTTCTATTGTTCATTTTATTCGTCTTTTTTCCATTTTTTCGTTCTATCGTTCATTTTATTCGTCTTTTTTTTTCAATTTTTTCGCTCTATCGTTCATTTTATTCGTCTTTTTTCCGGATTTTCTCGCTCTATCGTTCATTTTATTCGTCTTTTTTTCTGATTTTTTCGCTCTATCGTTCATTTTATTCGTCTTTTTTTTCGGATTTTTTCGTTCTATCGTTCATTTTATTCGTCTTTTTTTCTAATTTTCTCGTTCTATCGTTCATTTTATTCGTCTTTTTTTCGGATTTTCTCGCTCTATCATTCATTTTATTCGTCTTTTTTTCCAATTTTCTCGTTCTATCGTTCATTTTATTCGTCTTTTTTTTCGGATTTTCTCGTTCTATCGTTCATTTTATTCGTCTTTTTTTCCAATTTTCTCGTTCTATCGTTCATTTTATTCGTCTTTTTTCGGATTTTTTCATTCCATCGTTCATTTTATTCGTCTTTTTTTCAGATTTTTTCATTCTATCGTTCATTTTATTCGTCTTTTTTTCGGATTTTTTCGTTCTGTCGTTCATTTTATTCGTCTTTTTTCGGATTTTTTCATTCTATCGTTCATTTTATTCGTCTTTTTTTCAGATTTTTTCATTCTATCGTTCATTTTATTCGTCTTTTTTTCGGATTTTTTCGTTCTGTCGTTCATTTTATTCGTTTTTTCCCGTTTTCTCGTTCTATCGTTCATTTTATTCGTCTTTTTTTTGATTTTCTCGTTCTATCGTTCATTTTATTCGTCTTTTTCTCGAATTTTTTCGTTCTATCGTTCATTTTATTCGTCTTTTTTTTTCAATTTTTTCGCTCTATCGTTCATTTTATTCGTCTTTTTTCCGGATTTTCTCGCTCTATCGTTCATTTTATTCGTCTTTTTTTCTGATTTTTTCGCTCTATCGTTCATTTTATTCGTCTTTTTTTGGATTTTTTCATTCTATCGTTCATTTTATTCGTCTTTTTTTCCAATTTTCTCGTTCTATCGTTCATTTTATTCGTCTTTTTTTCCAATTTTCTCGTTCTATCGTTCATTTTATTCGTCTTTTTTTTTGGATTTTTTCGCTCTATCGTTCATTTTATTCGTCTTTTTTTCCAATTTTTTCGTTCTATCGTTCATTTTATTCGTCTTTTTTCGGATTTTTTCGTTCTATCGTTCATTTTATTCGTCTTTTTTTCAGATTTTTTCATTCTATCGTTCATTTTATTCGTCTTTTTTTCGGATTTTTTCGTTCTGTCGTTCATTTTATTCGTCTTTTTTCGGATTTTTTCATTCTATCGTTCATTTTATTCGTCTTTTTTTCGGATTTTTTCGTTCTGTCGTTCATTTTATTCGTCTTTTTTTCAGATTTTCTCGTTCTATCGTTCATTTTATTCGTCTTTTTTCCAATTTTCTCATTCTATCGTTCATTTTATTCGTCTTTTTTTCCAATTTTCTCGTTCTATCGTTCATTTTATTCGTCTTTTTTTCCAATTTTCTCGTTCTATCGTTCATTTTATTCGTCTTTTTTTCCAATTTTCTCGTTCTATCGTTCATTTTATTCGTCTTTTTCCAATTTTTTTCGTTCTATCGTTCATTTTATTCGTCTTTTTTCGGATTTTTTCATTCCATCGTTCATTTTATTCGTCTTTTTTTTAGATTTTTTCATTCTATCGTTCATTTTATTCGTCTTTTTTTTCGGATTTTTTCGTTCTGTCGTTCATTTTATTCGTCTTTTTTCGGATTTTTTCATTCTATCGTTCATTTTATTCGTCTTTTTTTTCAGATTTTTTCATTCTATCGTTCATTTTATTCGTCTTTTTTTGGATTTTTCATTCTATCGTTCATTTTATTCATCTTTTTTTCCAATTTTTTCGTTCTATCGTTCATTTTATTCGTCTTTTTTTCGGATTTTTTCGTTCTATCGTTCATTTTATTCGTCTTTTTTTGGATTTTTCATTCTATCGTTCATTTTATTCGTCTTTTTTTCCAATTTTCTCGTTCTATCGTTCATTTTATTCGTCTTTTTCCAATTTTTTCGTTCTATCGTTCATTTTATTCGTCTTTTTTCGGATTTTTTCATTCCATCGTTCATTTTATTCGTCTTTTTTTTAGATTTTTTCATTCTATCGTTCATTTTATTCGTCTTTTTTTCGGATTTTTTCGTTCTGTCGTTCATTTTATTCGTCTTTTTTCGGATTTTTTCATTCTATCGTTCATTTTATTCGTCTTTTTTTCAGATTTTTTCATTCTATCGTTCATTTTATTCGTCTTTTTTTCGGATTTTTTCGTTCTGTCGTTCATTTTATTCGTCTTTTCCCGTTTTCTCGTTCTATCGTTCATTTTATTCGTCTTTTTTTTGATTTTCTCGTTCTATCGTTCATTTTATTCGTCTTTTTCTCGAATTTTTTCGTTCTATCGTTCATTTTATTCGTCTTTTTTTCGGATTTTCTCGCTCTATCGTTCATTTTATTCGTCTTTTTTTGGATTTTTCATTCTATCGTTCATTTTATTCATCTTTTTTTCCAATTTTCTCGTTCTATCGTTCATTTTATTCGTCTTTTTTTCCAATTTTCTCGTTCTATCGTTCATTTTTATTCGTCTTTTCTTCCAATTTTCTCGTTCTATCGTTCATTTTATTCGTCTTTTTTTCCAATTTTCTCGTTCTATCGTTCATTTTATTCGTCTTTTTTTCGGATTTTTTCGTTCTATCGTTCATTTTATTCGTCTTTTTTTCAGATTTTCTCGCTCTATCGTTCATTTTATTCGTCTTTTTTTGGATTTTTCATTCTATCGTTCATTTTATTCGTCTTTTTTTCCAATTTTTTCGTTCTATCGTTCATTTTATTCATCTTTTTTTCTCATTTTTCGCTCTATCGTTCATTTTATTCGTCTTTTTTTCCAATTTTTTCGCTCTATCGTTCATTTTATTCGTCTTTTTTTCCAATTTTTTCGTTCTATTGTTCATTTTATTCGTCTTTTTTCCATTTTTTCGTTCTATCGTTCATTTTATTCGTCTTTTTTTTTCAATTTTTTCGCTCTATCGTTCATTTTATTCGTCTTTTTTCCGGATTTTCTCGCTCTATCGTTCATTTTATTCGTCTTTTTTTCTGATTTTTTCGCTCTATCGTTCATTTTATTCGTCTTTTTTTTCGGATTTTTTCGTTCTATCGTTCATTTTATTCGTCTTTTTTTCTAATTTTCTCGTTCTATCGTTCATTTTATTCGTCTTTTTTTCGGATTTTCTCGCTCTATCATTCATTTTATTCGTCTTTTTTTCCAATTTTCTCGTTCTATCGTTCATTTTATTCGTCTTTTTTTTCGGATTTTCTCGTTCTATCGTTCATTTTATTCGTCTTTTTTTCCAATTTTCTCGTTCTATCGTTCATTTTATTCGTCTTTTTTCGGATTTTTTCATTCCATCGTTCATTTTATTCGTCTTTTTTTCAGATTTTTTCATTCTATCGTTCATTTTATTCGTCTTTTTTTCGGATTTTTTCGTTCTGTCGTTCATTTTATTCGTCTTTTTTCGGATTTTTTCATTCTATCGTTCATTTTATTCGTCTTTTTTTCAGATTTTTTTCATTCTATCGTTCATTTTATTCGTCTTTTTTTCGGATTTTTTCGTTCTGTCGTTCATTTTATTCGTTTTTTCCCGTTTTCTCGTTCTATCGTTCATTTTATTCGTCTTTTTTTTGATTTTCTCGTTCTATCGTTCATTTTATTCGTCTTTTTCTCGAATTTTTTCGTTCTATCGTTCATTTTATTCGTCTTTTTTTTTCAATTTTTTCGCTCTATCGTTCATTTTATTCGTCTTTTTTCCGGATTTTCTCGCTCTATCGTTCATTTTATTCGTCTTTTTTTCTGATTTTTTCGCTCTATCGTTCATTTTATTCGTCTTTTTTTGGATTTTTTCATTCTATCGTTCATTTTATTCGTCTTTTTTTCCAATTTTCTCGTTCTATCGTTCATTTTATTCGTCTTTTTTTCCAATTTTCTCGTTCTATCGTTCATTTTATTCGTCTTTTTTTTTGGATTTTTTCGCTCTATCGTTCATTTTATTCGTCTTTTTTTCCAATTTTTTCGTTCTATCGTTCATTTTATTCGTCTTTTTTCGGATTTTTTCGTTCTATCGTTCATTTTATTCGTCTTTTTTTCAGATTTTTTCATTCTATCGTTCATTTTATTCGTCTTTTTTTCGGATTTTTTCGTTCTGTCGTTCATTTTATTCGTCTTTTTTCGGATTTTTTCATTCTATCGTTCATTTTATTCGTCTTTTTTTCGGATTTTTTCGTTCTGTCGTTCATTTTATTCGTCTTTTTTTCAGATTTTCTCGTTCTATCGTTCATTTTATTCGTCTTTTTTCCAATTTTCTCATTCTATCGTTCATTTTATTCGTCTTTTTTTCCAATTTTCTCGTTCTATCGTTCATTTTATTCGTCTTTTTTTCCAATTTTCTCGTTCTATCGTTCATTTTATTCGTCTTTTTTTCCAATTTTCTCGTTCTATCGTTCATTTTATTCGTCTTTTTCCAATTTTTTCGTTCTATCGTTCATTTTATTCGTCTTTTTTCGGATTTTTTCATTCCATCGTTCATTTTATTCGTCTTTTTTTTAGATTTTTTCATTCTATCGTTCATTTTATTCGTCTTTTTTTTCGGATTTTTTCGTTCTGTCGTTCATTTTATTCGTCTTTTTTCGGATTTTTTCATTCTATCGTTCATTTTATTCGTCTTTTTTTTCAGATTTTTTCATTCTATCGTTCATTTTATTCGTCTTTTTTTGGATTTTTCATTCTATCGTTCATTTTATTCATCTTTTTTTCCAATTTTTTCGTTCTATCGTTCATTTTATTCGTCTTTTTTTCGGATTTTTTCGTTCTATCGTTCATTTTATTCGTCTTTTTTTGGATTTTTCATTCTATCGTTCATTTTATTCGTCTTTTTTTCCAATTTTCTCGTTCTATCGTTCATTTTATTCGTCTTTTTCCAATTTTTTCGTTCTATCGTTCATTTTATTCGTCTTTTTTCGGATTTTTTCATTCCATCGTTCATTTTATTCGTCTTTTTTTTAGATTTTTTCATTCTATCGTTCATTTTATTCGTCTTTTTTTCGGATTTTTTCGTTCTGTCGTTCATTTTATTCGTCTTTTTTCGGATTTTTTCATTCTATCGTTCATTTTATTCGTCTTTTTTTCAGATTTTTTCATTCTATCGTTCATTTTATTCGTCTTTTTTTCGGATTTTTTCGTTCTGTCGTTCATTTTATTCGTCTTTTCCCGTTTTCCTCGTTCTATCGTTCATTTTATTCGTCTTTTTTTTGATTTTCTCGTTCTATCGTTCATTTTATTCGTCTTTTTCTCGAATTTTTTCGTTCTATCGTTCATTTTATTCGTCTTTTTTTCGGATTTTCTCGCTCTATCGTTCATTTTATTCGTCTTTTTTTGGATTTTTCATTCTATCGTTCATTTTATTCATCTTTTTTTCCAATTTTCTCGTTCTATCGTTCATTTTATTCGTCTTTTTTTCCAATTTTCTCGTTCTATCGTTCATTTTATTCGTCTTTTCTTCCAATTTTCTCGTTCTATCGTTCATTTTATTCGTCTTTTTTTCCAATTTTCTCGTTCTATCGTTCATTTTATTCGTCTTTTTTTCGGATTTTTTCGTTCTATCGTTCATTTTATTCGTCTTTTTTTCAGATTTTCTCGCTCTATCGTTCATTTTATTCGTCTTTTTTTGGATTTTTCATTCTATCGTTCATTTTATTCATCTTTTTTTCCAATTTTTTTCGTTCTATCGTTCATTTTATTCGTCTTTTTTTCGGATTTTTTCGTTCTATCGTTCATTTTATTCGTCTTTTTTTCCAATTTTCTCGTTCTATCGTTCATTTTATTCGTCTTTTTCCAATTTTTTCGTTCTATCGTTCATTTTATTCGTCTTTTTTTCCAATTTTTTCGTTCTATCGTTCATTTTATTCGTCTTTTTTCGGATTTTTTCATTCCATCGTTCATTTTATTCGTCTTTTTTCCGGATTTTCTCGCTCTATCGTTCATTTTATTCGTCTTTTTTCTGATTTTTTCGCTCTATCGTTCATTTTATTCGTCTTTTTTTCGGATTTTTTCATTCTATCGTTCATTTTATTCGTCTTTTTTTCTAATTTTCTCGTTCTATCGTTCATTTTATTCGTCTTTTTTCGGATTTTCTCGCTCTATCGTTCATTTTATTCGTCTTTTTTTTGGATTTTCTCGTTCTATCGTTCATTTTATTCGTCTTTTTTTCCAATTTTCTCGTTCTATCGTTCATTTTATTCGTCTTTTTTTCCAATTTTCTCGTTCTATCGTTCATTTTATTCGTCTTTTTTTTTGGATTTTTTCGCTCTCTCGTTCATTTTATTCGTCTTTTTTTCCAATTTTTTCGTTCTGTCGTTCATTTTATTCGTCTTTTTTCGGATTTTTTCTTTCTATCGTTCATTTTATTCGTCTTTTTTTCCAATTTTTTCATTCTATCGTTCATTTTATTCGTCTTTTTTTCGGATTTTTTCGTTCTGTCGTTCATTTTATTCGTCTTTTTTCGGATTTTTTCATTCTATCGTTCATTTTATTCGTCTTTTTTTCGGATTTTTTCGTTCTATCGTTCATTTTATTCGTCTTTTTTCCATTTTTTCGTTCTATCGTTCATTTTATTCGTCTTTTTTTCTCATTTTCTCGTTCTATCGTTCATTTTATTCGTCTTTTTTTCCAATTTTTTCGCTCTATCGTTCATTTTATTCGTCTTTTTTTCGCATTTTTTCGTTCTATCTTTCATGTTATTTGTCTTTTTTTCTCATTTTCTCGTTCTATCGTTCATTTTATTTGTCTTTTTTTCCAATTTTTTCGTTCTATCGTTCATTTTATTCGTCTTTTTTTCCAATTTTCTCGCTCTATCGTTCATTTTATTCGTCTTTTTTTGGATTTTTCATTCTATCGTTCATTTTATTCATCTTTTTTTCCAATTTTCTCGTTCTATCGTTCATTTTATTCGTCTTTTTTTCGGATTTTTTCGTTCTATCGTTCATTTTATTCGTCTTTTTTTGGATTTTTCATTCTATCGTTCATTTTATTCGTCTTTTTTTCCAATTTTCTCGTTCTATCGTTCATTTTATTCGTCTTTTTTCGGATTTTTTCATTCTATCGTTCATTTTATTCGTCTTTTTTTCAGATTTTTTCATTCTATCGTTCATTTTATTCGTCTTTTTTCGGATTTTTTCGTTCTGTCGTTCATTTTATTCGTCTTTTCCCGTTTTCCTCGTTCTATCGTTCATTTTATTCGTCTTTTTTTTGATTTTCTCGTTCTATCGTTCATTTTATTCGTCTTTTTATCGAATTTTTTCGTTCTATCGTTCATTTTATTCGTCTTTTTTTTCAATTTTATCGCTCTATCGTTCATTTTATTCGTCTTTTTTCGGATTTTTTCATTCTATCGTTCATTTTATTCGTCTTTTTTTCTAATTTTCTCGTTCTATCGTTCATTTTATTCGTCTTTTTTTCCAATTTTCTCGTTCTATCGTTCATTTTATTCGTCTTTTTTTCCAATTTTCTCGTTCTATCGTTCATTTTATTTGTCTTTTTTTTTTGGATTTTTTCGCTCTATCGTTCATTTTATTCGTCTTTTTTTCCAATTTTTTCGTTCTATCGTTCATTTTATTCGTCTTTTTTCGGATTTTTTCGTTCTATCGTTCATTTTATTCGTCTTTTTTTCAGATTTTTTCATTCTATCGTTCATTTTATTCGTCTTTTTTTCGGATTTTTTCGTTCTGTCGTTCATTTTATTCGTCTTTTTTTCGGATTTTTTCGTTCTGTCGTTCATTTTATTCGTCTTTTTTTCAGATTTTCTCGTTCTATCGTTCATTTTATTCGTCTTTTTTCCAATTTTCTCATTCTATCGTTCATTTTATTCGTCTTTTTTTCGGATTTTTTCATTCTATCGTTCATTTTATTCGTCTTTTTTTCTAATTTTCTCGTTCTATCGTTCATTTTATTCGTCTTTTTTTTCAATTTTTTCGCTCTATCGTTCATTTTATTCGTCTTTTTTCCGGATTTTCTCGCTCTATCGTTCATTTTATTCGTCTTTTTTCTGATTTTTTCGCTCTATCGTTCATTTCATTCGTCTTTTTTTCAGATTTTTTCATTCTATCGTTCATTTTATTCGTCTTTTTTTCTAATTTTCTCGTTCCATCGTTCATTTTATTCGTCTTTTTTCGGATTTTCTCGCTCTATCGTTCATTTTATTCGTCTTTTTTTCCAATTTTCTCGTTCTATCGTTCATTTTATTCGTCTTTTTTTTCGGATTTTCTCGTTCTATCGTTCATTTTATTCGTCTTTTTTTCCAATTTTCTCGTTCTATCGTTCATTTTATTCGTCTTTTTTTTCAATTTTTTCGCTCTATCGTTCATTTTATTCGTCTTTTTTCCGGATTTTCTCGCTCTATCGTTCATTTTATTCGTCTTTTTTTCTGATTTTTTCGCTCTATCGTTCATTTTATTCGTCTTTTTTTCAGATTTTTTCATTCTATCGTTCATTTTATTCGTCTTTTTTTCTAATTTTCTCGTTCTATCGTTCATTTTATTCGTCTTTTTTCGGATTTTCTCGCTCTATCGTTCATTTTATTCGTCTTTTTTTCCAATTTTCTCGTTCTATCGTTCATTTTATTCGTCTTTTTTTTCGGATTTTCTCGTTCTATCGTTCATTTTATTCGTCTTTTTTTCCAATTTTCTCGTTCTATCGTTCATTTTATTCGTCTTTTTTTCCAATTTTCTCGTTCTATCGTTCATTTTATTCGTCTTTTTTTCGGATTTTTTCGCTCTATCGTTCATTTTATTCGTCTTTTCCCGTTTTCTCGTTCTATCGTTCATTATATTCGTCTTTTTTTTGATTTTCTCGTTCTATCGTTCATTTTATTCGTCTTTTTTTTCAATTTTTTCGCTCTATCGTTCATTTTATTCGTCTTTTTTCCGGATTTTCTCGCTCTATCGTTCATTTTATTCGTCTTTTTTTCCAATTTTTTCGCTCTATCGTTCATTTTATTCGTCTTTTTTTTTGGATTTTTTCGCTCTATCGTTCATTTTATTCGTCTTTTTTTCAGATTTTTTCATTCTATCGTTCATTTTATTCGTCTTTTTTTCTGATTTTTTCGTTCTGTCGTTCATTTTATTCGTCTTTTTTCGGATTTTTTCATTCTATCGTTCATTTTATTCGTCTCTTTTTTCGGATTTTTTCGTTCTGTCGTTCATTTTATTCGTCTTTTTTTCAGATTTTCTCGTTCTATCGTTCATTTTTAATCGTCTTTTTTCCAATTTTCTCATTCTATCGTTCATTTTATTCGTCTTTTTTTCCAATTTTCTCGTTCTATCGTTCATTTTATTCGTCTTTTTTTCCAATTTTCTCGTTCTATCGTTCATTTTATTCGTCTTTTTTTCCAATTTTCTCGTTCTATCGTTCATTTTATTCGTCTTTTTTTCGGATTTTTTCGTTCTATCGTTCATTTTATTCGTCTTTTTTTCAGATTTTCTCGCTCTATCGTTCATTTTATTCGTCTTTTTTTGGATTTTTCATTCTATCGTTCATTTTATTCGTCTTTTTTTCCAATTTTTTCGTTCTATCGTTCATTTTATTCGTCTTTTTTTCGGATTTTTTCATTCTATCGTTCATTTTATTCGTCTTTTTTTCGGATTTTTTCGCTCTATCGTTCATTTTATTCGTCTTTTTTTCCAATTTTCTCGTTCTATCGTTCATTTTATTCGTCTTTTTTTCGGATTTTTTCGTTCTATCGTTCATTTTATTCGTCTTTTTTTTCCAATTTTCTCGTTCTATCGTTCATTTTATTCGTCTTTTTTTCCAATTTTCTCGTTCTATCGTTCATTTTACTCGTCTTTTTTTGTCCTTTTCTCGTTCTGTCGTTCTTTTTTCACTCTTTTTTTCTTTTGTTGTGTTTTCATTCTTTTTTATTCTTTTTTTCTCCCCCTTTCTGCATTGTCACTCTTTCATCTTTTTTCCTGTTCAAACATACTCCTGCATTCATGTAAAATTGATTTTATGTATTTATATATGGATTTTGTATATTTTGTTTGCCGTGTGGTGAAATCAAATGAGCAGTCACAAAGTCTGTGTTTATTCAGCAGCATCAACAACATCATCAAGGTTCAAGTCCATGGCCATGGACCAAAGTTTGGTGGTGGACTGGTAGCTGCCCTCAAAAAGGCACCAAACTGCTTGCAAGGCGCTGCTTTGGGTGGCTGCCCATCACTCCACATTGCATGTTTATGAGCTCTTTGTAAATAAAGAACAAAAAAAAGAAATGACAGAATGAAAAACAACAGAACAAGAAAACTGAAATAGGAGGAATAACAAGAGAACGAGACAATGGAAAAAAGAGGTAAAGAACGACAGAACGAGAAAGTGGAAAAAAAGAGGTAAAGAACGACAGAATGAAAAAGTGGAAAAAAAGAGGAATAAAAAGAACGACAGAACGAGAAAATGGAAAAAAGAGGTAAAGAACGACAGAGCGAGAAAATGAGAAAAAAGAGGTAAAGAACGACAGAACGAGAAGATGAGAAAAAAGAGGTAAAGAACGATAGAACGAGAAAGTGGAAAAAAAGAGGTAAAGAACGACAGAACGAGAAAGTGGAAAAAAAGAGGTAAAGAACGACAGAATGAAAAAGTGGAAAAAAAGAGGAATAAAAAGAACGACAGAACGAGAAAATGGAAAAAAGAGGTAAAGAACGACAGAGCGAGAAAATGAGAAAAAAGAGGTAAAGAACGACAGAACGAGAAGATGAGAAAAAAGAGGTAAAGAACGATAGAACGAGAAAATGGAAAAAAGAGGAATAAAAAGAACGACAGAACAAGAAAATGGAAAAAAGAGGTAAAGAACGACAGAGTGAGAAAATGAGAAGAGGTAAAGAACGATAGAGTGAGAAAATGGGGGAAAAGAGGAATAAAAAGAACCGAACAAAATTAGAAAAAAGAGGTAAAGAACGACAGAACGAGAAAGTGGAAAAAAGAGGAATAAAGAGAACGACAGAATGAAAAAATGAGAAAAGAGGAAAAGAACGACAGAAAAAGAAAAGAGAAAAAAGAGGTAAAGAACGACAGAACGAGAAAAAATGGAAAAAAAGAGGTAAACAACGACAGAACGAGAAAGTGGAAAAAAGAGGAATAAAAAGAACGACAGAACAAGAAAATTAGAAAAAAGAGGTAAAGAACGACAGAACGAGAAAATGAGAGAAAAGAGGTAAAGAACGACAGGACGAGAAAGTGGAAAAAGAGGAATAAAAAGAACGACAGAATGAAAAAATGAGAAAAAAGAGGAAAAGAACGACAGAACAAGAAAATGAGAAAAAAGAGGTAAAGAACGACAGAACAAGAAAACAGAAAAAAGAGGAATAAAAAGAACGACAGAACAAGAAAATGGAAAGAAGAGGAATAAAAAGAACGACTGAACGAGAAAGTGGAAAAAAGAGGAATAAAAAGAATGACAGAACAAGAAAATGGAAAAAAGAGGAATAAAAAGAACGACAGAACAAGAAAACGGAAAAAGGAGGTAAAGAACAACAGAACGAGAAAATGAGAAAAAAGAGGAATAAAAAGAACGACAGAACAAGAAAACAGAAAAAGAGGTAAAGAACGACAGAACAAGAAAGTGGAAAAAAGAGGAATAAAAAGAACGACAGAACAAGAAAACGGAAAAAGGAGGTAAAGAACAACAGAACGAGAAAATGAGAAAAAAGAGGAATAAAAAGAACGACAGAACAAGAAAACAGAAAAAGAGGTAAAGAACGACAGAACGAGAAAATGAGAAAAAAGAGGTAAAGAACAACAGAACGAGAAAATGAGAAAAAAGAGGAATAAAAAGAACGACAGAACAAGAAAACAGAAAAAGAGGTAAAGAACGACAGAACAAGAAAGTGGAAAAAAGAGGAATAAAAAGAACGACAGAACAAGAAAACGGAAAAAGGAGGTAAAGAACAACAGAACGAGAAAATGAGAAAAAAGAGGAATAAAAAGAACGACAGAACAAGAAAATGGAAAAAAGAGGTAAAGAACGACAGAGCGATAAAATGAGAAAAAAGAGGTAAAGAACGATAGAGCGAGAAAATGGGGGAAAAGAGGAATAAAAAGAACGACAGAACAAGAAAATGAGAAAAAAGAGGTGAAGAATGACAGAACGAAAAAATGAGAAAAGAGGTAAAGAACAGCAGAACGAGAACGTGGAAAAAAGAGGAATGAAAAGAACGACAGAACGAAAAAATGAGAAAAAATAGGAAAAGAATGACAGAACAAGAAAATGAGACAAAAAGAGGTAAAGAACGACAGAACGAGAAAAAATGGGAAAAAGAGGTAAAGAACGACAGAATGAGAAAGTGGAAAAAAGAGGAATAAAAAGAACGACAGAACAAGAAAACAGAAAAAAGAGGTAAAGAACAACAGAACGTGAAAATGAGAAAAGAGGAATAAAAAGAACGACAACGAAAACATGGAAAAGAGGTAAAGAACGTCAGAACGAGAAAATGAGAAAAAAAGAGCAAAAGAACGACAGAACAAAAAAATGGAAAAAAGAGGAATAAAAAGAAAGACAGAACGAAAAAATGGAAAAAAGAGGTAAAAACGTCAGAACGAGAAAATGCAAAAAAAGAGGCAAAGAACGACAGAACAAGAAAAAATGGGAAAAAAGACGTAAAGAACAACAGAACAAGAAAATGAGAAAAAAGAGGAATAAAAAGAATGACAGAACGAAAACATGGAAAAAAGAGGTAAAGAATGACAGAACAAGAAAATAAGAAAAAAGAGGCAAAGAATGACAGAACAAGAAAAATGGGAAAAAAAGAGGTAAAGAATGACAGAACGAGAAAGTGGAAAAAGAGGAATAAAAAAAACGACAGAACGAAAAAATGGAAAAAAGAGGTAAAGAACGACAGAATGAGAAAATGGAGAAAAAAGAGGTAAAGAACGACAGAACGAGAACGGGGAAAAAAGAGGAATAAAAAGAACCGAACAAAATTAGAAAAAAGAGGTAAAGAACAACAGAACGAGAAAAAATAGGAAAAAAGAGGTAAAGAACGACAGAACGAGAAAGTGGAAAAAAGAGGAATAAAGAGAACGACAGAATGAAAAAATGAGAAAAAAGAGGAAAAGAATGACAGAACAAGAAAATGGAAAAAAGAGGAATAAAAAGAACGACAGAACGAGAAAACGGAAAAAAGAGGAATAAAAAGAACGACAGAACAAGAAAATGGAAAAAAAGAGGAATAAAAAGAACGACAGAATGAAAAAATGAGAAAAAAGAGGAAAAGAACGACAGAACAAGAAAATGAGAAAAAAAGAGGTAAAGAACAGAACGAGAAAAAATGGGAAAAAAGAGGTAAAGAACGACAGAACGAGAAAATGGAAAAAAGAGGAATAAAAAGAACGACAGAACGAGAAAGTGGAAAAGAGGTAAAGAACGACAGAACGAGAAAGTGGAAAAAAGAGGAATAAAAAGAACGACAGAACGAGAAAGTGGAAAAAGGAGGTAAAGAACGACAGAACGAGAAAGTGGAAAAAAGAGGAATAAAAAGAACGACAGAACAAGAAAATTAGAAAAAAGAGGTAAAGAACGACAGAACGAGAAAATTGAAAAAAGAGGTAGAGAACGAAAAAATGGAAAAAAGAGGAATAAAAAGAACGACAGAACAAGAAAATGCGAAAAAAGATGTAAAGAACGACAGAACGAGAAAAAAATGACAGAACAAAGAAAACGACAAAAGAAAAAAGAACGACAGAACAAAACAGAAGGACAAAAAAAGAGGAGAGCAGTCCAAACATGCGGCGTGCTGAAAGAACGAGAGCAGTCCGTCGGTTCCTCAGTGAGTTTATTGAGTAGCGGAGGAGAGTTCACCAACTCGTCCTGTCGTGCACACTGAAAACGTCACATGACAGAAAAGACGGATCACATGTTCACTCACAACCAGCAACATGTTTCTAACATGTCGACATTCTCGTTTCTCTTCCATATTCTCCTTTTATGTTTAATAAGGCGTTTCTTCTTCTTCTTCATGTTTGCACCACGAGTCCTTTAATGTGTGTAAATGTGTGTGTCCGTCCAGCTGCATGTGTGTGTTTGTGTCCGACTTGATTATCTGGAGGTGAAGAAAGGCCTGATCTTCATGCTGATGGCTTTGAGCGAATACCAGCTGCCCTTCCAGTTCATCCACACCACGCCGTCGTCTGTGCCGTGCTTGGCCATTTGTTTAGTGTAGGCTCCGCCTATGTAGTATCGGCCATTGGGATTAGCTGAGTGGCAGCGGTTGTACCACCAGCCGCCTCCATCCTCTTTGGAGCACTGTTTGGAGGGATCACCGGGGGTCCTGGTGTAGGGAGGCATGGACAGAGAAAAGTGTAAATTATTAAGATAGGAGCCATTTTTAGATACAATTTAATGGCCCAGTCACATTTATCTGGAATAACCTTGTTAGCACTTATTATCCTGTTAGCAAATATGTTGTTTCTCTCTAGTGTTAGCATGTGTGGTTCCCAACTAGCCCAGCAAGTAGTCCCAACATCACCAAGCTCTTGTACCGCCAAAATAATATTAATTACTGTAATCTTGTGATCACCAGCAGGGATGCCTACCAGTTGTCGTTGTCTCTGTCGTAGGTGCTGAACATCATGCCGTTGTGAATAGTCATGGTGCGGTTTTCACCAAAGAGTTCTGAAGATCCTTCCAGGAAACTATTGCCAGCATTACCGGAGTAACCATCGACTGCCAATACAAAATTGGACGTCTCTGACTGGACGGTGAAGTGTTGATACTGGGCGTGGACCTAAATGACAACATTAAAGTTTCATTTCAAACTGACTCCTGTCTCTTGTCTGCAATGTCCTTTTTATTGTGTTCACTTCGGTCACATTTATTGTAGTCAGTAAGAAACCAAGGTTAAGTCAGAACAAGTTTTTCTTTAGGTGTGCTAGTTGTTTTCCTTAAAATAAGACATGAAAGCCGGATATGGCAAGTGAATGTGAGTGTGTGCTGTGAATAGAAACCTACCTTGGCTCCTGACCAGTCCTCCATCTCAATGTAAACCTCAGTGGGACCCATCTTGGTTATGTGACTAATGCGGTCATTACCCAGCCAGTATTCACCTGTCAAATGACAAAGCAAAGGCCAGTTAACCACAATGTTTTAAATGTCAAAGTGTCTGGTTTCCACCCATTGTACCTGGTAAGCTCCTTTAAGAACTTCCTTTGCCACTTGGCACTTACCCGGAGTCTCACAGTGTCCCTTGCCAGAATCGAAGGCAACATTGCCGAAACCACGTCGATATTCATCCCAGCGTCGGCCAAAGTCAACACTGCCATCAAGCCTGTTCTGAATGAGGAGCCATCCTGGGAAAATAAAAGAAGTTGTCTTGGTAACGTCGACCTAAACACAGCCTGAACATCCAAATTAAAGTCTAAAGGCGGCCTAAGTGAGTTACCTCCATTCAGGGTAGTCTGATCACAGAAGACCTTGTACGGGGGGA
Organism: Nibea coibor; assembly: GCA_023373845.1. Classification (NCBI taxonomy): domain Eukaryota; kingdom Metazoa; phylum Chordata; class Actinopteri; family Sciaenidae; genus Nibea; species Nibea coibor. The sequence continues at coordinate 804,392 of CM041729.1, forward strand.
AGAAGGGGTCAGGGTGGATCATGTACATCTGGGAGTCTTTTCCTCCACGACGGAAGATGTCCTCACACTCCTTGCCTGAATCACACAGGAGAGTGGTTAAACATAGAAAAACTTCCCTTGAGCGGCACCTTTCGAAGGGTCCAAGAATGAGTAAATCAAGTTCATTGTTACACTTTCATGGGATGTACTGAACGCTGCAGTCTCTAGAGGGCACTGCACTCACCGGACACCACTGGTACGGGACATTTGGTCTTGCATGGTTCTTTGCACACGTCCCTCTGGGCTTGGATGGCCTTCTCCAGCTTCTGGATCTTCAGTTTGACCTTCTCCAGGACTCCCTGCACCACAGCATATTACGCATTAGGTTAGGGGTGTTTGTAGTCTTTAATGATGGTGATGATGAGTTTAATGTTTGCTTTATTTATTGTACTTTTTGACTCATATCAGCTCTTATTTACCTGTAACACTCTGATGTTGGAGGGGAAGACGGTGTCTACCATCTCCTTGATGTAGGCATGTTGTTCCTCCACTTGATCGCTGTACTGACCAACCACCCTGTTGTTGTCTGAGGGGAGGAAGAGACCATTTTAAGTCCACAATAATGTACTTGTGATAGATCTGCTTTGACTTTACTTCAGACATAGGCCTGCTGCCGTTGTTCCAAAATGACAAACTGCTGTCACAAAAAAAGATAAAGCTAATTTGATACACAAGTTTTTCAACAACAGTTGTCTTTTTACCCAATATATATCTTTAGGGATATTATGTTGTATTTGTCATGTGATATTTTAAAAAGTACGCAAGTCATTTTTTCAGTAAACACGTCTCATCATAGCTGAACTCAACAGCAGATTAACAAAGTGACTGAAGACATTAGCTTAAAAGATTTGACTGTTTTAACACAGAGACAGAGTCTCACCGCTGATGACTCTCTGCCTCTCCCTCAGAGAATTGCTGATGGTGTTGACGTAGTTGTAGACATTGTTGGATGCTCGGGACAGCTCATCCACCTGAGGCCTGAGTTCCCTAATGGACTAATGATGAATGAACAAATACACAGATGGTCAGTCAAACCTTTTCCACGATAGGTTCTGTTGTGGCGATTGCACAGCAATATGTGAATGAACTCAGAGAAATTAAAATGTCATTTTATTTACCGTCTTGACGTTCCTCTCTTGCTTCAGCAGTGCGGTCTTCAGCTCACAGCCATTGGGACACAAAACACCCTGATGCATGGGAGGGTCGGTTAGTTCTGTCAGTGATTTTATTATTTTCCCTGTTCTGTTTTCAATTGTAATGAAAAACCAATGAAAACCAATTTGCTTGTTCCGGACACGTAACTCCACACAATCACAATGCATTAGTTGTCAATATAATGTCATAATTAGGTAAAAAAAATTAAGCACAGATAGTTGTAGAAAAACTGAGATTATCTTTCCTAGAACAAAAGGGTTGCTGTTTTTCCTTAAATCCACCAAAAAGAAATCATGCAACAATAACCTTGATCAAAAAAATGAATTATTTTACTGAAACTAATAGTTTCTTAGAAAGAAGGCATCTACAAACATATGCTATGCTTTGGAAACTGGCCAGCAGAAGTGTGACGCCGGTGCCGTCTTCCTACCATCTCCTCTGAGCCGTGCGCGCATCCTCCGGCATCTGGCTGCTCCACCTTCTCTTCTTCCTGGCGTCGTGCAACTGTAGCTGTGCTGGGGCGGCCTCGATACCTGGACAAAAAGCAGCAGGCATGTCGTTAAGGTGTGAGACGCTGTTGTGTAATTTCAGCCATGGCATGGAATCCTGTTTGTTTGAACTGGATAAGAAAGGTAACGCGGCCAATCGGCCGGGATTCATGAACCTTTAACAAATGTCTTTGGTCCCAGCTAAAATATATTTGGTTAAGTCAGACACTCAAATAGAGTTGACTCCTCTGTCTAGTCATGGGAAGTAACACTTTAAAAGCAGCCATTGCGTTGCTTATGGTTGTTTTTGTGATGATTGTTACATTTAGTAAGTCTGTCATTCTTCATGTCTTTTATTTCTTTCTGCTGTATATTCACGTCACAGTACCTAGAGCCATCAGTGATGGGCGGCGGGGCGTAGCGGTTATGGCCGTAGCGCTCGGTGCCATATGTTGGACGGTGACCACGAGCTCCTACCTACGAGATTAAACAAGACAGGATGAGGGAACTGAATAACTAAATATTAAAAGAAGGTTAGATTAATATAGTTTAAACATATTCTACATACTGTTGCATTTCCTGTTGAGTTGCTCTTGGTGTCCTGTGAAAGATAATAAGAAAACTATAGTGAACACATTTAAATAAGGAATATATTATATTATATATTCTCTTGCACAGTGTACGATGAGAGCACAGACACAGCTCATCTCAACAAATCACTCAAATCATTTCTATCAACACTTCAAAATAAAACAAACAAAAAAAAACAGTGGTGTGACATGTTACATAAAAAAAAATAATTAAAATTTTTGGTATAATATAATTCATATTGTAAAACAATAACACATTATGATCATCATGTCATTATGGTTGTGTTTAAAGTCAATGATATTTAATTATTTCCCTCAGTAGTATTAGTAGAAGTAGTTTATTAGTATTCTTTAAAAAATGCTGTTTCAGATGGTAAATATAATAAAACTCTGTGTCTGCGTCTGTAATACAGACATATAATGTCAACACTTACTGAGTCATAGTCATCGTATTCCAGATCGTCCTGAGCCCAGGCCGTGTACACACACAGATACAGCAGCAGCAGCGTCCTCATCGTTCACCTTTTCAGATTCTCGTCAGTGGCTCTGCAGTCTTCAGCGTGCCTCGTTTCTGCCCCTAAAGTCGGATCCGAGCAGCTATTTATCCTCTGTCCTGTGAGTCCATGTGAGTCCATGTCCACCCCCTCTTTTATTGACATTGGTCAACATCTGCTGGGACAGTTTGCCCAACCTGAGTCACTGTGGTGCTGCTCAGTCTGCAGTTTGCAAAGGAGCAAAAGGGCAAAAGGACCCAAGAGTTTACTGATTAGTCAGAGTTTGCTGTACACATGTGTAAGCCAAGTCTGTCATCCAAACAGACGTGGGCAACGTTGCTGCTGCTGACCTTACTGCTCCATAAATGTTAGATTTGTCCAGTAATGTTAGTTTGAAAAGGAACATTTTGAAATTTACTCGATAAATCCAGTGTCTGACGAATAATGTTTCAATGTAAAGATGACGTCTAAAAGAGTTTATCTCAGCTGAAAAAGCTGCTTCAGAAATATATGAAATTTCCACCACTATGGTGGCTACAGTTTACACACACACACACACACACGCGTATGTATGTACACTGTATATTTGGATTTATATAATTTTTTAGCGCCTGAGGCCCGAGGCTGTGGAAAATATCATATTTTGGAATATGAGGAGTGAAACCAGGACGGTGGATAATAGCAGGAGTTCGGTGTCTTGCTTGATGCCCCTTCATTCAGACAACTAGAATTATGTTTAAATATTCGATATCTTTGGTTGGATTTTGTAGATTTTGAACACTGGGTTTTGTTGGTCATTATTTACCCTGTAATGAATTATTAGAATAACATGTCCCGAAGCTTTTTTTGTGAAGCCGCTGCCGTTAGTCCGTCACTGTCGGGAAAATCAGGCCAATTGAGCAACTGATGTTTGTTCAAGTCCTAAAGGTCCGTGGTGCTGAGTTACGAAATCACAGCCGTTAAACAAATACATCATATTTTAGTGTTTCTTCCTAATCTGACTTATAACCACTATCTGAACAAAACTCTGATCTCAGACAAGGAATTCAACTTTGATTCTTTCTGGGGATCAAATTTCCACATTAATTAATTTGTAAATGTGGACAGATCAGAGTCCCCATAATGTAGCTTAGAACAGTTTAGGGTCCCCACAATGTAGACCTGAGAGTCTGATGCGTGTCCCCACAATGTCACTGTATAAAACCACCTGACTAATGTGTCAGATTTGAAGCCTCTCACCTTTGGAGGTCAAACTTTATGACTCGCGTGTCCGATACTCACCACGACTCAGCAGAGTCCAGATCTGCTGACACAAAAACAAAATAACAAAGACAGATTATTAATCTGATGCTGCAAATTCAGGCGTCTTATTTTGTGACACAAACCACTACTTGACAGTTTAGTGCTGTGCATTTCTTTTATTGATATAATTTCAAAATATTCTAAGGTTAAGTTTTGTTGATATTAGAATTACAATTCTTGCATCAGGCATAGCAAACAGAGCAGATTACAAGTTCGACTGTTTGGCTCAGAATCAGGATGAACCAAAGCGTCTCAGCGTGTGCAGAGAATCTATTGATCATGAACAACAAAAACAAGGAAGGAGCAGTGGGAGGAACTCCAACTGTTGGGTCCAGCAGGCGTAGCCGTCCGTCTGTGATAGTCCGGTCTGAGTTCAGGCCCTCTTGGAACAGACAAAAGGGTAACTGTCTGTGCATGCGGAGGGGTACCACTTCCAGTTAACTGCAGGGAGGAAGAAAGATTTTATATCTGGTTACAGACTTCATGTTTTAGTAATCACCTGATATTCTGACGGAGTCACAATCTCTGGCTTTGGATGCTCGGATGTGATTTACAACACTGAAGCTTCATTCAGTGTACACTGTTAGTCATAATGCATTGACTTTAGTAACACAAAATGTCATCCGTAATTTTGACATATATATATAGCATGTGTGAGAGATGCACAGACGGAGTGTATAACAACCACCAGATGGCAGCGAAAGCAGGGTCTTTGTCCCGGGGCAGCGACTCTTTAATTTACCCTCAAAGATAAATATGAGAGGCAATCAAACAGATATTAATGACACTGTAAGCGTGTGGCTCACATTCAGATTAGGATATTCTAAAGCTTGCAGAACAGTATTAGTAGACAATAGTATTGGTTAAATATTGGACGTGTGTTTGTGTCTGCGCTGCTTACATCCATAATTCATCTTCAGGCAGTGCTCACTTGTGGGAATATTCGGGTTACTGAACCAGTTCTCGTAGTAAAACCTGGAGCCGTCACTCCACATCCAAAAAGAGGTCTGTGCATAGAAGGAAACAGACATCATAAATACATAAATACATAAATACATGTATGATTTATTATTTACGTTCAATCACCTTTATACGACTTGATTTTGTTACAGTGTTCACCCCTAAATCCTGCCGTTACTAATTTGTAGTTTTGACTTTTTCAGGATTTAAAATGTGCTCTTATTTCTGGTCTTTAGAATTTCTTCTTTTTTTGTTTTAAGATATTTTATTTTATTGTACAGACACAGCTGGAGAGTGACAGGAATGTGGACAGAGAGGGAGGGATGGGAATGACATGCAGCAAAGGGCCGCAGGTCGGATTCGAACCCTGGGCCGGACTGAGGACTGAGCCTTGGACACGGGCGGACGCTCTACCAACTGAGCTGAACGCCGCCCCATATTTTTAAAGAACCATTGCTAAAACAACATGTACTACGTTTATGGTCTTTCTCTGTGGTCTGACAGACTGACCTGTCAGACTTAGATAATTGAGTTTGGATGTGGGTACATTACAAACACAATCACAGGATCTACAGTGTTAGATAATAAACCAGAAGGTTTCCGTACCTGTACGGCATCTTGGCCACCGATCCAGGTTTCGGGGAAGCTGGTTTCGATTCTGGTCAAAGCCTGGACGAAGTGATTCTCCTGGTAACTGTGGATCGACGCCAGGTTTGCCTCTTCAAACAAACAGTAAGCCTGCGGGTGACGAGGAAAGAGTTTTCTTCTACAGTTTGTTCATGGCTGAATGCATGCACGGCTCCGTCATCAGGCCTCACCTCAGCTTCAATCCACGTCTTTGGGGTGTCGTGGAAGATGAAACATTTTCCGGCAAAGTGGGACCAGCCGAAGGGGCAGTTAAATTCACCTTCTGCAAAAAATATGTTTAATATTTGACAGAGCTGCACAATTCATATTTTTTGTTTTAGAAAGCTTACATAAAGATTTGAAACAGCTTCTGTGAAATGACTGTTATTACAATTTACACAGCAAAAATCTAAATGAGACAGACACTCGTACCACAGTTAACAGGCGTGACCCCCGGCGGTGTCCTCGTGTTGGGTATCTCCTGTCCGGTGAGGATGTTAACGCACCAGCAGTACCCCGTCGACCCGGAACACTGCTGCGGAAGGAAATTCCCGTTCATGTCACACTGCGGAACGAACATGCCGACATGTTGGATGGTGTGCTGGTTTATGTACTCGCAAAGGCCTATTTGTCTGGAGATGGTGGGGATGGTGGAGTTGATGGGGATGGCTCGGCTTAAGGTCAGGATGGCGCAGAGTGCCAGGGATACACTCAGCAACTTCATGGCAGTGATGGTGAAGTCTGGGAGTCTGTGAACGAAGATTGAGGATCAGTTTTGTTGGTCGTTCTGTCTGTCTATCTATTACACAATGTGCAACGCAACCGGTCATTTCCAATCTCAGTAACATTTATGGTACTTTTTTAAAATTCGAGGTTCAGCTTCCTCATTTCACTTCTCCCAGGAAAACGTTGAACTTGTTCTTCTACATTTCATCATTTTCCTGAGTGTTTGCTAAGATCCTGAGTAATATCCAGTTAAAACGCAATAAACATTTTTCCTAAAATTGTTTGTTGGTTTTCCAAAATTGACTTTAAATTCACTCCAGCCTGACTGAGGGAAGCTACACCTACCACATCTCAGAGTTAATACCAACATTCAAATAATTCTTTCCATGATGATAAAGGCTCGTCTCATCTGCAAAGATTCAGAGTTCACAAAGGTAATTCCACATGTCCGGCCTTTGATTACGCTGCATTTAAAAAGCACGGTAAGAAGAACACAGTGCAGAGCAGACTCACCTCGTTGAGGATCAGCCGCCGTGTTCAGCCTAACGTCTGGCCTCAGCTTTCTTTTATCCCGCAGATTACAGACGCTTCTCCTGTGTCATTATTTCATTTCCCACGACTGTGCCGCTTTGAGATCAAATGTTACGTGAACAATGAACTTATTTGTTTATTGTATAGCAGCAGGCGAGCCCCTGTTTATGCAGTTATTCTTTTTCAGACTATTGTAATCATGATGAGTTTTGGGTTACAACATTTTTATATGGGCCTTTCATTTCATTGTTCATAGTATCTCGTTGGGTCTCAGCTTCCCAGACTATCTTGTCAGTTTGTACTCTTTAAAGCTGCTCTTATTTAAAGCGTGTATTATCCCAGTCTAGGTCATTTTCTTTGCAAATAAGCACCGAGACCGCTTGAGACTGAACGATCCAAGAATCTCTATCACGCTTTAAACCTAAAAACTAGCCACCGCTTATTATTCAGTATATTATGATAATCAGAGAGTAACTGAAGTCTGAATTATGTCATTATGGGAAAAAATAAATCACTGTTGTAACAATAATCTGACCTGTCGAGACGTGTCTGATATAATCTGAAAAACAAACCAGCACCCAGATTATGAATCAGGCTCCTGTCACTCACTTCCTGTCATGTGCTCCTGTCATAAACAAAGTAAACACAAATAACACATTCATGTGACCACTTCCCACAACTGTGCACAACTGATTTATTTAGTGCCGCTGTGTGATCAACAGATTGCTGCAGGAGAAAGTCTTTACACTTTACATTAGATTATAAAAATACTTTAACGTATTAAAGAAAGAAGGAAGAAGTTGATGATTCCAGCAGAAGCGTCTGAATTTCATTTTAATTTACGGGCACTGACGTTACTCTCTCTTTCCAAACAAACTGAAGTTGTTCCATAATTTCAGAGAAACTCTAAAAAACACTAAATGTTACAGTGACAAGCGATAGAGATCAAAAGTGATGATTGAATTCAAATCTGGTGCCAAATGATGACAGAAGTTATCTCATGACACTTTGCTCACAGAGTCGCTCTCAGTCAGTGATTTCCACCATCAGCAAACACTTAATGACAGGACAAAACCCAAAACATCAAAAACTGATTCAGCTGAGAAACGTCACAAAAACCAAACAGTCTGTCAGACCAGCTCAGTGCTGCAAGTGTTAAACTACATAGCAAGCAGTATGGAACAAAGAAACGCCCTTTGATGGAAGAGTTCCAAATGTCAGCGGCTGCGCGGCTCCAAGGTAAATGGTACGTGACGTGACAAACAACAGAAATAATATGTGCAGAGTTTTTCAGAGCACTTCTCACTGCTGAAACAGATACGGTCAGAAATATGACACAGATGAACGTATTTGTTTCATCAAATCGTTTTTATGCTCTTCTCTTTTTGAATATGTGAAACGCGGCAGCAGCAGTTAGACACTGGAAACTCATAAGCAAAAATGGGAAGCTGTATATTAGGTTTCAAACATGATACGTGGACAACATGACACAAATATTCAAGAGTTTTTTACAGCTTATGTTGCTGAATGATACGATATGCTTCAGTCTCAGCTGGTCTCAGTTTGTAACTGAGATTTGCACAATTCAAGGTCACGAAATAAGATGAGCTTTAGGTTAATGTATCACTTTCTGTCTTAAACATTCTTCTACTCTTAAAGCTGCAAACTGTAAGCCGAGACAATGAGACGCTGTGAACAGGAAATAAAAAAACAAAACACAGACGCAACCCAAAACTCAGCGTGATTACAATAGTCTGAGAAACTGTGCACAAAGGGCTGAGATACACTCAACAACTGCAGCGAGGTCCAAGCAGCGATCCGTCTCTGCAGAGACGAGTCTGCAATGTGGCGCTCATGCTGTTCATGGTCTGTTTCATGGAGTTTTATTAAATTAATAAAACTGATCATCATTATTCCAGATAGTCACATCACAAGCTTGAGCATTTTTTAAATGGAGTCTGACGCCACCTGGTGGCAGAGTGAAGTTTTGTTACTTTAGTACAAGAAACTGTTTGAATTAGATGCTGCAGCTGAGGAACTTTAACTCTTTACTCCTTATATTAATATCTCATTGCACGTAGAAATCCTAGAACAAAAGACTCTTGCACAGCTATACAAATATGAGAATATTAAATGTTTGTGAACTTGGCGATGCTTTCACGGTTAATTGACAGCTTAAAGCTGATTGGACTATTTTAGCGTCTCAGCCTTGTTAGGCTTACATTTCATGAGTTGAGCAGCTCTTTTAGAGACATTTCCTTTTTTTATTTTTATTGTAGTTATTGTGTAACTGAAAACGTGTTTGTGCCCTGGTTTGCCTGGCAAGTCTCTTAAGTGGGAATAAAGAGGAAGTGATGGTCAGAGCCAGAAGCAGCATTGTGGTCATGGTGCTATAAATACACGGTAACAGGGATGATACAACAGAAACCACATACAAGGTAATAAGACTTCTACTTCTACAATTCAACAAGACAACTTTTCAAAGGAACAAGTGTTAAAACGCTGCTGTCACCTCTCCTTTGTTTCTTTAAACTTTTTTACAGGCGTACTCTGATTTCCTCCCGAAAGTAAATTTTCATGCTCACTACCTCTTTTCACACTTAGTTCCAGATGTGACCACAGACTTTTTACTTCCTCTGTGCAGTCATAAAGACAGTCTTCAACAGACTCTTGTCTTTGTCAGTTTGGTTCATTACAGTTTTTTCCTTCATGATCAGAGTCCAGCGATAAGTAAGGTAAGACAGCACTGACTGTTTTTATGCTTTCACACCTGAAGTTTGACTGATTTCTACAACGCTGCCTCACTGATCATCTTTCCTGTTTATGACGGCAGTTATGACACAGGAAGCAGTCCGGTCACACCACAGACAGACAAATAGATAAGGTATTAAAGAAAGAAGGAAGAAGTTGATCATTCCAGCAGAAGCGTCTGAATTTCATTTTAATTTACGGGCACTGACGTTACTCTCTCTGTATCCAGACGTGTCAGATGAACAGAGGACAGTAAAAATAATCAGTCTCAACTTGAGTTCATCTGTGCACTGCCTAGTTTTTTATGAACACTTCAGCGTACCTTCACACTGGGCCTGTTTTTTCTAGTTTGCACCGCTTACTCTCACTGACAGAAGATTTTAATGTCACAGCAATAATGGTATTTAAAATTCTACCTTGAACTTTGTGGCACACTTTATGTTGGCGAGGGCACGTATATGTCTGAATTCTCAGGATAAAGTATTTTTAGACCGAGCTGAGTTATATTTGACCATAATTTAAACTATATATTTCTTTAATTTGTTTCAATATCATAAAAATACATAACAGAATAATAGCTCAATGAGCATATGTGGATATTATCATATTTGTGCTGCATGCTACATTATTTTGAAGCATTTAGGTGGCCATCAAGGCTCGAGTCAGCTGGTAGTAAACCAGTTAACCTCTGCTCGGGGATGGACACACACAAAGACGTGGAGCTGAGGGATGGAGACTTGTTACTGAGCCACCTGTAACAGCACCCACCTGTCAATCAAAGTGTCCATGCTCATTCTGCATAACTTTAAGTCTTTGTACCCGGCTGTTAACGTGTATTTCTGCCGTGAAGTTGGACATTAAGGTTGTGGGAAAGTCACAATAAAACCCTGAATGCTTCCCCTTTCATCCTCTTCCTCTTTCACTTCTATTCTTGTCTCTGTGCCCACCTCATGCTCACGGACTCCTTCACTTTGTCGACCAGATTATTTAATCCTTGATCTTCTATCACCTTCAGATTTTTCTTGTTCCTCCTACAGCATGGGACAGGCGACCCACCTTTACTTCACCCTCCTCTGCCTCCACCTCCTCTCCATCTGCTGGAGTCAGAGGTCAAACCCGGACAGCGAGAGGCTGTCCTGCGATCGATGTGACCGACGGCTGTCCTGTAACTGCTCCTATGGTGGATTCACCAGCGTTCCCATGGTAACGGACCGAGCCCTGACTCTGGATCTCTCCTTCAATAAGATCGCCGTGGTGACTGATGATGATCTGAAAAGCCACAGACAGCTGAAGACTCTGAGTCTCCACAGTAAGAAGCCATGACATCTCTGATGCTTTGTGTAAATAGATTTATAATACTGTCAGACGAATGTGTGGCAAACACAAATATATGCTGAACAATGTCCACATACATAATTGGATGTAATAGATAGAAATCATGTACTCTAACATACTGAACACGAGGTTGTAAGAATTGTTAATAGTTCATACGTGATTTGATTCATTTTAAGAAAACTCACTCTCACCTCTGAGCTCCACTTAGTAGCTGTTCCAGAGCTTTTGATCACATCACACGATCTTCGTTAGCAGGCGTAGTCTTCATGGAAGTCAAGATGTTCAAATGTTCATTTTTCTGAGGAGTCCGTGTCCGTGAAGGTCGAGAAAGAACTCCACCACCTTGCTCACCCCCTGTGAGCAGGACGAGACAACAATGATCCTGATAACAACTCTAAATATGAAAATCAATCACATTTTCATATGTGGATATTTCTGTCCTCCAGGTAACAAGCTAGCTGTGATCCACCCATCGGCGTTTGACTCTCTGTGGAGCCTGGAGGAGCTCGATCTGTCCAACAATCAGCTGACTGCTCTCAAACAGAGATGGTTTAAAAAGCTAGGAGCTCTGCAGAACCTCAACCTGCTCGACAACCCGTATCGGTAAAAGCGTTCAGGTTACGTATGAAGACTGAGTAGAAACCTCCACAGTGCACATGATGTTTACGTGTCTACCTACTTCTTCCAGCTGCCTGGGGTCTCCTTCACCGTTTCAGACACTGGTCAGGCTGAGGAGGCTCAGGTTTGGAGGTCCTGCTCTGGAGGAGCTAAAGAGAGAAGATCTGTACGGAGTTACCCAGCTGGAGGAACTCACTGCGCATGGGAACATCTTGAGCCGGTTTGTGGCCGACACTATTTTTGTGTTTGTGTTGTTGCATTAGAGACCGATGAAGTCTGTCACTTCCATGGCTCTCAGCTCCACTAAATCTTTGAAAGCAGCTCACAAATACCAAAGATCATTTTTAGTCCATTTGTTGGGGATTATTAGACAACAGTGGATTCATTCACATTTATTGTTCTAGTATTTCAGGAGAAACAAAAACAGTTAAAGGTTACCCATAAATCCACTGTGTTACTATTCTCATCTTTCACTCTACCTCTCCTTTTACTCTCTCTGCAGGTACGAGCCCGGTACCCTAGCAGACATTTGGCCGTTGGGTCGTGTCACTTTGAGCCTCCATAGTGCATTTCTAACAAACACAGCCTTGGCTAGGGCTGTGCTCAAAGATGTGTCGTACCCTGAGACACCTATCATTCTTAAAGACCTCCATCTGATTGGGAATGAGTCTGTACAGCCCTTCACAGCAGCTGCCGAGAGAAGAATCAGGTCTGACAATAATCTCTGTCTCCTCTGCTTTATTCATGAAGAAGCATTGGTTTGCCAAAGAAACCAACCAGGCACTCTCATGTCACTTTTCAGGCAAATAGGCTTTAGAAACGTTTCCCTGTCTGATGAAGCCACTGTTAGCTTCCTGATGGTGTTTAATGGAGTGCCACTCACCTCCTTATGGTTGGATGGCATCACCCTGACAGGAGAGGGCAAGTAAGAAGCCGTCATGATCCATCAAACTCAAACAAAGTTGGGGACCATCTTGCTAGACAAATTTGTGACAAATAGATGACTGCGTGAGTAGTTTACTGGTTTGTTGGGTTTCTGTTGGTATCAGGTGGGCACAAGCCAAATGGACCGATCAGAAAAGCATTGACGAGTTCTTCTTACAAAACATCGTGGTGCTGGACGTCTGGAAGTTTGTCTCACTTCTAGAGCTGGGATTTCTGCTGCATTATCCCAGGAAGGTGTCTGTCATAAACGGCAGGGTAAAGTACAGCCTGACTCACAGAAGTACACTTCATTTTATTCCAACTCTCTGAACTTCATTAGTGAAGGCTGAATTTTACCCTCAGGTGTTTGTGATGCCCTGCCCTACATCCCGCCTGCTAGTGAACCTGCAGTACCTGGACCTGTCCGACAACCTGCTGACTGAAATGACACTATCTGAGTCACTGTGTGACGGACACGGCACACTGAAGGACCTCCGGGTATTAAACATCAGCGGAAACGCTCTGAAGGTGCCTGAATGAAACTTGAACAAAAATAGTTTTAACATGTTGAGTAGCGAGTCATTAGAACTGACTGTCACGTGTAAAACTGAGTGAACTTCCTGCCTCTGTCCCTCTGTTGTCTAGTCTTTGTCAACGATCAACCGCCTGGTGGCAGGGCTCTCCAAACTCACCCACCTGGACATTAGCAGGAATGCATACAGCTCCATGCCCCCAACCTGCTCCTGGCCCTCCACCCTCCGATACCTCAACATCTCCAGGGCTAAACTTGAAACCATCACGCCCTGTCTACCCACAACTCTGGAGGTACTAAAAGTAGACCATGGAGCAATAGTTCTGACAGGCCTGAAGCCATCACAACAAATAAACTCATTAATAAACCACTGTTCTCTTCTGCTTTATCCTGTCCAGGTGTTGGATCTGAGCAACAATGATCTGAAAAGCTTAAATCTGTACCTGCCTGCTCTGAGAGAACTCTACCTCTCTGGGAACAAGATTCAGAGTCTGCCTTCTGGATGGCTGCTTCCAAATCTGCAAATACTGACAATACAGGTGAGGACCAATCTCTGTTGTTCTTTTCTTCCAATGCTCTTCATATACCCTACTGTAACGCCTCCTTGTTCTCCCACAGTCTAACACCTTGAACATGTTTGGCCGCTCAGACCTCCAGTCATACGAACGCCTCCAGAACTTACAGGCAGGTCAGAACAAGTTTGTCTGCTCCTGTGAATTTGTTGCTTTCCTCCAGTCGGACATTAAAGATGGAGTTGTGCAGCTAACAGATGGCGAGGAGAGCTACGTCTGCGACTCTCCTCTGTACCTGCAGGAGGAACCAGTGGTTCAGGTTCATCTCTCTGTTGCGGACTGCCACCGGGTTCCGTTTGTGTCAGTGTGCTGTGGAGTGGCACTGATTGTTGCCATTCTGTTGTGCATCCTGATGTGGCGCCTCCACGTGTTGTGGTACCTAAAGATGACGTGGGCATGGCTCAAGGCCAAACGTAACTTGCGGCGAAGGCAGAGATGCAGAGAAAGAGAGGGCCTGGAGTCATTACTCTCCTTTGATGCCTTTGTGTCCTACAGCGAGCAGGATGCTCGCTGGGTGGAAAACTTCTTGGTACCTGAGCTGGAAGAGCCAAGGTAACTAAGCACATAATTTCTTAGTTGGTAAGATATCTCAAAGGCTACAAAGCCACATTTCAGCAGTATTAGACTGTTTGTGTCATAACTTCTGATGAATAATAAAGTAAAATCATCAAAATGTGAATTAAAGATGATTACTATAGCCTACACCACCGTCACGGTATATGCGAGAACCCCACCTACCAAAACTAACATCGAAACCTGTGGAGAAAAATAACCTTCTCTTTGTTTTCTTCAGGGACAATGATGAAGAGTCTGTGAATCACCGGCCTTTGACTCTGTGCCTCCACAAGCGGGACTTCCTCCCGGGGCACTGGATTGTGGACAACATCATGAGCGCCATGGAACGCAGCCGGCGAACCGTCTTCATCCTCTCTGAGAATTTCGTCCAGTCCGACTGGTGCCGCTACGAGCTGGACTTCTCCCACTTCTGGCTCTTTGATGGGAATGCCGGCGGAGAGGCGATCTTGATCCTCCTGGAACCGTTGTCCAAGGACGACATCCCCAAACGCTTCTGCAAGCTGCGCAAACTCATGAGCTCCACCACCTACTTGGAGTGGCCTCAGGAGGAGGAGAAGATTGGGGAGTTCTGGAGGAGTCTCCGCAGGGCTTTGAGAGGAGAAGAGGAGGATTACTGAGAGGGAAAGACAGAAAGACGATAGAGTGAGCACAGAAAGAGAGAATAAAGAACAAAAACAATTGAATGCATTCAGTTTTTGTAGGAATGTTAAAGAAAAATGATCCAGCTGCACAATCATCTGTAATAATCCAAATCACATTTTTTACTGTGTGTGTATGTGTAACATGTATATGTAATAAAAAATGTCAAATCTACAACTAAAGATGAACTGCGGCTTCATTTGCTGGTGGTGTGGTGAAGTGGCCACTTGGGGGAGGTGTTGATGCGTCATTTCTGCTACAGCCTGAGGATGCTGGTAACAGGCAACAGTATCAAGTCATGAAAAGTCTTATATTCTTAAAGGGTGGGCCTGGCCGAGGCTCCCAAAAAGACCTTTCGCCCTGGCACCTCTCTCTTTTTTGTTCACCATCTCAGAGAAACCACCAATGAGGGATTGTCTCTTTTAGCAAGCTCCCCAGTAACCTCCATCTCATGAACCCTGTCAGGGTTTAGAACCCCTGTCCTATAAAGAAAAGAAGGAAAACCTGACAGCACAAACACCTGGTCGGCCCAGAGACGGCTCCCAACACAGAATCCTCTACCCTACAGTGTAAGGTGTGTGTGTGTTACAGTGATGTGCTGGAGCTCACCTCTCAGGATCTGAAGGGCGTCCTTTAAAGAAAACTCTCTCGTCTTGTCTTTCCCAGAAATGAATCCAACCGACAGGGACTTTTAAAGTTATATCATTTTTATTTGTTTATTCAATACAAAAAGAAAATTATAATGGAAACATTAAAGGGTTGATTTGGTTCTGTTCAGCGCCTGGATCTGGCTGTACTATGGGTCACTTTAGATTTTTAGATTTCCAAACTGGCTGACATCAATTATTCACAGAAGTGTGCTCGTGCAGTACGGCAGCTGCCCCTTCTATACATGGTAGACCGGGGAGACACGACTAGGACGTATAGGCAAGCATCACCTCCGTGGAATAATCAACTCTCACCGGTTTGGAGTTTTGCAAAAGTCCAAGCTGCCTCACGCCCAAACAGCCAAACATGACCGATGAGCCCTGCAGGCTGAGTCTCCAGAGCCAGAGCCTGTCGCATGCAGACTTTGTGGGTTACGGACCGTGATCGCTCGATGGAGCTACTGTTCTTGTAGCACCGTTTCAGAGCTGACTTAGCTTAGCATAGCTGACGTCTTAGGCCTATCTGAACAGAGCCAGTCTCAACCAAACAAAGAACTTAAAACTTAAGGAAGCTTGTCATACAAAGTAAACAACACACATTGTTAAAAACTGATACATGACAAATCATAATTCTACCTAATACTACCATGATCTTCACCAGAACAGAGTTCATATCAAAGTACAGGATAAATGAATATATGTGAATAAATGACGACAATATTTTGTCAGTATATTGCTTACAGAGGAATCCTCCTTTCCTTTCCTTTCCTTTCCTTTCCTTTCTTTTGTTTGGGGCATTTCTGTCCAAATGTATACGTATAACAATGTAACTGCATATAGTTAGAAAATGACAATATGGACAATACAACCTGTGCAGCCAGGTGTCTTTAGATGAACTGAAATCTTAATCAGTGTCCATGTCCTCCTCACAGGAGATATTCAAGACTTTTTTCAGAGAAGGATTACTCTTTGCTTCCTCCTCAATTCTCTTCAACAGCTGCTCCTTTCCTGTTTCCTTCAGCAGACGCACAAAGTGTCCAAATATAGTCAGCACGGATTGTGCATACTCTATCACGCTCTCTTCATGGTTTGGAAACCCATAGGTAAACCCTGCGGTGTGCAAACCAAACACTTGGCCATGAGCATCAAACACCGGGGAGCCAGAGGAGCCGTGATACATGAAGGTGTTGTAGGTTATTTTTTCTGCTCTAGTTCCACCTATAATGATGTTTTCAATGCCTTGATTTTGGATTGAGTCTGAAATTAAATGTATAATGAAAGTATTTTCTTTGTACTGATCTAAATAAGCATTGATAGCCTCACGTCTCTTCTCTATTTCAATGATACATGTAGGATCCATTTTCTTCAGGCCTCCTGCTGGGTGACCAATGATGCAGCATTCGCCATTTTCAGGCACTGGACCAAAGTTCTTCAGAAGCCCAGGTGGAACCTCCAGGTTTTCTTTTTGGCTTGTTTGGCTCTGTTTCTGGCCCTCAGGGTTGAGCTGAAGTACGGCATAATCTAGCTCATCCTTGCCATAGTAGATGTAAGAGTCAGCTACGTCGAAGTAGTAGTAATTTGTGTATGGCTCAGGATCGTCATAGTTGAACAACGCAAACACCTGTGTACCTTCCTTGAGCCTGTCTCCTTCAACACAATCGTTGAATAAGTGTCCGTTAGTCAGGATAAAGTTGTCAAACAACACAAAGCCTGTGCCCTGCCGAACACCCTGAACAACCACTTTGCAGACTGACTCACCCAGTTTCAGCAGCTTCCTAACTCTGTGAACTTCACTGAACGACTGTTGGATCTTCCCAAAGTTTTCCTTCTTCAGTTTTAGTGCTTCCTGAAAAGAATCCCCAGGAAATCTACTCTGCATCAGTTTTTTCAGAGCTGGAAACTGCTCACGCAGTTTATTATAAACCTCCTGTGTGTCAACACTGCTGCCACTCTCTTTGTTTCGTCTCTCTATGTCTTTTATTACTTTTCTGACACTGACGACACTTTCCTTTGTTACATCTAAGACTGGCCTTGTGGCACTCTTCTGTTGTGGGTTACTTTGTGTAGCTGGGTTTTCCTGCTGCTTCTCATCACCTGTTTTCTTGTTCCGTGGAAGACATATCTTGAATTGTTTTCCATTTAGGTTATCAACCTTCTGTGTGCGTTCTGTGATACAGTTTGGGTCCTTATTGTCAGACAGAGTGAAGTTGCCAAGGTCATCAATGAAGCGACCGTCTCTTTTCAGAGCCTGTTCTACAGTCTCCCCCTTTTCGCCATAGACACAGAGATACTTGAACTGTTTGAGAGCATTGTTCCTAAAAAGCTTCTTTTGTTTGGTGTTTAGTCCTCCTACTGTATCAATGTAGAAGACACAATATTTGTCACTTGAATATGGTATTTCGTAATATTGTTGTTGGGCAACTTCAACCTGTTCTGACTCTTCTGATACAATCAGACACTCCCCATCCTTGATAAGAGAGCAAGGGAAATGTGTGGCAACGATATATTTACGATCCTCTTCACCCAGCTGAATTACAGTGCAGTCATCTGAACACTTCATCTTCTCCTTGTAGATTTCAAGTGATTTTATCGCCTCCAGCACTGTGCAAGGTTGATGACAGTTCACGTTGTATTTTTTACAGTCATTACGGCTGAACTTCACTATGAACTGATGTGAATGTCCATCCTGCAGGCAATCAGAGTGAGAAAGTGAAAGTTATGTGTCTTTGTTCATGTCATAAAAATGGAGACTTTTGTGCATGCAGTGTATTAGTCAACTGACCACAGGGTAATAATCATTCTCCCTCTTCACTCGGGTTCGTGTAGCAGCCTGCAAAGCGAGAAAAGGACTTAGATTTACTTCAAGCTACGAGCACGCTAACCATCCCACTGATCTACCCACTGACTCTGCCTCATACAACCACACTTCCAAAATCCTGAAGTTTCCCTTTAGGGTATTATAGGACCAGGATCGCTTTATTCTTAGCTGCTCAGTAGCATGAGTATGACCCTCCATGCCCCACACTGCCCTCCAGCTGTTTTCTACATTTTCCCATTGACCATGCTTTGCTTGAGATACTGCTCTTACTTACCTCACAGTCCATAGCTCCACCCGGTTGAAGGCTTGTAGCTCCACCCGGTTGTGTACTCTCGGTGGAGGTTGAGCTCCTGTTGCTGTGAGGATTGTCCTGATAGAATAATGGATAAATCATTTGGACAAGCTGGATAATTCTCCTAAGAAATTATGTCCAAGTTAGAACGTCAAAGTTACAGATTTAAAGTTTGTTAAGCATTGAGCGGTTACTTACACTTTCTTCGGAAAAGGATTCACTGTCCTTTGACTCTTGCTTTTTGGGAGGCATCTGAAAATACAAAGATATAGTTAGTTGATGTTTATCCATTTTCACCACAACATCTTATTCATATTTAGACCAAATCTGGCAGGTGCCACACCCGCCGGTGTGTGGGGTGAGATGACGTAACCACTGTGAAACAATGAGGAAATGACTTTTCTTTTCACAGAACCGGTTTGTTCGATACTGGTGTTTCAGTCCTGGCTTCATTTATTTCATGTACCCAGCTTCTACGTTTGAGTCTGGCTCACAGTCTGTGCTGCAAAATATGGACACAGAAGTCTGATTCGCTTTGGGTTTGATGAGAGAGCAATGGTCGAGAGACACACACGCTTCCTCATGTTTTCCCTGTTTTTCCTCACTCGAACCGAGGGTCTAAGGACAGAGGGTGTCACCCCCTGTACAGATCGTAAAGCCCTCTGAGGATAAATGTGTTTGTGAGCTATACAAATAAAATTTGATTTAATCTGATTTGATTTGATTTGACTTGACATGCACACATCGTCTGATTTGGTCTGAATATGGTATACATATTAATATAATATGGATACAACAAGTCGAGCTACAGTTCACATTTGTCTTTGTGTTTTTGTCCCTACTGTCTTCATACCGTATATGTAAAGGAAAAAAATCTTACCTTCACTCAGACGACTCTCCAAATGCGCGCTGTGTTTCCTCACCTGCACACTGGCTGTGTACTTGATGCACTGTAATGAATCGTGAAACTACCACATATGCTCTTTGAACTCCTCCCATTGATCTGTGCCATTCACAGATGGCACTAGATGATTGGCTGTTGTGGCAGTTTTCAGCACAGGAGACACTTAATATGTCAGGATGAGTGAGGTATGCAGGAAAGTGGTGACTGCCGGAAATACAGACTTACTTATTATTCACAGGAGTGTGCTCGTGCAGTACGGCAGCTGCCCCTTCTATACGTGGTAGACTGGGGAGACACGACTAGGACGTATAGGCAAGCATCACCTCCGTGGAATAATCAACTCTCACCGGTTTGGAGTTTTGCAAAAGTCCAAGCTGCCTCACACCCAAACAGCCAAACATGACCCACGAGCCCTGCAGGCTGAGTCTCCATGTAGGATCCATTTTCTTCAGGCCCTCATGCTGGGTGACCAATGATGCAGGCTTCACCATTTTCAGGCACTGGACCAAAGTTCTCCAGAAGCCCAGGTGGAACTTTTGGTGGAAGTTTTTTTGTTTGCTCGGTTTCTGGACCCCAGGAGCTCAAGTACAGCACAATCTAGCTCATCCAGCTCATCCTTGCTACAGTAGATGTAAGAGTTAGCTACGTTTAAAAAGTAGTAATTTCTGAATGCTGACTTGATACCTTTAATGAAGCACTGGAGACTTAGTTTAAACTCCTCCCTGGTGGTAGTTTCAGTAGAATACACAGCAAAACTTGGGACAGGGTCTCGAGGCAGGCACATTCCCAGCTTAGAGCTAGATCAGACTGCTGGTCCACTCAGGAATTAACTGGGCAGGGTGTCGTAGGTGGATGGAGTCCATTCAATCCAACCTATTTTACAGGCAAAGGAGCAAACACAGACTAAAGGGATTAGATGAATGCCATCAGCTGACAACAACATAGAAGATAGAAAGAAGGAATTCAACAAACCTTCACCTTTCAGTCAGGATGAAGAGATTTTCTGACACGCCGATGAGGTTTTATAAATATTTAATAAATATAAAGTTCATATCAGCAGCAGTTAATGTTGACAAACCAAACTCCTGCTTTCCCACCTTGGAACAAAGACAAGAGAAGACGCGAGCCTTTTAACTGCCGATGTGAAGTTTGAGTGTTTTACATTAAAGATCAGCTTCAGTGAGAGCGACGTGTTGATTCCAACTGCTACAGCGTTGGCCCTTTGCTCAAATTTAGCTTCATACTCATTACAAAGGAAACAGATCAGACATTCAAAAAAAAGTGGTGTCAACAGAACCGTGTGCAAACAAACGATAAAACCTGTTTTGTTTTTTTACATACATTAGAAAGTAAAGCAATGATTTATCACAATAAAACCAACATGCACGACAGTGAGTTCCAAAGTAAACATATCTTTCAAAGGAGGAACATTTGAAATGATCAAATACTGGATCTGTGCTTTAATACTTTTGTTCAAGTTGGCAGCAGTTTTTTTTTTTTGGCATCACAGTGTCCTCTGCACGCAGAGACCCAAACCGCCTGGGAGCCCTCTGCTGGAAACTGTGCAAGCGTTCAGTCAAACAACACGTACCGAGGAAACGAAAGCCTTCGAGAAGAAGCAGCCTGAATCAGCTCCTTGCAGCGCTGACTTTGACACTGACAAATGTTTCTCGAAGTTGTCACGACTCTTTGATGTAAACACAGCGGCGTTCCTCTGGGCTCTATTCGAGGCCCAGGGAGAAGTTAATCCCGTGGACGATGCCGATGATGATGGGTTGCCAGGCAACCAGATATCTGAGCCAATCAAGCAGCTGCCCGTACAGGACGTGTGTCTTTTCCCAGCTGGCAGGAGATGAAGGAATTAAGGAGAGTTCTCGTGTAGACGGACTCTACATGTTAATACCAGGTGAACAGGAAACGGTCACAAAGGATACGGGTTGTTCATCATCCTCTTCAGGTCAACCTTCTCGTTACAGTACGGACACGTCTGCTTCTTACCCACGATGCACCAACCGCGAATGCAGAACTCGTGGAATCTGAAGGTCAAGTTAAAGCCAGAACATCATACAGATTCACAAATGACATGGCAGGATGTGGTTAGCTTAGCTTAGCACAAAGACTGGAAACAGGGGGAAACAGCTAGCCTGGCTCTGTCTGAAGGTTGAGTTTACTAACTGGAGGACATTTTAGAAAGTAATGTAATATATACTGTAATTCAGTCCATGTACTTTGACCTCTGACCTCCCCTGTGAGGGGTCAACAGAGATAGAAAGCCATTTCTCCTGCACGGATCAGCTGAGCTTTAGGATACATGTGTCCACAGGAGAGCTGGTAGGTGTCTTCTATGAATCCTTCCTCCTCCACGTCCACCAGGATCCTCTGACCGCACACCGCACAGATGTCATTGGTCAGGCTTCTGCTGGGCATGCCTCCCTTGTTATAGTACTGAAAACACATGAACAACCTCAGCAAGGTGTGTTACAATTAGCTAGGTGAGCCAAAATGGCTGTTAGCAGCTCCTGATTGTGGTGAAACATGAAGATTCAGGCAAGTGACAAAAAGTACATTTTCCACAAAAGAGCGAGAGTCTCACCCCGATTGTTGAAGCCATGTAGTCAGAGCAGATTTCAGCAAAGTCTCTGCCCATGACGCCGTAATAAAGGCCGTAGAACAGCATGATTACACCTACGTCCATGGAGTCCTCCGCCTTGATCCTGCACAGAGAAAGACGAAGGGGTGACTCTCACGAGTCTTCCAACCAAACCTACTTGGAAGGAACTATCTCCTTAAAGACAGTCGTCAGAGTAGATGGACACTGCAGTATTCCAGTGGAAGTTCAGTTTCAGTTGGATCTTCTGATTGTCTCACCTGAAGAAGACGTTAAAGCCGAACATGGTGAACATGATGGCCAGGTATCCCAGGACGCCCACTGCATAGCTCAGCTTGTAGATCAACAGGAACCACTTGTAGACCATCCTGAAAAACATGGAAATGTGTCATCTCCAGTAGGTTTGTGAACTGAATGTGAAGCATGAAAGAAAAGCTTTGGTCTGGAGGTCAAACTTCAGACATGGCCTTTAGGCTGTGTGAGCTTTAAGACGGCAACAATCATCAGGGTCGACTTTGCGCTCACCTCGGCGTCCTGCAGGACAGCGGCTTGCGAGTGGCTCTGAAGATGACGTAGCTGGTGACGACGGAGAACATGCCCCACATGGACAGAAATCTCCACCAGTAGAGTTTGATGGTGAAGTAAAGCGGGACCACCCACATCTGCACAAGAGTCACCAGCTGAGGAGGAGACGGACAGTTTAGTAGACGCAACATTGTCCTTAGTCTTCTGCTGCTTCTTTAGTCGGTGCTGTGCAGATGACACCGTGGTGGTACGGCATCCTACGGCAGAGGTATTGAGCCAAATCTAACATCTAGAAAAATGTCATGCTACAGACGCCAATCAGACCGCTCAAGCCTCCAAAATCACAACTTCTCCTGCAAAGTCCGACCGAGCATCACTCACGTTGTACGAGCGGTGGTGCCTCTGCTTCCACTGCACCAGGACTATCTGAGCCACCACCAGCGTGGCGATGAGGATCAGGACCATCTCGGCGTGCATGGCCTCGTGCCCCCGGTGCTTCACGTGCAGGCGCTCATGTTGTACCCTGCAAAAGAGAAGAGGTGGAGGGAACACATGCAGAGAGCAGATGCATCGCGGTCATGGTGAAAGTGAATATTCTGCATGTCGGCGTGAACTCACTTCCAGTTTTCTCTGTGTGTCATCTTCAGCAGGTCGTCCTGTGATGAAGGCAGGGACAGAAATAGCAGCTGTCAGTCTCCCAGGACTCTTTAATGTAGGTTAATTAGACCTAATGAGCTGAACAACGCAGGGACAAGTTAAAGAAAACAACATGAGACGTGATATTTGGTTTCAAACGTGTTTTTGCTGCTGCTGTGCTGCCACGTCCCTGCAGCAGCAGACCGGAGCTCGGCTAGCTTCAGAAACACGTTAGCCGCCGGTAAGCTCGTTTTATCGACTCGTTTTAACGTTGAAAGTGTCCGTTACCGGTCAGCATGTGTGGGCAGGTGCGTTATTAAGTCGAGTGTACTCACCTGAGGGTGGACACCCGCCATTGTTTGCCTGTTTCCCTCCAGCCCTCCTCAGTGCAAGCTGTAGCCGGCGAGCTGCTAGCTTAGCTCCGCTTTGACAGCTGCTCCCCCCGCTGAGTCCACAGCGTCCGCTGTACGGAAGGCCGCGAGGGACAAAACTGTCCCTGCGACTGACTGACGCGAAGCCTGAATATATGTGTGGAGGATCATTCACACACTTTATTCAGTAATTTGACTGTTGTTACTTTGTGAATTATAGATTAATACTGAAGTGAAATAAAACAAGATGAATGTTACAGTATGAAACTATCACCTGTCCTTTACCCAATTAACAAATGTTTACAGATATACGCCTCTATATCTATATATATATAATTATGCAAATATACACACCTTTTAAATATGTTTTTATGTTGTGCGCCTACCTGTCACATCATGTCTTTTAAACTGTACTTCCATACCTGTATTTACAACTGAGAACAGAGTGAACGGGAGTCAAACTCCTCATGTCACACACACACACACACACACACACGGCCAATTAAAAGCTTAACGTTTTATACAAGTGGCAACCCCATGGCTGAAGTAAAGCCAGTGTTCTAGTGCTGAAAAATTGACAGATAGGAGCCGTTGGCTTGTCTGAACACCCAGGTGTCAATCAAGTCCACTGATGATCCTGGGAGGTGCAAGAAGCAGGACTACAAACATGGCCGCAGCCAACTCCACAGATTTACAGTTTTGTGAATGATGCTGAAGAATTGATAGCAAGCTAGCTCACAGGTGACAGGACTCTGTAGGTTTACACACACGTTGTCTGACACACACATCCCTCAAGGTGAACGTCTCATTTACATTGGATGATTTATCTGACAGGAATAAATTAACAACTGGTTCCATCACTGCTGGCTAAGCCTGGGTTGTTAACGTACAAACAAGAATCACAGATGAAAGAGGAAACTTCACACTCAGGTCTTTATTTCTAAATTGTGTTCAGCGTTCATCAATGATGCAGTTCACATCACAAGTTGTCTACTCTAGAAACAATTGTTCAACGCAAGTTAGCAACATTTAACTTTTTCTTCCTTGAACAAAGAAATCGTCCTCCTGAGTCGCTGATGCAGCTCCTTGTTCAGGCTCGACCTACAAAAGAGAGAAACTTTAGTTAACAGACAAAATAAAGGTTTCAAACACGATGGTCAAACAGAGACGTGAATTCGCTCAGACATCCAAGGAAGGTTTGGGCCATCTTTGGTCGACAGACCTCTGGTGGAAACTACGAATGGCAGGAAATAATGTCATCACAGCGAACTGCAGGTCATCAGTCTGTACGTGACAGCTGGACTTACAAGTTAAAATAATTTCAGAAGAATACACACCAGACAACAGGCAGCGTCAGCGAAATGAAAGCCGGCAGAGACTTCCACCCTGAAAGTGACATGCAACAAGTTAGTATAGAGGCTCAAGATAGATTTTATTTTGTTCACATCTTCTAAATTCGCTCAGACATCCAAGGAAGGTTTGGACCGTCTTTGGTCTGTCGACCTCTGGTGGAAACTACGAATGGCAGGAAATAATGTCATCACAGCGAACTGTGGGGATCAAGGTTGGGTAGAATTCCCTGATTCAGATAAGTACGTTTTGATAAAGCAATAAAATATAAATAAAAACATACCGGCTTCTCAGGTTTGGTCGTCAAACGTTGACGGTTCGGTGGTCAGGACAGCATCGCTGTAACGTTCACCCTGAAAGTGAGACACAAAGTTAGTTTGCAAAGCAAAGAGATGTGGTGAGTTCTAGACTTGTACTGTTCGCTCAGACATCCAAGGAAGGTTTGGACCGTCTTTGGTCTGTCGACCTCTGGTGGAAACTACGAATGGCAGGAAATAATGTCATCACAGCGACACGTCTATGAATTTAGACTGTTGGACTTATAGATTCACCCAGCAGCTAATTTAACAAGCTATGTAAAACTAGAACAAATAAAACATACCAACTTCACAGGCTTTGATCGTCATCGATGTTGAAGACAGCTTGACACGCGTTCACCCTGAAAGTGAGACAGATCATGTGACTTCTGGAGCAAAGACATGGGACAGACAAATTATAGACTTGTACTGTTCGCTCAGACATCCAAGGAAGGTTTGGACCGTCTTTGGTCTGTCGACCTCTGGTGGAAACTACGAATGGCAGGAAATAATGTCATCACAGCGAAAAGATGCGAGTACGTCTACAGGTGATCACACTGGCCTTCTGCTTTCCTTCTGGACTTACAGTGATTACTTCACTCTGGCGCATTTTCATTTTAAAAACAGCTCACCTGTGTCTGGGTTCAGCTGAGCCGATGAATTACTCTCATCTTCCATCGTGACACCGGTGAGCAGCTCCTGTACGACGTCCCTGAAGGTCATGATCCCCGGTGACTGATGTGACCCTGGTACAACATTTTGAGTGTTAGAAAACTAGACAGTAAGAGTCAAAAACAGACAAACGTTAGTGTGCTGTGGGGACATCGTCACAGAGACTACGTCCAGGTTTTAGACAGTCTGCGGGGACGTCACAGAGACTACGTCCAGGTTTTAGACAGTCTGCGGGGACGTCACAGAGACTACGTCCAGGTTTTAGACAGTCTGCAGGACGTCACAGTTAGAATGCCCCTTAAAGGAGGGAAAACTGGAGTTTTATTCTAATTTGAAGATGATATTTTACAGAATATTTAACACTACGTAGGATTCACTAACAGAAAAGCAAATGTAAGATGACCACACGTGGCTCCACGTGTTGGAAACTACAGGAAGTGAAACTAAAAAGTTTGTTGTTGTCATAAATCTCCAAAAAGCGGCTGACTGCAGTGAACAAACTGACTGACTAACACGAACACGTTAATCCGCCTGTCACCCGCTTTAAGCCGGGCTTTAGTGTAAAGGCCACTCATAGATGACGACCGTTATAACGGCTACATTTAAAAATGCCCGCCAAATGATTAACGTTAATAAACTAACGGTCATATTCAGGACGGTTACAACGTGTTGGCGCGTTCAGCCCCGCGGTCTATCTGCGGCCATCCGCTACATTTACCGCCACCTCCGAAGAAAACGGCGCCGATTCCGGTTCTTCTGTTTCTGCTGAACACACACAGATTCATATTTACGCGCTGCAGACACGTTTTAAAACTTAACTTACCGGTAAAGTCAGAGAGGTCTCCTCCGTGTCCGCCATCAGCTGCGCCGCGTTCAAATGACTCCGGCCGGGCTTCCACTTCTTTTTATTCCGCCCGGGCGGCGCTGAAACTGCTGTACGGCGCCTTAGCGCCACCTGCTGGACAGGAGGGTGACAACAAACAACAGCTTAATAAAATATATAATTCAAATATTATTAAAAATAGTTCAAATTAAATTATATATGTTTGGTTTGACTTGTATAATGATGGACATATCTAACTGTGTCACATACAGAGCACATTATTATATATAACACAAATATCCCCTCATTATTTATAATCACAGCAGTACTAATAACTTGTTTTATGTAGCACACGATGACTCAATAATAGTTAGTACTTACTAAGTTTAAAAGAATAAAATGAGAATGATAATAACAAAGAGTCAGACTGCAGGAGATGAAGAAATATTTCTGCTCGTTTAAACTTAAGATGAATTATTATGGAGGTGATAGGAAGGCAGAGAGAGGCCACACTATCACATGACTGACAGATAGATGGACCAATCATCTCTCTCCTTTTCTCCTCCCTCTTGCTTCTCATTGGTGGATGCTCTCTCCATCCTCCCCCTCCTTGTTCCCCCCTCACCCCCCTCCTCAGCCTGCTGCTGTTGCTGCAAGCTGCTGCTGCTGCTGGTGTTGCCGTGACGATGATATCCTCCCCTCCCTCCCACACACACACACACACACACACACACACTCGCTCTCTCTCTCTCACACACACACACACACAGTGGAGAGGAGAGGGAGCAAACAAGACGCTACCATGACGCGATGGCTGCAGGCTGGAAAACAGCCACACTCACACTGATCGCCTTTGAAACCATGGTGAGTGCTGGCTTTCTGTTTCTTTGGGTGGAGGTGGATGAGGGGACAGAGGGATGGATGGATGGGTGGATGATGGATGGATGGAGGAATGTTTGGGGATGACAGCAGCATCTGTAGCATGGTGTGCTTTCCTAAGAGAGAGGGATGAAGGAGAGAGGGAGGGAAGAGTGGAGAGATCGATTATGGATGAGGAAATGATCACAGGATGAACGAGGGTGGATGAACGTAGGCAGAGCCACCTCAGCTTTAAAGCAAATACAAGTGTGTGTGTGTGTGTGTGTGCTGTCAGGCCTGTATGTAGTGCACGTTAGCATCCTGAGTGCTAGCAGTAACAGGAGGTACGTCACTTCTGTGAACAGAAACTGGGCTGATGGATACTGAACGAGCAAACCGGGCACAGGCCAAGGGGCTCCTCACAGGCCGGAGCCTCGGTGTGAGGGAAACGTGTTATCTGTTGGACAGGCGAGCTGTGTAACTGTGATTAGACACTAAACAACCATCAGAGCACAGAAAATGATTAGAAAGACACAAGGAACAACGGACATTTCAAAAGATTACTATGAAGTGAGACAAAATGACTTCCAAGAGACAGAGAGATGCAAAACACCCACAAATAAAAACCCACTACAAGCCAAATGATGTAAAGAGTTGACAAGGAGAAAAGGACCCTCACGAAACCACCACGAAGAGACGCAAACGGCTTCTAAAGAGACATGAAAGAACTATGAAATGATGCAAAACGACCAAATGACAACCAGAGGTGCACAATGACCACAGAGACACACAAAGTCAGGCATGTCCTCTGAGTGGTTCTTGTGTCTCTGAGAGTACAGGTTTGGTTCACCTGTAAATTTATTACTGAAAGTTGATTGGTCTTCCCTGAAGACAGCATCAGATGGATGTAGTCTCTCCCACAGGTTTCTGAAGCTCGGTGCGGGGCCTCTGGTTGTCTCCATCTTGGCAGTCCTGCCTCTGCTGATCCATGGTCTGCCCTATGCAGGGTATGCAGAACAATAACGTTTGTGGATAGATTCAGAACCAGGAAACTCTGTTGGTGGTGGAGAGAAACAAAGACGTAGAAGCTGATGGAGGTAAGATTATGAAGTGTTGCTTTGTCATGCTGACATGATGGAGGACAGATGCTGGTTGATGCTACATGGCCCTGTGTTGGCCTGTTATGGATTTTCTTTTTGTTTAGCCACGAGTCCTCAGACCAGCATTGACTGCTGGGTCACTGGGTTCTGGTTTGTCTGTATGGAGAGCAAAAGAAGCAGAACACGTTGGCTAAAATCAAACGTTGGACGTTTTCCAAACACGTCCTGAAGTCTGAGACGATGTTATCAGTTATGAATCTGGTAATATCTGGCCTTCATTTGTAACATCAGCAACATAAACTCAGAAAAACAGACAGCGACAAAGTGACCATGAATTTTCCCATGGGAATATATTGTATGAAGAGAGGTCAGGTTACCAGTGTGTGTGTGTGTACACTGTTTATTCCTGTGTGACATCACACTGTAGATTTCCTGACAAGCTCTTTAGAAACTGGTTTGACTCAGTTCAGTCTCAACCTGCAGATACTGAACTTGAGTTTTAGATCTCACGGTAACATAATGGAGTTCGAGCCAAGATGACGTAAGTAGCGCTCTCTCAGTTTGGATACTTTTGTCAGTACACTTCTTTGTAGTACTCTGTGTACTTCCTGGTGTAGTGTTGTGTTCCAAAAAATGAACATATAGAATGAATCTGTGTCTGAATCTCCTACCTCTTTCACAACCACTGCCGAGGTGCCTTTCAGCAAGGCACTGAGCCTCGTCCAGCAGAGCAGAGTCTGGATGTAGCAGCTGTGTGAAACGAAGCACTCGACTTTCTCTCAATTAATTACTGGATCCGATGCAATAAAAATGAATTACGTTGAGCTGCACTGCTGAGAGCCGACTGAATCGAACATTAAACCGGGCGGTTCAATGTGGCAGGGCAGTAAATACACACCCACGATTAAACTTCTATGTTTGTGAGGTCTGAAGCCGACTGTTAACCCTCAAACAGCCGCTTAAAGAGGGCGAGCAGCTGCTCGGACTGTTTGAGGAAGTTATCTCATGAAACCTTCAGGATAGATCAGGACAAAGTGGCACTGTGTTATCTGTTAGTGCAGATTTCAGATCAGGTTTGATTACACGCTGCATCACTTCCTGTCTGTCCTCTGTAAGTGTGGCTGACACATAATGAGGTAATTACTGAATGTAAACGAGTTGAACGGCTCAGAAAATGATTGTTTGTAGGATTATAACTTCAGTTGGTCCAAAGTCACATTTGTTTAAAATATAAATGAAAGTATCGTCTGTGAAAGTGGAAAGAAAGAAAGAAAGAAAGAAAGAAAGAAAGAAAGAAAGAAAGAAAGAAAGGGTTCACTTGTCTCTTGCTCTGTAAGTGACAGTCACCACAGTATCACACACACACACACACACACACACACCCTACAAAAGAGCCTCACTGTCATCCCACAATCCTTTGCTGCATTGTACTGCAGAGAATCCTTGAATGGAAGTGTGGGGGTGTACGATACTTACACGAGAGAATAAAAACAACAACAACACCTATGTCTATGTGTGTGTGTGTGTGTGTGTGTGTGTGAAGCTTCTTTCATGTCAGGCAGGTTGTGTACTCTGAGCAGAATATTTGGGGGAGGAGGTGTTAAAACAGGGATTATGTACAAGATCACAGGCGACTCATATCCATAATCCCTCCCTTTTTATAAATTATTCATGAGAGGTTCATATTTTACACACTGATGTGGTAAAAATACAGACCAGCGGGGAGACATGATGAAACCGTAAAAACAACTTAAACAACAACCTCGGTAATAAGCATTAATTAAATAAACCCGTCTCTGACCTGAGTCTGTCTCTGAGTCTGTTGCTGACTTGTTTCACAGGTGTACCTAATAAAGTGGCCTCTGAGTGTGTAAACATGTAGGTTCTTTTAATAATTATTATTTCATTTGGATTTTACGGACAGTCTTATTATTATTTCATACTTCTGCAGGATATGGCTGATGCAGTGTGCATCCTGTGTGTATCTGTGTTGGCTTTCACAGTAAGGTCACAGATTCCTCTGTGGTGCGTGTGCAGGTGTAACCCTCCACCATCGCGTCTGTGCATGCCACACATGAACTGGGACGCTTTGTATCCCGAGCAGAGCCGAGCCGTATAAAAACCTGAACCGTTCAATTTAGGATTTGAGGATTAAAGGGACCGTGACTGCTTCACTTTTTGATGTATCTCTGCCTCACCCCCTCCCCATGTAGCCTGTTACCATGGAAACCACAGCCTCACTCCTGTCTCCCGTCTCTTTTCCGTCACTTTGAAGACATTTCGGTGACCTACATTACTGCTCCTACAAGCTCTTTATTAGTATCTTATTTTTCATTCACTCCACCCCCTCTCTCTGCTGGTCCGACATGCAGCGCAGCCCGTCTGTGGGTCATACCATCTGTACATGTTCCTCACTACAGAGTGTACCATCTGGGGGTTAATTAGGGGTGTGCAGGGATCTGATGCACCACCTGGAAGGAACATATGGGCATTCCTATAGTGTGGTGGGATCCAACCTGTAGTCGTCCAGGTCAGGGCAAATATTACATCATTTATTTATGACCTTGCAGATCTCGATATAACTGTCAACTGTGAGAGAAACGCCATCAAGGCCGTGCAGTTTGGGGTTCCTCCATTCACTTCTATGCAGTTTTTTGGGGTGCCATCCAGTGGTGGTTAAAATTACTGCAGCTTTAAGCACAAACAGACCTCAGCTACCTGGTTGTACATTTCATTTCACTTCTCCATACAACCCGAATGAAAACTAAGCTGTGTTAACGTTAAGATGCATCACCTGCTCTTGTTCTGTTCCAGAAAAGAGAGCACATGTTTACTGAAACCATAAAATCGACTGCACATGTTAAAGGAGGAAAACAGAGTTACATGCAAAACACTTTTTTAAACATCCATATTTATCTGCTTTACCACCTAATCCTCAATCCTGTCTCTTCTCCACAGGACACAGCAGAGGCTGTCCTCAGTTTGAACCCTCTTGCTTTCCCACAGATGAGACCTAAAGAGGATTGACTTTTTTGTTTTTTTTTCCAGAGACATAATATTGCTCTGGGATTAAGACAACACATGGACGCAGAAGAACGTTTTAAAAGGACGATTTGTGGAGTTTTGGATGCCCGGAGCCCATTTTTACCCAACAGGAATGTAATGGAATAACATACCAGAACATAAAGGGCATGTCTGGAGGCCTGGCAGAGAAACAAAGAAACTAAAGCTCTGAAATAAGTGGATGACAAAAACTGTAGGCCAACATCTGATTTCCGAGCACTCTTTGCTGGGTGCCGTGTGGAAGGGGAGCATATGGATGTTTAATCCCTGAGATTTGACTGCAGGCTCCAGAAAGGGGTGTGTCTGAATGTGTATCCCCTCCTCACACATTTTAAAGACATGCCTCTATTAAACTCCAACATGTGCCAAGAGTTATCATAAGGAGTTTATCTGAATGTTTTGTCCCTTCCTCTCAAACACACAATGGAATAAAGTGTGAAACAAGGAGTTTACACAAGCGACCAATACCAGACTGTACGAGACCTTGTATCTGAACATACCGGCCCCTTTCCCCTGGCTACAGTGTGGAATAAGGGGTGTGTTTGGAGGTTCACCCCCACCAGGCTGCCGCTCGCAGATGGAGGCCCACCAACACTCCCCAGATAGCAGCAGTGAGGAGTGCACCGTCCTGGAGGCTCCACCGGACAAGAACGCCTGCCCGCAACATGCAGGGAAGGTAGGACAGCAACAAGCAAGGTGGCCTCAAATACTGCTGTTTGTACTCCAATCCCATCAAACAAGCTGGATTCCTGTCGCTTGAGCACTCAGTCTAGTAAGTGTTACTGTGCTTATACAATTCTCCCGGTGTTGTCACCTTTTCCCCTGCAGGTGGCAGACCTGTACTGTACAGACTGTGAGTGTGTGCTGTGTGAGGACTGTATGTCGGACCATGAAGAGCACCCTACGATTCCCCTCAGCCAGGCCCTGGAGCAGCACCGTAGCAGCCTGCAGGAGAGGCTGGGGGCCGTCCAGAACAGGTAGAAGTCCTCATGAATTTAGACACAGTTGTGGTTGTAATGCAGCCAGCTATTACTTACTAGTCCAACAGCAAGAAGCCCAACACGAAGCATTGCCTGCTTGCCTAGCTCTGTTTCTTTATCTTTACAGACTCCCTCAGATTTCAGACTCCCTATCCTTCATTAGGGAGATCCTCCAACAGCTGACCAATCAGAGAGCTTCCATCGAAGAGGACATCCAGTCAAGCTTCGAGGATCTGCACAAGCAGCTGGATGTCCGGAAGAGTGTTCTGCTGATGGAGCTGGAGGTCACGTATGGACTCAAACAGAAGGTGCACACGTACTTTAGTGCAAAAGCAAGATTTAGTCTGTCAGAGTTCAAGAATTCCTTCACAGAATAGAAAGTATCTGATAACCCATCAAACTGTGTCTAGGTCCTCCAGGCGCAGGTGGACAGCCTCACTCGGGGAGAGGGGGACATTGTGGCTACCTGTACCCAGTCGGAAGAGGCTCTGGCTGGGGAGGCATGCGTAGCGAGTCTGCAAGCAGAACGGGAGCTGCAGGAGAAGCTGGGGGAGCTGGCCGGCCTCGGCCTGCCATGTCAGCCGGAGGAGAATGACCAGCTGGATCTGGTGATGGAGACGGACGGGCTGAGGAAGTCTATACATAACCTGGGTACCATCGTCACGACCAGGTGAGACAGCGCTGACACAAAATGTTCCAGCCAGTGCTAAAAATGTTTAGATTTGTTACAGTCTGACCCAGTCTGCCCTCGTGTTCCACAGTGCGGTGGCAAGCCAGAGTGAGGCCATGGGTGCAGGCCTAGAGCAGTGTATTGTGGGACATCCTGCCTCAGTTACCATAGTGACAAGAGACAAGTCAGGAGGGGCTTGCAAGAGTGGCAATGCAATCCTGTCAGCTGAGGTTTGTTTTGCATCCCCATTTAAAAAATGTAGTGAAATTCTGTGGACACATTCACAAAAATATGAATATAAACTTCACCTATGTGTCTATCCAGGTATTCACCCCAGACGGCAGCATAGTGGACGGTGAAATAGTGGACCACAAGAACGGGACCTATGAGTTTGTGTACATAGTGCCGAAGGAGGGCGACTTCTCATTGGCTTTACGTCTGTATGACCAGCACATCAAAGGAAGTCCCTTCAAACTGACCGTCAACAGGGTCCTAGAGGCAGAAGTCGAGGTGGGTGGAGGGTGTGCGTGGTGGGTAAAGGTTTTCATGACAAGGGTAAAAGTTTTATGACTTGCACATTAACACCTGAAATTCATGCCTGTATTCTCCCTACATCATTGTCTGTAGGTGTCCCCCTCCACCACCACAGCAACCAGTTCAGCAGCCTACGCCACTCCGTCCACGGGCTCCTCGGAGGGGGCAAAGAGAAGAGGGAAATCCCCCGGGCAGAAGAAGAAGGGCTCCAAGAGAGCCAGCAGCGCCCTGGGCACCCCACGACGCAAAACCCAGAACCCCATTGAGGATGACCTCATCTTCAGGATCGGTGAGACATTTGTCTTTAACAGGATAGTGCAGATAAAGCAGAGTATTTGTGTACTTGGTTTAATACAGCTAAGATAAAAGCTAAATCTGAATCTATTATTAAAGCAATGACATGCATAAGGAATAATACTGAAGCTTGGGTTTAGGTTTACAGGTCAAACAGTCAGTTCAGAGTTTTCCTGCTCTCTTCAGGTACGAAGGGGAGGAATAAAGGGGAGTTCACCAACCTTCAAGGAGTAGCTGCCTCCTCCAGCGGCAGGATTTTGATTGCTGACAGCAACAATCAGTGTGTCCAGGTGTGGTGCATTTTCTGTAGTCTTCACTTCAAACAGCTGAGGGTTCAGTTGATGGTGATATTTTTGTATGGTGATCCTCACGAGTGCCTCCCCACTCCAGATTTTCTCCAACGAGGGGGAGTTCAAGACTCGTTTTGGGGTGCGTGGACGTTCGCCCGGTCAGCTGCAGAGACCCACGGGCGTGGCCGTGCACCCCAGTGGTGACATCATCATTGCCGACTATGATAACAAGTGGGTCAGCATCTTCTCCTGTGAGGGCAAGTTCAAGGTATGTGGACTGATGTGGCTTTGAGCTTTTGAAGTAGATAAATCGGTCGATGAATGTAAGGTTTATTTTAGCTTTCAAGAACATTTTAATGTTGGTAGATTCTCTGAGGCATCAGAACAAATTGTTCAAACTTCTATGTCTTGTATTTTGTGAAATGGTTCTTTCCCATTAGGCAAAACTCGGCTCTGGTAGACTTATGGGTCCAAAGGGCGTCTCCGTGGACCAGAATGGTCATGTGATCGTGGTTGACAACAAGGCGTGCACTGTCTTCATCTTTCAGCTGACCGGCAAGCTAATCACCAAGTTTGGTAGTCGAGGCAACGGTGACAAGCAATTTGCAGGTAAAGAAATAAAAGAGCCTCAGTGATGCCACGTCTTTGAGTTATAATCTTCTAATTAAAATCACACATATTTCCAATATTACTGTCAAATTGTGCAATTGGAGATTAAGGTACTTAAAGAAGTATCAGCTCAGGTAATCACCAAATACCAGCTGGAAATGTACTGTTGAGGCACCATCTGAAGTAAAGAGACTGAAAGCAGCAAACTTTAGTTAAGGTGCAATTTGAGATATAAGCACTGAAACAGTTGTGGTGTCAGTTCAAGTGAACAGTAAGTGCTGAAAGCAGGTGGAGTGTTTGCTGACAACCTGCTTTTGTTATTTCGGTGCTGCTGTCCTGAAGGTCCGCACTTTGCAGCAGTTAACAAGAACAATGAGATCATCGTGACTGACTTCCATAACCACTCTGTAAAGGTAAGACCCCACAGATGTAACATTACCTGAGTATATTCTCTCTCTGTTGAGTCTAGGGAGTTTTTTTTGTTGCTTAACAGGATGCATGAATATGGATTTTTTTCTGTCACTTCAAGGTTTTCACCCCAGAGGGAGAGCTGGTGTTGAAATTTGGCTCCAATGGTGAGGGAAATGGCCAGTTCAACGCTCCCACTGGTGTAGCAGTGGATGTTAATGGGAACATCATCGTAGCTGACTGGGGCAACAGCAGAATACAGGTACAAACGTGCTGCACAGTGCAACTCAACGCTATCATTTCTTTTTTTAACTCACATTTCCCGTTGTGTTTCCAGGTGTTTGACGGCAGTGGCTCCTTCCTGTCCTACATCAACACATCAGCAGACCCTCTGTATGGACCCCAAGGTCTGGCTCTGACCTCAGATGGACACGTGGTAGTGGCCGACTCTGGCAACCACTGCTTCAAAGTCTACCGCTACCTACAATGATGGAGGCTTGGATGGAGAAATGAAGTGGAGGCAGGAGAGACGGATAGGGAGAGTAAAATATGGTGCACGATGTCAAACTCTAGGAATTATTGCATGACCCACTGCCTGTAATGATGAAAGGAGGGATGGAGGATAAAAATGAAGATTATCCATTCTTACATCATTAGACCTCAATGAAGTCAACCTAGTTTTGACATCTTTGATTTCAATAAAGTAAGATGGTCAACAAATTAAACAGTGTATTGCAGAGAATGACAAACAAGGGGGAATGGACAGATTCAGAGACTGCAGCCCTCGTGCAAATTTAAGACCCAATGGACCCAGAGTGACGTAAGATCAGTTATGCAAAGACTGATTAAGGAATAAAGGATTTATTAAGAATAAAGGAATGGAAGAAACAAGGCTTTACATAAAGGGACAAATAAAAGGTTGCAAAAGAGGATGAGAAGAATATCTTTGGAAAACCACTGAACCTGCGATGGAGTGAATGATAGATAAAGGGATCACAGAGTGTCAAAGGCATGAATGAACACATGAAGGATAGAGTTTTGGACAGAATGGAGAGGAAGATGAAAAGTTTTCTGCCTTCTCATATTGTATGTAACTGACAAAATAATGGCCAGTGAGCTAAAAGAGGTCTACGTCTTGGTTTGTCGTCACATATTACTCTAGGCCATTACACAGACTTCCCCTACAGCTTCGGTACCATAGTTTACATTTAGCTACCAACTCTCAGAGCACGTTGGGCGCCCTTGGGTAAAGCACTTAATTCAAACTGGTCCAGCAGCAGAAGATTCTGGTTGCTCTCAGAGTATCATCAGTGTAAATCTGTAAATATGAAGCAAGGAATTGCTTAAGAAGGGCACACATGCCCAGACAGACCTCCACTGACTACTCACTCTGTGACGTCATAAAAACAGCATTAAACTAAGACATGGGCCACTTTTAACCTGTTGTCCATTGTTTGTACATTAGGATTGTCTGAATATGGAATGTTTATTTTGTTTCTTGCCATATGCTAGTATTCTTTACAAGTCTTAGGCAATAGATTCATCAGTAGAAAATGATGCTTGATTCTTATTGACTTATTGTCTGAACGATTGATTTTCTTTGGTTGATTGACACGTTAGCTTTGAAGGGCAGCATTGTCTATCTATGCTTGGTTTGAGTGTTTCTATATTTTTCCTGAGGAATCTGTTGCAAGGAGATAAAGAAAAGGTCTATAAATCTATCCTATATATTTGTGAGAATACCTTTAATAATATCATGTAAAATGCTCAAATTCATGAACATATTTGGAATCAGTAACATTTTTACACACTCGGTTTTCTGCTCGCTGTCTCGGTAACGAACAAAACAACAAGAGTTCACTGTGGAGGAGATTCTCTCGAATGTTTTGATTCGTTGCTCATCATCACCAAGGATACTCGAATGCTTTAAGAAGTCCGAGAGTCGGTGGCCTGTACAATTTCATGCGTCCCCCGTGTGATCACCCATAAAACGCCTCAGTGTTCTGACGCATGCCTCTGTATTATGTGAGTGTTGACATCAAACATACCACTATGCATTCAGCTGTGAGCTCCCATTTTAAGCCACTCCGAAGAAGATTTACAGGAAGTTAAGTCAACAAAAAGAACGTGAGACAAAAGCATTTAGAAATGACTCCATTATGTGATAGTGATAACTGCAATACAAAGCATTTACAGTGATTATGAAATAGGCAAGAAAAGCATTTAAGTTAGTTTAAACCTTCATCATCATTTATACAGATTTATGGACTAACAGATGCTCGTGGTAGAGGAAGTCAATCAGTTATTAACATGATGTCGTCTGTCAGTATATTTATTGAAGCAGGAAGAAAATAAACAATAATCGATAACGTGATCAAATGTTTTCAGATAAGTTCATGTAAGTTATTACTGCTATTTATTTATTTATTTATTTATTTATTTCTCTCTTGCCATTTGATTGTGTTCCACCATGTGCATTGCAACTCTTAAGTGCCCATTATGTTTCTGTCTGTTATGTTGGCTCAAAATATGATTGTTGGTATTTGATATGTTTTTCATGGACTGCTGTGAGTGGACAAATCAGTGTCAATTCTTCTGTTCTGTTTTTAACTTCTGTTTTTTTGTCAAATGAAAGTTGTCATGCTGTGGGGGTAAAAATTTAGCCAGTTAGCAAAAATGGCCAGTTAGCATTGCATTCATGATCGAAACCAATGGACACTTTTGGCACAAAGCTAATATGTTAGCCGTAGGTAAGGATAATGTGAGTTAACTTATAAACGATGAGTTGTCGGGTGTGGCTAACTGTGATTAGAAGCTAACGCCATAGTCTTTGGTTATTTGTAGCCATTGGTTTCATAGCATAATGCTAACAAAGCTAGCTGTCTCTCAGTGTGATAAGTGCATGTTCAATAAGAATTATAGATTAAAACTGTCACAGTCCTGAGAGCAGTTCATGCCCTCGGTCTGTTTGTAAGTCTGACAATAGAGCTGCTAGATTTACAATTTTGCTCAACAACAGTGAGTTGGGATTTTTTTAGCACTATTGATTGTTTCAACAAAAATCAGGTTGTGTTTCTTAAATTAATCTGGGCCTTGTTTGCTGGAGATTCAGCCTTAATGTCAATAATACACATGAATGTTGTCTCGAAGTCGATGTGATGGAACTGCCTTCTCAGTAATCTTGATTTGAGTCTGCTAATAACCATTTCAAACAAATAGCTCATTTGTAGGCTACAAATCCATTCGAGGGAATTCAAAGTCTTCAACAACAGAAAAATGTCATTACAAATATTTACACACAGTCCAGGTGTGTGTTCTTTTCCTCCAGTGGATATGTGGTGCTCTTAAAGCACTGATCGGTTTCTTACAGTGTCACTTGCCTGCTCTTTCTCTCTCTCTGTATTTACTATCTGTCATGTCTGTTCACTGGTATGGACTGTCTCTTCAATATTCATACAACACTCAACACTGAAATAAAGCATTGATTCCTAAATGGCAGCGATTGGTGGTGGTTTGGTTTTGTGATTGATTGAGTTCTGAATATTTTCCACATATTTATGAGTCTGAACCGTCTATTTGTAACATTCTGAATATAGTCTTCTAATAACTTGAGAGTCTATGACAACCAAAGACTTTCGTGCTTTCAGAGCTTGCTTTGTTATTTTGTACACTGTTCACTTACTGTGGCATTTATTCTTCCAGTGAAAACAGTGATAACACATGTACAGTACTGCTGTGTACAGTTAAAGATACAGTCAGTGGATTTAGTGTGTCACCAGGTGTGACAGGTGTCACCAACAGACCAGCACCTGTTTTCTTTGTGTGGCCTTAATTTGCATATTTGTGAGGACCAATGCGCATGTCCAGCCTCATTACGTAACAGCAGAAGGCTGAGGCCTGGTTTAAATCTTAAGGTTTGTGGTAATAATAATAATAATAATACATTTTATTTAAAAGTGCTTTTCTAGATACTCAAAGACGCTGTACATAAAAAGGACATCAACTCAGCAAAACAATGAAAGATAGTACACTAATAACACATCAGACTGAGCTAAAGACTAAAAGCACTTTTAAAAAGTGTGTTTTAGTTGTTTATTTGTGAAGGTTCGGCTCGTGGCTTCAGGTCTGTAAGACTCACTCGCATTCCTCCATCACTTCAGTCTTTTCAGCCATCTTTGTCTTTGACAAGGCCACAGAGAAACATTGGATCATATAGTACTGCTGTCAGTGCAACTGAGGCTAAGTAGAACTGTGGCTACTGCAAACATGTAGTATTTTCTAGCAAATGATCAGTAGTACTTTCCCCAAATCATCAGAACAAATACAGAATACACTCCAAGAAATTCTATAGAAGCGATCATGTTGTGTTATTTTAGTTTTTTAGTAATAGCAGCTAACAAAGCATTTAAATAAATGTTGATATACAGTATCTATGCTCTCAGTTTCTCATATGTAACTGGATCATTACTGGGTGATAGACTATGATCAGGTCTTTGCTCATCGTTCTAACAGCAGCATGGCACTTTTCTTGCCCTGTGTAGGTAAAGCAGAGGCAACAACAAACTGCAGGGCAGATTAAAGAAGCCTACAGCTGATACCAGCCCACAAGTCACATTTCTGTCTATCTGTGGAAGCCTTTCCAGAATCATGGCAATGAGGAACCCTACAAACCACAAGCACAGCAACCCCATTATGGTAGCGACGGTGCAGAAAGCTCTCTGCTTTGATTGGTCAACTCGCTCCTTATTGGCGCTCCCTTCTCCCGGCCCGGGGCGAATCAGAACACAGAGAATTGAAAGGCTGCAAAACGATACGACTGTTAAGGAGAAGACTAAAAGGCAGAGGAATACGTGGGTGGGGAATTTGAAATTCATTGATACACCCATCAATGTAAAGGACAGCAGCCAGGCACAGCCAATGCTGATGTTTCTGATCCTGATCCCACGCGCCTGTTTTAGCTTCAGGTAGGTAATGGGGTGAACAACAGCCAGGTATTGCTCCACACAGGTCAGCATGTGAAAGACGACCTCTCCATAGAAATCCACAAGAGAAAGACAGAATCCTAATATTTTCAGCTCTTGCAGATTTCCAAATTTGCCCCCTATGAAGCATAAGGAACTTAAGAACCAGATCATCTGCATGGCAATCATGTTGTAGGTGAACATGTCGGCGTGGCTCGTCGTGGTAAAGGAGAGCTGCTGCCGCCGCTGTCGATGACTTATGTAGAGGACGGCGGTGCAGAGAGGCAGCAGGAGGATGGCTCTCACGGCAAACATGACAGACGTGACTGTAGTGGATGTGCTGACGTTCTCGCAAAACAAGAGCAGAAGATCAGTGGAGCTGGAAGAGTTATCTGCCATGTCGCCTGT
The DNA here is from genome assembly GCA_023373845.1 of Nibea coibor. Taxonomy (NCBI): domain Eukaryota; kingdom Metazoa; phylum Chordata; class Actinopteri; family Sciaenidae; genus Nibea; species Nibea coibor. Next base: position 845,368 of record CM041729.1, read on the forward strand.
ATGCAGCTGCTGGCCTGAGCAGAAGAAGGAAAGGATAAATGAGGAGACGCCTGAATGAACTCAGTTTGCAGCCCCACCTTTAGCAACGATTGCTCTTATTGACTGATCACTCCACAACTTGATTTGATTTTTAATTTAAAATATTAAGCAATTACACTGTTGTAGACCATCATCAAATTTTTAATGTTCCAGTTGTATAAATTTTGAGTTTTATAAGAGATCAAACTCTTTCTGAAAGTTAAATCAAATCCCAAATGACACATTGTGAATAATAATATTTTAAGATTCTAAAAGGAGGTTTATTACAGGTAGGTCAAAGACAAACCATGATCACGGTCAACATAACGTTTGGAGAATAAAATACTTAAATATTTGGAAAAGTGAAACATCTTGAATATTCCTGTAAAACGCGACACTGGTTACAGTCATTTTAGAAATATGAATATTAACACCCACCCTGTCAGTAGAGTTTCTGATGTTTCCAAACTCAGGGATTCTTCTGACGTCCACAAAGACAGCAGTGCCAGTGGAGTGTGGTGAAGGTGGTGGTGATGCTCAGGTCGCAGCAGCTGTTGTTGAGCTATTTTGCATGATGCAACACAAACAGCTTTTTTTTTTGCCCTCTGTAAAACAGCAGCTCACACACGATCTTTTCACATTGTTCAACACACAGGTCAGCACGCATCGATCAATCAGACTTTATTTGTATAGCACGTTTCATACGGTGAGTAACACAAAGAGCTTCACATTAAAACAAGCATATCGCAGCTACGCTTCAGTCACTCACATGACAGAATTCAAATGACCTGCAAACAAGGACAGGTGTTTAGTCAAATGAATCAGGCTCATGCAGACAGCGCCGCTCATGACAAATCTTTGTATTTGCCTCCTAATGACCTTTTATGCAAATAATATTAGTCTTTGTGACCCCAAGCAGTGTGCCATGTTTCATCATTACATGGACATTTATGTTGACAAGTTAAACATAAAGTACAAAACTGAACATCACGTGGCATTAGAAGAAAAGTCAAGCGATGTATCAGCAAAGGAAAATGTGAATGAACCCCCTTCATGTGATGACGAGGAGCTGAAGGTGTTTGTGTGGATCGATCATGGACGTCTTACAGAGACATGAGGAGGAAGGCTGATCATGAGACAAACTTTTCTAACGCGATACTTCAAAGTGTGAATCAGAATATGTTTCTGGTTTATCTAATCTAGATGACACACCTACTGACAAACTGCAGCTAGTGTTAAATGTTCTGTTAGAGGCGTACAGCCAAACACATCCTAGCCCACCACCAGGATGCTGGAATGTTGCTTTATGGCCTCATCCTGGCTCAGCGCTGCGTTCACAGCCTGGCAGTTTTCCAGCTCTGTGTAGAAACAGCAGAGGTAACACCAGACTGCTGGGCAGAGTCAACCAGAACAGAGATAACCCCACCACACAGCTGTCTTCAGTCCGAACTGAACTGTAGACGGCATTGCTAAGTAAGATTCCAGCAAATCTCAACACCAGTGCTCCCATTATGGCTACAATGGTGTAGAAGGCCCTCTGCTTTGTTTGGTCAACCTGCTCCCTCTTCCCACCCACTTCCCTTTGTCTTGGACGATTCAGTACGGAGAGAACAGAAATGCTGCAGAAAGACACGGCAAGTAAGGAAAAGCCCAGGAGAACAGAAGCTGCGTAGCTACCCAGACGGACTTTGGACAGAACCGGTGATCCGAGGCAAAACAGCCAGACACACCCAATGCTGATATTTCTGATCCTAACTCCACCTGCCTGCCTCAGGCCCAGGTAGGTGATGGGGTGGACCACAGCCAGGTAGCGTTCCACGCAGGTGAGCAGGTGAAAAAGAGTCTGCCCAGGTGAGGTGATGGAGAATATATACATCCCCACCAATATTATACCCTTAACATTTGTTAAGGCGCCACAGCAGTAAAAGCAACACCCCAAGACACTGATCAGCTCCAGGCCCATCATGTTGTAGGTGAAGATGTCAGAGTGACTCGTCATCCCTGCAGCCGAGCCGGAGCGCTGCTGCCGTCCTCGTCGGTAGCCCAAGTAGAGGACGAGGATGAAGAGCGGCAGAAGGAAGACGTTGGCCACAGAGAAGGCTACGAAGATGAAAATTCCAGGTGTGGATCCAACGCAAACGATGGGCAGATGAATGGAGGAACTGGAGGAGTTGAAGGAAGAGTTGACTGACATGTCGAGAAAACGAGGCACTGACAAAAAAGAAGAATGGGATGAGAAACACGCAGCTGTGAACCAAATCTTTAACCAGAAACTTATCTTTCCATGAGTCACTCAATTTATCTAGTAAGTTCAAAAACATCCCCTCACACGTTTTACAGGTAGGATATGAAGTAAAAAGAACAAAGGTCTGTGACTTTGAACTGTAGTTTAGACTAGAAATAACATGTGGTAATCACTGTGGAACATGATTCTTATTATAATTTTAAGCTTTTGATAAAGTTACAGATTAAGTCCGTGAATGACACTGACCTTGGCGCCAATGTTTCCTGAATGTTCTTCTCCTGCGTGTCTCACCAACTGACCTTCACTCACATCTGCTTCATAGATTAATGCTTGTGCCTGTTCAATATTTGATGTGTCAGAGTGACAGATGGAGATTTTTTTGCATATTGCAAAACATGTCATGATTTCATTTTTCTCGACTGCACCTCATTCAAAACTCGACTAGCAAGTCCTTCAGCTGATGATTTCGTGTCCTCTGTCCCTTCTCGTTCACTGTCCTCGGGCGTGTCACTCACTCTGAACTGATGAGCGCTTACAGTTCAGGCTCCGAGGCCGAGGACTGACCTCGGCAGGAGATTTGAAATGACCTCTAAAAATAGTTTGTGTTCAGTCTAATTGCTTTGAGCTATTTATTATTCTTTGTTTGTGTGGTTTGTTCGATTATGCTCTGCACACACAGTCAGCCAGACCGAGAAAACACAGATGTTCTGATTTGAATAAGCAGCAGTTGGTTTACAGGTGATTTGAATCCTGTCAAAGACCGAGACTAAATGAAGGATGACGGACACTCAACATGAACTGCATGTGGAAAATAAACATGCAGTAAATGAGTGATGAAGAAAATACACAAATACACACAAACGCATGAAATACAACATGAGTACACACACCCACTGTGTGCACTGACGTTTGTCTGCAAACACACACTGCCGTCGCTTTGAAGGAAGATCGGGAACCAACACTTTTGGTGAGGTGGAAGATTTTTAATCATATTGCCGATTGTTGAAACTGCAGCTAACGTTGACGGAGGTGGTCAAAGACATTCGTAGAAATTATTATTATATATTTTAATGCAACTTTCAGGATGTAAAACACGTTTCCCCAGTGTTTGATGCCTCAGTCAACAAGCTAAGGTATCCCTGTTTAGAAGAAGGAAACGCTGTCTGTGCCTCCACCAGCTGAAATATTTCAAGTATTTAAAGGTTGCCATGAAATGTTGTGCAGATATTAATAAGAATCCATCAGACTTCGGTGATACTAATCCTCCAATTGGCTGACATCTGTGGTTTTTCAGTGAAATGTCTCAGCAGCTACTGGATTGATTCTGTTCACACATCCACGATGAAGTGTAATAACTCTGCAAATCTTTGACTTTACAGCATCTTCAGATCAAAAATTAATCTGTCCATTATTCTGCTTTATGACAAATGCATGCAAATCATCTGCCGGTCCCATCAGCCTTTGTTGTGTCTGATGCAAATTTAACAAAGATGTTAAACAAATGTGCTTAGCATGTTAGCATTGATCAACCTCAGCTGTGTCTGCTAATCAGACAACGTTAGCATGCTAAACAAAGAGCGCTTAGCATTAGCACGTTAGCATTGTCATTTTGAGCGTGTTAGCATGGTAGTAGACTTTAGTGTTGTTTTCACTTAGCTTCAACCTTAAACAGAATCTCTGTGTCTCTTCTCTACAGGCTGCTGCGTTTCAAAATGTCTGTCAACAATTCCCCGTCCATTAATGGCTCCTCTCCACCTCAACCCTCCTGCTACTTCTCTGCATGCATTGTTGGTGAACACATGTTCAGTGCTTCTCTCTTTACCTACGTCGCCTTGGTCCTCCCACTCTCCACCTTCGTCTTCTATCTGGGATTTCAGCAATGGAAACAACAGCGTTCCTCAGAAGCAGTCATGAGTTCCTGTGATTTCTTCACCTACAACATGGCTGCCATGGAGCTCGTTGGGATATTCGGGAGTGCCATCTACAATTCCATCACACATGCCCATCTACCTGTGCTGGCGGATGTGGGATATGTCATTATGGCTTTCCCCTGGTTTGGACAGATGTTCCTACCTGTCTTGACCTGTGCTGATCGCTACATGGCTGTTGTTCACCCCATCACCTACAGACTGAAACAGGTGACCAGGATCCGCATCAGAAACATCAGCACTGGGTTCATTTGGCTGCAGGGCTTTGGAGGGATAGGGTTCATGGATATGGTGAAATCCTACCCTCGGTACAGTCTTATACCCGGCTTCTCTCTGATGGTCTTCTGTCTGATAGCTGTAATTTCCTGCAGCCTTCCAGTTCTCTGTGTTCTGATTCGGCCACGGCCAGGTGAGGTGGGTAGGAAGAAGGCTGACCAATCAAAACAGAGAGCCTTCAACACCATCATGATCATACTGGGAGTGCTGTTGTTTAGGTTTGGAGGGAATCTAGCCTGCAGTTTGGTGACCTTCTTACCGACAACAAGCTGCAGTTTGCAGTGTTTGGTGTTAGGTACGGCACCGCTGCTCAGCCTGCCCAGCAGCCTCATGTTACCTCTGCTGTTCCTACACAGAACAGGAAAACTGCCCGGCTGTGAACGCAGCACCGTGCCAGGATGAATCAGATTAGTACACTATGGAAGTAGATCATTTCAAGCGTGAATGACACTATAGAGTCGTTATTGTTACTATTTCTCTCTGCCCAAATATATATCGAATATGTATTTACAACAGTTTACTGCTTCGTGTTTTTTAGGTGTTGAATAAATTCTTTTTCAACCTGTAACTTAATATTAATCTGGCCTTTTTGTGCAATGGGCATCACTTCTAGGTCCAACACCTTTAACAGACACTTACACACTTCATAATGACCATCACACTCTGGATGTTAGTGGGTTTAGTCTGAAGTTATTCCAAAACCAGAATGGACAATGTTCAGTCAATGCTCCCTCATCTGTTTCTAATGTTTGCATGTACATTGTCTTTATTGTTTTGATTCTCGGCCTGTCAATAAAATTTGGCCTGTGCGCGACTGATGAAGAATTTTCCCTGAATCACTTTCTTCTTCCAAAGGAACATTTGTTACTTCATGAACCTGTTCACGGTGCTTCAAAGAACCTCTGCTGGAGAAGAAGAACTCTTTGCAGAATGGAACTAAAACGGTTGATCAGCACCACCAGAACTATTTTTGGATCCAACTTTATTTGTAGAATTGGTCACTGACGAAACATTTCTAGACATTACTAAATGTTTTGCATTGGGCCGACCGATGCTGAAGTTGAAAACACAATTTGCCTGTCACGATATGCAAAAAATGCTGCAGTCTGTCACTGAATGCACACACACACACACACACACACACACAAGCCTGAATAAACGCTGTGAGCAGATACAAGTGAAAAGCTGTCAGTGGTTTCAGACGTTCAGGAGAACACGGACACAAGCGATGCCGAACAGGTGAGTGTGCCTTCATTACATGATAACATAAAATAAAATGTTTTTTTGTCTGTTTAAATTCACTTTTCTCATATCTTGCAAAATAAAAACTAAAAATACGTCACACGTTTCTAAGACTTCAAAGGCTTCTCTGATAGTCGGGTTGTTGATTTAGTGTAATCGTGTCTTTTTTGAAACTAGTTTGAAAATGAATTTTTAATTTTACTCATAAGAAGAGACTTAGTTCAATTCCCTCTTTCCATGAATACGTTAAGAGTTGTATACAATGAGATGCTAAATAAAAAATGTGAACTACTACGTCCTAAATGGGAACAAACATTTTAGTTTTAGCTTGGCGTAATGTTTGTATGCAGCAGCATATTGCTGCCTGTAAAACGAAAAGTAACAAACTAAACTAAGACTGCTGCTTTAATCATCTGTGAGATGAAGGTGAGTGCTAAACACTTTTCAGTATTGAAACACTGTTGCTTCATGTCTCAGTTATTAATAATGAATTAATAAAGTCAACGTTTTCTTCCTTTTCTGCAAAAAAGCAATTCCACCCTGCCAGTCGACTCCACCCTCCTGTTTTACCACTGCTCGGACTCCACAGTTGGACTTTTCATCTTCACTTCCTACTCTGTCATCAAGACCCTCTTCCTCTTGCCTCTCTCCATCTCCGTCTTCTGCCTCGGTCAGCGTCGATGGCGGCAGCAGCGCTCCTTTTCAACAACCAGCCACTCCGACATGTTCACCTACCACATGGCTGCTGTGCAGCTGATCTGTATTTTGGGAGACATACTCTTCCTTTGTGGCATGTACACTGCTCTCTCAGATATGATGCTGGTTGGGTTTTATATGTACTCTATTGTTTTCCCTGGAGAGACCTCGTTTCACGTCCTCACCTGTGTGGATCGTTACCTGGCTGTTGTTCACCCTGTCACCTACAGGCGGCTGAGACAGTCACGTGGGGTCAGGATCAGAAACATCAGCGTTGCATGTGTTTGGCTGCTTTGCTTCGGATGGTGTGGTATCATAGCTCTATACCTCCCTGATCTTCCCAATGTCCCGTATTTGCTCAGCTTGCTCTTCTCTGCAGTTGTGGTCTCTTTCTTGAGCCTTCGTGTTCTCTGCGTTCTGATTCGTCCAGGGCCAGGGGAGGCGGGCAGGGACAGTGTTGACCAATCAAAGCAGAGGGCTTTCAACACTATCGTTGCCATCACGGCAGCGCAGTGGTTGTGGCTGATAGGGGTATTCATTTGTCTTGTTTTGTACTACTCAAACATGCTGGGTTATCGTGTCGGTTGTATACTGATGTCATCTGCAGACTGGTTTACTCTGCCCAGCACTTTGGTTCTACCTGTCCTCTTCTTACACCGAGCAGGAAAACTGACCTTTCGTCACTCAAACAATAAGTGAGAGACACCGACTGGAAACAGGAAATAAAACAATTTATATCATCTGCATAGAACTGCATTCTTGTGATTATTTGGCCAAATATTGCATTTTATGTCTCTAACCTCAGAAAACTCTACATGCAGGACGTCCTCACAGACGTCTAGGTCTTCTCCAACTTAAACATGACAAAACATATAAAAGAAAATAAAAGTAGTCAAGTATATTAACCTTTTAATACCTAGAAAAACTCAAAATTCATCTTTTTATCCTGAAATCTGGACCAAAGCTGCCTGTCTGTTCCGGCTTAATCACAGCGATTCTTGTAACTGTTTGATAAACTTCCTGTGTTTCTTTGTGTTGTCAATGTTAATCTTAGAGCAGATTTAAATACATAGACTATGAGTGGACGAGTTAACTATAGGATCATGGATCACGTTACAAAAATTGCCAAGTTGAATGTACAAATTTGATTGATTGTGCATTGTAACATTCTGTGTGTCAGTTATGATTTTAAACAGAGCTGCTGTGTAATAAGAATAAAAATCTGTTTAACCTCACTCTGCATAGTCGCCTGCTCTCTTACAGTCAGTTAAACATGTTTAGTTTTATTATTATTATGTTTCATTAGTGCAGCACCTTTTAAAAACGCTAAATCTGATTATCAAAGAAATCATCACATAAAATGACAAAATGATTTTTATCCTTTGAGCAGCAAAAATGCCTGAAATGAATTGTGGCTTCTTGCACGTGTTCTTTCCGTGCTGGCATTTCTTTTCCTCGTGAGCAGCAAACAAACGAAGGCTGCGGGTCTTATCTCACGGGAACTCTGCCAAAAGTGAACCGAAAGCAGGAAATAAACTTTGATGCATGTTGGAGTTTTTTTTTTTACTGACCACACTCTTCATCACATTCGCTCTCTCACTCTCATGTCACGTTTCGAGTGGTGGCACCTCTGACACTTCTGCTTTCCAGAATGAGAAGACACTTTCAGTTTGATTTTTAAAATTCAGGTTCAGGTTTTAACTGAAGGTAAGTTTGAAAAAATCTGACTATGGAAAAACACCCATAAACCCCAATTTCCCAAAATGTTCCCTGCAGTGAATAATCCAGTGAAAGCTGTTAGTAAAAAATCTGAATGAATCATTTCAGTTTAAAATGTCTTTTATTACACTGCAGATACGCATCGATATGCAAAACATGTTGTTGGTCAGACAGCAAACAGCGCGGTACAGTGAACATTAGTCAATAATCTGAACAAAAAAATCATCACACATTAAAATCAAAAGTGCAACCCAGTCATTTTTTAGAAAAGTTGCTGCAGACTCAGTGATTTAGAGCCACAATGATCACAACAAACCTACAGATTCTGGTGGGACAATCGTGTCTCTCTCATCAATCCATCTTTCACTACTGAAAAACACCAGATCCAGATCAGAGCTCACAGCACATCACAGCGAGCCTCACTCCTTATCCAAGCATGACAGTCACCTAGAGCTCGTCCTGGTGTCGCCTTCCCGGTGACTCTCCGCGTGCCGCTGTATTAATGTTTGTAGCGGCCCTGATTGCAGACTTCATAGAGGTCTCGATCCAAGCATGAGGGAAGGCTGTGTGTTCTCCAGCAAAGTGCACCCTGCCCTCACTCCTGAAGAGCTCCTTCGAGTACTCTAGATGTTGGTAAGGTGTGAAGAGAGCAAAGGCTCCCAAACTGTAAGGATCCACGCTCCACCTCTTCACCACGACCCCTGTGCAGAGCGACTTGACTCGCTCACCGTGGATCTTTGCCAAATCTCTCAAAGCCAACTCTTTCAGCTCTTCATCGCTGGCACCTGTGAAGAGGAGGGAGTCGTCAGACCAGGTGTAGGAGGCCAGGAGGACGCCAACAGTCTTATTTGTTGGGAAACTGTGGCTGGGGTAGTAGATGTAACGAGAGGGCCCATCGGTGATGCTCTTTCCTCCTCGGATGCCATCCCTCTCCCAGAAAGTCTCCTTAAAGGTGAGGATGATTTTAGTGGAGCTCTCGTAGTGGACTGCCCTCAGAGCGTGCATCTTTGGGATGGAAAGAGACGGCTCAAAGTCCATGTAGAGAGCTGCCTTTGCTGTGGTTGTTACCAGGACCACATCAGCATGAAGGTCAGTCAGAGGAGACTGTCTGTCAGTCTGGTATGACACAGTTACACCTTTGTCTGAGTGGCTGATACGTTTGACTGGAGAGTTGAGGAGGATGGGGACATCAAGGACAGTGAGAAAACCTTGTGTTAGGCGATCTGACCCACCGCTCACTTCATCGTACCTGAGCAAAAACAGAATTGTTACACCTGTGAAGGCAGCTTTAATCTCATACGTGTAAATCAGCCATTCTTACGTGGTGCGGTCGCTAACGTCACTCTCAATGTAGATCATCTCCGTCAGCGCCAGGTGCATGAGGCTTTGTTCATTAAGCAGGTCTCCGATCATCCTCACAGCTTCTGGACTCAGACCTCCTTCTTCTTTCAGATACTCCTGAGAAACAACATTTGCACATTTGTCTTCTATTTCAGCAGAACGTCTGGAGAGCACGTGATGATTTACCTTCACAGAATAGTGGTCATATTTCTGTAGCGCCTTTCTGCAGCCATGTGCCAGCACGTAATCTTTCACCTATAGAAAGGATAACACACACCAACTGTCAGAATTGTTCAGATTGTCTTTAGACTAGGAAATAAAATAGCTAAGCACTGGACTGTGGTGGAATACACAAAGTATATTTTTGATACACCCAGATTACATATAAATATTATTTCAATGATTGTTCAGTTTAGACGTGTTTCAGCTCATACTGGTGTCAGGCTCCCTTCCCTCTTGAATACCTTCTGCAGAGCTTGCTGTAGCAGCTGGTCGGGTAACTTCCCCCTCTCACTTTTCGGCAGCTCATACTTGAGGATGTCGGGGTTTGCTTTGACTGAGTACGTCCTCTTGCGTAGTCCATGGACCAGGTAGAAGGTGTTGTTGTCGTCCATAATGAATGGATTCAGCTTGACCCCCAGTTCATTAGCAAACCAGCGGACGATGCTGTGAGGAGATGAGGTGATGAGCTTGTCAGTTATCAGCTGAGCAGACTTTTGTCCTCTGTAGTCCGGCGTTGCTGCTCATGCTCAACAAGGAGCGTCAGTTGAAGGATCAAACAAGACAGTTTTACTTACCGGTGACTACTTGGAATCCTCATGGCTCCCAGTTCAGCATACCAGCCTTCTCTTTCATTCCTGTAGGTCTCCACACGTCCTCCAACTCGACCACTCGCCTCTACTATGGTTACCTTGTCAACAGATAAAGGACTTAGCCACATGTATCTGAAAATTCAAAGACCATCATCGGTGGCCAACAGAACAATTAGCTTCACTCCTACCCTGTGTCCTGCAGCATGGAGTAACTTGGCAGCCGTCAATCCAGCCATGCCAGCTCCGACAATGACGACGTGATGAGGTGAATTGATGCGCGGGAGGCCAGCCTGCGCAGTCTGCAGCAGCTCCTCGTGGTCTTTGTCGTCCAGACAGTCGGACAGGTGTTCCTTCAGGCTAACAGCTGCGGTGTTGCTGTAGTACAGTGTGAGCAGCAGCACACTGACGGCACCTGCAAACAGAACACAGACTTACTGCAACAGCAGACCCCTGTTACAGGATCTGTAACCTGGCCTCAATGCTTTGTCTAAATATCAGAAACCACATTATTTCTGCAAAGTACTCACATAACTTCCACCGGACCGCACGTGGATCCATCTCAAAGTCTTGTCCCGTCTGTGGTGGCATGACGACGCGAGGATGAGGAAGAGAAACGAGACAACATGTTTACATCTTGGAAATTCCTGACAGCAGTTGTTATAAAAAATTGGTTTTATTCTGTGTTTCAAATGTCTAAAATCATAAGATGTGTACATGAGTTCATACTCCCCACACGTTCTGTTTCACTTCTCTAATATGACTGTGCTGCTGAGGTCGGAAAGGTGAAGTCCAGGTTCACGTGTGAATACACGGAGTCGAGAAGAAGGGGTCAGGTCAGAGTGGCGAGACTTAGACTGAGGAAACGCTAATTATGAAAGGAAATAAACTAAAAACTTATGATGCCATCTGTGTCTGTGTCTGAGACCCATCAGAGACTGTCAGAGCTGCACAGCGAGCCTTTCCTCTGCCACCTCTTTGTTAAACGCTCCTTCATGTTCAAGAATCAATTCAACTTGACTCTGAATCCAGTCCTCCTCATTAAAGGGTCGGCAGCAGTTTAAATTTCAGATCAGTTAATAAGAAACATCACAAAGTGAGTGACAAGTATTATTTATATTCTATATAATGTTTTCAGTATATTCCATTTTACATTGTTTGAATGTTTCAGTCAGTTAACAAAGAGTCAGTAAACATAAAGACACAGTCAGATATTAATAATAGATGAGTCCTACCTTCTGAGGAGCTTTAACCTCTGATGTTGTGACTTGGCAGCGATCACGCCGTTCTTTTATACCGCCCTTTCTGCCTGGCTGGAATTTTTTCCTCACCTGACCTCACGAGGACTTCCTGTAAGCTTCTGTTTTCTCTTTCAGTATTTCCCAGCTCTTGACATCAGATAGACTCCGACTGCAATCAGATCTCATGATCACATTTTTGTTCTTAGTCAACAAGGAGGCCGTCGTCACTCCCTGTGAGCCAATCAGAATCAGTGAATATCTGACCAATGAAACCGATCCAAAAACTTTCCTAAATCAGTCCTGCACTCAGACAACTGACTTGTAGCATCACATAATGACTTTATACAGATATCAAGAGATTCATCTTTCTGCAGTATGCACCATCAAACATCACACTGTGTGTGTGTGTGTGTCATTCATGCTTTAGTGTACCTGGAGAGAATGCACATCGACATGCAAAGTCCTAGTTAGTACAAGCTACAAATTAATAAATAAAGTATTTTTGTTTTCAATCAGATTTTTGAATCTTTTCTTTGTCATTACCAAACAAACACTTCATATTGTACATACTGTTTTATTGATTATTATTTTATTCATCATGGAATACATTGCATTAGTGAGACATAGTGTACCTTTCTTTTCATTAGCACCCTGCCTTCATAATATTCGGCTGCTTAAAGAGTGTCACTGTAACTGAATCTGAACACGATAGTTTAATTAAGACCAAGACAGACAGACAGTTAAAACACCGATAAAGATAAAATAAGAATAAATATGAAGAAAGAAGAACCGCCCAGCCAAATTTGAATGATTAAAAATATCCACAAGTTTATGAGTCATCAAATCAAAATCCAGTGAACGTGCTGAAGCCACGCGTGGTTACACCCGACCCGGACCAGAGTTACATGTTGGAAAAAAACCATCACAACCTTATCCAAGCATGACAGTCACCTAGAGCTCATCCTGGTGTCGCCTTCCCGGTGACTCTCCGCGTGCCGCTGTATTAATGTTTGTAGCGGCCCTGATTGCAGATTTCATAGAGGTCTCGATCCAAGCATGAGGGAAGGCTGTGTGTTCTCCAGCAAAGTGCACCCTGCCCTCACTCCTGAAGAGCTCCTTCGAGTACTCTAGATGTTGGTAAGGTGTGAAGAGAGCAAAGGCTCCCAAACTGTAAGGATCCACGCTCCACCTCTTCACCACGACCCCTGTGCAGAGCGACTTGACTCGCTCACCGTGGATCTTTGCCAAATCTCTCAAAGCCAACTCTTTCAGCTCTTCATCGCTGGCACCTGTGAAGAGGAGGGAGTCGTCAGACCAGGTGTAGGAGGCCAGGAGGACGCCAACAGTCTTATTTGTTGGGAAACTGTGGCTGGGGTAGTAGATGTAACGAGAGGGCCCATCGGTGATGCTCTTTCCTCCTCGGATGCCATCCCTCTCCCAGAAAGTCTCCTTAAAGGTGAGGATGATTTTAGTGGAGCTGTCGTAGTGGACTGCCCTCAGAGCGTGCATCTTTGGGATGGAAAGAGACGGCTCAAAGTCCATGTAGAGAGCTGCCTTTGCTGTGGTTGTTACCAGGACCACATCAGCATGAAGGTCAGTCAGAGGAGACTGTCTGTCTGTCTGGTACGATACAGTTACACCTTTGTCTGAGTGGCTGATACGTTTGACTGGAGAGCTGAGGAGGATGGGGACATCAAGGACAGTGAGAAAACCTTGTGTTAGGCGATCTGACCCACCGCTCACTTCATCGTACCTTCAGAACGAAAAGACAAATGGATCCTCTTATTCTATGCAGCAAATGTCCATGAGAAAACAAACCATGACAAACAAGTAACCAACACACATCAGCACAATAAAGGAGAGTAAGACAAACTAAAACTGATAAAACTGTGTCATCTGCAAAGAAAAGCGTTCCCAGACGTCATCACACAAAACAAACAAAGAAATCTGAAATGATCAAACTGATAGAAATATTTTGAAATGTCCGGCCTCACCACATGTGGTCATTGATGTCACTCTGGTCATAGATCATCTCAGTCAGCGCTGTGTACATGAGGCTGGCTTCATTAAGCAGGTCTCCGATCATCCTCACAGCTTCTGGACTCAGACCTCCTTCTTCTCTCAGATACTCCTGAGAAACAAACAGCATGACTTTAAGGTGATCCGAAGATTTATTTCTCTCACTCAGGATAAGCAGGTCACATGATTAGTTTGATTTATTTAACACACACTGTTCTCATTTCTCAGATTTCCTGAGATCACGCCGTGTTTTACCTTCACAGAATAATGGTCGTATTTTTCCAGTGCAGCCCGGCAACCATGAGCCGCCACGTAATCTTTAACCTACAAGAAAGGACACATGGACGCAGTCAGCTCTGCTGAGGTGATGCTGCTATCCTGAGTATTCATTCAGGTAAGCAGACTGCAGACATATATTCACTCAAGTGACTTGCTTTTTTGTCATTTTTGAATAATAGCCAGTTTTTTTAACATAAAACTTTATTCAGTTTACCAGGAACCTAACTTGAAGCTTCAGATTACTGAAGCCGCAGGCTCGTTGTTTCTTTCATTCCTTAACTTCACTTTGTCCAACACACCTTCTGCAAAGCTTGATGTAGCAGTTTGTCGGCCGACATTCCCTTTTCACTTTCTCGCACGTTGTACTTCAGTATATCAGGATCATTTTCCACTTCGTACGTCCTCTTCAGCACCCCATTAACCAGGTAAAAGGTGTTCATGTCATCCATTAAGAATTTATTGAGTTTGACGCCCAGCTTCTTTGCAAACCCGCGGACGATCCTGTTGATGGTTGCAGAATTAGCTTGTGACTGCGAGGTGTCAGAACACTGGCAGCCTCCATGCTGAAACACATCTGCTGCTTTACATCGTTTCATTCTTTAGATACTAGATGATTATTTTTACTTGGGGAAGAGCTGCATGCACCTGTTTATAGATAGATGCTCATTTCAAAGAATTACAAGTACTCACTGGTGAAAATTTGGGATCCTCATGGCTCCTAGTTCAGCATACCAGCCTCCTTCTTCATCCCTGTAAGTCTCCACACGTCCTCCAACACGACCACTCGCCTCTAATATAGTAACCTTAAAAAAGAAGAAAGCCGTGCATGAGAGAAGGTTGGAACACGTTTACTAAACTGTAAGAACATGGTGAAACGTGTCTTCAATGGGACTTTAACTGCTACAGTCAAGCTTAAGATCACAAACTAACACCAGCTCTTTGCGTGTACCTGGTGCCCTGCGTCCTGCAGTAACTTGGCAGCCGTCAGTCCAGCCATGCCAGCTCCGACAATGGCAACATGATGAGGTGTTTGTACGTGTGGGAGTCCGTTCATCGCAGTCTGCAGCAGCTCATGGTAGTCTTTGTCGTCCAGACAGTCAGCCAGATGTTCCTTCACGCGGACGGCGTCGGGGCAGCCAGGATACAGTGTGAGCAGCAGCACACTGACGGCATCTGGAAACACAGACAGTCACTGACTCTGTGGTACCAGAAGCACGGTACCCAGGACACTTCATGGAGTCAAAGTCACTTGACGTGAGGCATTGAACTGTTTGACCTCAGATTCATTTGAATGATTCATTTCTGCTGGTGAAGAGAGATTCAGTCACAAACTGTCTGAACTGAAAAAGCAGAACAGCTGATAGCCACAAAATCAAGGAAGCGGTGAGAGGAATGTTTCACGTAACATTCAGCTTCATTCACAGACACCCAAACCCACAGTGACTGTTAGTAATGTGACCACAGAAAGTTTCAGCTCCGGTTGACTAGTGATGAACTGTTTTCATTCTTTATTTTAGCAGGACATACTCACATATTTTCCATATTCCATATTTTTGCTCTTGCAGATCCATCTCAGTGATGAAGTCTTCCCTTCTCTGAAGAAAAAGCACACCGTGGACATTCAATCCTAAAACGTCCTGACCTCTCTGACTCTGATTTACATTTATCACAGTTTACTGATCAACACTGTCATTTTAATAATTATTTAACATTTACTGATAATCAAGCTAAAGCTATACATCCCTGATGACACTGAAATGAGTCTGAGATCAAATACAGCGACAGTGATTCTTACCCTTGAAGCAGCAATGGCTGAAATGAAATCTTCACAGCTTCTTATCTCCTTTTTTTATTGCTGGATTTCTTTTTCTCATCTGACTGGTGCGACCAGACAACCAACATTTATTTATGGGAACTCTGCCAATAATGAACTGAAAGGCGGAAAGAAAGACTGGATTTTTTGTGAACCGCAGACTTGTCATTCAGTCTGTGTCATGATTCCAGCGGCAGCGCCTTCAACACTTCTGCTTTTTATAATGAGAAGACACTTTCACTCCAACAATGGCACAGACACCGACGAGGCAGGATGAACTGTTCCATTCCAGATGGTGCAAACAAACTTTCCAACATTTCATCAGCAGAAATTAAGATGACAGAACGCATGAGAAGAGGTCAGGATTCAAAAGTTGAAGGTTCAACTGCTACTGTGAATCAAACATGGCAGCTTCATTTGGCAGCTCATGTGTTTTTATGAGAAAGGACTGTGTTCAAGAGAAGTTTGCAAAATGTCAGAATGTGAAGACTAAAGTACATCCACGTCTACAGAAGCTGCCACACTGTAAGACGGAAACAGGACGTGATGGCGTGCATCATTAAAACGATCAGTCATTAAACACAAAGACATTAAATCACATTCTGCACACATTCCAGCAGCATGGCAGGAAAAGAGGGACGCTGCCGAACAGGCCTGCCTGCAATCCTGTCACCCGAAATGTTTGCTACATTGTGAAGCGTGAGAGCGGCTGAACTGCTCACAGCTGAAAGGCTCCTCAGTTCTCTAACAGACGAACAAAAACCTGTTACTGGCATCAAAATGAGCAAATCATTTCACAGACTTGTCTTTCAGTGTTTAACAGTTTATTTACACTTTACACAGCGGGCAAACTTTTTTAGACCAGCCGATCAGACTCAACATCTCAAGGTGTTACATGCTGGTTCATCAGGTCAGGTTAACACTCAGTTTCACATTTTAAATAATCTCTAACCAGCACACACACTGCTTCATCTCATTTATTAATGGACCCTGAGAAAACAGCCAGGCTTCGAGAACAAACACAAAAATACACTTTGACACGCACGACACGACCTTCAGACGGTGTGACTGCAGCCGCACGTCTTCTCTCTTTAGATCTTTATGAAACACTGACTGCATCGCGCTCACAGTATTATTAGAGTGTTGACCACAAACAGAGCTCATTGTTTCAAATGCAGCAGCGTGAAGTTAGCAGCTAACCGCAGCGAGTGTTAAAACTGCAGCAGCTCTGTCCGTGTGCACAGCGCTCTCACGAATGTGGCAGACGAAAACAAACCTGCACGCAGCTTCAGTCAAGTCATGATGAACTTTAACATTCATTAAGATGCAAACACTGCATGGGCACAGTTTGATCTGAAGTACATTTGTTCTTTCACAGTATTTTACAGAAGTTACTGCACAAACTTTTCCCTGATACAGCTTCAATTACAAAAAACTATCTACTTCCTTTGTCAGTCATAACACACAGTCGTCCTGTGAGATCCTCCTGATCCATCCTGTAAGACACAGAATGAAGAAATCAGACAGTGGTGAAAACATTGCATGAAGTAATAACGCACATGAACCATTCAACACCTCACGTCAGAGCGGGCATCTCAAGTGATCTGGATGCACATGATGTTTAAGCGGTAGCTCAGCAGTAGCAGCCAACATGCTCAGACAGACAGACGCTTTTTAACAAGAGGCCCAAAAAACATCGTTAGCGCTCCACTAACTGCTGCTAGCTCGGGGAGCAGATGGGCAGGCTACTGTAGGATGCAGGCTGGCGTTGGCCGTGTGTTCGGTCCAGCCGTGTGTTCACCCAAATTCATAGTGTATCGTAATTCACATGAAGCAGTGTAAACACTTACCTATGGGACTGTAGCATAGGCGTCCTCTGTTAAAGGTTGGGTGGTGACCCCTGATGCGAGCGTATATAATGCTCCTGTGCCCGGCTCTGCTTTAAAAACAGACAGAAAATGTCAGTTTGTTACGACATCGGTGGGCGTTGGTAATCCCAACACAGCGAGCCTCACCTGGTTGTTGAGCTTCATCCGCGCCCAAGGTGTAGTACACAGGTGAAGACACCAGTTCACCCTCATCTGACAGAGACAGTGTTAGGCAGTAAGGACTCAGTTTAAGGACACAGGCTGTGTTTTATGTTTAAATGTACATGACACTGCAGGTAATCCTGTTTATGTCGTCCTGTGTAACACTGTTACTAACTATCAGTCATGTTTGATCTCAAATCTGATTTTTCTGGAATCTAAACAAACATTTAAATTCATGAAATGTTTTTTTTTTTGTCTGAGCCTGAACGTTGCACATGTGTCCTCTGTAACGAGGCAGCAGTACGTCATGTGTTTGTGTTCCCAGCAGAGCGATGCAGAATCTTTGACTTTAAATAGTTCAAACAGACGCATCAGTCAGCTCCTCGCCTCCGCTCTGCAGACACTTCGAGGCCCCTTCAACCGTCTTTTTCTCTGTGGTTTGAGACCAGGAAGCTCAAACTATCACCACAAACCAACACGTGACGTCTACCTGAGCCTTTTCTTCTGTTTGCAACAACTGTCAAATGTTTGCAGCACTTTAGTTATTTGCATTAATAAAACACCACATAGATTCTAGATGTACGCATCACGTACGAGGTGGATTGGCTTTCTTCTTCTTGGTTTTTCTCACGGTAGCATACATCTGTTTGTCTTCACCAGCTGCTCCGGCCTCCACTTGTGCTGAAGAAAGAAGAAGATATATTTCACTTTAATAAATCATCGAATGAACATGAACATCAATAATTCATAAAAGAAGGAAGCTGTGCACCGACCTGTTTGACCCTCAGCTGAGCCCGGGGCAGGTTTTAGTCTGGACAGGTAAAGCAACACTGCAACACAAGAAGAAGAAGAACTACTTTAGAGAAAACCAGGAACAGACAACATGACAAAGTTATCACAGCTGTTTTTAACCATATCCTGCTCTTTGACCACGAGCCGCCTCGCTGCACCCTGCACTGAGCGTTCTGACCACACTGCTCCTGTCTAACACCTTCAGCAATCCTTTACTGCACAGTAGAACCAAGTTTAGAGGCAGAACCGAACTTTCTGTCACACAGACGGCGGCGTGTTAAACAGAACCGGGTGGACGAGATGAGTGACCCACGGCTGAACTAGCACACGAGAGCGTGCTGTGAGCCGTCCATGCAGCAGAGCTGTGAACTGTGTCTGTACCTGTGTCGCAGAGCGCTCGGCCATACTGACGCAGTCCAACCGCCAGCAGCAGGATCATCAATAAAACAGAGACGATGATCCATGGAGTGGAACCAGAGGAGGGTGGAGAGGTGGAACCATGGTTGGTTTCTTCTTCTTTATGATCTGGAATGACAATATGTAACACAAGTATCTAAGTATTTAAAGGTGTACATAACCGATAAACCTTGGATGTGTTGAAACTCTTCAGTGTCTCACCTGTGACAGTCAGCCGGCTCTCTGCTGATTCTCCATCAGACACTTTGCACTTGTAGAGTCCTTCATCAGACTCTGAAACTCTGAGGATGGTCATGTTTCCTGTGGAGCTGTTCCTGACGAGGACGCCGTCTTTATAGAAACCAGTTAGGAGGTCGGAGGAAGTCGTCCTGTTTCTGCATCGCAGAGTCACGCCGTCTCCCTCCGTCACAGGAAGAGCAGGACTCTCCAGGATCACTGAAGCAGCTGAACATGTTTGAAATGTGTTAATGTGAAACAGGAGTTAGAATAAAATCAGGATGACTTCATGACAAACAACAAACCAGTGACAGTGATGTTGATGCTGCTGCTCCTCTCCCCCTCTCCGTCCTCACACCAGTACTCCCCACTGTCTTCTGCATAAACATTTTTAATGGTGCAGGACGACTCAGTTCTAGTTTTACATTTAAAACCTGATGTGGCATTACGTGCCACTTTCCATCCAGATGAACCGTCACAATGGAAAGTTACAGGCTCATATTCAAAGAACTGCAGTTTGTTTGGTTCAACACGCAGAGACACTGAATCTGAAACAGAGAAAGACAAAGAGTTTTGTTCTTAGGTCAGAAATAATGAATGAAAACAAATAATAAAAATACTAATAAAGGCAACATGCTAACAGAACATGTTTCCCTGATTCCTTCTTGTCTTTAAGTTTCCAGTTTGAATGATTTGAAATAACTGATCAGTATGAATGAGTCACTCAGTGGCACTCACCAACTCTCTGACCAGGTGCACACAGCAGGAGTAACACCGTCATCCCTGGAGAGACAAAGACACGTTTAGACCTTCTCCAAGCTTCATGGTTCCTCTGAACGATCAAAAACACGTTGATGAAGTTCAAACCACCTCCATCACTGAGTGTGTATCAAACAGTACTCACACAGTCTGATGCAGAGAGCTGTGACCTCCATGTCGACCGGCTGCGACTGTGTGAACAGACTGCAGTGTAACGTGGGTGACAATGGCTCTCTTCCTGTGCGGCTGATTTTACTGTTGGTGTAACTCTAATTTTGGCTTCAGACTGAAAACCATTCTCTCAGAGACAGAGCTGCTGTCTGTTGAGTGGTTACACTTCAGAGGGTGGAGCTAACGGACACAGCAGACTCAGAGAAGAGAAGTACGACCGACCAAAACATAGATGAACAAACTGAAATGACTCGAACCTTTTCCTGGTGTCATGTTCTTCTTTCCAGGCCTGGACCTTGAAGTTCAATCCCCCTCAGCCTCGGTGCCATCCTGAATAAAGTTGGTGGCTGTTTCCTGGTTTGTGCTTTGACGCTGCGTCATACAGTGCAGACAGCAGGCCGGCCTCTCTTTGGTGAACTTCCCCACCTGTGGCGTCGCTCGGGGTGTGTGTGGTGTGTATTCAGTTGAAGTGATTGTTTTGTTTTGAGTATGAAATGTTGTTTTTATGTTTTTATGAAAGTTTGTATCGCTCACACACGCAGGGCCCGCTCTGCCCCCTGCAGGACATCTGGCACAGTACACCTGTTTCCCCTCAGAAACATTTTAATAAAATCATTTGAGGCAGTTACATATCTGTGCATGTGGCTGAAATGATACGTTACATTATGCTATACAGTGTTCATCTGCACAAGCACTGCTACATGATATGGTTACATTTGTTCGTACGTTCTGGGTAGAGAGTGAGAAGCTCTGTGGTCGTCTGGTGTCCACAGGCAGCCATGGAGTCTGTCCACAGAGGCTGTGGTCGCCTGCAGAGGCTCGGTCAGAGAGCGACAGTAAAGCAGGCTGTGGTTTGCAGACTGTCTTCATGTGTTCATAGAGGCACAGACACACCTGCTGCTGGACCCTGAGGAACAAATGAATCAATGGAAACATGTCAGAGCATGAAGCGAACTACACCTGCTGCTCCGTCAAACATTTTCTATTTAGTAATTTAGAGTTAACAGAGCTAACAGCAGTGTCTGTTGTTCACCTCTGAGGTTCCCACAGTGAAGCAGTCCCAGCAGCAGCAGCAGCAGAGGAGCCATCAGCACGACGGGGATGATGCTTCTGAAGATGACGAACATGTCGCCTGAGCAGGGAGGAGTCTCTGTGTGCGGCGCTGCAAAGACAACACAAAGTATTCACGGGACTGTCAGTGTGACTCACCATCATGGCACATGTCAATGTGCAGCAGGGTCATAGGAGGCCGAGACATGTGGTGGTGGTTCTGATAGAAAGGTGTCAGAACACACAGAGCAAGTCTGATCCATGGAGGCCCAACCTCGCAACTGACGTCAGATACCAGAAATCATTGTTAACTTGAAGCACAACACAAACCAACAACACATGACACAAGATGTCTTTGGTGTCAGAGTCCTGTAATGTATCACATTAAAATACAAAGCAAAGAAATAATATTCAAACAGGATTGGTGGGTCGTGGTTCTTTCAAACATCAAGCTCTTTTTACGATCACCAAGACACAAATCTGTTGTGAAGAGTCTCACCTCTGACAGTCAGCCGACTCTCTGGTGATTCTCCAACATCCGAGACTTTGCACTTATATAATCCATCATCAGACTTTGAAATACGGAGGAGGATCAGATCGCCTGTTGAACTGTTCCCGATGAGGAGACCATCTTTATAGAATCCAGCTATGTGGTTGGAAGACGTCGTCTTGGTCCTACATCGTAGAAACACAGCTTCTCCCTCCGTCACAGAAAGGACCGGACTTTCCAGGATCACGGAGCCATCTAAACAACAGATGTTTGAACTGTATTTAATATGAAACAGGAGTTGGCACAAATCTTGTTCCAGTACAAACGTACTTGTGACGGTGATGTTTACAGAGTTGCTTCTCTTCCCACCTCCAGCCTCACACCAGTACTCGCCACTATCATCTGGAAAAGCTCCCAGAATGCTGCAGGACGACTCCGTCGACATGCCCCATTTCGATAAACCACAAGTCGCGATTTCTGTTTTGGCCCTCCTCAAAACGTTCCATCCAGTCAAGCCATCAAAGCCCGCACACTTGAAAGAGACGGGTTCATATTCAAAGAGCTGCAGTCGGCTTGGAACGATCCAAAAAGCTGCATCTGAGACAGAAAACCAGGCGAGTTCAATAAAGACTACTGAAAACTACGAGCCCCTGGATCCCACCACAGTACTGGAGGAGGAAAAGTACTTACCAACTTTCTGAGCATGTGCAGTCACCTGCAGGAACAGAGTCGCCCCTGAGAGACAAAGAGAGAAAGAGAGAAGATTCTTGCTGACTCGTCTTCTTGATCAAACAAGAGCTAAAGGTCCAGCCACTGTTGATGCGTCTCAGACTGTTTATCACGTGGATTTGATGAATGTCAAAGTAAAGCGTACTCACAGAACCTGATGCAGAGAGCTGTGACCTCCATGTCGTCTCACTGCAGCCTGTCTGAACATCAGACCCAAGAGCAAGGTAGACAAGGGAGGTTCTCTTCCTGTGTGGCTTATTTCTGCGGTCAATGTTTTAGAAAACCATTTTCTCAGAGACAGAGAGCTGCAGCTCTGCTCGAAATACACTTTTCAAAAATATTAGAGGGTGGAGCTAACGAACACAACAGACAGAGACGCGTTGTGAAGTGAAGCCTGTGAAAAACTGCAGTTCCTCAAATGTCCACTTGAAGTCTCAAGCTTGCAAATGTGAATAACTATTCATTTGTTTTTCGCTGGCGTGCTTCTATTGTTCATGACCTGGGGGCTGGGCCGGAGCTGATTTTTATGATTCTGTTTAGATTGTTCAGAGGTTATATTTCTGGTTTGTCCTTTGTTTCCCTTGTAGTCTGCCTCAACGCTTTCTGTTGTATCATTCATTCTCACTGCTGCCAATAAATTCAGAAAAGTGCAAACTTTAACGCATGTTGTTCATCAGCAGGTTTCAGCATGTTACATGTGCTGCAGCCTTTTCTTTTGTTACATCAGCTCTGCAGCATAAACTGTACAATGAAAGTCACATGGTGCAGCTTAATGATTAACAGAGTGAACTTGAAGTACTGGACTCTGTCCGTGCAGATCTCCTCACTGTGTGAGAGGAGGTGGCTGAATGAAGATCCAAAAGGTAGGACATAAAAATGAGGTTTAAAGTCTTCACTGTTCTTCTTCACTGAGACACGAGTAGCCTAAAATGTATGAATTCAGGCTGAGGTGGTGACCATTACAAGCTCCGACCAGGAGACTGTAATCAGTTAGACGTTTGGATAAACAGGGAATGCTGAGTGAGCACAAGGTTACAGTCGGACTGTGAAGGTGAATCTAACAGTGACCTATAAGTTACCTGGAGAACTAGAAAGTGAAGAAACGGGTGAATGGGTTGGGTGTTATGGTGTTGTGTGTGTTGGCATTGCTGAGATCAGCTGCAGATGTGTTGATTGGCTGAAGAGAGGGACCATGAAGCCAGCAGACCACACCGACTGGAAATACACATGAAACGTGTGTCCTCTATGAATGAACCTTTCCAAGTACCTCATTTCAATCTTTCCAATCTCTAGGATGCTTCACCTGAAGGATGGCTGGCTCTGTAAACCTCGACTCGCTGCCGTCTGCACTTTGGTTTTCCTTCTCTGTCTTTGTCTGCCTAACACAGCGCTGTGGAGGTAAATACGCCTGCACACCGTACAACATTGTTTTAACATGGAGTCACACAAACTACACAACTCAGGTCTACTTAGCAAATTCTCAATATCCAGATGAACCAACCACAACCGAACCACGGGCTCTGATGCAGGCCTCACAGTCAGCTGGACTGACAGCAGCTTGGTTGGTCAGCCCCAAAGATCCACAAACAGACACATCACATGGCCCTCCTCAGACCACATGACGTGTCCTGTGACCGTTTACAGCTCTGGCTTTATTGCACTTTATTCATTATATGAGTACAGCAAGAGTTCCACTTACGTGACACGGTACACTAACTTGATGGCTGGTTAAGTCTTTTCTTCTCAGGTCAGCCTGAGGTTGTTGGTCCATCAGAGCCGATTGTGGCATCAGTTGGTGAAGACGTCATGTTACCCTGCCATTTGTCACCAGCTGTGGATGCCTCTGACCAAACTGTGGAGTGGGCGAGACCGGACCTGAGTCCCAGATTCGTCTACGTGTGGCGCGACGGCGTGGAACTAAAGACTAAAAAACATCCGCTGTACGTGGAGAGGACATCGCTGCACGTCAGTAAACTGAAACATGGAGACATTTCACTGAAACTTTCCAAAGTAAAACTCTCCGACGAGGGAACATACAGATGCTTCATGCCCACACTCAACAGAGATTCTTCTGTTCAGCTTGTTGTTGGTGAGTAGACAAACTATATTGACTTAACAGGAGAACCTGAATGTGACGTTATATTGGAACCTTGAGGATGACTTCTCTCCATCATTAGGTACAGTCTCCTCACTAATCATCAACTTAATGAGGACCAAGAACGATGCAGAGGTGGTTCTACAGTGTGAGGCTAAAGGCTGCTATCCAGAGCCTGAGCTGTTCTGGCTGGACGGTGAGGGAAACCTCCTCTCTGCTGGACCTACAGAGACCTTCAGAGGTCCTGATGACCTCTATACTGTCAGCAGAAGATTGACTGCGAGGAAGAGCGGCAGCTTCACCTGTAGAGTCCAACAGAAGAACATCAACCAGACCAGAGAGACACACGTCTATGTTCCAGGTGGGAAATAAGGTCTATCCTTAAATGTTCACTGTAGGCTCAGATCTCTGAGTTCTAGTTGTTGGTGTTCTTTGTTTTATCATTACAGATGATTTCTTCAGCCCTCCATGTAGTTCTAATGCTCACATCATCACCATCATCAGCTTGGCTGTGGTTCTCATGGTTGTTCTTGCAGTTGTCTTTGTTGTGTGGACACGGAGACGGAAACCAAACAGTAAGTCAGACGTTATTTAGTGTACTCCACCTCTGTCCATCAGGTGTACATGGTTTCTTTCTTTTCTTTACTGCAGGCTGCAACTTTACAACAAAAACGAGAGGAAGTGACAACACAGAACTTCCTGAACTTCCTCAGTTGCTTCCTGAGAGCATCGAGGGTTTGGATGAGAAACAAACTAGACTTGATGAAGAGTTCAAGAAAGTAGAAGAAGAATACAAAGATTTGATGGTGGTGCTTGCGTTATTAAATAATAACAAAATTGATGTGAAACAACAGAAGGAAGTCATTGAAACACAAGTAAAGATCCAGAACCAGAAGAAGGCAAAACAAAATAATACAAAGCATCATGGAAAAGGTTCTCTAGAGACAAAGGCGAGGCTTGATCCAGTACAAGAGGTTGATAGGAAACTGCAGGATGCAGACACAAAGTTAAGGGCTGTGATTTATGGAGAAACAGTGATGAGAGAGAAAAAGACAAAGTTAGACAATATCATGGAGGAAATTAACAAACAACTACAGGAGATAAATGATCAGAGAAATGAAGGAAATTCAAGTCAGGACACCGTCCTGTAACTGTAAGACAGCTGATCATTTATTCATCAGTCAGTCAGTACAGGACAGCGTCGGGCTCAAACAAAGTTTACCTGACAGGGACCTCTGGTGGCCATGTGAGCGTGAACATGTCAGCTCCTCATGGAGGTCAGTGGGTGGGACACACAGAGCCACTGTTTGTTCCCCATTTTCTACCAACATCCGGCATCTTAAGTCTAATGCCACTTTTACCCTGACTCAGCAGATTCAGTGCACACATTGAAGAAGCTTCTTTACTTTGGTGAACCTGTTCCTCTAGCGCCACCATGAGGTTCACGGTCATGATTAGTGAAATGACAAACTTCAATGCTGATGTAGATATCTGTATATACTACATTAAATATATCTGACAGGCTCAACTGAAACTGGACAGGTAACATTCTGGGTGTCTGACGGACAGCGAACAAGCTCCAAGAGAAAGTTTTTATTCGTCTTCATTCTCATGAAACAATTCTGAAAGACTGAAATAGCTGTAAAATAACCTGTAAATAATGTAAACAGTTGGAGCATTAACACATGGAAACACACTGTGGACTGAACATGTGAATATAACTCACAAGCAATCGTCTTCCTCAACACGGACAGCGGGAGGAAATGAGATGAAATCTGGAGCTCCAAGCTGACCACATGGCATGTGGAAGCTAATGCTTTACCTGCCCTATGACCTGGCAGTGTCATGTGACCTAACCTACCTATCAGAGCAAAGGCTGGACTTAAACAAGAAAATAATAAATTACTCTTAAACGCCAATAGGGGGAGGAAAGACAACACAAAGCTCACACAGGACAGGTAACATCTGAACTGAACTTAAGGCCGAGCTATTGGCACCACTCAGACTCCTTTAGGGGCAGCATCGTGCAGTCAGAGGAGCTTTGATGGATTTATGACGTGATTTCCATAGAACATTAAGAAAACTAAAAATCTAAACGTATAAATGTATTGTATATACTGTGTTTGTCTCTGTAAACTAATGATATTAGTGGTTTCATATATTTACATGTCTGTTACCTGTTTCTGTTACACACTTCATAAATAAACCATCATATCTCTAACCACCTTCATTTTCATACAGCCTCTTTGGTCTTTTGTCATGAACATACACAACACTCGACGTGGACGTAAGCTGAGGTTGAACTTTATGGAAAACAAACTATCAGGGCGTTTAATTAGAGAAATTATCCTGAGCAGCAACCAAACCAAAGACACACCTTCCAGGTCAAAATATTAAAGATGCACAAATGAGTTTATTAAATTCAAAAACTTTCAGATGTAAAGGCGCATGAGAAAGTTCCTGCATTATCGTGTGAACAGAAACAGAAAATACAGAAAAGATATAGAGCCTGCCTGTCCAGTCCACTCCGGACAGGCACCGGACCTGCCTGTCCAGTGTGGACTGGACGTACAGTAGATATTACAAACCATGCTGACCTGTCTCAGTTATAATAAAGAGGCACAACAGTTTTTTTCTGACACTTTAATAATTGTTCATGTTTCATCTGAGGTGGAACATCTCTGGATGTGTATTAATATTGTATATTACAATAAACTGATATACTACACTATATTCAACAACACAGCAGCATTTGATAGCCCTCCCTCTTCTTGCTCATGGTTCATAACAATCAGTATTACACGAGTGTGTGACCACAGTGAGTATTTTTACAGGCAGCAGCGACGCTGTTCTTGTAATCAGATGTGAGAAGAGAAAACGATGTGGTTCAACTCTAACGAAGTGATACCTCTTGAAATAGACGATGACGCTGTGAGTTAGCTTAAAGTCTCGCTCTCACCTGATGATAACGCAGAAGAAGAATCATGTCCGGTTATTTTAAGCCAACACGTCGTTTATGAATATATATTTCAGTGGTCAGTGACAAAACTTTCACAAACACGCGTGCTCATTAAAGGCTCCTGTATATGTGTCGTCTTTCATTTCTCCTTTCTTCAGTCAGCGGTCTCTGCTCTCAGTAACCTACAAGACACAAAGTCACAGTGCTTCAAACTTTGAGACGCACGTTTGTGCTAATGCACAACAGCATCAATTCAAATCAGCAGGACACAAGCCAATCAAAAGCAGTCCATTACACAAATCAAAGTCTAAATGCATGCTAACTTTTAAAATAAATGTTGTTGCACAGCTTGGACTGATAAGCCTTCATGATAATTACTGTGATGCAGGTGCATTCTGTTCATGACCTGTGAGATGGTTTAAAGTGTGCAGGTAAAAATAAATGTCATGCGTACTCGTGGCTAAACGCAGCCAAGACATGATCGGTCCCTCAGTGAGCTGAGAGGCCGTCTACCTTTCCTGCCTGCGGGTTTGTCGTGTGGTTTTTGTCTGAGAAGCTCTAACTGTCACTGAAACAGACTCAGGCCAATGCACTTTAAAAACAGATCAACGTTCAAAGGTTATAAATATATGAAAACATTCAGTGGTTCTCACCAAGATGATTCATGAAACAGGTTTGAAATGTTGACTTGTTAAAGGTGTTACCTTGCTCCATCATGGCTTTGGTGACCACAGCATATGTTCCATCAATCGGAACAGCTACACTGGCCTGTCTCGACACTGAAACATGACAAAGGTACAACAATGGACAATCTCAAAGTACTGATGATTATACAAATGATGTGTCAGTCAGGTGTATTCAAGGCGTGAATCATTTCTTCACCTGTTTGTGGGAAAGGGGAGGTCTGGAAGTAGGCTGAGGTCGTCGTGTCGTCTGTGTGAATAAGAAGACAGCAGAAAGACAAAAGTGGTGACGTGACGGGCATCAGGAACAGCCAGAACGTCCACCTTTACCAAACTGTTCGTATTCCATGTACCTCTGACGTTTCTTGATGTTTGCTGTTTCCTCCATCGCAGTAATACGATCAGCAGCAGCAGAGCCACCAAGAACAGACAAACACCCAGACCAACCCAGAGCGGCAGAGGGAGCTGAGGGAACTCTGCATCCGCCTGATCTGGAGCTGGAGATAATATTACATGCTGCATGTGAAATAAAACAATGTTCTATACAATCTCAAGATCTAACTTTATGGACACCATCATGCTACAGTCCTCAGGCCTCAACATCTTAACAGCAACACAAGTCCAAATACAATAAAACACTCGGGTCTATCTGACCTCTGACATGCAGCCAGCTCTCCGGTGATTCTCCAGCTCCAGAGAGTCTGCACCTGTAGAGTCCTTCATTAGACCTGGAGACACTGGTGAAGGTGAGGTTTCCTGCAGAGCCGCTCTCCATCAGATGTCCGTCTTTAAAGAAGTCAGCAGAGAGGTTGGAGGACGGCTTCGTCCTGCAGCGCAGAGTCACAGCGTCTCCTTCCATCACAGGATGCACGGGACTCTCCAGGATCACATGAGCAGCTGACAACAGCATGTTTTCATTTACATTCAGACGTGGAGTATGGTACAAGAACTGTTTTACTTACTTAGAACACAGGTTAACACAGCTGATGATCCCTGTGCTGCGATGTGAACAGTGTTACTAACCAGTGACAGTGATGTTGACAGTCTCGCTTTTCCTCCCTCCCATTTCACACCAGTATTCTCCAGTGTCAGATAGTAAGGCATTTTGAATTCTGCAGGGTCCGGTTGACGCCGACCAGATAGGAGCACATGTTTGAACACCTCCCTTCACCTTCTTCATCACTCTCCATCCAGTCAACCCCTCCAGTCCCTCACAGCTCACAGCAATGGGCTCATACTGAAAGTGCTGCTGACGGCTGGGAACAACCTGAGGAAAACCTGCAGACTCCGAGCAAAAAGAGCCGAGATGAACCAACCAAATGTCTGTTCTCATAAAACCATTTGAAAAGTGAGATAGTTGAGATGCATTAGAGTTCATTAAACCGACACTAAATACACGTCACATTGTAAAGTGTGAACGTTCTGCTTACCGGCTTTTTGAGAATAACTGAAGTCAACTTCTGCAACCAGCAGCAGCAACACGGTCATCACTGGAGAGGCAAGAGAGCACCAAACAGAACGTATATACAACATAAATAGAACATTTAAATGGCTGATATTTGGTCCATGACTGGAGTGACTTCATATCTGTCTGCAGCTTTAAACACATGCAGTACTCACACAGTCTGACGTGGAGAGCTGTGACCTCCATGATGTCTCGCTGCTGACTGTCTGAACATCTCACTACATTTAAAATATGTCTGTCAAGTGAGAATCTGCTCCTCCCCTTCCTGTTTCAGGGGGTTCTGAGAGATGGAGGTGGTCTGTTCAAGAAATAACAATCAGTGAAGCAACACGTCAGTAGATGGAGCCACAAACTCGATCTTTGGTGCCGATCACTTGGCAAACAGTAACTGAGTGACACACACACACACACACACACACACACACACACACACACACACAAACATTAAAAACTAGAAAACAAAGTGAAACCTCTTTCCTAACACACTCACACACTCCTTTGTCTGACATGACCAAACCAGAAAAGTCTCAGACCAGACGTTTTATTTCAACACACCTCTGTGACTACTGTAGTAATCACATTACCTGTGGACACGTTACTTGTTTCATCCTGTTGACTCTATTTTAATATTTTACAGACTGCTTATAAAACGTCCAAAGTTCACACACTGAAAGAAAACGAAAGTACAACACAAGTTCACACACACACACACACACACACACACACAAACATACACACACACACACTCACACACACACACACACACACACACACACACACACACACACACTATCTAAATTGCATGAGACAGGTGAAAGTACAGTTTTTTTGATCCCAGACTTTGGCCACACTTGCCGACTGCTGCTTTCAGGTACGGACACGCACACAACAGGTATGTAGGATTTTCACATTGAACACTTCATCCTAATCAGTGTTACAGTCAAGATCAACTAAACCAAGACCAAATAACGTTAGGGTGAATCGAGGCTGAGAAAAGACCAAGTCTTTAGAGGACTGAGACCAAGTCAAGACTGAGACCAACCGTCTCAAATCTCTTTGAGGGATACGAGACTGTGACCTTCAAAAGGCTCAACGTGACCTACAACAGATTATTTTATTATTTATTCTCAACACGTATCGATTGTAAATATTTATAATATATTTCTATTTAAAAGTCAAACTGCAGCTTTATTTAATATCACTGACTCCTCCATTTGGCTGCTGGTGTCTATATGAAAGAGTTTGTTTTTTACCTCGTGCATGAAGATTGATTCGAGACGGTCACCAAACAAAGCCCACGGCCATGAGGTGAAAACACAGGCGACCACGCGTTGGCACGTGGGAGCTCTGTTTCCTGTTATATAAGATGAAAACAATCATATTAAACTGTAACTGATATGAAAATAAAGAAAACCCTTTGATGAACTTTAGACTGAATTGGTCTCACGTGTTTGGACTTATTTTCATTTTCAGAACACGATGGACAGACTCACGCTGACACCTCAGGTCACTGACGTCACTGCTCTGGTCCGGCATCACATTGTGGCCCTGCTTCTGCTCACACACGCCTGTGGAGGTAGATTCACACAGACACATGGTTAAACATTTCATAGTCATGCAAGATTTCTTCTCTTCGTGCTCTACAGCAGCATATAATTCACTGTAAATCATTGACAGTTGATGGGAGCACGCTGAATATTCCTACATTAAAGCAAACCCTGCGTCTGTTTCCCTCAGGTCAGTCTGACGTGACTGATCCACCTCAGCCAATAGCGGCAGTTGTTGGAGATGACGTCATTTTGCCCTGTCACCTGAAGTTTCCTGGGGTTGTGGATGCTGTTGGTATGACTGTGGAGTGGGCCAGACCGGACCTCGAGCCCAGATTTGTCCATCTGAGGCGAGGAGGTGTGGAGCTCCTGCATGAAGAGCATCTATCGTACCAGGGGAGAACGTCACTGTTCATCGACAACTTAAAGTGTGGAGACATTTCACTGAAACTCTCCAAAGTGAAACTCTCTGATGCAGGAACATACAAATGCTTTGTCCCCACTCCTGGTTCAGAGGCCGTGGTCCAGCTTGCTGTAGGTACGTTGGTGTTAATCTATTAAGCTCCCAAGAAAGATACAAATGCTGTATCTGTTTATCAGTAACACAGTTAGGAAGAGAAGGGTACCTGACTAAGAGGGGTACAGCACCTGGGAGGACCAACTTTACATTTCTCCTCTCTCTTAGGTTCTGTCTCCTCACCTGAAGTAGGCATGTCCTCCGTCAGCGATGGAGCGTTGTTGGAGTGCAAATCTAAAGGCTGGTATCCAGAGCCTGAGCTGTTCTGGCTGGACGGTGAGGGAAACCTCCTCTCTGCTGGACCTACAGAGACAGTCAGAGGTCCTGATGACCTCTATACTGTCAGCAGAAGATTGACTGTGAGGAAGAGCGACAGCTTCACCTGTAGAGTCCAACAGAAGAACATCACCCAGACCAGAGAGACACACATTCGTGTTCCAGGTGGGAAATGGTTTAGAGTTACTGACGTCGTCACTGTGTCAGTTTCACACAGAGGTCCAGTTCATACTGTGTGTTTTTCATTTCAGCTGAACTCTTCGTGGTCCAGTCCAGTTCTGCTGCTCGTACCACCATCATCGTGTGTGTTTGCCTCGTGTTTGTTGGTGCACTTGTCTTTGTTATGTGCAGAGTGAGACAAAACGGTGAGTCACAGCTTCACTGAGCTTCTTTCCAAACGTTGAGTTACTTCTCGTTTTAGTTCATTGACTCAAACCTTCATTTTGGTCTCATGTTTCTACAACATGATAAAAGTTGATGACCCTCAGCACTGACACATGTGACACAAAACATTCAGTGCCAGTCACATAAACCCATAATTCAAATTAAATTATTTATACTATTCTTTAAGTCATTCTTATGATTTCAAATGATAGACTTGTTCTTTATTGATTAGTTATTAGTTTATCATGCCATTGAACTAAACTCACACCTCTTCTGTCCACATAGAAAACAACAGGGATAAACTTCTGGTGGAGCAGAGAACAGGAAGTGAGAAAATGAAGGAGTTGGACGAGACAAAGTCAAAACTTGAAGAGGACTTACTGAAGAAGGAAGAAGAACTGGAGCATGTAACAAACATGATCACAACACTGACGGAGCAAAAGACGAATCTGAAGGAGCAGAGAAAGAACTTCTCATCACTGCTGCAGGAGGATAACGCACAGATAGAGGCGAAGAAGAAGAAGAAGATAAAGGACAGCAAGTACAAAATGGGCAAAGATAAAAAAATGGACAAGGCTGAGCAGAAGAAAGTGGAAATGGAGGAGAGACAGAAAAAACACAATGAACTGTCACAGAAGACAGAGGAACTACAGGACAAAACAGAGGATCTGATTATTAAAATGACAGAAAGGAAGGCAAAAATAGAGAAAGACAAAGAACAAATGAATAAAAGACTGACGGAGGTGGAGAGAGAGAGAGAGACTGAGACAAAACGTGAGTTAGAGAGAGAGAAGAAAGAGAGAGATGAGATTAAGATAGAACATGAGTCAGAGCGGTCAGAGAGAAAAGAAGAAACTGTTTGTCTTCACCAGGAAGGGGAAAAAAAGGAAAAGAACAAAAACGATCCTCCATCTTCTGGAGTGATCTGATGGTTTGCTTCATGTTTAGAGCAGCTTTAAGAACATTTAGATCTGTCCTCAGTCAGTGTAACTAGTCTACCTGAGTTACATCAGAGCTGATGTGACCACAGTAAACCTGTTTGAAGTGTCATGTGACAAACTGAATTTCTTTTGTGTTTTATTGTGACTCTTTGTGCTGATTTGTGATCAAATAATAAATGAATTCATGTCAAATGATTCATGGTGCTTTATGCTTTACATTTTAAATGTTTTTAGACTGAATGTTGCGTCCACACTTGCTGAGTTTCTTTCATTGTTTGGAGTGACCTCTGGTGACCAGAGCGCCATCAGCTGAACATACTTTTTAAAATGTTTGAAGAATAACTTTTGCCTCTGGTTGGATTTCTGTGTCATGTATCAGGTCGTCTATTCATCAGATCAGTGTCAGGTCTCAGACAAATCACAGGAGGTAAATGATACACTAACAAATCTCTGACTTTTTATAAAATGTATTTTATTTGATACAAACATAATCAAACAGTGATGATATTAATACAACAGAATGTTTGTCCGCACACAGCTTGGATGAATCATTTCACCGTCTGTAATAGAGAATCGATGTAGAACAAAATAGAATCATTCAGAGTGACTGTCTGTGACCTTTGACCTGCATTACAAACTGACATGACTGTATGAAGGATGTTACTACAAAGGTAAAACGTTGTCAGTTGTGGCAGCTCATCAGCAGATGGAGGTGAAGCCGTCTCCTCGTTTCTTCGTGTGGTTAGACGCTCAGATTATCAGCGGCGTCGGACACAGCTGCTCCTCTGTGGTTTAACCTCCTCGACCTGTGACAGTCTGAAAATAAACACGATATGTCGAAGTCTAAAATATTCTAAGTTTCTGAACACGTGCATCACGCTCGCAGTGAGTCAGGAATAGAAAGCGAGAGCAGAGACACTTCAACACAAACGCAGCAGCAGCTCACAGCTCAGCTCATTATTTCAGGACTCGGCAGTCAGCATTCTCACATTTACTTTTTGTCTTCGGTCACTCTGGCAGGTTCCTTTGCAGACTCCACACACACACACATTTCTGTGTAACTCTGACTTTCCCACACTGAAGCTGTCCGACCACGACCAGCAGCAGAGCCACCAGTAAGACGGTGAAAACAGATGATGAGGTAAGTGTGACAGCCCGGCTCTGGGGGACTGGCCTCACTGAAGCTCTGCAACAAACAAAGTGTTGCTCAGGATCCGGAGTGCACCAACAAAACAGAGACTCAAGGGGGCATTGTGGAGCTGAACACGATCAGAGAATCGATGCCACATAAAGTTTGTGAACTTATTTGTGTCTCGACTCTGAGAAAACAACCCTGCCGATGTCGTGGACATGTAGCAGGAGGTAATGAAGCTCCAATAAAAAGATGCTGTTCAGTTGCATCATGGGAAATGTAGGAACCAGCAACATTCCTGGGGCGGAGATATTTCAGCCTCTGTTTATGTCTCTAACTGACTCACACCACTGACTGTCAAACTCAAACTGTGTTTGGATGTAAAGGGTCACATGATGCATGCGTCCAGTACCGGACTGCATTAATGGTTCAGTCCGTTATCAGCTGCTTCAGGTCTAACCAATCAGCACGCTGTTAGCTGACCACAGACCGTCTGTTTACACGTGGCAGCAGCTCTCGTCTTCATACGTGTGCTCAGAAAGAAGGCGCGGTGAACAAACTGCTCACTCGTAAAAATAAACCCTGACAAACCTCAAACTGTGCAGCTCAAATCAAAAAGTCACGTATCACGCCATTTATTTCCCACAAGCCTCTTTATATCATGTACACACAGCTGATGAACATGTGACAGTAAAATATGAACTCTGTCCGTCAGTCCAAGACCTGAAAGACACAAAGAATATTTGTTTAAAGGAATTACACTTTGATTTAAATTTTATGTATCTATTATCAGGTCAGGTTTCATAAACGGTCAGCAGGTCATTGTTTCTTTTCCGGATATTGTAATTAATGTGTCATGTGATGCTGATATGAGTCCATGTCTCCGTCTTACCTAACCCAGTGTGTAGTAGACGGCGTCTGACGCATGTTGGGAGGAAGCATCGACGGCTGGAAATGTTGTGACAGTGGAGACTCCTGGTTCTGTTTTGGATTTAATACATATAATATTATAATAATAATTATATTAATTATCATGGACGTCACGTGGCAGAACCGAGTTGCTGATTGTTGTGTGAGCTGTGGGAGAGTTCACGCTGATACAGAACTTTTTCTGGCTGTGGTTTCCTCGTGTGGTTTGAGTACAAAGAAACTGTCTCCAACTCACACGCGTGAACTCATCTCACATGTGTGACCTTTTAACCCTTTGAACTTTGAAGCATTTTATATTCAATAAAAGATAATAAATAAATAAAATACCTGTTGCTGCATAACTAATGGGCCTTTGTGGATGAAGTACGCCGCTCTGTCCAGACACTGAAAGAAACAGAAATCAAACAATACTGAGAAGCTGCGACTTTGTTAAACTTTCTGTTGAACTGAATTTCTGACTAAAACTAAGTGAGAGACGCTGAATGAAGTTACTGAACATTCAGTCTGTGATTGTCTTGCAGGACACATCGATAGGCAGAGTATAAAGAGTTAAAGAGTTGTACCTGTACGTTTTCCACAAAGACTCAGTCCCAGCAGCAGCAGGGTCATCGAACACGTGGCTGTGACCCACACCATGATGATCTTAGAGGAAGGCTGACCCTCTTCATGAAGTGTTGGAGACGCTGTTAAAGTACGAGCTTTATATCACTGTGTGATTCCTCTGTAGCAAACAGACTTAAATCAATCAGAATATTTGTTGTCTCACCTCTGACAACCAGCCAGCTCGCTGCTGATTCAACACCAGAGATGTCACACTTGTAGAGTCCTTCGTCGGACTTAGACACATTGTGGATGTGGATGTTCCCTTTATAGCCAGTCTGCTTCAAGGTGCCATCTTGATAGAAATCAGCGACGTGGACAGAGGACGTCTTGTTCCTGCAGAGCAGAGTCACGTCGGTTCCCTCCAGCACCGGGACAGCAGGACTCTCCAGGATCACAGAACCATCTGACAAATATATGACACGTTCATCTTATGCAAGACATCCTGTCACGTGAAACAGAAGAAATAAGGTGTAAAACGTTTAAATGTACTTTTCCTGTTCAGTCAGTGTCAGCTTTGCTTGGTCTTATTTTAACAAACCTGTAACAGTGATGTCCACAGAGCTGCTTATCGCTGACCCGTTAGCTTCACACCAATAATCTCCACTGTCTCCTTCCAGGACATGTTGAAGTGAGCACGGTCTCCTCGACGTCTCCCTGCCATGGACACACGGTGATGTGTCTCCCATGATCCTCTTCATCACCCTCCACTCGGTGAAGTCATCAAACCCGTCACAATCAAAAGAGACAGAGTCAAATTCAAAGAACTGGAGTCTGTTTGGAACAACACGAAGCAAAGCTCCACCTGAGGATGAAGACAGGAAGTGACAGGACATTGTAAACTTGGCCGTTAGATGAACCTGGAATCATTGAGTAACTGAGACTCACCCATCCTGTCAGCACAGCAAGCGGACTGAAGCACCAAGACCGCTGCAGCCAGAACAGAGCTCGGTCAGAATTAGACTATAGACACCAATGAGACATTTGAAATGAAGACAGACTCAGTACTCACACAGTCCAATGCAGAGAGCTGTCACCTCCATGCTGTCTCACTGAACTGTCTGAACAGCAGACTAAATATAATGGAGGGGAGAACTTCCTCTTCCTGTGCAGCTTACTTGTGGTGACTGAGACGTCAGAAGGTTTGACACTGTGCGTGACACACAGCTGCTCTGAGAAAGCGCCATCACTTCAGCCTTTAAAGGTTCAGTACGTAAACTTTAGGGTGCTGGTGGGTGAGGCGTTACTGCCAGGGTACGACAAGGAACTGGCCGAGACTGGTGGATGAAGTCAGGAATATATACTGCAGACACTGATGACTGGATGAGCTGCAGGTGTGGAGGAAGAGCAGACGTGGTTCAGTGGAGAGGTGGCAGGAGGAAGCTGGACAGCCCCGCCCGGCCTGCACAGGGGAGACGTGACAAACTGACGCAGAACAGGAAGGGCAACAGAAACATGACAGGGAACATAACTTGGTCATTTATGATCAGTGTAGAGACAGCTGATGCTAAATGTCAGACAGTCACAGCTCTGACCTCCTGCTGATCATCAGACTGAAATACAACATACAATGTGGCTGAGCTATATTTTTTTATTTACCCAGGTGGATTCAACTTCCTCATTCCAGACCTTTGTTTTATATCCACCTTATCTTAACACCTGACCTACAGGATGAGGTCACAACCTAACATAA
Source organism: Nibea coibor (assembly GCA_023373845.1). Lineage (NCBI taxonomy): Eukaryota > Metazoa > Chordata > Actinopteri > Sciaenidae > Nibea > Nibea coibor. The sequence continues at coordinate 882,870 of CM041729.1, forward strand.
GGTGAGTCTGTGAAGGATCTGACAGAAATCTTTTCTACACAGGCGTCTATGTCTGTAACGCAGCACGGAGGAGCTCTGAGTGTCTTTAATTGACCCGCTGACTGGTGGGTGGATGTACCTGCTGACAGTCACACACCTGGCTGGGAGTCAGGCTGCAAACAAAGTTAACCTTCAACTTCAGAGAACACGTGATTTGATTTGAGGACTTTGGACGTGCAGCTTGCATAGAGCGGACATACGGCAGGTATGTAGCATTTTAAATACAAAATGTTTAAAAATTAATGAACCTTTAGTTCAATAAACTCCATTTAATTGACACTCTGTTCTCCTGTCTGAATGCTGTTTGATTTTCTCATGGCTTTTCAATGTCACGGCTTCGACAGGCACACGAACTATTATAGTATGAAGTATTCCTCCTCAGGGGGACACTGTTAGAAGAATAATCATCCCCTCATATTTAAATTGTTTGAATGTACTTCCAAGATGTTTTGTACTCACAACTGTTTATTTCAGTTTTCAGGATGTTTCAGCTGTTGAATGGACGGTCGTCTGAATCTCAGCACTGTGCTGTCACAGCGTTGGTCTTCCTGCTCCTGATGCGCTGCTGCGGAGGTAAATCACACGTAATGAACGGTCAAAATAAACAGAGGTTAAAGATACATAAAACCTACATTTGAAGTCCTAGTTTTGAGAAGATGAACAGAGTGTATTAAGACCAAAGACCAAGACTTTGAGGGGTAGAGATCAGGTCCACTGCAAAAAGTTGGTAACCCCAGGTGTGCAAACACATCCCTGTTTCCTTCTCAGGTCAGCCTCAGATGGTTGGTCCCTCTACACCAATAGTGGCCTTCCTTGGTGGTGACATCATCATGCCAAGTCACCTGGAACCTGCCACTGATCTTGTTCATAAGACACTGGAGTGGTCGAGGTTCGACTTGAAGCCCAGGTTTGTCCATGTGAGGCGTGATGGTGTGGATCTTCTGATCAGTCAGAATCCTTCATATGTAGGAAGAACGTCAGTGTCCACCAACAATCTGAAGCGTGGAGACGCGTCTCTGACACTCTCCAAAGTGAGACTCACTGATGCAGGAGCATACAGATGTCACATTCCAGAGGTGGGAACATCTGTGGTGGAGCTGATTGTTGGTAAGTTGACAGTTTTTCTTTAGATATTCCTCGTGGACGCACAGAGCTTTGTTACTAAAACTTTAGTGAAAGTGTCAGTGAAGACTCCAGGTCATCATCCATGTAATGTGAAATCACAGCATGGTAAGTGAAACTATGAATGTCGCTCTCTGTTGTCATTAGGAGCTCTTTCGTCTCCTGTCGTCATCATAGCACGGATCGATAAAGAGAGCAGCACAGCCGTCCTACAGTGTGAGGCTGAAGGCTGGTATCCAGAGCCTGAGCTGTTCTGGCTGGACGCTGAGGGAAACCTCCTCTCTGCTGGACCTACAGAGACAGTCAGAGGTCCTGATGACCTCTATACTGTCAGCAGAAGATTGACTGTGAGGAAGAGCGACAGCTTCACCTGTAGAGTCCAACAGAAGAACATCAAGCAGACCAGAGAGACACACTTCCAAATTCTAGGTAAAAAAAAACAAAAACTGCCTACTTACATTTTAAAAACGTATATATATGAATAAATGTCATTGTTTGTCATTTCAGAGGACGTATTCACAGCCTCATCCTGTTCTGCTCTTCGTATCTCCGTGGTCCTGTCTGCTGTTGGCTGCTGCCTGCTTTGTTCTGCAGCTTTTATTGTTTGCTGTAAACTAAGAGACAACAGAAGACGTAAGTTTAATGTACATTAAATATCCTCAGAGCAAAAAATGCAAATGTAGGAGGAGTCCAAGGACCTCTCTTTAAACAAGTGAAATGTCTTTATTATCATTGCACGGTCCAGTTAGAACTTCAGTCCAACACATTTCTGCATTAGGGATTCAAACAGATCAGGATAGTTCACTGACTGTTGGAGGAAGGAGTGAAACAAAGATTTCTCTGCTGCACTTTATGTTTAAGTCACTTTTCTTTTTAATAACAGCACTGCTTGAATACAACAGGTTTGGATCTTTAATTCAGCAGTTCCCTTCCTCTGTTTGTGTGCAGATAACAAGATGCATCATGACAAAGGCCCTGAAGGTGGAACAACTGAAACAGACCGGCCCGTAGAAGACCTGGAGGATCAGAATGAGGAGAAGTTAAAGGAGAAAGAGAAAGAACAGAACGACATCAGACATGCGATTTCAGTACTGGAGGAAAAGAAGAAAGAGCTGGAAAAGTCAGAAGACAAATTGATATCAGAGATAAAGGAGGCGGACAAACACATGAAGAAGAAAGAGAAGAAACTGGAGGCAGTAAAGGTTCGATTCCCTTGGGAAAAAGATGACAGAATGAAGGAGCTATTAGAGGCCAAACAGGAACTGGAGAACAAAAAGACAGAATGTAAGAAATCTCTACAGATCACAGTGCAAACACGGAAGGAAACAGAGGATGAGATTAAAAGACTAACAGAGAGGAAAAACAAAGTCGAGGAGCAGGTGGAGGAAATGAAAAAACAACTTCAAGAGACGAAGAGACGAGATTCAACCTCAGTCAGTGAAGTTAGAGAGACCGAGTCATCACCATTAACTGACGGACATTAACTATAGATATAGACTCTAATAACAGAGACTTCATTTAAGTTTACTGAAACAGCAGCTGACTGACTGACTGTGAGCGGCCAGGAGAGATGATGAACAACAGAAGTAACAGGAAGAGTAACTGATGTTCAGCTGTAACAATCATCACACTGTATTATTACCTAATCCTTCACTCAATGCACTAAACTTTAATGTTCAATGTCTTTTCTCTTCTAACTCACCTGGGATGAATGAATGCTAAATAATGACGACAGACAGACTGTATGTTATAGAAATACACTCCTCATGGTCAGAATCTAAAGATGTAAAGACAGAATGTGAAAAATGTTTACAAGCTATTTAAAGTGCTGACTCATCACTCTGTCAGACACTGCTGATAAAACACACAAATAAGACTAAAGTCTCATTATTATTGTTGTTGTTGGACAAACCTTAAAAATGCAGAATTATCCAAATTATTTAAAATAACCTGCATTTACTGCACATCAACATCTCACATGGAAGCCCATTTCCCATGACAAAACGTCAAACACTTGTTGTTGTCATGAGAAATTATGATTTGAGTTCAGTCCCAGAGACATTTACCCATTTACAGATCAGACAGACAGACAAACATCATTTGTTTGGAGCACATGGTCTTCCTGAGAAATCCAATGTTAGCTCTTATCTGTTGGCGCTCGTCACGCTTTAAACACGACACACTCTGAGCGGCAGGACGACTGAGGACGATGAACCATTGCCATGAACCGCATGCTGTCATGTTGGATTTCTTTATCCTTGCAGTCACATAATGGGAGCTGTAGTTTGCAGTTTGTGCATAAATATGTCAAGTAAAATACTTGGTGAGTAAAAGGAAAGACACGCCTGCTCTCAGCGGCCTTATCTATTAAGCAACGTGACACGTTACATGTGAACTTTGTTCAGGCAGGTTTTCTCTCTCGGTGATGTGACTCTGAGCCATGAAACAGGTAGGTGGCTTTTTTGTTTCTCAATGAAATCTTGAAATGATTTCCATTTAATCCAATGGGACTACAAAATAAGAAAAAAAGCTGGTGGTTTAAATGTGTAAGAGGAAGAAGAAGAAGAAGCATGTGTATAGAATTTACAGCACTTAAAGGAGGTGGGGAAAAACTAAGTATTCATTATGTGAAACGCAGAATCTAAAAGATTTATGTAAGTACATTTAAGAGTTTTAATCAAAACAAGTTAAATACAGAGAAAGAAAAACATTTTCAATGGGTGGCCACACAAACGCGCTCGTTACCCATCAGGACATGTTCTCTTTTTGATCTGGTGTATATACCTTTTCCAGTAAATTAATCTACCGTCATTTCTTCTAGTACTGTATGAATTATGATTTTCAATGAAAATATTCAATGAAAAATGTATTTCAGCGCACATAACTCCACAATGCCTCGTCTGAAGGATGAACTCTCCTTTCAACCTCTGCTCAGTCTCTTCAGAGCTGTGGTTTTCCATCATGCTGTCGCCTTCCTTCTCCTTCCACAATGCTGTGCAGGTAGTCTCCACACAAACACAACGGACGGACAGTTTATCAGATAGATCAACCCTGTCTCTGACAAATTAAGTTCATATCCTACAGATTCTTAAAAGCAAAATGTGTTGAGAAAAACTGAGAGCTGTTAGGTACAGGTAACAGGAATACAAGGAACAGGACCCAAATGCAGTCACAGTTACAGGATGGTCAGACAAGTTTTATCCCACAGTACCTGACATCAAGGTAGATCAGGAACACTGAGCAGTGTGGGTGGAGGGATTCTGGGAGCTGTAGTTTGGATTCACTTAGCATGTGTTCTTTGTACAGCAAGAGATAAAACCCTGAACTTCTTTTGCTCAGGTCAGTTCCAGGTGATTGGTCCGGCTCAGCCAATAGTGGCAGCACCTGGTGATGACATCATTTTGCCATGCCTCCTTAAACCTTCTGTGGATGCTTCAGAAATGACAATCGAGTGGTCAAGACCTGACCTGGACCCCAGATTTGTCCTTGTGTGGCGTGACGGCGTGGAACTACAGAACAAACAACATCCGTCCTATAACGGAAGAACGTCGCTGTTAAGTGATGAACTGAAGTACGGACGCCTTTCACTGAAACTCTCCAGAGTGAAACCTTCTGATGAGGGAAAGTACAGATGCTTCATCCCTACGTCTTTGAAAGAATCTACTGTTGAGCTTATTGTTGGTGAGTAAATATACTGCACAGTCTGTCTGTAAGCTTCATGAACAAGAACTAGAGATCTTCAGATGAAGGTGTTCCAGGAGCGATGGGAAGATGGAACCTGAGGTCGGCCTACATTTGAACCCTCTCATATGGCACAAGCTTTAGGACTTCTGTTTGCATGCAGTCTGCAAACCTAAGATGGAGGGCGTTGAGAGGAGCCCACACGTGGTTTGGGGGTCTGACCAGGAGGCCTCTGGTGAAGTTTTCTGGCATGTCTAACTTAGAAACACTGGAGGAATAAACAGTATATATATTCAGTCTGTCTGAGTCTCAGTCTGTCTCAGGATCCCCCAGGAAGAGCTTTAGGAGTGGGAACACAGTCAAATAAATATCCACAAAGGTTTCCTCACAGAAGAAGATGGAACCAGATCGCTTCATTACAAGCAGAGCTGACATCAACAAGATGTTCGGTTTTATTTTATTTGTATTAATTTTTTCATGTTCTTCCTCTTTCTGATTAGGTGTCGCCTCATTCATAGTCATCAGGTTAGAGACGGCTGATGACAATAAATGGCAATTCAGCAATAGATTGGTTCTACAGTGTGAGGCTAAAGGCTGGCATCCAGAGCCTGAGCTGTTCTGGCTGGACGGTGAGGGAAACCTCCTCTCTGCTGGACCTACAGAGACAGTCAGAGGTCCTGATGACCTCTATACTGTCAGCAGAAGATTGACTGTGAGGAAGAGCGACAGCTTCACCTGTAGAGTCCAACAGAAGAACATCAACCAGACCAGAGAGACACACTTCTATGTTCCAGGTGAAAAGGGTTTGTTTTTTCATTTCTAATCTTCTGTCAGCTAAAGTCTAAAGTTATATAAATGTCATGTTTTCCTTTGGTTGTCATTTCAGAGGATCTACTCACAGCTCCATCTTCCTCTGCTGTTTATATCTTGGTGGCCTTGGTGGCTGTTTGCTTCCTGCTTTTTTCTGCAACTTTCATTTTTTATTGGAAACTAAGGAAAGAGAAAGGCTGTAAGTTCTACATTTGATTTACTATCTGAGAGCATGGAAATGAAAATGATAATAAAAAGATTTGTGCTCCAATAAAAGAACACCAGCATTTGTCTTTTAGTTCTTCTGGATTTAATAAAGAAACTGAGCTTAAATTGAGCAGGTTTGGACTTTCACCACTTTCCTTCCTCTGTTTGTGTACAGATAAGATAGACCATGTCTGTGGAACAGGACACGGTGAGGAGCTGGAGGACTTACAACCAAAAGAACAGAAAGACATTATATATGGGATTTCAGTCCTGATGACAAAGATGAAAGAACTGGAGATGTCCAGAGAAAAGCAGAGATCACAGCAGGAGGAGGCGGAAAGAGAGAAGGAGAAGATTGAGAAGGCCATTGAGCCAGTACGTGGTCCTTTGTCCTGGTTCACTGACGGCAAAAAGAAACTGGAGCTGGAGAAGAAAAAGACAGAATGTGAGAAATCTTTGCAGAGCATCAAGGACAGACTCCAGGAGACAGAGGACGCGATTACAAGAATAAGAGACTGGACGAAGAAAGTCCAGGAGGAGATTGTGGACATAAACAAAGAACTTGAAGAGACAAAGGGACGAAGAGACGAGATTCAACTTGAGTCAGAGAAGTTAGAGAAAAACACGGAGGCATCACCCCTAACTCAATGTCCTGACACAAACTAATGAGAGCTAATCACAGATCTGATTCATTTAAATCAACATATTTCCAATGTTTCAACCTGTACAACAAAATGCTGAATCTTTTGCTGCATATCAATAAGTAATTATTCATGATTGTTGTTGTATACTTGTATACATACTGTTGTATGTTGTATACTGTATAAAACATTTAATAATCACAGTGAAGCATTAACGTCCAGATTCATGTGATGGTTTGAGGACTTTGACATGCAGCTTATTCCATTCTGAGACGACTCAGTAAGACCTGCAGCAGGTATGTACGCTTCAATGAACATGATTAATATATCAAAACAATTTGAACATAAGTTCATCTAAACATGTTTGGATTCACAGTATATATCTGTTTGTTTGTGAACACGTAAACAGGTTTGACTTTTTTCAGTTACTTTCAGTAGAATCATTTTCATTCAGCTTATAATTACTAAATAGAAATTCTCAGATATGATAGAAATTCAGATTATTTATTTATTGCTATAACAACCAATGAAGTCTTACAAAACAAAAACAAAATGCAGTGTTGATCTGATGCACCACAGATTTTCTTCACTTCTGTATGAGCTGTTACGCAGATGACACCAGACTTTATATTTCTATCAAACCAAAGTGAATCATAAAAATGGATTGAGAGACAAAAGAAGAGAGCAGTGCATCAGACATAGATCATCTCTGATGTACAAACGCTCTGAGTGACTGAAAGACACCTGATATAATCAGGAGGCCGAGTGCTCGCACAGTCCGATGCAAAGCGCTGCGACCGCCATGCTGTCTTGCCGCAGACTGTCTGAGCAGTAGACTGAACACGAGCTAAATATGACGTAGGTGACGTAGGTTTAGCCGGTGTTCTGGATGTCTGATTCTGTGATAGTTCTGTATTGTCTGACCTGTGGTAAACCATGCATAAAACCAAAGTACGTGACAGAGATCTGTGTGGGTGAGCCGCCTGAGCTAAAACAAACCCACGGCGGCTTCTTTTCTCAGAGCTGCAGACACAGTGTGGCTGCTCTGCACGTGCTCGGGGACAGAACAGACACAGATATAAATACGATGACAGAAAGTCACAGACCTGAAATATCTTGGCCGGCGTTCACCTTTCATGAGCTGCAGTGATCACAGGAAACAGGTCTACTTATGGAACTTTCTTTTTAATGCATGCGCTCGAGCCAAGACATGAAACATGCTAATGAATCACTTTAAGTACAGAACAGGAAGAGCTGTAAAGATAATTAAAACCACACACAGTATCAAACATACACAAATCATCATGTCACAAACACAGCATGGTTAAAGTGGAGCAGGTGGAACAGACTATGGAGGCCGACCACAGCTTGTTGCTCATTATTTGGTTTGTTCAGCTTCATCTGGAGAAAATTTGAAAAGAAATGTTGTGGTTTGTTTTCATGTTCATGAAACATGCAGCCAACAAATCTGTGCTTCACATGTAGATTTTGATCTCAAAGTTTTCACCTGTCTTTGCCACAGCGACGTTTTCTTAATAGCAGCAGCAGAAAAGCCACCCAGAAAACTGTGGCAACCGTCCTCATGAGGAAGTAGAGGAGAACAGGAAGCTGATCGGAACAAAGCGGGATCGGCTCTTTGTGAGATTCTGGAAGAACAGTGGTGGTGTTAGAACATAGTTACACACGTTTACAGCCTTGTTTGAAATGTGGTAACTTCCTGTATCTGCTGTAATTCTAATTGTATCTAGTTTGTCTCACCTCTGACAGTCAGCCAGCTCTCTGGTGACTCTCCAGCTCCAGAGATGCACTTATACACTCCTTCGTCACACTTGGAAACACGGCGGATCATCAAGTTTCCTGTCGAGACGTTCTTCACGAGGATGCCATTTTTATAGAGGGAAGCTGAGGTGTTGGAGGGTGTTTTGTTTCTGCAGTTCAGAGTCACTGCTTCTCCCTCCATCACCGGAGCAGCAGGAATGTCCAAGATGACCGAACCAGCTGAACAACATACATGATTATTACTATTACTGTGAATGATTCAAAGCCATGCTACTAAAACAAACTGACAAACTGTTTGAGGTTGACTGACATTTCAAGTCTAAGTTAGTGAAATCATACCAAACCTACCAGTGACAGCGATGCTGACAGATTGGCTCTTCCTTCCGTCTTTCGTCTCACACCAGTACTCTCCACTGTCTTCAACGTAAACATCTCTGATGAGGCATCTGGACCCTGCTAAAAGTCCCCAGTTTGTACCACATGTGATATTTCCACTGGAGCTCTTTCTCTTCACTGCCCATGTCAGCGACGCGTCCAACACCTCGCAGTTAAAAGAGATGGACTCGTACTCAAAGTGCTGGAGTCTGTTTGGAAATACATCAGGACATTCTGCACCTGACAGCAGCAGGAGAGACAAAGACGTTAAAAGATACACGGACATAAAACTGCACCTGCATGAAATCTCCACAGATAAGATCCAAATACAGGCAAAGCACTTGAAGTCATGCAGTATGTTGCAAAAGAGTGAAAGTTGATTATTTTAAACTCACGTGCGCTCTGAGCTGAGTAACCGTCCTGAACTTGCATCACCAGCAGCAACGATAGACGTCCAACTGTCAGGACAAAGCAGAGAGCCAAACATTAGACATGTTAACATGAGATGACCTCGCTCTAAATTTAGCAGCTTCACTGTGAATTAAACTCAAAAGAGGATGACAGAGGACATCACATGAAGCAGACAGACTGAGACTCACAGGCAGCGAGAGCTGTGACCTCCATGGCGTCTTGCTGCTGACTGTGTGAACGTAGGACTGAATGACACTTGATGCGTCATGAAAACTTTCTCTTCCTGTGTGGCTTATGTCTGCGGTACAGAGGAGTCACTGTGCGCTGCTCGTCCTGAAGCCTTGTCATACATACAGACTGTACATACATGTAATATATATGATGCATAAACAACCCTGGTTCCAAAAAACATTTATGAAAAACTGCAACAGTTTAAGAACAATGTTCACCAACACAGTGAATTCATCTAATCATCGATCTGTGGCATCATGTAAAGATTCACAGAAGCCAGAGAAGTCTCTGCACCTCAGGGACCCATAACCAACACTGAACGTTGGTAACCTTTGACCCTGCAGGCAGCACTGCTTGAAAAGGATAAATCCATGTTTACTGCAAACTGTTCTGGAGCTGGGGCTGTAGTAAAAACAGGTTTGTATCTTAGTTTTAGGTGCCTGAGGTAAACTGCAGATTAATCAACATAGAAGAGCTTCTTAAAGTGTGACGTATCATATCCATCACCTCTCTCCGCCTCTCTCTCACTAACACCTGTGCTGCCCTCTGCAGTCAATCAGCCACTGTCACATCTTGTTACAGTGACAAGAGAATGAGATGACATGTACAGTCACCCTGTTACACCATGTTATTCAGTTATTGTCTTTTCTTTAGAGAAAGTCATTCGAGCCCCAAAAGACAATTGTAAGTCAGTTATGCAAGGCAGATCTGCTTCTACAGACGTCTCATCAAATGATGACACACATGACTGATGCTAAACTATTTTGGCAAAAATTCAACAGCAGATCTTTGTCAGCTGTTTCAGGCCTTATTTCTTGCAGTGTAAACAATCGTGTAGAGACAGCGAACAATCCACCATCTTGAAACTCTGAAGTTTTTGTTGTGGCTCCTCCCTCGACTCTTTCATACACGTCATGCTTCACGCACTGACGCTGAACTGCAGGGAGGTGACAGAGAGATTAACCACACCCTGCAATGAAGGACTTGATAAGACGGATACTTCAGGTTAATATTTGGTAAGGCTTCAAGTTAGATGTGCTGTTTATGGCTCTGACTCTATGTAGCAATAGCAGAGATAGCTGTCAAAGGACTTGACTATCCTGACGGTCTACGTTTCACTCTGCAGCAGTAACGATACTGTGAGCGTCTGAGCCCTGAAGCAGGTAGGTTATATCTTCCAACAATTCCTTCTATAGATTTGAACCAATGGAAAGAATTATTAGATCTGCGTTAGGAGAAAAGCTGCTGGCTATGATCCTTATAAAAAGGTATCTGGGACGTGTGTTTGTTACCAGCTGTGCTCAGTCTGATGATCATTTAGACCTCATGAAGTCATTTTATTTTGAAGACACATGGGGCTTTCTTCTAACTGCTTTATTTGAAGCTTTTCTCTCTGAATCCGTGAATAACAAATAGCACTGACAAAAACATAATGTATATTAGCTTAGCATGAACAAGCATGTGAAAATAACATTTACAAAGTAAAATATTGACAAAATCAAACATCATCCCTCGCTGGCTGCGTGCTCTAATAGAATACAATCGTCTTTCAGTCTAACGTGTGAAAGTGCAAAGGTCAATGGTAACAGCTTGTTGTTTCAGACGTGAGGATGGCTCGTCTGAAGGATGGACTCTTCTTTAAACGTCTGCTCAGTTCCTTCACCGCTCTGATGTTTCATCACTCTGTTGTTTTCCTTCTCCTGACCCAAGGCTGTGCAGGTAACCTACACACAAACACATATATATATATATATATATATATATATATATATACACCATGTATGAGAATTCATTTAGCATGTTTTAAAGCTGAACTTCTTTTGCTCAGGTCAGTCCCATTTGGTCGGTTCCCCTCAGCCAATAGTGGCAACACCTGGTGATGACATCGTTCTGCCATGTCACCTGGAACCTTCTGTGGATGCTTCAGACATGACAGTGGAGTGGTCAAGACCTGACCTGGACCCCAGATTCGTCTACGTGTGGCGTGACGGCGTGGAACTAGAGAGTAAACAGCATCCGTCCTATAAGGGAAGGACGTCGCTGCCCACTGACAACCTGAAGCACGGGAACATTTCACTGACTCTCTCCAGGGTGAAAATCTCTGACGAGGGAAAGTACAGATGCTTCGTTCCTATGACGGGCAGAGAATCTACTGTTGAGCTTGTTGTCGCTGTTGTTGGTAAGTTTTCTGTAAATATGAGGTGTGTTTGACAGGCGAGTTTCAGGGTAAAGAGAAAGAGCATTCTGGGAATGAGTCACAGCCCAAATGAACAAGACTGAACATCGAACATTGTTCAGTTTCAGTTGCGTGACGGTGAGATAGAAGCTGAGATTGTGCAGCACTGTCTCGGTTTACTGGTTGACCTACATTCCAACCCGCATGTATGATCATGAGTTCAATAATGAGAGGACTGAGATAGGACATAGACCCTTTCATTGCTCTTCACTGTGGCTCTTCTGAAACCCCCTCTGGAGGGGGCATCTGGGCTCAGCTCAGTGAAATACTGTCATCAAATCAACCATCAAATGGGAAGTACATGAAGCCCAATAAGGAAACAGGGGGCAGTTCATCTTCTTCATATAAAAATATATCTGATTTAGAAATGATCCAAAGTCTCCAACATTCATACTCTGGGTCAGTATATATTTCTGATTCACCCTGCTACTTTCAACCAAAGCTTTGATTCAGTACAGTCAGTACTGTCGGACAAACTGGACTGACTGATGTGGGAATTGACTGCATTGGCCAATAGACTGTTACACAGTAAACAGTAATACTGATTATATTTAAACATTTTAAAAAACACTAGTTTTGAAACGTTCCTCCTCTCTGTAGGTGTCGCCCCATCCGTGGTCTTCAGCTCTGAGAGGACCGACAGCAGTGAACTGGTTCTACAGTGTGAGGCTGAAGGCTGGCATCCAGAGCCTGAGCTGTCCTGGCTGGACGGTGAGGGAAACCTCCTCTCTGCTGGACCTACAGAGACAGTCAGAGGTCCTGATGACCTCTATACTGTCAGCAGAAGATTGACTGTGAGGAAGAGCGACAGCTTCACCTGTAGAGTCCAACAGAAGAACATCACCCAGACCAGAGAGACACACTTCTATGTTCCAGGTGGAAATGAGTTCTGTATTTAAACGTTTAAATGTTTCAGGCTCAAATCTCTGAGTTCTAATTGTTGGTTCTTGTTTTCTCATTACAGATTATTTCTTCAGCCCTCCATGTACCTGTTATACTTACATCATCATCATCAGCTTGCTTGTGGTTTCCATCGTGGTTGTTCTTGCAGGTGTCTTTGCATGGAGATGGAAAATAAAGAGTAAGTGTCATTTATTAACATCCTCTGCCTGTTTGTCTTTACATCAGGAAGCAACTTGTAACAACACAGACATTCATGTTTTTCAGAAGTGGAAAACCAAAGAGACGAAATGAGATCACAGCTGGAGGAGTTGAAGAGAGAGTGGACTGGAAGGAAATATGACCATGTGGTTTCAAAACACGAAGGAGATAAACTAGAGGGCAGAAAAGAACTGCAGCAGAAAATAACAGAACTGGAGAAGAACCTGAAGGAGAAAGAAGCAGAAATAAAGACATTAAAAAGACTTAAGAGGTCACATAGTCAGAGCAGTCAGAGAACAGATGAAAACAGTGAGATGCTGCCTGTCCACACTGTGACCTAAGTGTTTGTACCACAGACATGTTGGACCACCTGTTTGCATCTCTCCACTCAGGACTGTGGCAGCACAGAGCAGGTAGAGCTAAATGTTTCACTGAGCCTCACGCTCTCAAACCTCTTAGTGCCTTTGGGGGGCGTCAGTGAGCTGGAGCCTTTTCAAAGTGATGACCTCTTCTGACTTCAATTATAGGAACGTCAACACAGATACCAGAATAGAGGATGAAGATATAGCTACATGTGTTTGTATGTGTCTTTGAATCTTTAAACAGACAAACAAACTCAACATCTTTGTATGCAAAGCTTTAATTCCAGTGTAACATCATTACAGCTGCATCAGTTTCCTGTTTTCCACCCATTGTTTTTCATTCACTTGCATGCAGTCATGGGAAATGTTCAGTACATTTATAGCACATGCTTATATAGACAGCAGACTGACGGAGTCAAGGTGTCTGCTTGAGGTTGGATGGTAATTAACCACACTGAGCGTGTTTAAACTCTGGTTAAACTGTTCCACTGTGATAAATGTAGACGCAGAAGCTTCGTCAGAGGTCAGGTAAGGACCTGTGATGGTGGCAGTCATGAGAACATCAGTGTGCATGGAGTTACAACAGTAATGTAACAGTCCTGACTGTGCTTACTCTGCTCTCAGTCACCTGTAAGACACAACGGGAATTCAAAAATTACACCAGCAAAAACACACGTGTGCTAACTTTGACTTCCAAACTCCCAAAAGTCACACATTCCTCATCACAGAGCAAAGAGGAAGTATCACCTCTTCTTTGGTCCTCAGTAGAATAAAAAGCGAGTCTGTTTAACGTGGACTGGCACTTTCAGAGGAAACTGCGATGAAAGAAGATTCAGTCAAATAAACTTTTTCAAAAATGAATAGAAGGAAATAATTTGTTTTCAGCTTCCGTAGATTCACATGGAATTAATTTACTGGACAAAGAGTCCAGCCTAAAGTTTGTCGAGTCTTACTGAAGCTCAAAGTATGGTAGAGACATGAAGCCGCGGAGTCATCCTCATCTGATGGAGACAGAGTGTGAGTTAAAGCTGAGACGTGCTTACGATCACGACATGTGGGTTTCTAATTACATTGTGTTTTATTGACCTTGTTAGCGGTTGCAGTTAGAGTCGCAAGCATGAGCTTTAGTGCTCTGTAACACTTTCTGTTTGTGACACCGTAGTATTTTTCCATAACGTCTGCTGCTGCTCTAAGAGTCTATCATGTAGCGTTCATGTTCATTAGAGTCATAAGAGTTAATTACCTGTTTCATTCCTGGGTTCCTCGGCACTGACATCAACACTGGTTGCTGGTTGTTGTTCAGCTTCACTTGTATCTGCAGACAAAAACATACAATTCAACAGGTGTGTCACAGGTAGCACTCTTTGTCTGTCAGATTCTAATTAATTACCTGTTTCATTCCTGGGTTCCTCGGCACTGACATCAACACTGGTTGTTGGTTGTTGTTCAGCTACACTCGTATCTGCAGACAAAACCAGACACTGAAGGTATTTCATTACTGCTAATAGCTAAGCTAAGCTACAACAGCACAAAATGAATAGAAGGGCACTGAACATAAATGTATGACCTATATGATTTCAAACATGTCATGGTAGATTCTGCAATGCCATGTAATGTCTTTATTTAAGTCAGTTATTTTGCCTGGTCCCTCCCACCTCAGATGATGAAGATATGATCGTTGGTGGATGATTACCTGTTTGTGGAGAGGAGGACGCTGGCATGTAGGTAACAGAGGTCGAAGCACCTGTCCCAGTTCAGAAAATACCAAAAGAAAGTGTGTTAGCAGGAGGACAGTCCAGGAGGCACCACTAGTGTGAATGTTTGGAGCCAGTCTTTCTAAAATGACAGATGGACGTGAAACTTTATGGAATTGTATATTGAGCATCGTACGAACGTGGTCTAAGGTCACTCAGTAAATCAAGTGTTTGAGTGTTTGTACCTTTGTACCAACAGCAAAGTCCCAGCACCAACAGGAGCAGCAGAAAACCAGCGACGATTATTGAGATCAGGATGCAGACAAGACTGAAGAGGCTGCCAGGAAAGCCAGCCTCTTCGTGGTGTGTGTCTGTGGGGGGAGGAGGGCATTAAACACGCTGTAAAAATATGACATGTGGGATCTGAATGATGACATCAGTCGAGGTGACTGAGTCTGGATTTATTTTCTAACCAACTCATCTGTAACATTTTAAACACGGTAAACAACATAATCTCAGCTCTGACCTGTGACAGTCAGCCGGCTCTCTGCTGATTCTCCAGCTCCAGAGATGTGACACTTGTAGAGTCCTTCATGTGATCTGGAGATACTGTGGATGGTCATGTTTCCTGTAGAGCTGCTCACAATGAGGACGCCGTCTTTATAGAAGTGAGCTGGGACGTTGACGGTGTGCTTGCTTCTGCAGTGCAGAGTGATATTACTTCCCTCCATCACAGGAAGATGAGGACTCTCCAGGATCACAGGACCAGCTGGACCTGAAGATATTATCACGTCAAACATGAGTCTGAAGTAAACTGTGTTTTCTTGACGTGAGTCAGAAAGAACCCAACAAGCTCCAGACAGTCAAACGTGTCTGTGATAATAATGACATCAACTGTTTAACTGGCCTGCTTGTAGAACTGCTCTTCTATTGTGTACGGTCTGTGCAATCTTTATCATCCTCATCATATTAATCATCAATTACACCTCACCTCTGACAGTCAGCCGGCTCTCTGCTGATTCGTCAGCTCCAGAGATGTGACACTTGTAGAGTCCTTCATCAGACTTGGAAACTCTGTGGATGATCAGGTTTCCTGTGGAGCTTCTCCTGATGAGGACGCCGTCTTTATAGAAACCAGCTTCAAGGTTTGAGGCCGTCCTGTTTCTGCAGCGCAGAACGACATCATCTCCCTCCATCACGGGTAACGCAGGACTCTCCAGGATCACTGACCCATCTGGTCAACAGGTGAGGGTAAAGAAGAGTGTTTTCTTTGATTGATTGATAATTGTATTTTTAAGTTTCTATGCACTGAACATACCTGTCACTACAATGTTTACAGGTCTGCTTGTGTTTCCTCCAGCTTGACACCAGTATTCTCCGCTGTCTCCTGTGAATGCAGATGTAATGATGCAGGGTCCTGTTATTTCCCATCTGACGTTACATGTAGTCTTGATTTCCTTGAACGTCCTCATCACTCTCCATTCAGTCGGCTCACTGAAAAACTCCTGACAGTCTATAGAGACAGACTCGTATTCAAAGAACTGCAGTCTGGACGGGACGATACGAGGAAAAGATGCATCTGAGGAAAAACAGAAAAGAGAAATATTAAAATGTTTTCTTTTCTGAATGAAATATAAATTTACCATTGCTGTAAAATGATTTTAGCATATAACAGAGTTTAGTGTATTTGTACAGAACAGATCAAGTCTT
Organism: Nibea coibor; assembly: GCA_023373845.1. Classification (NCBI taxonomy): domain Eukaryota; kingdom Metazoa; phylum Chordata; class Actinopteri; family Sciaenidae; genus Nibea; species Nibea coibor. The sequence continues at coordinate 899,269 of CM041729.1, forward strand.
TACTTCATAATTTAACATAATAATGATGAGATGGAAATGTAAAAGTCTGTCTTTAAATCAATCCACAATCTTAAACATGAAATATGAAGTCAAACCAAACTAAATACAGAATCTAAAAGTTAAACTGGCTCACCGGCTTTGTGACAGCAGCTGTGCTGGACTTGTGCAGGCAGCAGCAACAGCAGAGCAGTTATCACTGAAGAGACAAGACACTGCTGCTCTTTAATACAAAGTCACATCTGATCGCTAACACTTCCATTCCTGCGCACACAGATTCAGTACTCACACATCCTGATGCAGAGAGCTCTGACCTCCATGCTGTCTTGCTGCTGACTGTCTGATCATCAGACTGAAATACAGTTAACTTACAATGTAGCTGAGCACTTCCTCTTCCTGTGCAGCTTATTTTTGGTGACCGCGGCCGCAGCTCTGAACTTCTCTGTGAGACAGAGCTGCACTGAAGAACAGACAATTGACAACCATGCCAGGTATCATCTAACATTAGCGTGTTAGTGGTGCTGATTTTTTTTATTCATTGCATGGTGTCAGTACAGTAAGTAGAGCTAGCACAGTTTAAACATCTCAACATGATGAGACTGCACAGAAACCATCAAGTGAAGTTTTTTTTTTTAGTTGAAGAGTAACAGGAGTCACCTGAGAGCATGAAACTGAAAGTTTGCTTTAAACAAACAATCCTGTCTGCACATGTACGTGAACACACAAATGGAAGGCAAAGGAAAGTGTAGCTGGTCTAACATTAGCACACAACACAGTCATTTAAGTATATGTATGTAACATGTATGCACATTTAGAACAAAATATTTGGAATCAAATACGTTTACTTGCAGCAAACTGAATAGTCAGCCTTGTTAGTTTGCAACTGTAAACATCATTCATTCATTCATGTTCATTATATTATATATAATATATATAATACTTTATAATACTAGAACAAAGTAAAGGAAAACAAGATTAATAAAATATATCAACACTGTAGAGTCTAAACCTGGTCTAAGTCCTGCCTAATCTATTGTATAATAAGTGGCATCCTCCTGTGGTAAGAGTGAGCAATAATTGATTCCTGCAGAGGGAACTGGTGCTGTGCCGTAGCTGCATCTGAGTCCTGTCATGAAAACAAATTAAATTATGTCACATCAATGGACTTTTTATTGGAATTCATCTTATCTTAACTTCCATGACGTTAATTCATTGGACAAACTATTGCAGATGCAGCAAAACAGGACTTGACATATTGTTATTCATTACTATGCAGATGATACCCAACTTAACGTTTATGTTAAACACTTCATTGAAAATCAATTAATTCAGCATTTAAGGATGAGAATCCTAGAAACTGTTACTGTTACTTGTAACTGTTACTTGTCACATATTTGCTGTGGAGGTTGGTTACTTAGCTCTGATGCAACTTGACTGTTCTGCCACTATAGAAGCTAAGGTGAACCGAGGGGCTCATCTGTACGTTTGTGCTTGTGGGTTTCTGCTGTGGTTTATAGCTGAGATGCTAAAAACAATGCCAAAGTTACCACCAGCACACAAACACTATTTTTGATTTACAGCCACTGCTGCAAACATGAACCTAACCAAGGTTATGTGAATACAGGTGCAGCATTTCGAGTTTTACAGTAACAAGTTAATTACCTTTGTCTCCTCTGGGTTTAGTGACAGCAGTGTGTTTGTTCTCTTGAGGTTCAGCTACGTTAGTCACTGCAGACAAAAACATAAAAATCAAAAACTTTGTGTATTAACTTAAATAGCGAGATGAATGCACTGAGTTATTTGGTTTATTTAGTACCTCTACGCTTCATATAGTTATATCCCATCACCAACAGCAGCAGAACAGTCACAAGTAAGATAGCGACAACAATCCCAACCACGCTCAAGGCATGAGAAGTCCCTTCTTGGTCTGCTGGAATTTAAAAAGAAACATTATAACACATGGGCAATAATGCTACAGATGTAGATTTATTCCTACATCTGTCAAAATATGTTAGTTACTGAAAGATGTTTGGATGGCTTCAAATCAAAGGTGTATTATATTTTGTACTGAGTTACCTCTGACAGCCAACCAGCTCTCTGCTGATTCGGCAGCTTCAGAGACGTTACACTTGTAGAGTCCTGCAGAAGACTTAGAAATGTTGTGAATGATCATCTCTCCTGTGGTGCTGTTCTTGATGAGATGGCCATCTTTATAGAAATCAGCTTTGGGGTTGGAGGCCATCTTGTTTCTGCAGCGCAGAACGACATTGTCTCCCTCAGCCACAGGAAGAGCTGGACTCTCCAGGATCACTGAACCTTCTGAGAAAAAAAAAAAATATATTACAGTTATTAGGCATTAATTAGCAAAGTGGTGGAGTGCAGGTCCTTTATTCAAATTGGGCTGTCTTACACAGCTATGTCCTTCAGAGTGTGTAGCACCACTACATCAATGATGTAGCAGAAGAATAAGAAAAACAAGTTAAAGTAGTCTTTAAATCTGCCCTTGTTGCCCTGACGGTGCTAACACCAGTAGGTTACAAATTATATGACAATATATTCTGCCTTTGTACAAGTGTTACCTGTCACTGTGATGTCCACGGTGTTGCTTTTCCTTCCCTCAGCTTGGCACCAGTATTCTCCACTGTCAAATGAAAAAGCAGTTGTTATGTTGCAGGGTCCTGGTCTGTCCACTTGGCTGTTACATGTAGTTTTGGCGGTCTTGGTCTTCTTCATCACTCTCCATTTGGTCAGGTCATTGAAAAGTCCGTCACAGTATATAAAGACAGACTCGTGTTCGAAGAACTGCAGTCTGGACGGAACGATATGCACAAAGGCTTCATCTGAGGAAGAAAGATACAAACTGTTTAGTGTAGCTGTGCTTTGTGAGAAACAGAATCTCTGTCATTTCAGAAATACTTTGATTTGTTAATGAATACAGCAAAACTTTCAGTCACTTACCTGCTTGGGCGTAGCTGTGCAGCAACAACACCAGTACCCATATCACTGGAGGGACGAGAGAGTTGCATTTCTGTTGATTCATGTTATTCTGGATCAAATGAAGTGAAACAGTCACAGTACTCACACAGTCTGACGCAGAGAGCTCTGACCTCCATGCTGACTTGCTGTTGATTGTCTGAAAATGGAGCAACAGCTGAGCTATGGTATACTTGAACACGTCTACTTCCTATGCAGCTTATTTCTGGTGACTGAAGAAACCACCTTTCTCCGTACGACAGAGCTGCTCTGAGAAAAATGAGCTGCGTGGTCTGAAGTCTGAAATAAACCACAGATTACACTGTTTGCTTTTTCATGGCCAAAAAAAAAATGTTATTCCGCAAAGCAACTTTTCTGCTGTTTTCATATGTGTTCTTGAACTGATGTTCCTGAAGCTCCAGCACATTTAATTCAATGGAAGTGTTTTGGGTCATTGTAACAACACTGATGGCTGCCGTCAGTCTTTAACAGACTTTATGATGCTAATAAACCCCCCCCCCCAAAAAAAAAACAATTTACAGATAGAAATTTGTATTTGTGGTGATTTTAATGTTAGAAATGATCCAAAATATTAAAAACATTCTCAGACCTGGTCAGAAACATGAATATGACAGTCACTTTAAACTGGTGAAGCTAATTGAGCACATGAGGTTAACTTTGCAGGTTCCCACAGTGAGAGCATCTCTAACCTGCAGCAGCTCTTTTTGTAACCTGCCCTACAGACACGTGAGCAGGTTGAGCAGATAGACCACACACTTCAAAATAGACGCTGATGCAGCGAGGTGGCTGATGACAACAACACTAATCATGATGGTCGTCTATTTTTGATGCAGTATGAACGTTTTGCTTAGCAACTTTACAGTAACATTAGAGCAAGTCTTCCATTTAAGATGTAATGCTTCAGTATATGAGCAGCAGTATTGCAGCTATGCTAGTTGACTGTATGAGCCAGCTCACAGCCTTCACTGAGCACCTCTGTGTCTTCCGGTGTAGATGACTCTGCTGTCTGTGAGCTGCAAGAAACACAGGACGACAACATGTGAGTAAAAGACACAACAGAGCTGCTACGTCTTCAACAAGTTGAGTACAAATTCTTCAACATGTAAAGCAGGTTTATGGAAAGATTCATGCATGGCATTGCATGGCCCAACCCCTGCAGATGGATGGACTTGTGATAGTGAGCAAATGATCTTAGCCCTAAATTGAATGTGAAGCTTTACTCATGCTTAGCCTAGCAATGTTTATTCTCACCGGTTTGTCTGGACGCCGAGGTGCTGAAGAAGGGACGTGAAGTCGAAGGTCCTGGTGGAGTCAAGGAAACACAGAAATAAACTTAAATGTGAACATTCACCAAATTAACAAACTGATCACAGTTTATCTCTTTATCCTAGAGGACAGGCATCTTCACTGCTTTCTCAACATAGGGGCAGCAGCATTGTGGTATCAGATACCGGAGCTAACTGAATACCACTGTGGTTAGTCATAGACAATTAAGGGAGGGAAAACATACTAATCTTTCTTCTTACCAGTTTGTTGGGAAGTGAAGGTGTGGAAGAAAAGACGAGAAGCCGAAGGTCCTGGGAGAATTAAAGAAACACAAAAATACAATAAATGCACAGGGCGACGGTCTAACAGGAAATATGGTGGAGTTTTAAACAAAGTATCGTAATCTTCATTATCCATGAATACAGTATATTTCTGTACCTCTCTTTGCTGCAGTGAAGTACTACCATGGCCAACCCCAGAGCCAACAATGAAACAGTTCCAATAATCTGCAGCGCAATGAAGCCATGAGGGTAGCAATCGTGGGAAGGATGACTGCTTTCATGAAGTCCTGGAAAATAAATGTTACTTTCAATGACTGCAATATTTCATAGGATAAAAAGAGAGACTTGCCCTGATTATTATTTCTGCATATTTTAGAGATAAACATGGCTCATTTTCATTACCAACTGATATCTGCTGATATCATGGCTAAAAAATAAGTAACAGTGACGTAAGACCATGCCGATAGGACGATACTGGACAGATGGAGGAACCCCTCGTTTGTACTGAGATTCTGAGGCTTGTGGACCTCAAAGGTGACATCTGGACGTAGGCTTTGTTTTCTCTTTTGGTTGCTGACTTGGACGGACAGTCATTGAATTAATTCAATTCACTTAAACAGCAAAATCTTTCCTTCACCTCTGACAGCCAGCCAGCTCTCTGCTGACTCGTCAGCTCCAGGGATGCTACACTTGTAGAGGCCTTCATCAGACTTGGAAACACTGTGAATGATCATGTTTCTTGTTGAGCTGTTCCTCACGAGGAGACCATCTTTATAGAACTCAGCTTTAATGTTGGAGGTCTTGTTTCTACAGCACAGAGAGACGGTGTCTCCCTCCATGACAGGGTGAGAAGGACTGTCCAGGATCAGAGAACCAGCTGAACAACAAAATAATAAATATGTAAATAATAATAATAATCATGTAAGTACTAGATATTGACTCTACTAGTTACACACACCAGTGACAGTGATGTTGATAGGATTGCTTCTCTTTATGTCTTGGTATTCACACCAGTATTCTCCGCTGTCCATTGAGAAGGTACTGGTGATTTCACATGGTCCTGAAGACTTTAACACACATGGTCCAACAGCTCCTTCGATCTTCCTCATCACTGTCCACCCAGTCAGTCCATCCAGTCCTTCACAGCTGATGACAATCGACTCGTATTCAAAGTATTGCCGTCTGTCAGGGACAACCTGAGGAAACACTGCAACTGAGAGACAAAGACGGAGAAATAGAGCCATCAATTTAAACTGGCTCGATGTAGCTGAACGAAAGACAACAGTTAATTTATTAATTACACAAAAATGTGATTACTAACTGCACTTTAACTAAAATCTGATTTTGTGTTTAAAGCAGCTTCAGGATTGTCAGAGAATAAAGATAAAGATTTGAGAGAAGCAGGATTAATCTTAGGCTGCAACTTACCGGTTTTCTGAGAACAACCCAGGGGAACTTGTGCAACCAGCAACAACAACGTGGCCATCACTATAGAGACAAAACTGTTTTAGACTGGTGACTTTGTATGTAACCAGTATTACCAACATGAAGTTTGAGCTTAGCTTTACATAGCTAACACTACTCTGTATTACTGAATCATGGAATAATGTACCGAATACATTACGAGGGGCACAAGTATTACACTGCCGCTGTATGTGCTCTATCCTGTTAGTGGATCCAATGCAAAATACAAATTAACATATTTCTTCTGCAATTTTTCACCAATTTATCACATGGTTAAAAAATACCAATGCATTTTGTTATGTCTTTAAAAATATATCTACAGTTATAATGTACACATGAGTTTTAGAGACAGACTCACTCAGGGTGATGCAGGCAGCTGTGACGTCCATGCTGACCGTCCATGAATCAGACTGAGTAACGGATGGCCTGACACGTTCGTGATATTTTCTGTTCCCGTAGGTTACGCTTTCTCTTCCTGTGCAGCTTTTTTTCTGAGGGCTGAGACAACAATGGGTTTGACTTTTCAGTTTCAGTCTGTGGTCGGGTAGAGTAGTTCTGGGGGAAGGTACATCTTGCCAGAGAACAAGTCATTGGTATTAACACTGCTAACAAATGTTGAAGCTATGGGTAGACGATGATTAGGAGGGTTGGGAGAATTGGGGTCAAAGAATAGTGGGATGAGGTTGGACCAAGCCTGCTCAGGTTGCATCGACTTGGACTTTACTTTTTGATGATGACTGTAGAACTTGGTCATGTAGACGACAGGATATAAGGCTGGTGGAGCATTGTAAAAGGATTCCTGTAATATTGTTACATTTACTATGTTAAGTGTTTTCAGATGTGATGCTTCAGATGACTGCAGACTTTTAAACTGGGTATACTCCCGCTCTGCATGTGCACTCTTGAAGAGAGCATTCTTTAGGTGATACAATACTGCCCACCACTGGATTTGTGATGACTGTTGAGTACCCACTATGAAAATACCCAGTTCCAGTTTAGAACACACATCCTTCTACTGTTATTAGTACTTTAATTAGTAAAACATTACTCTATAAGAAGTTTGCTGTGAAGGCACAACACACCAAACTTGGATGCATAGCATCAGGAGCTCTGATGTGGGTTTGTCTTGTATGTGCAACCTGTTCATAAAAACAGGTCAGCTCAGGGACATGCAGAAACACATTGAAAATGTCTTTATTTAACTTACATCATAAAGTACATGACAGCACTGAAAACTACTGTAGATACATATGAACAACATCTGATTTACATTTATGGGAAAACAAGAGAAGTCCATTCCAAGTTAGTTTTATTCATGAACACAACATTTTCAACTCGGCTTTGAATAATTCTAAGCTAATATTAAATCTCTTGTGGACAGTTGTTGTGTTACAGTGTACTTTGTTGTTGAGCTACATTACTGTAACTGTGAGGTTCCCACAGTGAAGCAGTCCCAGCAGCAGCAGCAGCAGGGCCACCATTAAAATGGTGAAGACAGTTCTTAAGATGACGTAAATGTGACAGGAGCGACCTGAGGAAGCGGCCCAAGTGTCTCTGTGAAGCGCTGCAAGGACAACGGAAAGTATCTGAGACACAGAATACAGCTGTTATGTGCTAATAGACTAGTACTAACAAAGCGGACATTTTATTTATAATTCTCTGCATTTTGGCTTCTTGAATGATAATTACTTATAATGCAACATTGCACAGCACAATGAAATGTCACGATGAAGCATAAATTGTTATAGATGCATCATGGCGAGTGAGTACGGGTCGAGCAGCGACGTCTGTGACTGAGAAGTGAAACCAGTGTGGAAGTGCTAAAAACTGCAGTTCCTCTAATGTCCACCTGAGGCTGGCTCCAGAAGTGAGTCAGTCTCCATAAGTCCCCATGTTAGACAGCAGAAATAAACATTTTTTACAGTTTTGGTCTCTGTAGCTAATTTCCCTGTTCATGACAACTGTACTGAGGGTGAGTTTATATACAACTCACCTGTTAAATGTCAAATTATATTAAGACTGAATTAGCAGCGTTGCCTCGTGGGTGGACAGATGGGTGCTGTTACAAGTTACAGTCTGCTGCTAAGCATTGTCTCACCTCTGACAGCCAGCCAACTCTCTGGTGATTCTCCAAAGTCAGGGATTCTGCATTTGTAGAGGCCTTCATTAGACTTAGAAACACTGCTGATTGTCACCTGTCCTATGGGCCCGCTGCCTATGAGGAGTCCATCTTTATAGAAATCAGCTACGTAGACAGAGGAGGTCTTACTCCTACAGTGCAGAGTTACAGCTTTTCCCTCCATCACAGGAACAGCCGGACTCTCCAGGATCACAGGACCAGCTGAACATGAAGATATTATTATGTCAAACATGAGTTAAATAGAACATGATGCATCAAACATAGAGTACTAACTCATTTCTGTATTTAGTTACTGCTTCACTTTAACTACTTCAGGCTCTAAATGGTAAAACTATGTTTTTCTTATGTCTAAAATAAATATCTGGAACTACTCGTGGATTGCATAGAGTCTGTGCAAACTTTATGATCATCATCATATTTGTTATTTGCATCTTTGCATCTTTTGTGTTCAGTGACAGTAAACATAGAGTACCAGTGACAGTGATGTTGACGGTGTTACTTTTCTCTCCGTCTACAGTCTCGCACCAGTACTCTCCACTGTCTGTTGGATAAACAGTTCTGATGGCACAGATAGACGGTGTCGCCGTCTCCCAGTTACTGAAGCACATGCTGACTTTCCCCTTTCTGCTCCTCATCACTCTCCATCCAGTTGTGGTGTTGAAACCCTCGCAGTTAAAAGTGATGGGGCTGTAATCAAAGAGCTGCAGTCTGGTTGGAACAATCCAAGCTGCATCTAAGACAAATATAAAGATTCAGCTTATTAGAAGAGTCTGTATTGTGAGATAGACACTCTCTCCTAGCTTGCTTTGCCAAAGATGTTTTCACATGGATGGTGGATGCACAGACTAGATAAGATTTTGACATTTCTTGCTGTGAGGCGACGGTGCTGCCGTCTCTGGGCACCTCCACCTGTACAGCCAGTAGCCCAACTTAACCCTAAAGGTTAAATAAGGCTGTTGTTGACACTGCAATGCAAGCTTTGTTTGGAAAACCAATTAAATATGCAGTGGGTCAAGATTTGACTTATTTATTAGAAACTATAATTGTTTAACTGTGTTCATGGTTTGTAATATAAAGAATACGCCTTACTGACAAAGCACTGTCCCAAAGTACTTACAGGCTTGCTGAGCAAAGCTGAGTTGAACTTGTTCCTCCAGCAGCAACATTAATACATTGAGCACTGCAGACACAGCAGAAAGAGTTAGCATTTATAGCTAATTAATTCTGCAGATAATGGTACGATAAACTCAAAACTAGAGTCACAGAGATGCTGTTTTTAGGTTGATCCAAATACATGAGCAGCTGCTCAAAGACAGATGGAACTCCCACTATAAATGAAAAGACGTTCAGCTCCTCGGAGATCTCCTGCTTCGACTGTCTTTAATGAGACAAACATCTTTGGGTTTGTTGCTGGTGAATGTGACGTGAAGACAGACTCAGTACTCACGCAGTCTGATGCAGAGAGCGGTGACCTCCATGATGGCTGGCTGCTGATTGTCTGAACGTCAGACTGAAATACAGCTCAAGTGTAATGTAGGTTAGAACCTCCTCTTCCTGTGGCTAATTTTGTCTTATTATCTGGATGTCAGGCGAACGTTTTTTGCAGAATTGTAATAGTTCTAATTTTAATAGTGCACGCTTCTAAAAGTGTCAACCAATGAAAGTACTTCTGCCTTTAGAGTAGATCAATGCTTGTGACAAAAACTACATGCTGTATTGTAATATAAAGCTTGGTAAGTTAGTACTTTGTTTGGTGGTAACAGAAGAAAATAAGACAAACAGCTATTACACTGTTTTATTGTAGCATTATATTGTTCACTGACAGCGTTTGGTGTCTGGAGGGCAGCACTGAGCTACGAATGTCGACCCAACTCACACAGCATATTAAACTGCTTCAGTTTAAACATTTGTGGTTGACCACAGAGTCCGTTTAAAAGCGAGCTCACACCTGTCAAGGTTAAAGAATGAAGGCTTTGACCCATGTCAGCCAACAGTCTGTCTATCTAAAACTTTAAGTTGAAAAACTAGTTTCCAGTTTTCTTTAGGCTCACGATGTTTAAAAGAAAAAAAGAACTGCTGAGCGTATCTTATTTTATTTTATTAAAAATAGATTTTGTTTAACACTTTGTATTTGTAATAAATCCATTTCAGCACAAATTGGATGTGAGTTTTGGGTTAAAAGGCAAAAGATAGCAAGTATAGCTATGACCCAGTCTTTGTCAGGTATACTTTCTCTGCAGAGTGGAGAACTGTAACAGTCTGTCCGTCCTTAACTTGCTGTTTTTGCTCTCAGTGACCTGGAAGAAGGACAGAACTACAGTCATTGTGGTAAAATGATCATATTCCACAAGGAATACTCTCAGTAGTACTAGTCAGTACTGAGTACAGTATCATAAATGAAAGTACCTCTATGTGAGGTAGTAGCATCCTTGTTACGGACCGCGAGGGCTCGCAAGGCCCGAAACATATAAAAGACAACCAAGACAAAAACGTCACCAAAACAACCAATAATTTTATTAAGTCAAGAACCAAACGAAATAGAAATAAGATAAAAAAACAAAGACACCAAACAAAAGGGTTGGAGGTTCTGGCCAAAACAAGCAAAAGAAGAGGGGAACACTGAGCCATCGTACCCAGTGTTCACCCCCAAACTAACATAAATGAAAAGAAACGACCGAAGACAGGACCACCAGGAACCTCCAACCAAAACTAAAATAACAAAACCAGACGGCTCAGACTCCTGCCATGGAACCAGAGCCTCAAGAGACACCTCCTTAAGTCAGCTCAAGCTGACGAGACAATAAGTCTCACCTGAGGACTCACCTGAGAGAGAAAACACACGCCCACACCATAGTCCTACCTCCTGGCCACATAACAATCCTCGAAGGCGTTGGAATTTCCCAGTGTACCTGAACGCACCTCGGAGAATTTCACGCTGCAGCTCGGACAAACGGCGGGAAACGTCCTGCTGTGGAGGTAAGCTAGGTTAGCTGTGTTAGCTTCTGCTGCTAAGTGTTTAAAAAGTAAAAACACACGCGAGTAAAGTGATTTAAAATATCATTAAACCAGCCTGATAACTGAACGCTAACTAATTTGGTCTAGCATGTCTCTGCTGATATTTACATTTGCTGAGCGCCAGAAGAAGCAGTACACGGGAAACCTACGAATATGTCACGCAGGCGAGTTGTGTATTTGTGTCAACTCGGGAATTCCGTGACTATTTTGACTTGAATTTCAAAAACTGAGTTTGATGAACAAGAAGAAACAAAAACAAGGTAAGATGAGTAAGGTAAGATGTTGAGCTAGCTAGCTTGAAGGGTAACATCTACTTCTGCAGTGTTTTATTCTGCAGACCGGTGCGTCTATGGGAGCATTAATGGTTTTCAGCTTGCAAATCTTTCTCTTTGCCTGTTGACTGTTCAACTGACTCTGTAGGTCAGACAGGCGCTGATCACATGACTTTAACTTCCTGAAACAACCAGCCAGAGGAAGATGCAAATTTTGAGTGATACATGAACTGCCAGTTTGTCATGGGGTTTACGCCTGAGCTGATGGACTTAACACCTACAACAGGTACATAATGCTTTATATCACTCACAAAGCTATATTAGATGTGCAATAATTTGAATAGCTAGTTATTTATGGTTATTCTACTGTAAACTGTTAATTGTTTGAGTCAAAGGTTATGAAAGGGATTGTAGTTGGTCATAATCCATTTACATTGAAAAAAGTCTATTTAAACTTGTTTTACAGGCTGATGTAATTGAACAACAAAGGCTGCACTGCATCATGCAATCAAGGAAATGAATTATTTGATACAGACCTCAGTATTTTTAATGACTTACATTAGCCTTTTTAGACTGACATTTAATACATCATTATTATCATTATTCATTATTTAGCAATTTACAGTGTGCACATATTTTTTAAGTAGATTTATTTTTAAATGTTTATTGTATGTTCCCTTAATGATTAACCATGTCTCCACCTAGTTCTTTCACTTGTGGGTTTTGTCCTTCACTCAGCAACCTGTTTTGAAGGTAACGTACTGTACACACAAACGTATCAATCCAACATGTGATGGTAATCTTTAGGGTTTCATACATACTGTAACAAAATGACAAATAATATATTGTAATATCATTATGTGAGAAAATAAGTCACTAATTTAACATCAACTTTGTCTAGAAAGCACAAACGACCAGTTATGTATTATCTAAATTTACATGCAAATATTGTCTGACAGTCTCCTTTGTGTACATTTGCCAGCACATTGTAATATGACTAAGACCTTTCATTCACTGCTGCAGCCTAACACTATCACTGTGGCTCCAAGGCCAGTGAAGAATGCAAAAAGCTACAATATTTTTTTTTTCTTGTTTCTTCCTCAGGTCGGCATCAGATAGTTGGTCCTTCTCAGCCCGTAGTTGCACTAGTTGGTGATGACATCATTTTACTATGCAAACTCAAACCTGCCATGAATGTTTTAGACATGACTGTCGAGTGGGCAAGATCTGATCTGGACCCCAGATTTATTTATGTATGGCGTGATGGTGTGGAACTAGAGAGTAAAAAACATCCATCCTACGTAGGAAGAACATCTCTGTTCATTGACAAACTAAAGATTGGTGATATTTCATTGAAACTCTCCAAAGTGAAGATCACGGATGAGGGGAGATACAGATGCTTCATTCCAGATTTCAAGGTCGAGTTTGTTATTGACCTTGTTGTTGGTAAGTTGATGTAATATAGTTTACATATGTACATCATCAAAGTAGACAATGTAGACATTAAGTGTCTCATGAACATGTGAAATGTCTGTAGTTACAGGTTAGGTACTGCATTAAATGTACTGAGCTCACAAGATGAGTATAAAAGTGCTGTTCCACATTAGCCTGCATCAAATAATAGGGAATGATTTTAAAATCTCTCTTACTAGCTTTGTGTTCTGTCTGAATATGCAGCAGTAATTCACATATCAGGTGTGTTTCTCAATACTTTTTCCTCATTCTATATGCAGGTGCTGTCTCCTCCCCTGTCATACTTAGTATTGACAGAACCACCAGTGGAGTTGTTTTAGAGTGTGAATCTAAAGGCTGGTATCCAGAGCCTGAGCTGTTCTGGCTGGACGGTGATGGAAACCTCCTCTCTGCTGGACCTACAGAGACAGTACAAGGGCCTGATGACCTCTATACTGTCAGCAGTAGAGTGTCTGTGGAGAAAAGACACAGCAGCAACTTCACCTGTAAAGTCCAACAGAAAAACATCAACCAGACCAGAGAGACAAATATTCATATTTCAGGTAAAAATACTGAAAGACTGACATCCCAGCAGCCCATCCACACTGTAAACTACAAACAATATTAAGATTAATATATTCTTACATCTTTAACAATATGTTCATTCATTCAAAGTTGCTCGCATATTACTGAGATGTAGTGTGACATTAAGGATGCTTTGTTCTGTTTTCTCATTTCAGCCAACTTCTTCACTGTCCAAACAAGTTCAGCTGTTTGCATCTTTTTTGGCATTATTTTGGTTTTTGTCCTTTTGTGCAGTCCTGCAGTGGCCTTTGTGTGGTGGAAATGGAGAAAAGAGAGGGAAAAAAATAACAGTAAGTCGTGTATTACTGCGTGCTGTGTAGAAAATTAAAATGCCATGGTATTTCAGGTTGAATAAAAGGGCATGTAAGTATGATTGAAGCTTTTTTTCTATATGCAGAAACTTTTAATCTATATTTCTTTCCTGTGTGCACACAGATACAAAACCTGGAATTCGAGTGTCTGAAGCAAAAAGACGAAGAGCAGCGTGGAAAAGAGAAACTGGAGGATCAGAACAGTTAGTACTACACTGAGGTAGTCTGCCTTCTATCTGTAAATGTGAACTGTAATCACGACAAAAAAAAATTCATAAACTCTGTTCATAGGTATGTAGAGATGCTGTGGTAATTCTGCATATGCTTTGTTGTTGTTCAATATAGACTTAGAAGGTATACCGAAACAACAAGCACAAATAAAAACTACCCCTTACTGTGACATGAAAAAACAACAAGAAAAAACAAACTACTGTCTTCATTTTCTGAGAATCATCAAATCTTAAAGACTACTCTATCATTAGTGATGCAATTTAGTTCAGGTTATACTGGCTTCCAGTACAAGTTATAGTTATTTATAGTAATAGTTAGTTATAGTAATAATATACAATAATAATACCTATTTTACCAGTCCATACAGATACTAAACTACCATTAATGGTAGTTGTTACCCTTTAAGTAGCTTGTGAATCACTAAAGCTTTCAGCAGTATCAATGAGGATATGTAATGTAATGTATGTCAACGTGCTGTTCTTGCCATGTCTTTTCACATCCTGCATTGAATTCTTAATCACTTTAATAAGAGTTGCTCTTCTGCGTTTCTTTAAATACACAGTACCAGTCCGTCAATCAATTCTGAACATTAAGATCCACAGGCATCCTATCCACTGTTCAGAGCATATCTTATCATGTCTGCTGATTAACTTAGTAGCTTAAAGTCTTTTTTACATATCAAAATAATGTGATAATGAATTCAATTAACAGATGTGAAACTTTCATTGCAAATCAGCTGTTTTAAATAGTCATGAATTGTTTTGTTGAATTGATGAAGAATGTCCATTGAAAATCAGCTAATTTAACATCAGTAACTTTTAAATACTGAACATGAACAGGTAAATGATGATCTTGTGCTTCATGAGAGATGGAAAAAGAAGTTGCAATAATTTGGGAGAGACAAAAAGTCACACGATGCAGTAACACAGCAAATACTTTAATGTGAATGGTTGAACATACTGACTTGACATTCTGTGCTATTATTTTCTAATATACATAACTCGAGACTAAATTTACCCTTTAAGCTACTCTGTCAAGCCAGCGATGTTTTGTGGTTTGCAGAGCCTCCTGGATGCCTCTGCATATACGCACATTTGTTTTACTCATGCGGTTTGTGTCTGAGAAATGTCACGAGCATCTGTAGAGTTTAAAATAAAATACATGACAACATGAACTGCCAAAGCTCGCCTTTTAAAAATAACTAGCGCATTAGTCAGAGCCTCTGTGGTTTTTAACCTTTTTTCTGTGTGTGAGAAAGTCTAACTGCCACTGAAAGCAAAAACATGTAACACAGACTTTTGACACCCAACATAACCATTTTGTGAGCAGCAACAGACTGATCCGAGGAGGAACACGTCTCTCTGTGAAGTCCTGCAAAGAAAAGAATAAATATCTGCTGTAAATGCACGAAAGGATTAATGGTGTGAAACAGACTAGCTCATCTTATTGCAACATTATGCTGAGACAACATAGCCAGTAACATCAGTACAATGTAAAGTACAATTACAGCAGTACAGATGGCCTGTAAGAAACTTTTTGTTTCAGGTTGTTTCGTTGACAATGAATGCAGTGTAATATTCTACACAGGACAGGTGACACAGGGAGCTAAAAATGCTTAAAAAAGAGAACTTAGTCAAATTATGATAAATTTGCTGCTGGAGGTCAGAAATACTATTAGTCTTACCCTCTAGATAGGAGAATAGAAAATCTCTTTTTTTGGTGAAATTGGGCCTGTGGCTGGTGTGGGATTCAGGGTTGCTGTAGAGCTGGATAATCCTGATTCTGTTTTAGAAAAAAGATCATTTCATGTTAAATTTTAGGGAACAGGGAAATTTTAGTTTATATAATATGAGATAATATGAACAAAGTTTATTACTACCAGGGTAATACTGTTTTTCATCTGTAAACCTTCATATGAACTTCAATTTCTACCTGGAAAATTGGTGAGCAATGATGCTGAATTTTTTAGTATTGTAAAATTGAAAAATTAACTACTAGACCAGGCAGCTTGTGGAGTCACTTATGGTCAGAGTCAACAGGTTCAAATGAGGACAGAGAGTGGGTAGGGAGTAGAGAGATGTAGAAGAGCTAATTATGAATACTCGCTATAACTCTGCGGTTTGGTGCTGTGGTTTGTCTCGAGGCAGATGCTTAAATGATCAGCAGCACCTGCAGAATCTAAAACAAAACACATGCACTTTTAACAGTGAGAAGATTAAAAATGATTTTATAGCCTGTGGGTGCAGCACGTCTCACACTTTTCTGAGATAAGTGACATCTCAGTTACCACTTTGAACATAGGAACATGACACCAAACAACTCATAACTGTTCATTTCTTTCAGTTACTTAAAGGAATATTTAAAACAAACAAAAAAAAACACTGTAATTCTCCCATCGCGTTTAAACAATAAAAATCTACATCTAGAGGAAAGTAAACCTTTGTCCTTTCTCTGTTTTATGACGACAACTGCATAAGTCACACTGCTTTCATCTTCTGTAACGCCATCTCCAGACACTGAAATATAAACAGTAGTAGTACATGAGTACATTAACATTTGATATAGACAGGTGCTCTTCATGGTACACTGACATCCAGTCATTTCCCAATTTTCTATAAAGATAGCAAGACAAATGACTGAAAGAGGGTTAATTTTTGGAGTATGGTGTTTCTTTGGCAATTATTTACATGCAATATTTGTGAAATAGCTACTTGTCTGTACCTCTGTGTTTCCTGAATTGAAGGAATCCCACCACCAGAGCCATCGTTAATACAGTGACAGCAACCCCCAGCAGAATAAATACATGTGGAGTGTCAGAGTTATTGGGGAGGGTCTCTTCATAAAAGGATGGAAAGATGGCGGAAATGTTTTTTGCTGTAATAATAGAATCAACACAATGAACGGAAATTTAAGTGCAATGTGATTTTTTTTTAAACACTTGACAAATTATTATGTATTTAAACAATAGCGAAATAGTTGTGAATATAGAAAGTATGCAACAGGAAACTGTCACTGAACATCCAATTTTCAAGTCTGTCATTATTTCTCAATGTTATTTATATAGTCATCAAACAACTGGATTTTACATAAGTAGGACCACCATCACCATATATAATCTGCACCCATTTCTGCTATACATCTAGCAAAATATCATCCTTATTTTGTTTCATGAGACTGTTATGACTCACCTCTCACAGCCAGCCAGCTTACTGGTGATGTTCCAACACCAGAAATGCTGCACTTGTAGAGGCCTTCATCAGACTTGGAAACATTTTTAATTGTCATTCCTTCCACAGGACTTCCCGCCATGCAAACACCATCCTTGTAGAAATTGACTGAGAGATTGGACCAAGTTTCTGTGGTCCGGCAGTGCAGAATCACATTGTTTCCTTCTGTCACAGGGAGAATAGGACTCTCCAAGATCACCAAACCAGCTGAAGAACATGTTAATAAAAATGTATAAATAAAAAATAAAATATTAGTCATATGTTTCATGTACAAACCTGGAGTTAGTCATGATAGAAAACTTGAGATAATATAAACGGGTATTTGTGTTTGATTTTTTGATAACATGCACAGAATTTTAAAAAATAATAATAATAAAAGACACATATGAAACAAGTAAAATAAAAATGTATAGCCTTGTATCATCTGCATAGGATAAAATAAATACTAAATAGAAATATTTGAAATTGGTCTACAGTGGTTAAATAATTACATTCTGTTTTGCTGTTTTACTGTGCCTCAGTATTTAGAGAAAGTCATCCAAGATAAAGGTCCACCTCATGTGTAGGATAATTATCAATGAATTTGAACACAGAAGCTTTAAAAATAAACGTACTAGTGACAGTGATGTTGACACTGTTACTTCTCTCTTGTCCTGTAGTCTCACACCAGTATTCTCCACTGTCCCCTAGATAGGCTCTTTCAATGGTGCATGAGGACTCTGTTAGCGCCATATTTATATTACATTCATATCCATTAGAACTCCTAATCACTCTGAATTGAGCCAAGCCATCAGACCTCCCACAGTCAAAAGAAATTGAGTGAAATTGAAAGTGTTGCAGTCTGTTTGGGTTGATCCGGAGAAAAACTGCATCTGAAACCAGGATAAGATAGAAAGAGTGATGCTGAAGAAACAAACAAAATGTTACAGTATCTTTAGGAGTTTCTTTTTGTCTCTTACCACTTTTCTGAGTGTAACTGTTCTGAACTTGTGCACTCAGCAGAATGAAATGAAGCATCACTGGATGAATGAAGAGGCCAAGTTGAATATCAGACATAACTGGTTTGAACTACAGGATTTACTCAGTAAAAAGAGAAAACTTGAGACTCAGTACTCACACAGTCTGAAGCAGAGAGCTGTGAATGTCACCATGTCTTCCTGCTGACTGTCTGAGCATCAGAGTGAAATACAGCGTGAGTACGTGAGAACTTCCTCTTCCTGTTCAGGTTTTTTTTTTTTCTCATGATGCTAAAGCGAGAGCCTGAGGCACAGTGGCTTCAGCATAGTCCGCCTTTGAGTTGTAGACATTCAGAGTTTACTCCCTACAGTGGCTGTCCCTGCTGTGGCTGAGTAGTAATCCTAGGGTTGGTAGGAGGTAGGAGTAAAAGAAATACATACAGGTATCACCTATATGTATTGTGGCACAAGCCAAGTCATGATGCACCTATGGTGAAAGTTGTGATGTATTTATCATTCAACAGTCACAGAACAAACCTTGGATAAGATTTAAAATGTTTAGTATATAACCATAAATGCTACACCTCTATAATAAAACTTTTTATTACTATTTAACTAGATGGCACCCTCATATTTTATCTACCATAGGGGTGTCATTTTATCATTAACTGCATTTAAAATGTTAATTAAGCATATATTGATTAACTTTGGGTAGGATAATATTTGAAAATACATTTAGGGTTATTCCCACAGCTTATGTAAACAATATGCCATGCAATGATGATTTTACGTGAATTAATGTAACTGCTGTGACGAGTTGTGGCCACAAGATGTCCTCATAGAACATGAGCAAATCAAAAAGTTAATTAGGTATGATAGCTACACATTGGGGGAATCTGTGCTGAAGAGCATACACACAATAATACACAATACACAATAATTGTCAAAACGACTATGCTTAGAACACATTGTAATAAATTAATGAATTATGTGATACTGCAGATGGAATATACTGACCACTGAATTTGCCATTTGCAGACACATCTCCAGTGAAAAATGTGCAGTCAGCATTGTAATAATGTTATTTAAAGTCTAAACTAAAGAAAGGCTGGATATTGCAGATGTAATAAAATTGACTAAAACATCATGTTCTCCACCCAGTATCAAAATATCAGTATCCATGAACACTCCCCTTTCATCCAGTTAATACAACTGCTGGTTTTGATTGCAGCTGTATAGTTTTATACTAGTGGTCTAGTGAACTAGTGAATCTGACTCAAAGTTCAGCTGTTCACATTTAAAGTGAACCAGAGTGTAGAATAGCAAAAACAAAACAGCAGTGACAAGACGAGACGTGTACTGAATAGCTATACTTGCTTAGTTTACAGGTTTAGGGGATAAATACATGAGCTTTTACTATAACATTTTAAATAAAAAAAAAACATGTACTGTATTCGGCATTTGATAAGTGAGAGTGAGATAAGGTCACACCCTATTAATCATTTCCAGACTTTGTCCATGCAGTCGACAAATTAACTGACACATCATGCACCAGGTAGGTCGTCTTCCAAATGTATTTTTGTCTTTTCTACATGTTATTTATTATACCTTATACACAGCATTACTTTACTGGCAGTGAAAACAAGGTTGCAGGTTTTGTAGTAATACTCTGGAACAGAGAATGTTAAAAAAAAAAACAAAAAAACTTTTAGGTGCAGTAACGTGTTCATCCATTTTAAAGGAATCACTGGATTTTGTATCATAGAAAGGGTTCTAATGAAGATTATCATATTAGACAAGTCTAGCAGTATTTAAATACGTTTCAGATTCATTAAAGAATAAAATCTTTGTTGTGTTATGAAAGTGAAAGTATACTCATAATTAAAGCATTGCACTGTACATAGATAAATGAGAGCTATATAAATGTCGCATTTGCTTACTGAGTGTAATCCCAATTGCAAAGGATTTTTTTCGATATAATATATTACTCTTCTCTTATTTTCAGGATGCTTTCCCAGAGGAATGGATTTCTGCTCAGATCTCTGCATGTTCTGATTTTCCAGCTTCTCCTAACACAGTTTTGTCGAGGTAATTTACACGCAAATACAGTCTCAAAGTTGCAGTCAGACCTTAAATCAAATTACAAAAATATAACAATATAGACAGCTGCAGTTCTGGAGCATTAGCACGTCACCTTCACCTTCACCTTATAGCTGAAAAACAAATAATGGTATAGGAAACTGATTTGTTGATTGTGGTTTAAGATAACAATAAAACAAAAACACTAAGGCAGAATAGAGAATAATGTGGGTTAAATATTATATAACACTCTAGCATTGATCAAGAGGATGGTCTTTCCTTACGCTTTTTCAAATGACAACCATAAATGAAAACTGAAGTTCCGGGTTGCCAGATATGAAACCCACATGGTTCCATGTATACAAAAAGAAGCAAACCAAGTGGATATTAGATTCTGCCTAATGACCAGACACATCGTAAAATACGGTGAATTTTGGAGATTATTTGAAAGATAAAGATATTTATCGCCCAGAAGTACCCGGAGTGCCTGTTTTTTTTCCACCTGATTTCCTTTGTAAATCAAAAAATATCTCCATCGTCATCATCATCGTACCTCCGTTTTTAATCT
The DNA here is from genome assembly GCA_023373845.1 of Nibea coibor. Classification (NCBI taxonomy): domain Eukaryota; kingdom Metazoa; phylum Chordata; class Actinopteri; family Sciaenidae; genus Nibea; species Nibea coibor. Next base: position 920,107 of record CM041729.1, read on the forward strand.
CATGGACACTGTATGATTGTGTTATGACAGAGATCCTGACCCGCAATTCATTGTGGAAAGTGACAGAGACATTGTAAAAGTTACCGACAATCACACATCTCAAACAAACACAAACCAAATTAAACTTCTTGTTGTCATTATTTTCAGCACAGACTGAAATCAGACTCAGACGTAGAAGCTGCTTCATGAAATAAACCTTGCTGCCTACTACTTGCTGACTACAATTTGAACTGTGGTGTCCATTTTTAACCACTAGATATAGATATTGTGCAAAAATCTTGCGTAGTGTACCTTTATCCTTTTAACGCAACCAGTCCTGTTTAAAGGTGACCTTTTGTGACCTTTAAACAAAGTGAAAACAGCTAAAGTAAAGGGCATTCAGTTCCCATCACATGAATTAATAATAATACAGTATGTATTTCTGTCCAGGTCAGTCTCGGTTAATTGGTCGAATTCAGCCAATTGTGGCAAAGGTTGGTGATGACATCATTTTGCCATGTTACCTGGAACCTGCACAGGATGTTTTTGCCATGACGCTGGAGTGGACAAGATTTGACCTGAATTCTATGTTTGTCTATGTGTGCCGTAATGGTCAAGACCTCATACATACTAAACATCCATATTACAAGGATCGAACATCACTGTCCATTGATGAACTGAAACATGGAAACATTTCACTGAAACTCTCCAAAGTGAAACTGACAGATCAAGGGAGATACAAATGTTATATCCCAAAACTTGAAACAACATCTTTTGTTGATCTGGTTGTTGGTAAGTGGAAGTGGAAGTGGTAAGTTCTAAGACGAGTACAACTGTCGTCATCAAACATCAGTGTAAATAAGAGTTAAATGCCTTTTTAACAGCTGTACATGTTATGGGAAAAATAGAGGAAATAGAGGATATGTACAGTAGCAGCATTAAAGGAGTACAATATTGCTAATAAGTTTAGTATGGTATTAGTAATATTCTAAAATAATGTCTGTTTTCTAACATAACAGTTGTATAGAAATACATAAGTAATTGGGCAAGAAATAAAGGTTAGATTTATCCTCTGAAAAGGCAGTCAAACTTGTCACATGTAAACTTTTCCTAAAAACAGACCAGAGACACTAATGTTAGCCTAAACTCTGATATAGAAGCATGCAGGACCACCTTCCACCCAGTGCATGTTCCAGTCCTGAACAGTTCTCTTTCTAATGTAACCCCACAAAACTATTTAATATATAAATAGTATTAACCATTACTAATTTAAAATTGATTTGTTATAAGATCACGCCCTGTGATAAAGAGACACATATACAGATTTTATTTACAATTTGGTCATTACTTTAGTTTCATATAGCTGAGGTCTAGTGTTGTGTAAATGTTATTCTGTTTGCTTTTATCATTTCAGATGATTTCATTGAGGTCCAGTTCAGTTATTTTGCTGCCACAGTTGGTTTGGCTGTGAGTTTGGCTGTTTGCGTTCTGCTTATTGTGTTTCTTCTCATTTTATGGAAAATTAGAAAAAACAGTAAGTCACAAAGGAATCACTGCACTTTATAAATGTTGTTATATTATTTTCACTTTGATGAAAAACGTGATGAAAGTATTTTACAGGTTCTGGCATTGATACAAATGTGGTGGTTTGTCTAAGTTTTGGTAGAAATGATTAAATATTTAAATTTTGTAACTTTTATTCTACCTGATTTTATATTCAAATATCTCAGAAACTGAAAGAAGCAACAAAGTTGAAACTGAAAATGGAGAAAAGAAGAATGACTCTAAAAGTAACAAAACTGACAATCAGTTTGTCACTGAAGAAGAAAGTGAGAGAGAGAACCTCATGAGCGATGAAACAGTACAAATGGAGGATTTGAACAAGGGAAAAGAGGAAAAGAAGGAAAGACATGTAAGTAGAGAAACTGGACAGTATTTTTATCTGAGCAAGGACAGAAAACCATTGCATTAAGAAACAGAATCTCTGTTTCCAAAGGAATTAAGAAGATGCCAAATCAGCTGACAGAGAACTTTAATTCATACATTTAATCAGATGATTAGAAGAAAGGGAAAATGATGAGGATGAAAATAAACATCAGTGATTTAAAATGAAGATTTTTTTTTTTTTAATGACATTGAACGACTTTTGGTGTCAAGAGCCTTAAAGTCACAGAAAACAAACCTTTGAAGTGTGAAGTTTGATTTCCTGACATCAGTATCACTGCTACAAAAGACCACACTCAATATTTGTCAACTCAATAAGTGTCATTGTATCTTCATGCAATCTATCTTTGTTTCTTCACTAACATGCCTGAACAAAATCAACTGAAGAAGCGGAGATCTGAGCAGCCCGAGGAGGAGCACCACAGGAGGGAGGAAGCTGAGAATAAAATGAAGGTCCCAAAAGAAGAGCTGGAGACCAAGAAGACGGAGGAGGTTCCCCTTCACTTTAATAATATAACACATTGATTTCAGTTTGAAGTCACATTCTTTATGTAATTCAATGACTACAAGGTCAAACTGACAGTAGTTTGTGTAGGTCAGTTAAAGTCCTTCAAACATCAGGTCCAATGAGGTGCAATTAGTAGTTTAAAATCTTAATAGATGAGCTTTGTTGCTTTCTCACTCTTAACCTTCCCTCTGTACTCCAGGTGGAAACCAAACAAACTGAACTGCAGCAGCTTCATGAAGAGAAGAAGAGGAACGAGAACGACTTGAAGGACGAGAATAAAGAGGTTCATGTCTTCATCAGCTCTGCTATTTGAGTACACCATGTTTTCCTCATTTCTACTCAGTTACATGAGCCACATGAAATCCACATGATTGTTTATTAAGCTAATGATGTGCTTAGTTTAAGTGTGTCATTGGGTTTTGTAATTATTCACAAGCTTTAATGTGGAACTCTTTTCTTTATTTATCTCTATCTGACAGCTGGTACCAATCCAAGCTACACTAGCACAGTATTCCGAGTTGTCTATTGCTCAGGATATGAATGCAATAATACACCCTTAAAACAACAAAGGACCTGTGTTTGTGTGTGTGTGTTCACATGTGTGTGTTGTCTCTCTCTTAGCCAGCCACATTTGAAGTCTTTGATCTTCAGAATACTCAAGAAGTCACTCAGGCACAGGGCAGCACCAACTCAGACTCAGCCACAGGACACATCGTTGTGGAAAATGTCAACCCAAAAGGCAAATATGTCGTGCTCATAAACACGTCCCATGAGGTAAAGTTGGTTATGTGTGGATGAACACTGTGTGTACTATATGTCCAGGTACAGTAAGCCTGTGCATTAACAAAATTTATTTAGCAATTTCCATGTGCCAGAATATTTTTTTTCTTATTTTCATGTAAAGAACTTAGATAATATAATAATTGTGGAAGTGTAACAATAATATTTTATCAAGGATCATTGTCATTGTCATTACTATGACTCCAAATAAAAGGACTCTGTGGTAATATCTGCAAAGGAAGTTTTAGACAAGGTTGTCATGGTTCAAGGAAACCACCGAGGTCAAAACACATCATAATTTTGAAAAGGAATCAGTGTGTGTGGACATACACACATGTCCACATATCAGCTTACTTTTGGTTTGGATTTGTTCTAGATAGTTCCAATAAAGCTCTTATGCTTGGCTCAGTCCAGAAATGTTTCCTATTCCCAAAATATAGTAAAGATTTTGTTTTTCTTTTTTTACCTACTGAGAAAATCCATGAGCCGAAACCGCCGTGATTTTTAGTGTTATCACATATGTTTCACTATGTGTTTGTGAATATCATCCATGATCATCTATTATCTCATACAGAATCAACAAATGAATGGGGAATTACATGTACGAGTCAACAACAGAAAACCACTCATAAAAACTTTTGAAGATTTTGTTTTACTGAAGGATGGAGGGACTGCCAAAGTGAGTTTGTCTTACTTATTATTTCTCCCACTGTCATTTCTGTTTCTTTAAAACTTTCTTTCTGTATTTCCATCTTGAAAATGAACTTAAACTGTTACTCTGATCCTACTTGAAGACATTTGTGAAGTGAAGTCAGCTCTTTGCAGGTCTGATCTTCAGATAATAATGTCAGACAATTCCCTCACTGACCAGGTGGAGTGGAAACATAAATTCTGCAAGACTGGAGACCGAGTGCTGATCACATTCTACAGCGACACTGGAGAGGTCTGACATCACCTCACATCACACACCTGACAAACACTTGACCTCAATCCAATCCAACATCTTTGGGTTGAACTGGAACACGGTGTGTGTGTGTGTGTGTGTGTGTGTGTGTGTGTGTGTGTGTGTGTGTGTGTGTTTCTCAGATAAAGCTGAAAGAAATGCTGGAGATTGGGAAGTCTCAGATAAAGCCCCTGGAGCTGGACACTAGCTTGGTCAGTCAGGATTTAGACACAGGACACATCATTGTGGACGAGGTCGACCCAGAGGGCAAACATGTCCGTCTCAAAAACATATCTAAAAAGGTAAAGTTGTTGATGTGTGGATGAACACTGTGTGTACTATATGAGCATGTTCAGTAAGTTTTATAACTTTACATTAACAAAGGAATTTTCCATGTAGGACATTCAGACTGAGATACAAAAGCTGACATGACTCAAAGACTACTGTATGTTAGATGATGTCTGTCAGAATGGTAAAATATGAATTTTGTGTCTGTTTGTCTCATCCTCACTCTTGCTCAACTCTCTCCTGAAGACAAAACAAATGGAACTCTGGGAATTACATATCCAGGTCGACAACAGAAAACCCATCATCTACAAATTTGACTCCGAATTCAAAGTAAATCCTGGAGAGACTGTCACTGTGAGTTTGTCTTTATTTTTTGTTTGTTTTTGTTCCATTTTTTTCTTTTTGTTTGTTCAAATCTCTCTGACCTTACATGAAGACAGTGTGAAGTGAAAGTATGAAGTTTGTTTTCAGATCTGCTCCAAAGAATCTGGTGTCACACCCAATTCCTCCACTGACCTGGTGAGCTCTGAATCCTGGAGCAGTGGAGATCAACTGCTGGTCACCCTCTACAGAGACACTGGAGAGGTCTGACATCACCTCACAACACACACGTTGACAAATACACTGTATGGCCAAAACTATGTGGACATACACACACACCTGCCTACATAGTATTTGCTTTTTCTCTTTTGGTTTAGACTACACCGTACAATAATATGACAATAATGTTCTATAAAACTTTGTGGTACAGTTTGAGGAAGACCCTTTCCTGTTTCAACATGACAGTGCCTACGTTCACAAAGCAGCTCCATAAATAAACGTTTTCCCAGTTTGGTGTGACCTCAACCCCATCCAACATCTTTGAAATGCTGACTAGAGCTATTCCTGGATCCAAAACGGGGGAATGGGACTCAAGCACAGTGACACCTGATCAGAACATAGTGACCGAAACAAAATTAGACATGACTCAAAATGTCTTAAATGTCTGAATTTATCTCTGCAGCAGGTTGAACATCTGTTGGAAAAACTGAAACCAGAAGAGTGTCCACAAACTTTGATTGGTTGTCCACATACTGTACATTTGGTCATACAGTGTAATTAGTAACACAGCATATATATAATTTGTTACGGGAATTTTAAAGAAAACCCTTGAATAAGGAGAACCGGATTCACAAGCATCAAAAGTTTAAGGTGAATTTATTGTTCTTGTACAAGAGGAGCGTTTCACAGTGCAACAGTGTCTCAACCAATTTGCCTATATATAGCTCGCAAATGGTTACTCTCCAACATGTCTCTGTCATGTCTCCAACATACTCTCCAATGTCATCTCTCTTATATGTATCTGACCTTTGTTCCTAATCTTTACCTCACCCTGCCAGTCTCAGTACCATCAAAGAGAAGTGCACTTAAAGCATGTAATAAATGGGAACACACAAACATCGTAAAAGTTGAAGCATCTAAATAGCAGTGTACTCCTAATTTTTATACCATAATTTAACTTACAGTAGCTTCAGCACAATAACAATAACTTCACAGTTTTGTTTTCTGTGTCACCAACAGGAAGTCTCCGTGAAGAAAGTTGATAATACTCTGCTCTCACCCTGCTGACCTTGATTGTCTTCATGGACATAGATCTTCTCCTCCTGCACACCTTTTACTTACACAACATCCATACTGCACAGATTCATTTCACTCATACACTCCCGACAATTTGATTTTGATCTTGTTCAAAGACACTTTGACATGCAGAATGGAGGAGCTGGGGATTGAACCACCGGTCACAGCCGCCCTGATGATTTGGTTTTCATTCATTTGTTGTAACTATTCAACTTTGTTATTAAGTGTATTTGTGTTTCTAAACATCACATTTCAGTTCTTGTGGTACATACAACAAAAAGTTCTCTTCTTATTATTTTTTTTAAGAATCATTTGCTGTAATTGCTTCTATGTTTTACTGAGAGACAAAACTTCATTACGGTTCAAATAAATGAAACTCAAAATGAAATAAATGAAACTCAACCTCTGAATCCCTGGCATCACTGCCCCCGACAGACAGATAAGAGCAGCCTCATGAATGATACGTTTCCTGGTGATCATTTATGATGGTTTTGATTGCAGCTGTAATATTTTATTGTAGTGATCAGTTGCCTGACAACGGGGTCAAAGTTAAGCTGTTCATAAGCACGTTCGTTAAATCAAAGTCAGTTAGCTGACACACCACAGAGCAGGTATGTCGTCTACTTAATGTCTATTAAATGTTTCCACTGCTATTTCCAAAGTATTTAAACCACAGAGTTCTAAAACAATATTATATTTTACAGCCTTTATGTCTGTAACTTCTAACTAAGGAAATTGTAGGTATGTTTTGGGTAGTGTTTACCATACACAGCTCGTACATGGACTACAGACTCTGACAAAGGGAACCTTGGTAGAACAAACATTACATAGAAACATATAATCAGATTCAAAGACACATACAGTAGATAAATAATATTTTTTGTAAAGACTATCACGATTCAGATTGTTCCTTTTGATTGATTTTAAAATTGCATTTTCATATAGCCATGTCAAACCTTTTATGTCAACCCTATCTTGAATTTCACTGACTGTGGTACTAAAAGTCAGGATATGTTGATTTCAACCATGTTTGTGTCTCACAAGTTCTCCAACTTGATGAAGGTCAACTGCTAAATAAGTGTAGTGCCCTGTTCAGCCTGCTCAGGAATGGCTGAATTCTTGATTTGACCTTAATAACAAATATAAAGCTTTTATTTTATACATTTTATCTCTGGTCTGTTTTCAGAGCTGCAGGATGCTTCACCACAGAGACAGTCCATCCCTTCATTCTCCACTCAAAGCCCTCAGTGTTTTACTTTTCTGTCTTCTTTTAAGATATTCTTGTGCAGGTACAGTAACACACACACACATGCAGCTCACATTTAAAGTCAGAATAAATACGTGTTTGTCAGACTAAAGAAGAAAGTGTTATTAACCACCCAGTCAACTTTGAATGATTAAAAATAACAAGTTTATGAAATTAGGTGTCAAAATCGGGTAAAAGTGGGCAGTACTTACCCAGGACTATGGGGGCGTGTCCTCTCAACCACTCTGGGCGAGTTGAATGAATCTCTGTCCCTCTGTGTCTTCTCTCTCTGTACAAGCGTACATAAGTGTATCTCTGGAACCGCTGTCTATCGTCACTTTATTGTATGTGTGACACACTGTCAGCAAAGGCTGTACATATATATGTTGGCTTGGCTTTGCGCTAGGGAGGTATACCAGAGATTGGAGTTCACATGTTGTGTGGTTACATTCCGGCAAAAGAAACAGTTGCCAATATTCAGTGCTTGCATTTTAATTACATAGTACTATTAAACTCAATGTGCTTCCACTACACAGCAGTGCAGCATTAACCAGGTTTATGCATTCAATATTAATAAAGACAATTAGTTTGTCCAAACAGAGAAAATGAATGCAGTCATTTTGAGTTTATTAGATAAATCGTATTACTTGCTTTACATTTTTGTTAGTTAATTTATACTTTAATAAATAGGTTTGTTTCTTTTCAGATCATTTTCAGTTAATTGGTCCTTCTCAGTCGATAGTGGCAGGAGTTGGCAATGATGTCATTTTGCCATGTCACCTGAAACCTGCAGTGGATGTTACTGCAGAGACAGTGGAGTGGAGGAGAGCTGACCTAAACCCAAGATTCATCTACGTGAGGCGTAATGGTCAGGCCCTCGTGAATGTAAAAAATCCAGCGTACCAAGGGAGAACATCAATGATTGCCAGTGAACTGAAACATGGAAACCTTTCACTGAAACTGTTCAAAGTGAAACCTGCTGATCAGGGAACATATGAATGTCACATTCCAACACGGAATAAACTTACTTCTGTTAAGCTTGTTGTTGGTAAGTGGACACGCACATAAAGGTTCTGGAACCCCGTCTGCACTGTGTGGCCCGTAGAGCTACTAACTTCTGATTTAGCCCTCCCCTTACTTGAATGGGGATATAAGGTATTTCCTCAGGTGTCACCACTGTTTGTAACTTTTTCTGTTCTTTTTGCTCAGCATTAGGTGCTACCTCTTCACCTGCCATCAATTTACTTGGGATTGACAGAAACATACGAGGAGTGATTTTAAACTGCAAGTCTAGTGGCTGGTATCCAGAGCCTGAGCTGTCCTGGCTGGACGGTGAGGGAAACCTCCTCTCTGCTGGACCTACAGAGACAGTCAGAGGTCCTGATGACCTCTATACTGTCAGCAGAAGATTGACTGTGAGGAAGAGCGACAGCTTCACCTGTAGAGTCCAACAGAAGAACATCAACCAGACCAGAGAGACACACTTCTATGTTCCAGGTAGACATTTGATCTTTGCTTTAGTTTCAAATAGCTGAAGTCTAGCTCTCTCTACGTGTCGTGTTGTCCTGTGTTTTATAATCTTTTTATCTCATTTTGTTTTTTTATTATTATTATTTCAGATGATTTCTTTGATCTCACTGCTGCGTTTTCCACCATTATTGGTTTGGCTGTTAGTTTGGCTGTTTGCATTCTGATTATTCTGGTTCTGGTTCTTATGTGGAAATGGAAACAAATAAAATTGTGTAAGTCACACAGAATTCAGTTTTTTTTTATGTTATTCTCACAGATTTTTAAAATCCATTTTATAGTTTAGACTCAGATGTCTTATCCACTGTGATAACTTTTTATAATAACTTTCATACTTTCAATAATCTTTCTGCGTAGTTTGTACAGACACCAAGAAAAGCCACATTGATAAAACCAAAAAGGAAGGGGGGGATATCGGTGTTGACAGCAACGAAAAGGAAGAAAGAGTGACTGAGCAGCTCATGACAGATGGACCAGAACCAGTGGCGGTTCTGGGCAAGAGGAAAGAGCAAAAGAAGAAAAAACATGTAAGTAATGGGTGAAATTTGATTTACTGATACCTAGATGAATCCACTTCAGACTTAGAGTAACTAAAATTCATCAGAATAATTCTGTGAATATATCTGTTTTATTGATATTGTTATATATTTATATTTTTGGCTATGGTTCTTCACCAACCTGCCTGAATAAAATCTGCTGCTCTTCCAGGAGCTGCAGATTTTATTCAGGCAGGAGGAGATGAGGAGGGAGGAAGCTGAGAAGAAGGTGAAGATGTTGGAAGACGAGTTGGAGACCAAGAAGAAGGAGGTTCATCTGCACTTTAATAATATGACACATTTATTCAGTTTGAAGTCACATTCTTTATACAAATTTATACTTTTACACAAAGTCAAGTCAAACTAACAGTAGTGTGTGTTTGTCATTTACAAAATAAAGTCATTGCACCAAATCCATTTTTCCCCGTCAGTTTGTTGTACGCAGATCTCTCATTCTTAACCTTCTCTCTGTCCTTTGAGGTGGAAACCCAACAAACCGTGCTGCAGCAGCTCCGTGAAGAAAAGCAAATGGACAAAGAGGAAATGCAGGACCTGAAGGGAGCACTGGAGAACAAGAACAAAGAGGTCTATGCACTTTAAGAAAAAAAAATTGTTTTAGAGTTGATAAACTACCTAAATATTCTTGTCTTCAACATGTCTTAATCTCCATCTTTGTTCCCAGTTGGAAAAAAAATTCTGGCCCATAAATTCCGTAAGTGGCAGAAGTTAAATTTATACATGAAGAAATAAGAAATTCAAATTCAGTAACTTCTACAAAACAAACTCGTAAAGAGAGCACTGACTTCAGGCTCTGAATCACAGACAGAACAGCTGCTTTAGGACAGAGACTGTGAGAATGTTTGTTTACAAGAGTGAAGTTTAAAAGAGAGTCGCCTTCATCTTTCAGCTTAAGTTGCCAAAACTCAGGCAGAAGAAGGACGAAGCTGAGAACAAAGCTCAGGATGTGCCGCAGAAGGTTTGTGTTTGTGTCCTCAAATGATTTGAAATTCTGTTCAAAGCTGTTAGAGTCAAAGCATTTTAATACTTGGTTATATATGCTGAAATTCTCTCTACATCCTAACATCAGTCATCGTTCTTCAAGACATTTATTGTGACAGTCCAAAGCACACCTGCATCATGCTGCTGTTTATCAGCATCTTGATGTGCCACACCTGTCAGGTGGATGAACAAACTTTGAGAGTGTTAAACATTTGATATGCACAGAAGAAGTCATTTACATCATCTTATGAAAAATGGGAGTAAAAACTGAGTTGTGTTTTAGTTCAGTTTTATTTGTGACGGCAGCGCTCACAAAGAGTTACAGTCCCATATAGAACTTTACCTTCCTAAAACATTGTTTAAATTCAGTGAATTCCACATAAACATTTGAAAGTGTTTTTAAATATATTTGATATTTCTCATGTTGTGCTGTGTTCCGTCACAGTGCTGTCCATGAATATTTAAATTTTCTGTTAGAGTGCACACGACGATGAGGACAACACCACAGGACACGATGAAGATGAGCAAGCGGGCGAATGTTCACCAGAAACTTCTTTAATGAGGTGATGTTGTTCATGTGTGGATGTTCTTCATACCTACGTATATACTGTACACTCACCAAGTGTAGCCAGAGATATTCCAAATGGTGTGTTTTAAACTAATGACTTGTTATTTGACACACATTTTATTCATCTGTTGTGGCTCTCTCATCTAACTTCCCTCCTGCAGGTCGAACAACTCAGAGGCTACAGATCAAGAAGAGTCGACAAAGAAAAACCCAATGGCTATAAGAGCTTACTTAATGTCTTAATTCATGTCGCTGCATTTTTCTTCCTTTCTTTCAATAAACTAGATAACTACAGACTCTCTCTGCTTATACGTCTGTGATCTTACTGTGGTTTTTCAAATGAAGCTCTTGACCTTCATGTGTGAAATGAAGCACAGTGTGTCAGCTCAACACACTTCAATTACACTCTCAGTCATTAAAGTAAATTTCAGTTCATCTAACAGAAAGCATCACTGAAAGGATTGACGGATGAATGAAACAAACAGGACTTTCACAGAGATCACTGTTCGTATCCCATGACCTCTTTAACTCGCATTGTGTAGGTTACATTACTTATATTACATGTTACATAACATACTCAACATGACTTTGTTTCTCAGCTAGCTTTATTTTGAAAGTCCAGCTGAACATATTAACTGTAGCTAACTAACTGGTTTGAAGCAGCAGCCTCTAACCAAGCTGCCATATTTACAAGTTGGGAGTTGATGTGTTGGTTTCTTTCTCCAGGGCTGCAGACCCAATTAGGAGCTTAATCAGCAGCATTGGTCACACCTGGGCTGCATAAAGAGACAACAGCAGGCAGACCTCTTCCTACTCTACACACCTTTTGTGTTTCTTTGTTTTCCAGCACAGCATTCATACGCAACACTTATCTGTGCTCTTAACTTAGATTAAATGGATTGTGAGTTTTGTGTTCACTGGTGCACAGGTCTTTCTAGAAGTTTCTTTTTAGGAGTCTCTAATAGTCTGTAATAGTTATATACATATATATATAGATCAGTCTCAGTGTAGTATAGACTTTTAGTTTGGATATTGTTTCCTTATGTAACAAAGAATGCCATAAATACCCTTTGTGCCACTAGAAATGATCAATAATGTAATTAAAAAGGTACACAAACAGTGCAAATTATTTCAGTCATTTATTCTAATATTAGGTCAGTAAATTGTACAAAACAGTGCATATATACAGCAGTTGTAGTCTGTTTCTTTAGACTGTGTCACAAGACCACACTACCCCAAAACCTTTCCTAGAAACACCTCTGTGCAAGTCCATTCAACACACACACACACGCACACACACAAAATAACTCCTGACCTCTATGAGTGAGCTGTTTTGTTACATTCCTCAGTTTGCTGCCAATTCAATAACAACGCGGTGAACATGAAATTGTCATCCATGTATGACAGAATGAAGTTAACTGTAGACCCACTGCAGATGACATGAAGATGAAGTCCCCAAAATGTGGTAAGAATATATTTGCTAAGCTAAAGAAAGCTAAGTGCTAAGCTAGCAGGACTGAATAGCATGTAAGCAACTGTGGCATTAGCAAGAAAACAGCTAGAATACAGAAAGGAGAGGGCTGTGGGGCAGAACTAGTGTTTAAATGCACACCAGGTAATTAGCCATCCTAATGAAGAGTCCAGCTAAATGAAGTGGGTTGGATCTGTTTTCTCTGAATGTCCTCTCTCTGTCTCCTCAATTTGTTTCCTGATTTGCTGCATGTCATTTTCTACTTTGTTCTTCCTTTCTTCAATTCTCTTCACGTCATCCATTGTCCTCTTCATTAGTTTCTCTGTGTTAATTTGCAGTTGTTGATGTTCTTTCTTTCTATCATTCAGTCTCCAGTTGGTTTCTAGTATGATTTCTCTGAGTTTTGTGTATCTCTTAACCGTTTTATCTCCCTTCTTCTCTGTTCCTTCTTCGTCCACTAATTTAAGCTTCCGCTCATTCTCCTCCACCTGATTCTCTGCTGCTGATATTTCAGCTGTCAGTTTGTCTTTCTGCTCCTCCAGTCCCTTCGCTAGTTCCTTCAGTGTCTCAATAACCTGTATTATATATTTCTGTTCTTCCTCTTTCTTCTGTAACTCCTCGTTAAGTTTTAGCCTCAACTTTTCCAGATCCTCCATTTTCCTGCTGTCTGTCATGAGTGGCTCTCCACTTCCGCCTGCTTCTGTCTGTTCAGAAGTTATAGTCTTCTCTCCGTCTTTCTTTTTATTCAAGCAGGGCGTCATCTTCCATTCTGTGTAGGAACAGAAGCAGTGTTGTGAAGAATGTTTTTGGATAAAAGGTTTGAAATCACATTAGACACAGAAGGCAAAATAAATAAATAAAATTAATGTAAAAATGTTGCTGGTACATTCACATGATTTATTGTAAACTTAGACAAACCATTTCTGACTGGAAGCTCTTTAATGACATAATGTCGATGAGAAGCACAATTTAGTTTTGCCTCTAAATGTCAAACTTTGAAGTAATGTTTTAATTCATGGAATCATGATTTGAAGTATCGATAAAGCAGCACTGGGTTAACTTTTATACTGATGATTCGTCTGATATTACCATAACCGAGAGAGAGAAAATGCTTCATCAGGGACTCACCGTTTTTTCTTAGTGTCCAGACCAAAAGAATAACCGTGAGGATAAACATGAAGGCAAAGAAAACGCTAACGGCAGTACAGGATGTACAAGTAGATGGGGCCATGAAGAAATCATCTGAAATAATAAAGCAGAATAACACATAAATACTAGACCTAATGTTTAATATAAACCCAACAGTCTGTGTGTGATTTTGAAAGTTTGAAGCTGAAGCTTAATATTTTAGAACTCTTTCTAACCTGGAACATAGAAGTGTGTCTCTCTGGTCTGGGTGATGTTCTTCTGTTGGACTCTACAGGTGAAGCTGTCGCTCTTCCTCACAGTCAATCTTCTGCTGACAGTATAGAGGTCATCAGGACCTCTGACTGTCTCTGTAGGTCCAGCAGAGAGGAGGTTTCCCTCACCGTCCAGCCAGAACAGCTCAGGCTCTGGATACCAGCCTTCAGACCTACAGTCTAACATCACTCCACTGCTGACTTCATGGATGCCTGCTAAGCTGATACCAGGTGAGGAGGCAGCACCTGATAATGAGATATTTCAAGTTTTGCCAAAGAAAATAGAGATTACTAAATGGTTGTGAATACATTTCAAATGCTCGAGACTTTTCAAACAAATGATTAGTCAGTTTCTCAAATGATGAACAGTATACTGCCACTGAAATAATACAGTTAATAGCATTTTATAGCAAATGCTCTGAAAAACAGTTTCCCACTTTACATCAATCACAGTGTTTGATCCCCGCCTTAGAGTAAGACAGTGAGCACAATATTTAAGCTACTTTGTTGACTTCATTATTAAGAATGTACATGTGGTACAGTGTCGTCAATTTACTTACCAACAAGAAGCTCAACAAAATGTTCTTTATTCAGTTTTGGAATAAAGCATCTGTATGTCCCATTATCAAAAATGTTCGCTTTGGAGAGTTTCACTGAAAGATCTCCAAGCTTCAGTTTGTTCACAGACAATGATGCTCTTCCCTCATACACCTTATTTTGGTCAGCCAGAAGTTCCTGGCCATCATGCCACACAATGACAAATCTGGGGTCCAGGTCAGGTCTCCCCCACTCTATTGTCATGGAAACAGCATCCACAGGAGGTTCCAGATGACATGGTAAAATAGCGTCATCACCCACCATTACTGTGATCTGCTGACGTGGACCAATCTTCTGTGACTGACCTGGAAAAAAGTAAGTCTATTTAAAATTATGTTCTCAGAAGAAACACATTCATCTCTGTAAGGTTATGATCATAAACATAAGCTGATGGTGAAGTCATATACATTTATTTTAGGCATAATCATCTCAGTCATAAGTCTCTGTAATGCTGCTTCTGGGCCCTAGAACTGCTCACCACAGTCCCTTTTAACTCTATCTGATCTAACAATGCATGTTCAGACTTTGTTGATATGTTGTGGAACTGTAAGAATATTAAGAACGTTGATTTGTTATTACTTGAGTAATGCATTTTGACAGAAGGGCAGGGACCTAACAATAGATGTACTGGTTGTAATGTTTCATTTAACACCATCACACCACGTGAAGTTATGTTTTTCTGTGTGTCAAAGCATTTAACATCTACTGAGGAGATGCTAATGTGTTTGTGTGTAAGTTACCTCCACAGAGTGTTAGAAAAGCAAAGGCAGCCCAAACAATGAAGGTTCTGAGAAGTCCACACTTAATGTCAACCATCCTGGAGTCCTAGAAATTCAAATACACAGTTAAAAAAATTCAATGCCAATGGTAACCTACTTCCAGATGTGTCACAACTTCCATTGAAGCCCATCCATTGCAGACAACTGCTACAACAACTCCTAATAGAAATTTTGCATTACTTGTTAATGATGCCGTTTTAAACTAGGCTCTAGTGTTGGGAAGTTGGAGTCGTTTTACTGACTCTGATCTTTTACTCTTGGATGGTAAATTGAACTAATCTTTTTTTGAGTCATTTCGTTGATTTTGTTCATTCACTAGTGCAGAGCTGTAACCCTCTTGTGGCCGATGTGACAAATGAACAAAAGACCGATCCATATGAACAAACTGCTGTGGGTACTCTCCCTCACACAGCCTGAGCTGCCATGTGGTGAGGAAACGTACTGCATCAAAATGAACAAATCACTCACTGAGACTACACATTACTCCCGAGTCATATAAAAGATTAGTTCATATTGAACGATGCGTTCACGTCCAGTACACCAGGATCAAAACGTGGCTCGCACTGATTTAAAAAAGTACCAAGGGAAAAAAGCTCTTCACATAGAAAATGTCAAACTTAAATTACAGCATGGGAGGTGGGTAACAAACTACCTGCATTCTTGCTCTGGACAGGATTCAAATTACTGACCAGGACATGCAATATTTGAGTCTACAATTTAGTATAGACACAACAGTATTAAAGATATCTGCTTTCTCATATTCAAACATGTATAACTTTAATTAAATCTGATTAAAATTTGAATTAAAATCTGAAGATTTAACGTACCTCTTGCATGCTTCAAAGTGTCACGTCTCAGTTTGCTTTATGACCAATGTCCTCAGTAAAATGATTTGTACTTTGACCTTGTAGGCTACAATAAAGTCTGTTCAGCTCTCCTAATCTGGAGTAAAAGAAGTCAGACAATTTAGAGTCTTTGTAACTGAATCTTACCTACAGTTGTATGAAATCATTTACAATAGCTTTACATTCATATATATTATATACACTAATATATAAATGTACTTGACTGCAAATAATATCAAGTTTGATATCAAGATTTTCAGGCTGCTGGTTGCTTTATTGCATTAGAGTCAACAATGCAGACGGGTTAATATTTAATCTGCCATATAAAATGGATCTTACCATCTGCCTCCTTTTAGAACCCAACACCTTTCCATATTGATTTGAATTAGTTTTTCATTTTGGCTTAGGTGGTGTATCAAAAACGTCATAATCCATATAATCTTAACCCCTCTATTCATCCTATTGTACAATAGGAGGCAGTCAGCATCAGCAACACCCTAATAAACTGACCAGAGTAGACAATACAGAAACAAAAGAAGCAGTCATTGATTCTAGAAAATATTTTTTATACAGATGAGTTTTCAAGGTGGTCCTTGTTTTGACTTTGTAAACGTTTACATATTTGAATAACGTTCAAAAGTAAAAAGAACATGAACTAAAACACTTAATGTCAAATATGTAATGCAGTTAGCAAACTAACATTTTAAGATGCATAAATCCATCTTACCCAGTTTTAACATTAAGAATCATTCAACCATGCACGCTCACATTCAAACTAGGCAATTCAGAGTCACTAATAAACCTGCAGGTCTTTGGACTGTGGGATAAAGCCGGAGTATCCACAGAGAACCCACACAACATAAGAAGAACAATCAAACTCCACATTCCTTTTAAGGAAGTTCCCTGATACTAATTTTGAACTTAATCCTTTGGACTGTTGTGGGTTTAAGCAGTACATTTAGACTTTTTATATCTGACAATTCTACCAAAAGTCAGATTTGCATATCAGCTTCTTTTGTTCGATGTATTCTGGTAACTTGAATCTGTATTGGCTCCAATAGTCTCTCAATGTTCAGTAGCTGTTTCTCATTATCTTTCTTTGTCTGATCCAGTTTCCACTGTTCTCGCAATAAGTTCTCTTTTTCTTTTAATAATTCTTCTGGTTTGACAAATGTCATCTCTTCCTCTGTTATTTCCTTCTCCACTGTCTGAAGCTTCCGCTGGTTTACTTCTTTGTCCCTCTCCACCTCCTCCAGTAGGACTTCAAGTCGACCTTTCTGGTCCTCCAGTTCAGACTTCACCTCCATCACTTCCCAGTCTTTGTTCAGTAACTCCTTTTGGAGCTTCTCATTTTCCCTCACCAACTCTGCTTTCTTGCCTTTTTTTGGAGAAACAAGAGACAGAAACAACTTTGATCTGACATTAGGTACGTGACAAATGAGAGAAAAAAAATGTTCATAATTTCTTACTGTATATTTTCAAACTGCTTATCACAAAATGTGAAAGAACTTACATTTCAATTCATACATGGCATAAATACCAAAGGCCAATTCAAGGCCAACAGCTGAGCTCGTGTGATACAGTGTGGAAATTAATCCAACAAAACCAGCTGAAATGACAGAAAGTCACAAAAGTCATGTTATGGAAAAATATTGGTACTTTGAAAATCACGGCTTGTTGCAGTCGCTGCACCATTGTTATGCAGGAACCTAAAAGCTCATTTACTCAAATGACAATATGCGCAGAAACACACTTTACAAATATGAAAATTGTATATTAATAATTACAAATCATATATAACATTTTACAAGTGATCTAAACATAATGATTTTAAGGCAAAAAGTGTGTTACATTTCTATGATGCTAAACATCACACTGAGCTCTGTATAAATTTTGCAAGTTACCTCCAAATGTGTGTATAAGGAGAAGGAAGAAAGCAGTGTCAAGGCTGAAGGCAGTGAATTCAGCTTTAAAGAAAAGTCCGTCCTCCTGGTTCACCTTTGTGGAACAAATGAAATATATAAGAATTTATTATTTTGAAAATCTAAACAAATTTTAGATTTAGATTTAATTCTTGGTAACTTGACTACAAGGTCCTGCTCATCCAGAAATGACAAGCCGCAGTATTTAATATCTTTAAGTAAGAATGTGTTGACTGTAGCCTTCATAAGGGTTTGATTTGATTTTGCAAATATATGGGTATGCATGCTTTATTTTATTTGTCTTAAAATTTAGATATGTTTGACAGAATCCAAAATGCTGGGGCATTTATGGTCAGGGCCTCAAAGTTGAGCTCCCCCAATTTTACCTATCATCTGTTTCCAGGTGTTTGTGGCTGGTGGTGGTCTGTAGCCTGCTCCTTATCTATTCTGCGGGCTAGGAACTGCAGGCTAGAAGTCCTTTCCTAAGCACTTTTTCTTGACATTGTCATGAGATCAAGGAAAGATGTGGAGGAGAATTCATAAGGACTTAGGAGACGATAACCATGGTATTCAGAGAATCTGACTGCACTTACACTACGTACGTCATCATGCAACAGCAGATGTTATTGAAATGATCTGCAGTAAAACTTCAGCGTCATCTCCCTCAGCTCATGACCCATGACTGCCGTGTCAGGTTCAGTACGAACCACATCATTAAGTATGCGGACGACACGACAGTGGTGGGCCTCATCAGGGATAACAACGAACTGGCCTACAGAGAGGAAGTGAAACACCTGGACTGGTGTGACACGAACAATCTAATCCCAAATGTCAACAAAACAAAAGAGATTATCGTTGACTTAAGGAAAAATCAGCCAAGTCACACCCCCCTCCTCATCAACGACGCCGCAGTGGAGCTGATCAGCAACTTAACCACTTTAACCTGGTCCCTTCATACCTCTGCTCTCATGACGAGAGCACAGACACAAGACCCCTCCCACCCCCACCATGGACTTCCTGCTGCCCTCTGGTAAGAGACTCTGCAGCATGAAAAGTAGAACAGCCAGATTCTACAACAGCTACAACGCCATGAAACAAACAAACAAAAATCTGTCCACCTACTTTTTAACATCAGATAGCTTCAATGGAGAATATACTATCTAGTTTAGCAAACTTAAATCTACATGTAGAAAGACAACAGGGAAAACTGCATTGAAAAGGGTAAAAATCACTCAGCTGAAATTCTCTTACCTTACCCATTACCTTACCTTTTCAGGTTGTAGTTTGAGCTTCTCTGTCAGGTCCTCTACTACTTTTTCTTGTTCCATCATCATAGTAAGCACATTTTCCCATTCTTTCTCCTGTTCCATTAGTGTTGAATTTATTGTATCACTGTCCTTTTTCTCATCTTGTAGAAATGACATAAGGAGAGATACAATACAAAAACAGTGTAATAGTGAAATACAACAACAACAGCCAGTCTTTGTGTGGGGAAGAAAAAAACATTCATTCATTTCAAAGACGCATTGATACAGCCAGACCTCCATTATGTGAATACCTTATTACTAATCAAGAGCTGTGACTTACATATCCATGTGGAGTACAAGAACATAGCAAGGAAGGTATAGCGCATGATGATACAGAAGGTAGAACTCAATGAGAGAATCAGCTGGAAGGATAAAACACAAATTAAGGTGAAACTGGATGTCAAATCATATCGCTCTTATAACAAACCGTGTATACTTGACCTGTAATGTTTGGATTCATAATCACAAAACTGAAACTATGTTGCTGCAGACAGCTTGCTTACTGGTAAAAATCTACAAAAGCAATCTAAATATCTATAACACAATCCATTTACTTCTACATTCAATAAAAAATATTCTGATAGTTCAGTAAATTTTTTTTTTTTGATTAATTTAGCTTACATACCCGCTGTTTTCTCTTCTTATCTCAGATCAACATGCCCATAATTGCTGGTCAGAGTCCTCAAATAAACCAATGTGTACTCTGAACCCGGTCATTTGTAATCAGGTAAGGTATGTTTCCTTTGTTTCCCACCTGTCTGTTGTAGATTTTACATAAATAGATGCAGACCCCACTACGCAACCACTACAGGCACTCTGCACAAATGCTATAACCACATCTCCATACCCTAATTTACCTATTTAATGCCACTGACATTTGCAGGCTTGTAAAATAAGGAATTCCCACCAATGTCCTAATTACGCCTGAACCTGCATCTGTTGGCTGTGCACTGTCAAGTATGAATGTCTTCATAAAAGATTGTCTGCATTGGTAAAATATTGGCTGAAAGAGGAGCAAAATACAAAGTTCTGGAAAGATACAGTATGAGAAAACTCCTGTTAGGGGAGCAAAAGTTACCTATAAACTATAAAATAACAGGTTCATTTGACAACTCACAGACCACAACAACTTTTTCAGGATGACATGTTGTCTTTTTTTCTTCTTGTTTTGGATGCCAGATTTTTCAATAAGGTGAAACATGATGCACTGGCACGTTTCACTTGCTTTTCACTGCTAGTAACAAGTATTATTTCAACTGGTTTGGGGACATTATCAGAACAATTTCAGGTAAATAGAGTGCAGTTGGTCAATGGAGAGGCTTTCTGAACTCATCTATATATGGGATTTCCTTAAACAGCTGGTAGTTATGTCCTTAATGTGGTTGTTGGGATTCATGTTGCTTACAGAAGAATCTAAAAGAAAATTTTCACAGTGGAAAAAGACAAACTTCAACAAATCTTTTCAAATTAGATTTTATTGTGATTTTCAAAATGTCTGCAATAATATGTAATTTTGAACAAAAAACAGTGACATGGCTGAACATGAATCCAACCTTACTATCTCTGAATCCCACCAGGCATGGCTCTGTTATATTGGGGCAGAGAGTTTAACTTGCTTGTGCTTCTACCGTGAATAAATAGGCCATGGAGTTACATTGTTTGAAATGGTCAAAAGTTTGTGCATTGACCATACTGTGCATGCCATTTTTGTGTCTGACTTCTGTCCAGATCGAACTGCTCTCTGTGTTTTTTTGTTATGGTGTCTGTCAAAAACTGACCACATATCCTTCGCAGAGCCAAGAGCTGCTTCTGAGACACTTCTGAAAGAAGTAGTGGCACTTCTGGTGGCATCACAATCAGTGTCGAGAACAGCTGCCATCAGCTCCAACAAGCTGGAATGTGTTGCCGCCGTGCCCAGTGGGATCCAGCAGTTATATAAACATGCAAACATATTTTAATTAAACCTATCTTCATACATATTCTTATGCATATCTTTACACATTGTCTCCAAACAACCACTTAAATCTAGCAGTTCTTATTCATCATAAATGGTCTCGTAATAATTAATCAATCAGTGTCAATGATAATAAATCCCCAGTTCACAATGGAGCCTACACTTTCATAAAATTTAAAACTACACTACATTTGTCTTTTGATTTTTATTTGTTCTGTTCATCTGTAGTTTGATACAAGTTCCCTGGTTTACCAATGAAATGTTTTTTTCTGGTTTTACCTTTATATCTGGCTAGTCTGAACATTTACTTTCTTTCTCTCAGTTCTAGAAAACTACATCTCTAGAATCTCTAGCACTTTCCCTATGTTAATTAGCTGTTTCTCACACATTTTTTTCCTCTGATCCAGTTCCCATTGAAACAGTGTTAGCTGTTCCTTTTTTTTAATCAGTTCTTCTTGTTTGTCAGATGTCTCTTCTTCCTCTGTTTGTTGTCTCTCCACTGACTGAAGATTCTTCTTGTTCTCCTTCTTCTGTGACTCAATTTGACGTATGTCTTCCTCTAGATCCGTCTTCACTTTCTTCAGTTCAGTTACGGTCTCCTTCAGCATAGTAATTTTGCTCATAGTTTTCTTCTGCAAACCTTTCGTGAAGACAAGCCATTAAAAAATACAGAAGACTTACAAAGTGTTATTAAACAACAGGCAATATTTCAGTAAAGTACCATTTCCTCCTGTAATAGCAACTTATGAAAATCAGACACATTTGAAATATTGGTTAGTTTGGATGAATAACAATGAAAGTAAAGCACGTTATATAGTTTTGTCCATTACACTCAACACTCAAATGTAACACTGTGTTGGTGTTTTGCAGTAAAATATGTTATTATTATAACTATCAACAAGCTGTGACTTACTTTTATATTCATAGATGACATAAAAAACTGCTACAGCTAGAGCAGCAGCCGGGCCAATGGCGACATAAATCCAGTATGTGGGAATACAGGAGTCACGACCAGCTTGGCCCAGATTAGCTGGAACATCATTTGAAGAGACGGGGCCTAAGAGTCAGAGTAGAAATGTCAAATTATGGTTTCAGTGAAAAAAGGCTCATCTGGCAATATCAACAATCATTAAATCATTAAAGTACAGTGGACCAGCTGATGACAACCACACAACTAGGTCAAATTTGAAATTTTGCTGAATAATATTCTTTGTACAAAATGTGAAACTTTATAACTTTGGATAATCTTAGTAACAGTTAGAATAAAAAGGTAATAAAATAGACTGTGTTTTTAAATATTTTTTATTATACAACATTTCTGAGATATGAAAAAAACATCTGTCACTCACTGCTCATAATGTGATCTGTCAGTGGATATTCTGTAAACCAGGAACACAATGTTATATTTTAAAGATTGCAATCGATTAGACAGCGTTATTATTCCCCAGTGAAGAAACTCATTTGCCATCAATTTAACTCATACAAACAACAAACAAAACATATATAGGATTCACAGTACACAACAAATGAATACCACATAAAAAGCCACTTGAGATGAGATTAACTGCTGAAACGTGCTGTGGATCAAGACCACAGCTAACAGTGTTCAAATAAATGACCTTGAAGATTTCCTGAAAAAACATAAAAAACGATTGTGGCTTGTATCGCATATAGTGATCAAATTCTATATAGTTATATAGTTAACCATTTAATAAAAAAGTGGAGTAGAATCTTTATTATAATAGTTAGATAGCTGTTGTTTTTAATTTCAGGAAGACGTTTAACACAAACTTAACTATAGTTGTAGTTATAAGAGAATACAACCACTTGAGATGGCAGATTTGGTTGCTGTTCAAATCTTGGACTTAAACGTGTAAAATTGAATACCTTACCTGCCGTGTGCTCATCACCAGGTTAGCTCACTTCAGAGTGCAGTGAGCTTCAGGTTCAAAGTTCTCAAATAAAATGATTTGCACCTTCATGCTGGGTAACACATAAGATAAGGTGATTGGACATTCTTATTCTGTCTGCTGCAGCTCTGTCTGATACAGTTTTCATTGCATAAACAATAATGTGCAATTTTATTAACATTTGCTACATGATCCAATACAAAAACATGTATGCATGTCCAATCTATTGTTACAGGCAGTAATAATTTTGATTGAATGATTACTTTTGTGCTTTTAAAGTAAATCTTAGGGACACTTTGACACTGACTGTTAATGTTTACCAGGCCAAACATTGTTCATCCTGATCACCAGCTGCATGGCAGGTGATTTGCAGTCATATATGCTCTACCACTGCTATATTTTATAAGGGGCATGGTCTATTGACACAATAAAAACTGAGCTGTGATAAGAGGTTATATCTTTGTCATCTTTAGCAACTTAGAAGTGAAAGTGAATGACTGAAACCGAATGACTGCAGAGGGGCTCAAATGTGCAGGTGCAAATATCCTTTCAGAGTGCTGTTGGATAGGGGGTCAGTTCTGACCAGACTGCCATACAGAGACCATTCTATGTAGAAAATATCACAGGCCCCCTTTGGTCCGTCTTTGTGTCTTTTATCAATAGGCTAAATCTGAACCAAGTCTAGAGTTTGGAAAAACCCTCCATGTTTTTTTAAAAATATCTTTAATCTCTCACAGAAGCCTTGTGAGTGGTTTGGGTGGATGGAGAGGTCAACAAAGTGTCAAGACTTTGAGGCAGGAGGCCACGTTTCTCTTCCCTTCTGACAGTGTTGTTTTTTTTCCACCATGACCACAACTGTTTCCTGAAATGGTTTATGATGAGGAAGTCTGCCTAGCATGAACCGAAACCACGAACTTTCCCTGACCCTACTATGTAGTTTATATATATAAAGAAATAAATGAATACATTTTACTCACAACTTTTATTATTTGTTATACTGTTAATGTTAGCCTTTCTTTGCTACCTCGAGTAACTGCTTTACTTTTACAGCAGTGATGTGCTAGTTGACTAAAAATAAGTCCAAAATAATGTCATGTGTTGTCAGTGGCTCTGCACCACTGCTGACTGAATATAGGGGAAACACAGGGCTAAACACTGTCTTCAAAATACATCTTAAGATTGCCATTGCATAGTTAAAGGAAGTCACCAAGCCAATGAAAGTGATGTAGTCTAGATCCTCAATCTAGATTCTCCTTTCTCCACTTTTTTATTATTACTTATATTACTTCTATCATACCTTTAGAATGGGAAAAGTCTTGTGATACAAGTGTATAATTGTAATTTATTTATGTTTCTGTCATTATTCATTGGGACAGAACTAGAGATTATCTCATCTGTTGCAGTTCTACCACACATAGGTATTTGTAGATGTGCACTTATAACGTGTTGCCACATTAACACCACAGGCAGTTCAAACAGGAAGAGGAGGTTCTGACCTACATCATGTTTTAGTCTCATTTCAGTCTGATGCTCTGACAGCCAGCAGCTCGACATCATGGACGTCACAGCTCTCTGCCTCAGACTGTGTGAGTACTGAGTCTGTCTGTAAGTCACAAATATCTGCACACTGTGTCATAAAGGCTCTGGTCATTTG
The DNA here is from genome assembly GCA_023373845.1 of Nibea coibor. Lineage (NCBI taxonomy): Eukaryota > Metazoa > Chordata > Actinopteri > Sciaenidae > Nibea > Nibea coibor. The sequence continues at coordinate 944,881 of CM041729.1, forward strand.
TCTCTGCAGTCGTGGATGTGTTGGTCCTGCTGGCTGCACGTGTTGACCTCGGCTGCTTTGCTCACAAAGCTGGTAAGTATGACGTGTTTATTTGGCTTCTCGTTTACACCTTTTCACAAACAGACTGACCCGATCACCTGCGGCTCCGCGACTGGATGAAAGTAGAATAAGTGTGTGAATATTTAGTTTGACCTCTCTGAACTGAAACTCTCTGTGTCTGTTGCAGCTGTTCCTCGTATTTCTCCAGACAGACTGCAGTTCTTTGAGTACGAGTCTGTCACCGTGAGCTGTGAAGGGTTCAGCAGCTTGACTGAATGGAGAGTGATGACGAAACTCAACACAATAATTTCACCAAATTCTTCTAACTGGGACTCATCAGCGCCGTCCTGCACCATTGATCCTGCCTATAAAAGACACAGTGGAGAATACTGGTGTGAAGATGCAGAGGGACAAACAAGTGGTGTCCTCAACATCAGCATCACTGGTGTGTTTAGCTGAGAATAATTAAGGATGAATAATGCCTTGCCTTGAAGTAGCAGTTGCTGTTACATCCTGATATCTCTAAGGTCTATAATATATTTAATATCTTCTTCCACAGCCGGTTCTGTCATCCTGGACTTTCCTGCCCGCCCTGTGATCGAGGGATCTGATGTGATTCTTCATTGTAGAAAAGACAAAACTCAGTCTAAACACATTCCAGATTTCTACAAAGATGATTTGCATATCGTGACCTCGTATGAAAACAACCTGACCATCCAAAATGTTTCCAAGTCTGATGAAGGACTCTACAAGTGCAGAATCTCTGGAGCTGGAGAATCCCCCGAGAGTCGGCTGACTGTTGTAACACAATCAGCCTACGAAGAGACTCCGTCTGACAGCGGCTCCTCTGATCCCTCCCTGCTGTGGACTGTGCTCGGTGTTGTATTGGTGGCTCTAGTGCTGTCAGTGATGGGACTGATTCTCTGCAGGAAAAACAAAGGTACAGCAACAGGGGTCCCTAGAAAGTATTCTTGCACAGTACTTGAGTGTTTTCTTAATCATGTTGGCAAATATATTTACTGACTGACTTCATTTTGCACATAAACTTATTTTTCTCTCATTTTAACAGTTTTCAATTTTTCTATTTATTTATTTGCTTTTCTCTTCTACAGCATTGGTCTGTTTTTCATCTGGAAAATCAACAGCAGGATCACATGGAGCTCATCGAGGTGAGACACATCCACTACGTACCATTGTTCTCATATTGACATCATGGCTGTTATTTTATGGAAGGCAGGATGGGCCTGTTTGGAATTAGCCATTAGTCTGAGACTCTAGCTTTGCATGATTGGCTCTTCAAAAACATCCATATTTATCTTGCTCTGCAGCCCCTCAGTTCATCCACTACTGAAACAAGCTACCTCTCAATATCTCACTACTAATGGTAGTTATTATTATTATTATTATTATTATTATTATTATCTGTGTTCTTCCATACTCTTTCATCCTCGTGTTTTAGAGAACATCTATGACGCAGGGGGAATTAAATTATTCTGTTACTGTCTCATAGAAATATAACCTCAAATAGTATCCACTGTGTCTCACTAAGTTGTCTTAATATTTTGTATCAGATTACTGTTACTGTAGTTACTATATACCCATCTGCATGTTTTTGTTATATGTGTGTTGCTTTTTCTGTTAAAATCCACTATGACAGTGATATTTGTTATGTTTAATGTTTCATTCTCAGAGGAGGACAGTCTTGTTAATCCACACTATGCAACATATGCTGTTGTTAAAAAACAACAGAAAGGTACATTATAATACATTTACTTCTATATTATGTTTTAATATGGTAGTAGTCTTTAAAGTCACATATTATGTCTGTTTTTAACGTTTCAGTGTCAGCCGGTGACTTTGCAGCTGAGTCAGACGTGACATATGCTGTGGTTGAAATCCAAAGGAAGAAAAAAGGTAGATTCGATTAAATCATTTAACTTCACTGTTGACTGGCATTTACCTTCGTGCAGAATAAGACTATAACAAGTCCATTGTGATGGTTTTGTCTTAAGTAATCTAATGTGACTTTGCATAGCATTCAACACCATGTTTAGTCAGTAATTCAGCCAGCACCTTCTTCTAAGTAACAGTGTTTATGGATATGTGTTAACACTTGGAGCTAAAATATTAGACCTACATTCATTAATAACTGTCAGATATCTGAACACTGCTTCCTGTAATAATTTCATCTCAGTTAGAAACTACGAGACAACCACAGCCTGAAACAAAGGGCCCCTCGGTAGGTTTAATTTAATGTGCCACAGTTCAAGAGGCTGTACAGGCCTGTGAGTCACTGTGAGGTGGAAAGTTTCAAAATATCATGAACACTCGACACTTTGTCTATCACATTCTCTTTTTCACTTTTAAAGGATACAGAGTCCTTCGCAACCTAAACGAACAGTATCAAATCTTAAAATGATGCGTAAAAAGTAGTTTAATTTAAATGTAATGTTCAATATATATTCAGAAAATAAATGCATGTCGTCAATTTTGAATATGCTTTAGACATAAAAGTGTCTTCGTTTCCCAAACAGGGCCACGTATGTCCAGACGAGGCGCCAATCCACATTTACCTGAAGAGAGTATCGTGTACTCTACTCTTCAACCAGTCCGCCAAACGTAAGACTGATATAGACTAATATTACAGTGCCTGTACTCTTGTAGCAGCATCACAGTTAAGAGTATGAATACGCATTTCCTGTGAGCTTTACAAGGAATGAAGTCAAATTAAATATACTGGACTCAAACAGTTATTTGGAGGTTTATGCATATCAAGAGCTATTGTCAGATAAACCATGACACGACTGACTTTGACACTATAGTTTGACTTTAGGTTGACCCGATGATGTAGTACATTCATTTATGCTGCTGTTTTATTTACAGTGACGTCTTGCTCAGTCACTGAACATTTTGAAGAGATGTTAGTCCTGGGTCTTTTCTAATAGAACATCTTTGTATTTTACAGCCCATTTGCATCTGACTGACGGACTGAGCAGATACTCATAATCAGAGCTTTAGTTTTCTTTGAGTTATAAACAAAGTAAGTTGCACTGTGCATCATAATTCATTTCTTGATTATTGTTTACATTTGTAAATGTGAAAATCAAATAAATATCTGTAAAAATATCTGGTACAGACAATTTCTCTTGCAGATACCTGAGCGCTCTGTGTGTCTGTGGTTAAGTATGTTGAAGGGAACTGTGAGTTCAGCGTGTCTGCTTAAGGACAGCTTCTCTAACACATCATGTGGTTGTTGATCACAGAGACTCAAATTAAAAGCTGCAGCAGCTCCATTCTTACAACCAGCGTCGTGACATGTGTGAACTCAGAGCAGATAGAAAACTGTGGTTTAACGGTCTAATAAACTGCTCGCTGTTTAAAATATACATTGATGACGTGACAAAGCTAAAGACACCAGATGAACAATGAACCACACGACCCATTTCGAACCCCACTATCAGTGTTTCCACTCTCACATGTTCTGTTTGCACATTAGGGAGGGGGCGGGTAGATGACCACACAGCTCACTTACTTTATCTTTTTGTTTGTAAGACTATAAAACATAAAACACAGAATTTCCTCAGTCAGTCTCCTGAATAATCTATGCTTCGTCAACTCATCACAAAGGTTTGCCTTTGCTGTATATTACTCAAAGGAAAAATGCAGACTCCAGACTTGTACAGTATGCCTCACAATGACACCTTTAAAGCAGTGTGAGCATGGCTGAGTCCTGAATGCTCAGCTTGCCTTTTCTACTTCTTTGCTTATGGTCGTAAAACCCACAAACTACGTACTAAGTACTTAAATGCCTGATGTCATGTTTTGTTTTATTTTCATATTAGATCAGTCAAATTTTTTATTAAAACGGATCACATCATTAACAGAGATAACAGCTTGTGACGTGACGTTTCCTTTGTCTGACAAAAGCTCCAGGTTCTTAGATAAATATAAGAGAGAGACGCCATGTATGTAAAGAGAATAATATTTTGTTTTATTATATGCAAAGACCTTGTATCCAGCTACACACATCCTTCACACAACTAAATTACAAAATGGACTATTCATCATTGCCCTTCCAAAACATTATGTTTCATTTATTTTACTTTGTTTCTTAGCAAAGGTTTGGGAAAGATGATGGTTGTGTATTAATGTAATACACTAAATAAAGACGAACGCGGCTGTTAGACGTTAGAGGGAGTAATCGAGGTGAACACACCTGACCTCGTTACAGATGGCCATTGTCAAAGTACTTTATTTGAGGACTTTGACCGTGCAGCTCACTTGACACTCAGCTCACTCAACAGGTAACAGATTTTGATCATTCATTTATAATATATTATATTCATGATAATTCATTTATTTTAATTTCAAGAATAAGTGACTTTTCATGTTAAGGTCTGCTGTCACAACTCAGTGTATTTTGCCATTTATTAAAAGCCAGATGTGTAGTGTTTGACATGTTAGTAATCTTTTTTTTTTTTTTTTTTTAAGATTATCTTTTTGGCCTTTAATGATAGAACAGCTGAAGATAGACAGGAAGAAGGGGGCAGAGAGAGAGAGGGGGAGTGACATGCAGTAAATAGGCATCCGATGCAGGAGTCGAACCGGGGCCAGCTGCAGCGAGGACTGTAGCCTCCACATGTGGGGCGGCCGCTTAACCCACTACGCCACTGACCACCCCAACATGTTAGTAATCTTGACGACGAGTGCACAGAGAAATTATAATTATAAAGACTTTACGATTCCAGTATGTCGGCAATAATGGAAAAACCTGTAATTGTGTGTGAATGGCTGCTTCATGTTCATTATAATATGAGAGTTACTCAAACAATATTTGGCATCTTTTTGGTGGATAAACAGGTAATGACTTTTCTTTGCAGCTAGTTAATGTTTCACTTCTTTATGGTTGAGTGTGCGCTGACAGTAGTTACAACAGGCAGCCATGTTAAGGGAGAGAGACAGACACAGGTCATTGCAGGTCCACATAAAATGGACACCCGAGGAATAGATATCACTTATTACTTATGATTTACTTGTTGAGCTCGCTTTATGTGAGTCCTGACAGTATATTATGCAATATCTGTTATCCATAATGTCTTAATATGACAGATAGACCTCAAATTCATCAGTTTTATTTTACAACATCACTAAAATACTGGACCGTATTGGATTATTTCCAGAGGATCTTACAATGGGTCGCTCAGAGAAGCCCACACAGATCAAGTCAGTGACTGCTTATGAAAAATAAATACCAAGTGAACCAGACTAGTCATAAAACAACCATTAAATACTCAAAATCATAAATAAAACAGGTTTAGAAGATAACTGACTTGGCACAAAGCTACATACAAATCAACACTATTTAAAACCAGTTTCTCGGTTAAACCTGAACTGAATCAATGTTCTCCAGAACCGCTCGTCACTCGATCACTTAATATAACTAAAACAGACAAAACAAATTATATATATATTTTTAGCTTTTTGATAGAGACAGCTGAAGAGTGGCAGGAAAACAGTTTCATGTGATGCATTCATTTCATTTTTTATTGATCTATTGATTTTACAGACTTCCATGATGCTTTCCCTGAAGAAGACGCTGTCTAAATCTGGGCTCAGTGCTTTCAGTGTTTCACTGTTTTATCACACTGCTGTGCTAATCCTGCTAACACACTGCTGTGCAGGTAACACACACACCTTTGCACGCATACATTTACTTACATTTACTGTGGTCATGCTGGTGACGTGTCACAGACATGAATACGTTCTGATGTCTTCGTTTCTTTCCAGGTCAGTTTCAGGTAGTTGGTCCGGTTCAGCCACTAATTGTAACGATTGGTGAGGACGTTGTTTTGCCGTGTCATCTCAAGCCGGCTGTGGATGCTGTTGCTATGACGATCGAGTGGGCGAGGCTTGACTTGAGCCCCAGATTTGTCCATGTGTGGCACCAGCGTAAAGACCTTCATGTTAATCAGCATCCGTCCTACAAAGGAAGAACATCAGTGTCCATCAACAGCCTGCAGCACGGAGACATCTCACTGACACTCACCGAAGTCAGAATCTCTGATGAGGGAACGTACAGATGTTACTTACCAGATGGGAAGAAAGAATCTACTGTTCAGCTTGTTGTGGTTGGTAAGTAATGTGTGTGTTATTATTATATTTATTGTTGTCGTCCTTGTTGGTGTGTTGTGTGTGTTAGATGCCAGAAGTCTGAGTCTGGACATACAGACGCACACAAAGTGCCCTGGCATTAGTACTCATACAGCAGCCTGACCTACATCCCATTCTGAGAAATAATCAATCAACGAAGCTCTAAGTTAAACAAACTGAGAAAGAAAATCCTCACTGTCTAATTTAATACGTCGTAACCAAGAACTCATCACAAACAGCAGCCCTGGTGTGTTGGTCAGCTCCGTTGGTAGAGCGTCCGCCTCGTGTTCGAAGGCTCAGTCCTCGCCGCAGCGGCCCAGGGTTTGAATTCACCTGCTGCGTGTCATTCCTTATGTCTCTCTCTACATTCCCGTCACTCTTCAGCTGTCTCTACACAGTAAAGCCCATTCCCAGTAACAAACGACCTCCACAAACACTGCACGGGTGAACTCACACACAATATATAGGGGCAAAACAGTGGCAGCTGTAAGATATGCAAATATATACACAAATCATACATTTGTTGTTAAATTCTTGAACATGGACTAGGTTACACTTCCACCTTCAACAGGGCCCTATTGAATATAATGTGCCAGTTGAGGCAGAAATGATTATGGCTACATGTAAAGACTCTGAAACTTCTTACTCTGCTCATCAGGGACTGCTTCCTCGCTGCTCATCAGTTTAGCAGGGATCGACAAATCCTCTGGTGGACTGGTTCTACAGTGTGAGGCTAAAGGCTGGTATCCAGAGCCTGAGCTGTTCTGGCTGGACGGTGAGGGAAACCTCCTCTCTGCTGGACCTACAGAGACAGTCAGAGGTCCTGATGACCTCTATACTGTCAGCAGAAGATTGACTGTGAGGAAGAGCGACAGCTTCAGTCCAACAGAAGAACATCAAGCAGACCAGAGAGACACACTTCTATGTTCCAGGTAGAAATCTTTTTAAATTTATAATGATGATGTGATCACAGTTTCAGCTCCAAACAGCTGATGGATAAGTTTATTATAGTTACACTTTTGCTTTATTATTTCAGATGATTTCTTCGTGGCACCACCTAGTTCTGCTCCCTACATCAGCATCGGCTTGGTTTTCTTCTTCATGGGTACTCTAGCAGTTGTCTTTGCTGGGTGGAAATGGAGGCAAAATAAAATCAGTAAGTGACAAATTAAATCATTTTAAGTCTTAGACCCCATCACACCTGTAATTCTAAAATCAAAAATGAATATATCCTGTTAAAATGAATCAGTTTTTGAGATCTAGTCGTTTGTTGACTGAGTAGAAATCAAGGAGGAATCACAGAGAGTTTTTATTTACCTGTTTTCTTTCAACAGAAATGCGGCAGCTCATGGATAAGAGTGAGGAAATGAAGAACACTAAAGAAGACGTGGTTAATAAACTGAAGAGTCAGAAAGATAAACTGAATGAGCAAACGAAGAAGGTAAAGGAAGTGCTGGAAAACAAGGAGGGGAGGTTTCAGTCATTGTTGATGGAAACAAAGGATGAAAAATCAATGATGGATCAATACAATGATCTGAAACAAATCTCACATGATTACAGAAATGGGTTGACTGAAACAGAGCAGGTACTCGAGAAACTAGTACAGGAAACAGAGAAACTAATAGCGACTACACAGAATCCAGAGAAGAAGAGGGAAGGAAAGATGGATGAAGAAAAAAGAACAATGTTGAGGTCGTCATCAGAGTAACAGAATGTTCTGTATGATTTAACCTTGTCACAGTATTACACCCTATGGAAGGCTTCTTCTGAGTATGAGTATGTAAAAAAATGTAATAAAGCATATTATGAAAAATATTCCATGCTATGTACATGATGTTAATTACATTAAAGATATATATTTTAGAGTGCAACAACAAATTCACATTTTTTGCCTGTTTTAATGTTTGTGTTCAAAAATAATTAATAAAAAATAAAAATGTCAATATCTGTCCTTTTTAAACATTTCTATGTTTTTATGGGCGTTTCTATTTACTTTGTTAGCAGAGTGGTTCTTCAAGCAAGTTAATGCATTCACTGGGCGGTTTCAAGGGATTACACAACTGTAAATGCAATTGGCTACAGCAATTTATTGAAATTGAAGTGTTCAATGACAAAGATTTTCAGGGTCCATTTCATCTCTTTTAGGTTGACATCGCTGGTTATCTATTTCAGTCTGAACATAGAAGGAGAATTGCTGGCACACAATCAAACCGATGAACTTCTGCGTGGATCTTTACAGATCAGCAGCTGCAGAAAAACTGGTCCTGTTGAAGACAGTGACGTCACCAGAGCACGTGAACGGAGCTGAGGGCCGAGCAATTCCCGCTCCCCGCTTACGTGGATGTTCTCTACTTCGCTCCATCGTTGGTTGTTGACCACAGTGAGTGCTAAAAGCTGCAGCAGCTGTTTTCTTATATATAATTGATAACTTCTTATAACCATTTTCAGACGTGGGGACAGAAAGATCAGGTGGTTTGTTAGCTGCTCGCTCTTAAAAATACACACTGATGAAACCAAAGACACCAGAAAAAAAGGACATGAACCATGTGACCCTTTACAGCTGGATTATTACCTGGCAGCGTTCGATTCAATCCAAATGTTTTTAATGCACATTTTAAACTTTAACAAGACAGTAACTCTCCTCAAATAAATACAGGAATTCCATATTTCCATATGTTTTTTTTTATTTACTTGGCTGGTGATTATGAATGTTTGTATGATCTGCTTTAGATTGTATTTAGCACATGACGAGCTCTTCTGTGTGTCAGATATCCACAGTCAGAATAAAAAAGCTTACTTTAAAAAAGTGATTGTTCTGTTTCCAAATACACACAGTACATAATCACAAAACATTTCTGCAGATGTTGAAATATATGAGGATAACAGTATGACTTCTTTGCTAACGTAAATACAGAGGTGGAAATTGAAACAGACCTCCTCAGAGCTCCTTATTTCTTTCCAGCGTCGTTGGCCTGTAAAACACACAGTATGTTCAGAAAAGGAAAACTGGGTCTACGTTAAAAACGTGACATTAGAGGAAGGAGACTCTGGATCAGTGTCAGTCTTACCGATAGTACACTAAAGAAAACACACTCTGGTCTGCTACACGTGGCTTGGTAGATGATCTGGACACATCTGGCTCTGCGTGACAGAAAAAAACGTCAGAAAACCTCACAAACTCTGATTTAAGTTTGTTTCAGCCTGTGCTTTCCTCGTGTGATGGAACATCAAAATATCCCCTGCACATATACAGTAGTCCTTGAAAGAGTCTGAGTCTGCTGCAGACATATCTGAAAATATATCATCAAATTGGTCTAATAAATAAAGCAATGTGTAAATGTTCAGCCTTTAGAGATTTTAAATCACTTTAATGCTACACTGACTCCTTACATGACATTAACTATGTAAATGCAAGAAGTTTTTAATGCTTAGGAAGCTTAATTCATTTATTTCCTGTGATCATAAGTCAGTGATAAGATTCACATTCAGTGTAATATCTAGGAGCTGGTGTTGCTGTACCTCTGTGTTTGCTGTTGTGAAGTTTTCCCATAATCAACAGCAGCAGAGCCACAAATCCAAAAATCCACAGCAGGGAGGGATCAGAGGAGCCGCTGTCAGACGGAGTCTCTTCGTAGGCTGATTTACTTTGTGTTACAACAGTCAGCCGACTCTCGGGGGATTCTCCAGCTCCAGAGATTCTGCACTTGTAGAGTCCTTCATCAGACTTGGAAACATTTTGGATGGTCAGGTTGTTTTCATACGAGGTCACGATATGCAAATCATCTTTGTAGAAATCTGCAATGTCTTTAGACTGAGTTTGGTCTTTTCTACAATGAAGAATCACATCAGATCCCTCGATCACAGGACGGGCAGGAAAGTCCAGGATGACAGAACCGGCTGTGGAAGAAGATATTAAATATATTATAGACCTTAGAGATATCAGGATGTAACTGCTACTTCAAGGCAAGGCATTATTCATCCTTAATTATTCTCAGCTAAACACACCAGTGATGCTGATGTTGAGGACACCACTTGTTTGTCCCTCTGCATCTTCACACCAGTATTCTCCACTGTGTCTTTTATAGGCAGGATCAATGGTGCAGGACGGCGCTGATGAGTCCCACTTAGAAGAATTTGGTGAAATTATTGTGTTGAGTTTCGTCATCACTCTCCATTCAGTCAAGCTGCTGAACCCTTCACAGCTCACGGTGACAGACTCGTACTCAAAGAACTGCAGTCTGTCTGGAGAAATACGAGGAACAGCTGCAACAGACACAGAGAGTTTCAGTTCAGAGAGGTCAAACTAAATATTCACACACTTATTCTACTTTCATCCAGTCGCGGAGCCGCAGGTGATCGGGTCAGTCTGTTTGTGAAAAGGTGTAAACGAGAAGCCAAATAAACACGTCATACTTACCAGCTTTGTGAGCAAAGCAGCCGAGGTCAACACGTGCAGCCAGCAGCACCAACACATCCACGACTGCAGAGACAAATGACCAGAGCCTTTATGACACAGTGTGCAGATATTTGTGACTTACAGACAGACTCAGTACTCACACAGTCTGAGGCAGAGAGCTGTGACGTCCATGATGTCGAGCTGCTGGCTGTCAGAGCATCAGACTGAAATGAGACTAAAACATGATGTAGGTCAGAACCTCCTCTTCCTGTTTGAACTGCCTGTGGTTCAGTCTGTGATCTGTGAGGTAGATTCAGAAATGTGCTGATGTATTTTCTTCAGTCCTTTCAGGGTCTCTTGAAGACCCTCATGCTGTCACTCCCCTGATCTCACCCTGCTTTTACTGCTGACGCCGCTGCTGATGCTGGGCGTCTGCAGGAAACACAAAGGTTCAGAGGACAAAAGGCGGCACCACTCGTCACTGCACTCAGAAATACAGATAAAAATAAGAAGTCTTGCTTTCTTCATGGAATTTGTGTTTGCAGGCAGGAACACCTGAACACCTGTCACAGACCGAGTTCAACGATCACGTTATCAATGTAAAGCAACACATTGACTGAGCAGTGATGTTACATTTTCCAAACAAACATTTGCTTCTTCTTTTATTCAGAAAATTCAAATAAGCATCATGAGCAGGTAGCACGTGAATTTAAAAACGTTTATGCTACGTGACACTTTAACAGTTGACCTGGAGTGACCCTGAAAGTCACAGTCATCACATGGTTTGGTCGTCTGTGTCTTTGACTTTGTCACGTCGTCTGTGTGTGTTATTAAGACTGAGCAGCATGTCGGTTAGACCACGCTGCTGTTCCTGATCTGTCCACACGTCTGATGACGTGTTTTATAAGACGAGCTGCAGCTTTTAGACACTGTGGTCAACCAGCAGCACGATGCTGCTGAAGCAGACACGGCAGAGTTCACCGTCGTATTTATGGTGTCATTTACAAACCATACCACGAACATCTGTTCCCACGCAACATCTGTTGCCATGGGGACCGGTCACATTTATAACAGCAGAACTTCAAAGTTCATATTAAAATACACACAGAGGCCTCAGCTGTCAGATCACAGTTCACCTGTGTCATATGTAGCCTTTGACTTTGCAATGCCACCATCTCAGGTGCCCCTTTCCTAAGAAGCTCCGCCCTTTTGCACCTGGAAACCATCAGCTCATTAGGAGGTCACTCAGTCTTCATCCATGTGGCCAGTGCAGATAGTCAGCGTTGTCCAAACCAGACAGGGCGGTGTACTGTTGTTGCCGCTGCATGTGCTGGTGTGCAGGTCAAACAAAGGTTCAAACGGGGGCTCAGAGCACCGAGCTGCTGCTGCCACATTGGGTCTGAAAGTCTCATTTGTCCTTGATTGATTTTCAATTCAAGTGAAGATCTGCCAGAGTGAATCATGTCGCCCAGTTTGTATTCGTCTACAACTGTGTGCATCTCAAGCATAATAATGTAGAATTAAGTTTACGTCCATGCTGACAGTGCAGGTATTCTCTTGACATGTGTGACCCCCAAACCGATCAGCTGGTCCAACATCAGCTGGTCCACAGCGCCCTGCTGAACTCTGATGATGCTGAATTTATGCTGAGGTTCTTCATTTAAAGCAAGATGAAGGAAGCACAGATGTTTTGAGTAGCAATAGCGCCCACCTGTGATCAAAAGTGAAAATTACATCTCTGATGTCAACCAATGGATGAAAACAACCATTCAGACTCACGTTAACACCTGCAGGCAGCCAGCAGACAGTTACAATAACCACTGCACCCTCATAAATATAACTCTAACCCATCTACAGCTTCATTGGTTTAAAGTTATATTAGTGAGTGAAGATGCCGCACGGCACGGTTTTGTGTTTGCCCTCCAGACTTTGTTCACTTGCTTGTTTATGTGGAGTTTATGTGGAAAAGTTGTTGCTGTTTCTTCAGAGTGTGCACAGGGTGTTTTATTTCAGCAGGTGTTAAATGTATAAAGTATTGGCGGTGCAGCCTGAATGCATCGCAGCTGTGCTGAGCTCACAGTCTGTGTAGCCCAGCAAGCTCTGAATCAGTCACTCAGACTTAAGACAAGATAAACCAGGAAGTTTATTTATCCTATACTGGGCACATTCCCTCACAGCAGCTCTATACACACAGCATATAGTGTTAGGGTTGGTGACACTTCTCATCAGCGTGATGTTATTACAGCAGCTTTAATTTTAACATAACTTTTCATTTGTTCTAAATCGATTGTACAAGAGGTTGAGTGCAGTGACAAAGATGCTGACAGCCACGCCGATGATGATCCAGCGAGCACACGTTCGGATCTCGACGTCTTCAGCTGAAATAATAAAAGACAAAACAGTTTGAATTTACATAAATGACGTTAAAGGAAGCAAATCAGGAACTTCTAAACCTCACATACCTGGAACATAGAAGTGTGTCTCTCTGGTCTGGTTGATGTTCTTCTGTTGGACTCTACAGGTGAAGCTGCCGCTCTTCCTCACAGTCAATCTTCTGCTGACAGTATAGAGGTCATCAGGACCTCTGACTGTCTCTGTAGGTCCAGCAGAGAGGAGGTTTCCCTCAGCGTCCAGCCAGAACAGCTCAGGCTCTGGATACCAGCCTTTAGCCTCACACTGCAGAATTAGATGACTGCTGGTTCTGTTAATACTCACTATGAAAGGTGAGGAGACAGCACCTGAGCCAGGAGAGAGGACAGAGTTACACCTGAATCCTGATGATGCATTCTGATATGGAACAAGCGTTATTATTACATTATTCACCGAAACCTTTCCACTATAAACTGAAATGTCAGTAGATTAAAAACTCACCCACAACAAGGTCAACAGAAGAGGCCCCCAGATCTGGAATGAAGCATTTGAACCTTCCTCTATCGGAGTGTTTCACTTCGGAGAGTTTCAGTGAAATGTCTCCCGTCTTCAGTTTATTGATGGACACAGATGTTCTTCCGCTGTACGATGGATGTTTCTTACTCTCCAGCTCCATGCCGTCATGCCACACATATACAAATCTGGGATCCAGGTCAAGCCTCGCCCACTCGACAGTCATCTCTAAGACACTGACAGCAGGTTCCACGCGGCATGGTAAAATGATGTCATCACCAACTAGTGCCACTGTTGGATGAGATGGACCAACCACCTGATGCTGACCTGAGACTTTAAATTCAAATAAAAAAAAACAGGTTATGATCAAACACAAAAGCAATACACAGCATCAGCGCTGGTGTCAGAGAGTGGCAGGTTCACGTCCAGTTGCCTTTGCTGGTCTTGTGTTGAAGTATGTTCCCCTTTAAAGAATCTGTCCATCCCGGGGTTACGGTACAATCAGATACCAACAGAATTAAAATGTCCTGTAGGCCACTGTTGTTGCTGAAAAAGACATTCAGCCTTGCCATGAACATAAATTACCTGCAGAGGACTGTAATAGAAGAAGGACGATAACACTGTGATGAGGACGCACAGCTCTGAAGACACTGAAGTTCAGTCCATCGTTCATTCTGGGGAAATGAAGTAGAAAGAAAATGACAGAAATAAGTCAGCAGCCATGAGACAAATACTGAAACTCTTCTCAGGAGGATCAAGAAGAGGTCTCGGTCACAGCCCATGCTGAGGGGCGTCGATTTGCATTCCAGCTCATCTCCCTCTTCCACTTGGGGGCCGTCCCCAGCCGTAGAGATAGAGTTAGGAGATTGGACATTTGGATGGAGCCTCTGCTCTTTTGCACCGAAAGGAGCCAGCTGAAGTGCTTTGAGCATCTGATTAGGATCCTCCTGGGAACCTTTCTTTGGAGGGTTTTCAGTGCACATCAATTGGCAGGAAATGCCAGGGGAGACCCAGAACCCACCCAGACCATAGAGCCCATCTAGCCTGGGAAGCCCCCTGGAGAAGCTGGAATGTGTTGCTGGGAAGAATGACGTCTGGAACGCCCTAAAGGTGCTGCCTCTGTGACCTGACCATGGTCAGCTGTAAGCAAATGAGTTGAGTTACATGGCATCAGAAAATGAGAAAATCATAAAATCTAAGTGAAAATATATTTTTAAAAAAAGAAAAGATGGTAGAAATCACCATCCTGTCAAATAACTTCACAAAAAAGACAAAAACCAAACACAAGGGAAAAAATCACAAGAAAAGTGCAAATGAAGGACAGAACAACTGTGCCAGCATATTAAGAAACTAGTTTCTTCCCTTAACTAACGTTGAAACATAGAAATCCTCGACACTGAAGATCCGGTTACTGTTCATCGTTGTAGACTTGACATGTGACGTCTGTCTGTTGTACCCACCAATGCAGCGCCTCCTTTGCCACCTTCACATAATCTCAGTGCTTCCTGTTGATTTTTTTAGACTGTGAATGTTGAACGTTGAGTTCCCACCTGAGAAGAAGACAAGCTGAAAGAGCACCGTCCTTCTGGGTCCATGCGTGCGACCTTCCACCACGTTGTGATGAACGAGAACATCATGGCAGTTCAGTAGATAGATCGTGTTGTAGCAGAGGCGGTTCAGGAAGTTATTTAAGTTTCCGCTCAGGTCATCTTTGCTGCTGCTGACGGAGACAGGACTCACACAACGTTCATTTTCTCCTGATTCTTATTGCCTGGAAAATACATTTTTACTGTGCCAGTGTTCAGAAAATGTGAGGCTGTGAGTAAAATAAGTAAAATAAGTCGATTTATTTCACAGCCTGCTGCTGGCAGGGATATACTCATTGAAGCGGATACAGGAAATAAGTCTTCAGAGAGGCAAACTGTCGAACCACAACAAAGAAGTTGGGTGTGTATGAGTCTTGTTGTTACTCAGAATAAAACTAAACCTAAACAGCCCAGGGGGACTGGAAGTTTCCACTCAGCATCTGTGCGTCTTTATCGTGTAACCGTTAGAGGAAATGAGGCGCTGGCTGTGATTGTTGCCTTGTTTCATGAGAAGAATCAGAGACATGATGTCCAGTCTCTCTTTGGTATAACTCGTAGATCAGAGGAAAAAAAGAAACTTCCTACAGAGTCCTACAGAGTTGTCTTTGTCCTCTGTCCTCCAGAGAACTTTACATTTCAAACTTTATGATGGAAAGCTTACAGATTAGCAAATCACTAACTGTTGTTAGCTCGGCAGCAGTGTAACTAACCCCTGAGATGCCGGGAGCCAAACCCGGCAAGTAAATGATCTTGTTAGGCCACTGGATTCCCTGAAAGACTGGCCACCACCGGGTTCAGAGGTTTGTGTTCGGTCCTGGGTTGCAGCCATGTTCACTGGAAGGTAGACGCTGACAGTGAATCATGGTGCTAGATGCAATGTCTCATATCTGATCGTTTGTCCAGGAAACACATGAAACTGAGGAAGTAAACAGAACTCTCCTCCATGTTTAATGGAGAGCTGAAGGCTGCTAAAGTAGGAAAGACACGTAAGCCGACTGAACAAAAGGTAACTTTAATGACTTACTTGACGGGGAAATAAAAGGTAGCTGAGTAGTCGAGGTAAAAAACAATCCATCCAAAGTCCCATCAACAGCCGTCACAGAAAAAGGGACCGGGGAGCGCAGCCGACATTGGAAAACAGGAAAACACTGAAGGAGCTCATGGTAACAGAGGAGCGGTCTTCCTGTTCTTAATTACACTTTAATCACATGACAGGATCAGCAGATAAATCCACAGACACGAGTCTTTATAAAGTCACATTTTACTTTTTGCTTCCCCAATATTTAACTGGACTGTTACTGCCTGTTTATGTTTTGCCTTTAAAGTGTCCTTAGTGTCCAAATGTTCCAAACCCTTACAGGAGTCTACAGAAGCTTGTTTTTCAGCCCCTCCCCTTGTGTTTCTCTGGGCGTGGCCTATGACTTCCCTCTCACCTGACGATCACCTCACCACCTGGTCCTGATTCACAATCAGCTGCTGCAGTATAAAAGGCTGGCCCTTGGTCTGCGTCTCTAAGTGCTACAGTCAGTTTATTTGTGGGCTTTTGCTCTTTGTGCTCCTGGATCTTTGATGATGAATGATTTTAGAAGAGCTCCACATCTGCTGTGTTTACACTGTTTCTATCTGCTGCCATCTTATGGTCATGCAGGAGAAGTCTCATCATTTGCTGTTTCCAGATGAGTCAGTCCTTTTTGCTGCCTCCTGTCGCTGCGTACAGACCTGTTGGGTCTGAATTAGTGAAAAGATGTTGATGCATATTATAAATCCAACCTGCAGCAGAAATGTCAAATTAAACTTGAACCTTTCCCACAAAGACTTTTTTGAATAAAGATAAGTTCACTGACAGAGCTCAGTCAGTCACTGTTTGTCAGAACCTCCTTCTTCTGTTTCCTAAAGATCCTCGTCCTCCTCCTCCTGTTGGTCGTCCTGACAGAAAGGTTGTGAATTCAAATCCCATCTTTGAGGTCCATGTATCACTTGTTGCTCTGAGTAACCCTCATTTATATCCTTCAGCTGAGGATCACTTGGTTCTCCCAGATGCTTCTGTTGGTCGTCCTGACAGGAAGGTGGTGTAAAGGAACTCCATCTTTGACCTTGTTTAGCCTCCATCTGAAGATCACTGAGTTCTTTCAGATACTCTTTCATTTTCCTCTGTGTCTGCACTCTGTTCTTTCTCTGATGTCTCTTCCTTCTAGCTGCCTGTTGCTGACTCAAGTGGACTTGTTTTGTTTTGTTTTGTCTGTCTCCGTCTCTCTGTTGTGGTTTGACCTCTGTCTCATCTTTCACTCTGTCTCTTCTTCTCTCTAACTCTAACTCACGCTTTCTCTTCCTCTCCATCTTCTGTCTTTCAGCTTTCTGTTTTGTTCGTCCTCTCTGGTTCTCAGGTTGTTTCTTCCATCCATACCTTTTTTGTTCAGCTCGTTCCTGTTCTTTCTCTTTCTTTGTTTTTGCCTCTTTCTTGTCCTCATCATTCTCTGGCTGTCGTTCTTCCGTGGGCTGCTCTTGCTGTGTCTCTTCTTCTTTCTGAACCTCCTGATCAGTCTTGTCTCCTTCAGTCTTGTCTCCTTGTCTTCCTAACAAGTTGTCCTGATGTTGGTGTCTTTGTGTTTCTTGTGTTGGAGTCAGAGTTACCTCTTCACTCTCCATGTCCTGGTTCCAGGCAGCTGCTTCTGCTTTTGTCCTGAGCTGCTCTTGCTGTGTCTCTCTTTCCATCACAAACTCAGTGTCTTTATGTTCACTTTGAGATTTGATCTGCTCTCCTCTGTTATCTTCACTCTTTTCTTCTCTTGCTGCCATTAGCGGGACACTTTCTGCTTCTTCTTCCATCTCGATCTGGAAGTCTGTGTTTTCACTTCCAGATGTGATGCTCTTGTGTTTCTCGGTCTGTTCGGCTCCATCCTCCGGGCTCCTCGTCTTCTTTTCTGTGTGAACAGAGCAGCAGCAGAAGGAGACAGATCAAATTAAAACTCAGTCAGTCGTACATGTTGCTGTGTCTCCAAAAAGCTGCAACAGGACTTTGAACATTTAGAAAGAAGTGAAGTGGATTTGTGACTTACTGGATTTTCTTTGTTTCCGTTTCCACCAAACAAAGACGGCAGAGAGAACAACCATGAAAGCAGCACAGCCGATAACTGAGCCCACAACAAGCTGCTGAGTAGAAGTGGGACCACGGACCTCGGGGACCACGAAGAAACCATCTGAGATGTAAAACACAGACAACATGTGTTCAACTGTCGAGCTCAAAGATCACATCACTAACTTAGAAACGATATTTACCTGGAACATAGAAGTGTGTCTCTCTGGTCTGGGTGATGTTCTTCTGTTGGACTCTACAGGTGAAGCTGTCGCTCTTCCTCACAGTCAATCTTCTGCTGACAGTATAGAGGTCATCAGGACCTCTGACTGTCTCTGGAGGTCCAGCAGAGAGGAGGTTTCCCTCACCGTCCAGCCAGAACAGCTCAGGCTCTGGATACCAGCCTTTAGCCTCACACTGTAGAACCACCTCTCTGCTCTGATTGGAGACAAACTCTATGACGGGCGTGGAGACGGCACCTGAAGATCAGACGAGGTATTTAAAGATGGTGTCACAGTTTGACTGTTATCACTAGCATTTCTGCTTTACTGTCAGTGTCACCAAACATAGCAGCGTTTTACCCTGATGTTGTTTTTGGAGGTTTCTAAACCGAGGCACAGCTTAGGCTGGACTTACAGAAGATTTCATTATGTAAATCCTGAAAGTTCTCCTCGAGTTATGGCACACTTTACATGTTTTTCAAAACTCTGACACATCTGAAGTCAATGTGTCAATGCCCAAAGATCGAGATGAAAGGAGCGTCTGAAACTTTCACTGAAAGTCAGAAAAGTGTTTACAAAGGTTTGTCGACTTTAGACCTGACACCATGATGACGGCGACGTTGGTCTGTCAGTCAGTCACTTCAATTGGATTAAAAATATCTCAATAACTACCGAATGATCACGACACCCAGATGACCTTCAGCATCCACCAACATTCTTCTGCCACCAGCAGGTAACGAACTTAGAACCTAGTGAGTCACCATCATCTTTACAAATAAGTTAAACCTGCTTACCGACGACAAGCTGAACTTTAGACTCCCCCACGTCTGGAACGAGGCACTTGTACTCTCCCTCATCGGACAGTCTCACTTTGGAAAGTTTCATTGAAATGTTTCCATTCTTCAGTTCCTCGGTGAACAGCGACGTTCTTCCTTCGTACAAAGGATGTTTTTTACTCCTCAGTTCCACGCCGTCACGCCACACGAAGACAAATCTGGGGTTCAGGTCGGGTCTCGCCCACTCCAGGGTCATCTCAAAAGCATTCATGGCAGGGTGCAGGTGGCACGGCAAAACGACGTCCTCACCAAGGAGTGCAACTACCGGCTCAGACAGACCAATCACCACACCTGAAAGGAAACAGATTCTTCACGTTAAATGCAGAACACACCTGTTCACATCAGACAGTGATGTGTTTCATTCACCTCTGCATGGCTGCATCGCGGCGAGGAAGACCACGGTGAAGGCAACGAGCTGAGACTTTGACCTCACAGGAAACATCCTGGAGACCTGAAACCTTTAAAACAGAACACACTTCATTCATATTATACAACAAGTAGTAATCTGATTACACGTTCTAAAAATAGATCCAAATATTACTCTGCCATTTCCATTAGAACTGCCAAAACAGAGTAACACAGTAACAGAGTGTATTAGATAGTACTGTGACTCTACTGCCAGCCGTGTACTGTAGTAGTACTGTTAAAGTACATGACTGGGTGAAAAACATGTAAATCAATGTTTATCACTGCAGGCCTCAAGGATACTCAAGGATACTCAAGGATACTCAAGGATGAGGGTAAAGCACGCCCTCTCATGCACTGTGTTACTACTACTGCTGTACTAATGTACTACATGTACATGTACATGTACTCTGAAGAGTCCTGCGTTTGGTCAACGTACAACCAGGAAGTGGCAAAAAACTACAAATACATTTAAAATACATTTTAAAAAATACATTTAAAGTACTGTCAGTGACTCTTTGTTGTACTTCATGTGACGTCATCAGAGTGCATGAACGTGAGCGCGCGGCTGCGCACAAAGAGGATCGATAACAAACTGTATTTTTATCGTTAATATTCATAAACACACACAGTTCATGTTTGTAAGAGTCTGAGTCTTTTTAACCTTTGACACGTTGATAAAAGTCACGTGTGCGCGCCGAGTGCGCGCGTTTGAGTTTAGTTTCACTTTCAAAGAAAAATGAGAATAAAAACGTGCAGATCGACTCAAACCGACGTCACGTCAAAGAAAGAACTATAGTTTGAATTAAAGTCGGCTCAGTCTGATGGTTTTAATAACTGAGGTGACTTTAACTGTCTGTGGTTTTCATAAAGGTGTGGTACGTCACCGCACCGTGTGTGTGTGTGTGTGGTGACATGATCTAAAAACTATATTTGATATTTACGTATGAGACAAACACATGAAACACATGAGACTGATTCAAAGGTGTTCTCACCTGTTTGTGTGTGAACTCTCCTGACTGTCGCTGCAGCAAAGTGTCAAAGTCCAGAGAGAGAGAGGGAGATTAGAGCGAGGCTGCTTCCGGTCAGCTCAATGAACGCTGTGTTCAGGTGTCTCTGCACGGTTTACATCATTATCATCATTTTAATAAAGATACAAGAAAAAGTCATTTTCTTTGTTGAAATCAGTTCGCTTCTTCCTGTCTTTTACCTTGACATGATAGTCAAAAAACAACAAGAATACACCTGGATAAAGACCTACCTGTGTGCACGCAGCCCAACAACATGAAGCATTGCCTGTTATTTGGCTTTGTTTCCAGCAGGGGTGAGTGTTGGACTCGTAAATGTTGAGCACATCCACAGTCTGAGAATTGTGAAGCAATCCTGCTTCATGTCTTTTCTTGATCTCATGACGCTTTCTGTAGAGGTCGAGGAAACGTGTTCAGGAAAGGACATAGGAGGTCGTTTCACTGACTGTTAGACTGCAGCCAAAGTATTCAGCACGTCTCAGTGTGCAGGACAGTCAGTCTTCTGTTTTTATTGTCCTAATTGTGATAAGAAGAAGAAAACTTGTCTTGGAAGTTTGATCCACTAATACAACAATAAGACATCAGGAATCAGCAACAACATTTTAACATTTTGCAGAGGTCGAAGCTCCTGAAAAAAGAAAGAATTATTTAATCAGAATTGATCTTAATGCCAAATCATTACTGAAGGCTGTGACTGAAGTGACTGCATAACGTGTAAAATGCTCCATCGGTTTGGTTCACTTCTTGAAACAGAATAACAAACAAATGGACAAAATGGTGTTCTAATGAGCATCACATTGACGTTGCATTAATGGTTGTTGTCTTTCTTAGAATGTAACAAACTTTGCACCACAAAGTTGAACTTGTATCTGCAGTTTGAATTAAAGCCAAGCTCACTGTGCTGCACCAAACTCCCTTTAAACACACAGAATATTTCTGACAGCAGTTTGTTCAATGCTTGAGCCTTTATTATTATTAGATGGAGAAATATCAGTTCAGTTAGCAGAAGGCATTCTTCTCATAACACATTCAGTCTGCTCTTATTTAAAAGCACAAGGCCAAAGAGACAGTCCAGCTCCTGTTCATGTCACTTAGCGCTTCGTTCCTTAAGCAGCATTACAGATTTGAAATGAGATGGAGGAACTCCAAAGAAAAAGAAAGATGCTTTCAAGTCTCCGTGGCAGCGCAGGAACCATCAGATTTTCTTGGCACAGACGGACGGTCTTTTATGGTAACAGGCGATGTCATCCCAGCACCTTCGAGCTACAATGTACAAGAAACAAGGTAATGAACAACAATATGAGTTTAATATCAGTTAATCATGTAACTGATGCTGTACTGTGTGATAATGAACTACTGATGATCCAGAGACACAGGAGTTCTTTGTCTGGTATTCATCAATCATTCATCACATTAAAGTTAACATTAATAAATCAGTCCTAGATGAAGCACTATGATGTCTTACCTCCGTAATTGATCTGTAAGCAGTCCTGATTGAACATGTTATTGGGTTCTCTAGGACACCAGTTGGTGTAAGTGAATCGCGTGCCGTCGCTCCACATCCACAGTTTCTCCTAAAAGAAAACTTCAGTTTAAGAGGAGTGGCATTTAGGGGACATAAAATCACTTTTCCAGGTCGTCTACATCAATATTTTCAAATTCATGCAGCTGCTGCAGGCACGCCCCCAGTTCTGGTTCGTCTCTGGGCAGGTGAGTCAGATTCAGCTCCGCTTTGTATGTGCAAACTTTTTCATTAACATAATCCAGATGCACTTCCTGATCTCTACAGCAGAGGCCAACACCCAGTCTCCACCCGCCACGCCCTACAGGTGATGAAAACACAAAGCTCAGGTGAAGCTCCGACACTTCCTGCTTCACAGAGAAGAACGGCTGCCTGTTCATGCAGGCTTCTGGACTGAAAGAATTAACAAGCAGTAACTTTCAGAATCACTTTATTGGCCAGGTGTGTGTACACATCTATTATAAGAGTGAAATAAATAACATAAAACAGAGCTCTTAACTCATGTAAATTGGATAATTAATAAATATATTAAGTTTCTCCCTCCTATATTGTCTTATGTTGGGCCTCATGTTCGAGAAGGTTTGCCTAAATATGTGCAGCATTTGCAGCTTGTGCAATGATGAATCAAATACCTGTTGACCATCAGAGCCTCCGACCCATGCATGTTTGTGTGCACAAGTGGCGTTCTTAATCACCGTCTGAATCTCATGGTACTCCGTGATGTTGTGAATGGATGCGAGGTTTCCGCCCAAAGACTGACAGTGTTTCTACAGACAGGAAGACACAAAGTGAAAAAGACGACACCAAATCAGCAGCCAATTAACCAAACATCCATTTATAGGAAATAGACTATGCCTCATGCCTTATACCTCAGCTTTGGCCCAAGTCATGGCTTTTGGAACGAAGCGGAAGCATCTCCCATTGAACTCAGACCAGCCACCAGAACAAGATGTGGACCTCTTGACCAGGTGACTCTTTGCTGAGAAAGTTCGGTGGGTTATTTATATATATATATACACACACACACACACATAACATAGCAGCAGGTAACATAAAATTAAATTTATTTCACACGAACCAGCTTTTATCAAGGAAAGAGAAAAAAGCTCACTGACCTGTTTCGATCGGCGGCCCAACAGCTACAAAGTTTGACACTGGAGTTAGTAACCTGATTGTCATCGTGCGACACATTCATCTGCAGCATTTCTTATATAGAGCACTCACCAGCAGCTCTGCTCACAGCCATCATGGCACAAAGAAATGCGGTCACAGTCAGCATCTTCATGGTGGAGAGTGGGATGACCTTAAATACAGAGAGACAGACATGTTAATGAGAATTCTGTAGAGAACAGACAACCTGTACGCACTGTGAGTCCGCTAAAAGAAATCAGAACCTGCTGCAGAATGACGGCTTCTCCTTCTCACTGTGTCGCTTCAATCGTCCTGTGCAGAGACACTGAACAAGACAAACGCCTCATCATTTATAGAGCTACTGACCTCATCATCATCATCAAAACAGGGAACTCACTTCTGTTCTCAGAAACATGATGAAGAAATCAGTGGCACAAAGTCACGTGCCATTTATTCTTTATTCTGAGTCTACTTACATGAAAGTTAGAGAGAACTTTTAAAAGATGTAGTAAAAGCCTGGTCATATTTTACCCTCTGCTGTTTCATGTGAAGTTTGAACATTACAACATTTGAACTGCATCATAATTTAATGGTGTTTTATGGTGACAAGCCTTAGTTTGCAATAAACTGGATAGAGTCTGCGCGCGTTTGAGTTTAGTTTCACTTTCAAAGAAAAATGAGAATAAAAACGTGCAGATCGACTCAAACCGACGTCACGTCAAAGAAAGAACTATAGTTTGAATTAAAGTCGGCTCAGTCTGATGGTTTTAATAACTGAGGTGACTTTAACTGTCTGTGGTTTTCATAAAGGTGTGGTACGTCACCGCACCGTGTGTGTGTGTGTGTGTGTGTGTGTGGTGACATGATCTAAAAACTATATCTGATATTTACGTATGAGACAAACACATGAAACACATGAGACTGATTCAAAGGTGTTCTCACCTGTTTGTGTGTGAACTCTCCTGACTGTCGCTGCAGCAAAGTGTCAAAGTCCAGAGAGAGAGAGGGAGATTAGAGCGAGGCTGCTTCCGGTCAGCTCAATGAACGCTGTGTTCAGGTGTCTCTGCACGGTTTACATCATCGTCCAAAAACAACACAAATACCAGATGATAGTGTTACTTTAACTTCCCTGTACCTCGAGCAGCAGGTTTGCATCTATAGAGTGTGTAGATTGTGTGGCTGCACAGGTTTATGGACAATATTTATTATATGTCATTAGAAAAAGAATACACCTGGATAAAGACCTACCTGTGTGCACGCAGCCCAACAACATGAAGCATTGCCTGTTATTTGGCTTTGTTTCCAGCAGGGGTGAGTGTTGGACTCGTAAATGTTGAGCACATCCACAGTCTGAGAATTGTGAAGCAATCCTGCTTCATGTCTTTTCTTGATCTCATGACGCTTTCTGTAGAGGTCGAGGAAACGTGTTCAGGAAAGGACATAGGAGGTCGTTTCACTGACTGTTAGACTGCAGCCAAAGTATTCAGCACGTCTCAGTGTGCAGGACAGTCAGTCTTCAATGCATGTCTGAATGACCTTTGACTTCTCTTTCTGAATAGAATATCATGCGTCTTTATGTCGTTATGGCAAATTCAACAAGAGATGTTGGTTGCACAATGTGACATTCTCAGAATGTGAATTCGTTTGTCTGTCTGTGTATAAAAGCTAAACCAGGAGAAGAGGGTGACAGTTCAGCATGGGGGATTTGGATCAGCGATTCGATCAGGGGACACATCCTAAACTCACTTGTTTCTTTCTTTGAAGTCCAAATTATTGAAGTCAAGATGAGTGACCGTTCTTTTCTTTTCCACCAAGTCCACAGACCGACTTCAGCAGTCACGAGAAGTCTTGACATGATTCTGATTTTGAGAATAATGAGAAGAAAATGAGTGTCTTTGCAGTTTGAACCAATAAAAGTACAACAATAAGACATCAGGAATATGTCAGTGTTGCAGCAAACATTCTTTTCTTTTCACTTTCAGGTAACCTCAAGACAATCAGTTAAGCAACGAGCTTTTGGTTTTTGTTTCAACATTTGCAGAGGTTGAAGCTTCTGAAAAAAAAGGAAGTTGAGGGATTATTTCATCAGAATTGATCTTAGTGACAGATTAAGCTGCACTAAAGTGAGTGAAATGATATATGAGGTTCAAATTTTTAAAAGAATATAAATCTGAAAAGTGTGGTGTGCATTTGTTTTCAGCCCCTTGTACTCTGATACCCCTAAATACAACCCAGTGCAATCAATTGCCTTCAAAAGTCACTTAATTAGTAAATTGACTCCACCTGTGTGTAATTTACTCATAGTACAAATACACCTGTTGTGTGAAGGCCTCAGTGGTTTGTCAGAGAACACTAGTGAACAACAACATGATGAAGAACAAGGAGCTCAGCAGACAGGTCAGGGATAAAGTTTTGGAGAAGTTTAAAGCAGGGTTACGTTATAAAACATCTCAAGGACCTGTGTTCGATCCATCATCCAAAAATGGAAAAAGTATGGCCCAACTGCAAACCTACCAAGACATGGCCGTCCACCTACACTGACGAGCAAGCGAGGAGAGCACTGGACAACCATAAGTCGTGCACTCCACAAAACTGGCCTTTATGGAAGAGCAGAAAGAAGAAAGCCATCGTTGAAACATCACGCTGTGGGGATGCTTTTCTTCAGCAGGGACAGGGAAGCTGGTCAGAGTAGATGGGAAGGGCAATCCTGGAAGAAGAAAACCTGTTGGAGGCTGCCAAAGATTTGAGACTGGGAAGAATATTCATGTGTGAGAATGTCGAGGTCCAGGCCTGAATCCCATTGAGCATCTGTGGCAGGACTTGTGAATTGCTGTTCACAAATGCTCTCCATCAAATCTGGCTGAGTTTGAGCTGTTTTGCAAAGAATAGGTATTGGGAATTTCAGTGTGTAGGTGCAAAGCTGGTAGAGACATACCCCAAAAGACCTGCAGCTGTAACTGTAGTGGAAGGTGGCTCTACAAAGTATTGATGCAGGGGGCCTGAATGCAAATGTACATCGTGTTTTTCTGTTGTTTTATTTTTGAAAACTATGTATCTTTTCCTTTCCACTTCACAATTATGTGCTACTTTGTGTTCCAGCCTGAAATGTCTCTGAGACTATCCAGGTGGATTCACATCTGATCGTGTGTGTGATCTCACTTTCTTTGTTTCATGTACCAGCTTCTAAATCTGAGTCCGACTCACAATTTACACTGCAAAACAATGACACAAAGAAGTCTGATAATCATTGTGTCCGATGATTACAGAGCAAGCGAGAGAGAGACCTCTGGTAGAGAGTCAGAGTAACAACGCAGAGTGAGCGCCAGCCTCAATAAAGCTGTCAATCAGCAACCTCAGCTCCCCTGACCCCCCCCCCCCCCCAGGTAGCTGTGACATCACCAACAGCAATGATTAAAGGAGCATTTCAGCCATTTTAAATATAAACTGTTAAACTACTACTCTTGATGTTGTCAGTATAGCTCTTATAACAGTAACGACAACAAGACCTCAGGCGTAAACCGTTGTTGCACTCAACACTTTTTTCCTTACCATCATGACTTGCAAATTTGTGGCTACTGATGAAGACGACGACTGTAGGTTTCTTTGCCCCAGAATGTTTTTTTTCATGTTATTTCTTCCACGTCTACGTACCTACCTACCTGAGGGCGAGGTGGCTGTGCCATCACCAACAGCAATGATTAAAGGAGCAATTCAGCCATTTTAAAGCTAAACTATTAAACTACTCTTAACATCAGTATGGCTTTTTCCTGACCATCATGACTTGCACATTTGTGGCTACTGATGAAGACAAGAACTGTGGGTTTCTTTTCCCCACAATGTTTTGAGGAAGTTAAAACACCTTTTTTTTTTCATTTTGTCTCTGCCACATTATCTATCTATCTATCTATCTATCTATCTATCTATCTGTCTATCTATCTATCTATCTATCTATCTATCTATCTATCTATCTATCTATCTATCTATCTATCTATCTATCTATCTATCTATCTATCTATCTATCTATCTATCTATCTATCTATCTATCTATCTATCTATCTATCTATCTGTCTATCTATCTATCTATCTATCTATCTATCTATCTATCTATCTATCTATCTGTCTATCTATCTGTCTATCTGTCTGTCTGTCTGTCTGTCTGTCTGTCTGTCTGTGTACCACTGATTTCTTCATCATGTTTCTGAGAACAGAAGTGAGTTCCCTGTTTTGATGATGATGATGAGGTCAGTAGCTCTATAAATGATGAGGCGTTTGTCTTGTTCAGTGTCTCTGCACAGGACGATTGAAGCGACACAGTGAGAAGGAGAAGCCGTCATTCTGCAGCAGGTTCTGATTTCTTTTAGCGGACTCACAGTGCGTACAGGTTGTCTGTTCTCTACAGAATTCTCATTAACATGTCTGTCTCTCTGTATTTAAGGTCATCCCACTCTCCACCATGAAGATGCTGACTGTGACCGCATTTCTTTGTGCCATGATGGCTGTGAGCAGAGCTGCTGGTGAGTGCTCTATATAAGAAATGCTGCAGATGAATGTGTTGCACGATGACAATCAGGTTACTAACTCCAGTGTCAAACTTTGTAGCTGTTGGGCCGCCGATCGAAACAGGTCAGTGAGCTTTTTTCTCTTTTTGTTACATTGTGTTTTGTTGTTGTCTTTGTTAGATTTATTATATTACAAAAGAACTTAGAAAACAGGGAAACAATCAATGTAACGTGCATCAATACGTACAGTGACAGCTGTAGAGGGGGATAGATTATCATGTCCAGCTGTTGGTAGTGTTGTAGAGGAGGTCCTCTCTGCAGAGCTGGAGGTCTTCAGGAGGTTTGTGAAGGTAGAGAGGGACGCCCCTGATCTGGTAGGAACTGGTCAGACGTTCCACCAAAATTTGTTCTGTTGTTTAACTCTGAATAACCCACCAAACTTTCTCAGCAAAGAGTCACCCGGTCAACAGGACCGCATCTTGTTCTGAAGGCTGGACTGCGTTCAATGGGAGATGCTTCCACTTCGTTCCAAAAGCCATGACTTGGGCCCAAGCTGAGGTAATGAGTTTGACTTTGATTCAGTGTATAAAACTTTGGCTGCTGATTTGGTGTCTTCTTTTTCACTTTGTGTCTTCCTGTCTGTAGAAACACTGTCAGACTATGGGTGGAAACCTCGCATCCATTCACAACATGAAGGAGTACCATGAGATTCAGGGGATGATTCAGAGCGCCACTTATGAACACAAAGAAACATGGGTCGGAGGCTCTGATGCACAACAGGTATTTGATTCATCATTGCACAAGCTGCAAATGCTGCACATATTTATACTATGATGTTTTATAAGATACTAAACTATACTCATACTATATTTTATATTCCATACAATGTTATAGTATTATTATTTATACATCATATCATATTTACAACACTTCCCTTAATACATTTGAGACAGGACTGTAGTATTACTTTAAGAATAATACTGGTTGTGGGTACTACATGCATACAGGTTTTCCCTGCAATTTTGACTTGAATTAGTCTTGTATTATTATTAATAGTAATCGTGTTAGACCACCTGAAATTCCTCTTTGGGATTAGTAAAGATACTTAAATATTCTCCACTTCTCTTAAACTGCAATTTTCTTTTAGGAGGGTCTGTGGTTCTGGAGCGATGGTACACAATTCACTTACACCAACTGGTGTCCTGGAGAACCCAACAACCTCAACAATCAGAACTGCTTACAGATCAATCATGGAGGTAAGACATCATAGTGCTTCATCTAGGACTGATTTATTAATGTTAACTTTATGGTTAAAATGTGATGAATGATTGATGAATACCAGACAAAGAACTCCTGTGTCTCTGGATCATCAGTAGTTCATTATCACACAGTACAGCATCATTTACATGATTAACTGATATTAAACTGATATTGTTGTTCATTACCTTGTTTTTTTTTGTACTTGAAGGTGAAAAGTGCTGGGATGACCTCCAGTGTCACATTGCAAGACCGTCCGTCTGTGCCAAGAAAATCTGATGGTTCCTGCGCTGCCACAGAGACTTGAAAGCATCTTTCTTTTTCTTTGGAGTTCCTCCATCTCATTTCAAATCTGTAATGCTGCTTAAGGAACGAAGCGCTAAGTGACATGAACAGGAGCTGGACTGTCTCTTTGGCCTTGTGCTTTTAAATAAGAGCAGACTGAATGTGTTATGAGAAGAATGCCTTCTGCTAACTGAACTGATATTTCTCCATCTAATAATAATAAAGGCTCAAGCATTGAACAAACTGCTGTCAGAAATATTCTGTGTGTTTAAAGGGAGTTTGGTGCAGCACAGTGAGCTTGGCTTTAATTCTATATGTATAATTATTTATACATTTTATTATATATATATATATATATATATATATATATATATATATATATATATATATATATATATATATATATATATATATATATATATATATATATATATATATATATATATATATATATATTATTATTATTATTATTATTATATTAATAATAATATATATAGATAGATAGATAGATAGAAAGCAGAAATCAACAATAAAATAAACTTTTAACTTAGAACTTTTAAATAAACTTTTAAAACAGACCAATAATAAATATAAATAATAAAAATTGAATAAAATAATGAAGTGGTAAAAATAAAACCTTTACATACCTTATGTGAATATATGTCCATAATTTTTTGCTGTCATTTACTTCTGAGGTAGGGCTCTCAGGCAGACCTCCCAAATGTCTACGTCATGGGCACGGCAAAATGACGTCCTCACTAAGTGGTGCAACTACTGGTTCAAACAGACCAATCACCAGACCTGAAAGGAAACAGATTCTTTATGTCATTTCTCCAGTGTCAAAGTCCAGAGAGAGAGAGGGAGATTAGAGGGAGGCTGCTTCCGGTCAGCTCAATGAACGGTGTGTTCAGGTGTCTCTGCACGGTTTACATCATTATCATCATTTTAATAAAGATACAAGAAAAAGTCATTTTCTTTGTTGAAATCAGTTCGCTTCTTCCTGTCTTTTACCTTGACATGATAGTCAAAAAACAACAACAAGAATACACCTGGATAAAGACCTACCTGTGTGCACGCAGCCCAACAACATGAAGCATTGCCTGTTATTTGGCTTTGTTTCCAGCAGGGGTGAGTGTTGGACTCGTAAATGTTGAGCACATCCACAGTCTGAGAATTGTGAAGCAATCCTGCTTCATGTCTTTTCTTGATCTCATGACGCTTTCTGTAGAGGTCGAGGAAACGTGTTCAGGAAAGGACATAGGAGGTCGTTTCACTGACTGTTAGACTGCAGCCAAAGTATTCAGCACGTCTCAGTGTGCAGGACAGTCAGTCTTCAATGCATGTCTGAATGACCTTTGACTTCTCTTTCTGAATAGAATATCATGCGTCTTTATGTCGTTATGGCAAATTCAACAAGAGATGTTGGTTGCACAATGTGACATTCTCAGAATGTGAATGCGTTTGTCTGTCTGTGTATAAAAGCTAAACCAGGAGAAGAGGGTGACAGTTCAGCATGGGGGATTTGGATCAGCGATTCGATCAGGGGACACATCCTAAACTCACTTGTTTCTTTGAATAAAGTCCAAATTATTGAAGTCAAGATGAGTGACCGTTCTTTTCTTTTCCACCAAGTCCACAGACCGACTTCAGCAGTCACGAGAAGTCTTGACATGATTCTGATCGTGAGAATAATGAGAAGAAAATGAGTGTCTTGGAAGTTTGAACCAATAAAAGTACAACAATAAGACATCAGGAATATGTCAGTGTTGCAGCAAACATTCTTTTCTTTTTACCTACAGATATACATACATACTCATGGCAATCAGTTAGGCAACGACCGTTTCAACATTTTGCAGAAGTCAAAGCTTCTGAAAAAAAGAAGGAATGATTTCATCAGAATTTATCTTAATGCCAAATCATTACTGAAGGCTGTGACTAAAGTGACTGCATAACGTGTAAAATGCTTAAATTCAAAAGAGAAGTTCAGTTTATCTCTGCCACACAGCTTCCACAGTGCCACTTCTGAAAATAAAAAAAGTGTTTTGCATATTGTCAAATCATCCTTGAAGGCCTTTTTTTATACTAAAGAATGAAGAGCCTCTTTGAGCTCACATTACTTTGAAAACATCACACGTTGGCTATGATGTCTCAGGGATGCTATTACCTCTATAGCACAGTATATACAGTGCATTGAAGTATTCATACCCCTTGAACTTTTTCACATGTTGTAATCTCATGACTTTTCCATCTGTGGATGCTTGAAAAGAAAAGAACCGCAACTCGCCTTGACTTGAATAATTAGGACTTTATTCAACGAAACAAGTGAGTTTGGGATGCGTCCCCTGATCAGATCCCCTCTGAATCTCCATGCTGAAATATCCTGCTGAATTGTTGTCCAGATTCCTCCCACTCTTCTCCTGGGCTAGGTCTTATATTCACAGAAAAATCAGGAACTTTTTGGCCCAAATGCAAAGCACTGTGTGTGGTGGACCCTGAACACACCATCCCCACTGTGAAACATGGTGGTGGAAACATCACGCTGTGGGGATGCTTTTCTTCAGCAGGGACGGGGAAGCTGGACAGAGTAGATGGGAAGATGGATGGAGCTAAATACAAGGCAATCCTGGAAGAAAGTATTGATGCAGGAGGGCTGAATGCAAATGCACACCGCGTTTTTCCAATTTTTATTTTAATTTTGAAAACTATGCATCATTTCTGTTCCACTTCAGTGTACCAGCTGGTGTTTTCCATTTAAAAGAAATATGAATTAACCATCAGAAGAACTACTAGAGTAGCTCCATATTTATTTCTTGAAACTCTGACACTGTCACAGTTGGAGGTGTTTCAAACAAACACTTTGTGATACTTTTGTCTTTCTTTGTAATACTACTTGTGTTTTCTTTCAGACAGTAATGTTTCCCCATGTGTCCAGATACAGACATGAGCACAAGTGTAGCAGCAATCTTTCATCCATCCAATAATCCACATTACCACCACTATTAAGCAGTCAATCAGCAATCGGCTTGACGTGTGAGGGGTCTTCCAAAGCAGTAACAAAGTTACAAGACTCACTCTTGAATCTGAACCATTGAAAAACCTTCTTGCTGCTTTGGCTGCTTAACGTACCTGAGGGCCAGGTAGCTGTGACATCACCAACAGTAACGATTAAAGGAGCATTTCAGCAATTTTAAATATAAACTGTTAAACTACTCTTGACGTTGTCAGTATAGCTCTTATAACAGTAGCGACAGGCGTAAGCCATCGGTGGACTCAACACTTTTTTCCTTCCCATCATGACTTGCATATTTGTGACAACTGTGGGGCATTTTGCACAGAACATTCTGAGGAAGTAAAAACACCATCATCATTTTGTCTCTGCCACATCAAGATACCTTTTCTACTGCATCATCTTTGTGAGAAAAACCATTTGTCTTTATGCCAAATCATGTTTTTATCTTCTATTTAATAATGAACAATTAATAAGCTCATCAAGCAGCTCCAACCAGTCACTACAGGATGAAGTATACACTAAGACATAAACTAAGACATGGAGAAAACAGCTATACCTTTGTTCTATGTGGGCAAATACAAATGAAGTGAGGTGCGTTCAACAGAAGTTGAGTTATGTTGTTTTAGCAGAAACAGGTTCCAAATCTGTTTGCAGGATGGGAGCTGCATGGTGAACCTCACTATGACGACATGTGAATTACAGCATAACGTGGTAGAAAGAGCAGCATGAATGAATCTGTCTACGTATCTACTCTAATGTAATACAAAGGAAGGCTTGTCTCCATAAAATACCATTAATAATGATGCTTTCCCCCCCCATAGACAAGTGGCATGAACTCAGGTCAGTGAGATCTAAATAGCAAATTGAAGTTCAAATGTTGTAATGTTCAAACTTAGCATGAAACAATATATATATCATTTTACCCTGTGTGCGTTTAATTTAACATCTTTTAAAAGTTCTCTCTAATTTTCATGTAAGTAGACTCAGAATAAAGAATAAATGGCACGTGACTTTGTGCCACTGATTTCTTCATCATGTTTCTGAGAACAGAAGTGAGTTCCCTGTTTTGATGATGATGATGAGGTCAGTAGCTCTATAAATGATGAGGCGTTTGTCTTGTTCAGTGTCTCTGCACAGGACGATTGAAGCGACACAGTGAGAAGGAGAAGCCGTCATTCTGCAGCAGGTTCTGATTTCTTTTAGCGGACTCAGTGCGTACAGGTTGTCTGTTCTCTACAGAATTCTCATTAACATGTCTGTCTCTCTGTATTTAAGGTCATCCCACTCTCCACCATGAAGATGCTGACTGTGACCGCATTTCTTTGTGCCATGATGGCTGTGAGCAGAGCTGCTGGTGAGTGTTCTATATAAGAAATGCTGCAGATGAATGTGTTGCACGATGACAATCAGGTTACTAACTCCAGTGTCAAACTTTGTAGCTGTTGGGCCGCCGATCGAAACAGGTCAGTGAGCTTTTTTCTCTTTCCTTGATAAAAGCTGGTTCGTGTGAAATAAATTTAATTTTATGTTACCTGCTGCTATGTTATGTGTGTGTGTGTGTGTGTGTGTGTGTGTGTGTGTGTGTGTGTGTATATATATATTTAAATAACCCACCAAACTTTCTCAGCAAAGAGTCACCTGGTCAAGAGGTCCACATCTTGTTCTGGTCGCTGGTCTGAGTACAATGGGAGATGCTTCCGCTTCATTCCAAAAGCCATGACTTGGGCCAAAGCTGAGGTAATGAGTTTGACTTTGATTCAGTGTATAAAACTTTTTGGATACTCTTTTTTTACTTTCTTCCTGTCTGTTGATCTCCACTGTAGAAAAACTGTCAGTCTATGGGCGGAAACCTCGCATCCATTCACGACATCGAGGAGTACCATGAGATTCAGAGGGTGATTCAGAGCGCCACTTATGAACAAAAGCCAGCGTGGGTCGGAGGCTCTGATGCACAACAGGTATTTGATTCATCATTGCACAAGCTGCAAATGCTGCACATATTTATACTATGATGTTTTATAAGATACTAAACTATACTCATACTATATTTTTTATTCCATACAATATTATAGTATTATTATTTATACATTTATACATCATATCATATTTACAACACTTCCCTTAATACATTTGAGACAGGACTGTAGTATTAATTTAAGAATAATACTGGTTGTGGGTACTACATGCATACAGGTTTTCCCTGCAATTTTGACTTGAATTAGTCTTGTATTATTATTAATAGTAGTATTAGACCACCTGAAATTCCTCTTTGGGATTAGTAAAGATACTTAAATATTCTCCACTTCTCTTAAACTGCAATTTTCTTTTAGGAGGGTCTGTGGTTCTGGAGCGATGGTACACAAATGAGTTACACCAACTGGTGTCCTGGAGAACCCAACAACCTCGAACGCAATCAGAACTGCTTACAGATCAATCATGGAGGTAAGACATCATAGTGCTTCATCTAGGACTGATTTATTAATGTTAACTTTATGGTTAAAATGTGATGAATGATTGATGAATACCAGACAAAGAACTCCTGTGTCTCTGGATCATCAGTAGTTCATTATCACACAGTACAGCATCATTTACATGATTAACTGATATTAAACTGATATTGTTGTTCATTACCTTGTTTTTTTTTGTACTTGAAGGTGAAAAGTGCTGGGATGACCTCCAGTGTCACATTGCAAGACCGTCCGTCTGTGCCAAGAAAATCTGATGGTTCCTGCGCTGCCACAGAGACTTGAAAGCATCTTTCTTTTTCTTTGGAGTTCCTCCATCTCATTTCAAATCTGTAATGCTGCTTAAGGAACGAAGCGCTAAGTGACATGAACAGGAGCTGGACTGTCTCTTTGGCCTTGTGCTTTTAAATAAGAGCAGACTGAATGTGTTATGAGAAGAATGCCTTCTGCTAACTGAACTGATATTTCTCCATCTAATAATAATAAAGGCTCAAGCATTGAACAAACTGCTGTCAGAAATATTCTGTGTGTTTAAAGGGAGTTTGGTGCAGCACAGTGAGCTTGGCTTTAATTCAAACTGCAGATACAAGTTCAACTTTGTGGTGCAAAGTTTGTTACATTCTAAGAAAGACGACAACCATTAATGCAACGTCAATGTAATGCTCAGTAGAAACCTGTGAAGCAAAGTGATACATGTAGCTTCTACATTTCTACACAAAACGTCGGCTGTGCTACTCAAAATAATAACACTTTCAAAATAAAATGCTTCACAAGGCAATACAAATAAGAAATGGTAGAAATCAATAATAAAATTACATTTATTAATGTCTGGAATCTCTCCTTCGGGCCAAACCAGGGCCCCTATAAAGCCTCTTGGGGCCCCGGGCAGCTGGAAACGTCCTGGAGTCAGTCATGGTGACAAATGATGAATTCCACTGACTGCTGTGCTGTACTTCCTGATGTTTGTGTGCACTGTAGGTTTCACTATTGTCATGTGACCCTGTATGTGGCGTTCAATGCTGATTAATAATTGGAATCTACATTTTCAAATCAAACTTTGTCCCCAACAGTAAAAATGTGGAAACCTGAGGAGACATTAAAGTTTTCTGGCATCAGAAATATCTATATTATATATATATCTATATCTATGAATATCTTATTTTTGACATGTAGAAACATTGTTGAGTTTATTTGCACATACCAGAAACCCGGTGTCTATTTTTCCCTGTTTTCCCTAAAAAATAAAACACATTTCAAACTGTATTTTTTATTATCAAATCCGTAACAATAAACTGTACTGTGTATGTTTAGCTTAGCTTCAACCTCACAGTACCCCTGTGCATTGATTGGGGTAGGAGGAGCCTTATGAGTGTAGAATATTCCCAGTGGCCTTGAACGCCTCATCCAGGCGTGGTCTGTCGGGAGTCGGAGCGATCAGCTGACCCGACAGCTGCACGTGTTTCAGTCGTTTTCCCGTCGCAGAGCGGACGTCGGTCCTCCGGGCTCGGGGATGTGTGCTGGAGTTTTCCTGCTTGGCGCTCTGCTCTCTTGCTGTGCAGGTACGTGTCCTCTGAAAGACTCTGTGATGGACGAGGGCTCAGAAAAGACTTTGTGTCTGTCAGAAAAGTTGTCGGTGAAGTGATGTGAGACTTTTGTGGTGACCTGTTCGTGTCACAGCTTAAACTGCAGCACATTTCCTCAAAGAAACATGAGCCTGCCTTCCTTTCCCTGCCTGCCACTGTGGAGCTGGTTCTAAGACTCTCTGGGCTGCTCGCTCACTGACATGTGTCATTGCTGGTTGTTCCTCAGTCCAGATGTAAAGGTGAGACAGTGTTTGCACTTCAGGCTCTGAGACTTGAAACGGGAATCAGGACTGCAGACTCTCTTTTGCTGAGACCCTCGAGGACTACCAAAGACATGTCCCCTCGAAACATCTCGAATGTGGTCTGACTGAAATGCTACATGGCACAAATCAAAAAGGGGAAACTAAAACCAGATGGAAAGTTGTGAAATTGCAGAATTTCCAATTTATCTTGTGACCTTTGAAAGAGCCTGACCTCTATGTTAGGAACATGAAGATCAGTTCAATGCTGTTCACTTTCACTGTTGATACTTTTGATCCACCATAATATAATGTGACCTGTAACATCAGGAGTGGTGCAGTGTGTTTACTCTGTGGACTCGGTGCTTCTTCCACCGCTGTAAATTTCCTTCTAAGGTTCAACACAGTGTTTGTACTCTGTGTTTTTCCATTCTGCTGGTTTCTTCCGTGAGATGACTCTGAGGGTCAGGTAGACAAGCAGGTGATGTGTGTGGATATGCGTTTATGTGAAGTCGTGTGTGTGTGTGTGTGTGTGTGTGTGTGTGTGTGTGTGTGTGTGTGGGATACTCTACAGTATGATTAAAATGTATTTGTACTATTCCAGTGTTGTTGGCTTGATACTTAGACCGGGACAGAAATGTATAATGAAAACGGCCCCCACCTCGGCAGCCTCCTTGTGTTCAGTAGTCAATGGAAAATTTTTCAGTTAAATGCGAAGCTTGTGCAACTTGAAACTTCTGGCCTCCGGCCAAAGGGTGCAGAGGTTTTACTTCCCGGGTTCCTGTTGGTTGAGATTCTTCAAATTGAGAATCTGTATGAAGACCATGGCTTCCTATTCAGTCACTGTCACCAGGAAAGCACTGCAGGCTTAAACCCACACATGGACGCAGGTTGGATCTGTGGGAGGATGACTCATCATACAAACACTCAGTTCAGTTCAAGGTTGTGTGGAGGTGGAGGCGGTAATGTTATTCAGTCTCAGGAACTGTTTAAGGACGAGATTTGTGATGAATGGATGATTGAAAGATACAAGATACTCAGTGTCTGTGGGCGTTTAATTAATAAACAGTCATTTTGTTTTTCTAAAGGTCAGATTTACTCTTGTCCGGCGGCTTCTTGCTCGCTCACTCTCTTTGTGTTTTCCTAGGAGAATCCCTGCGTGATACACCAGAGAAGGTCCTGGCCTTTGCTGGTGGGGATACTATTCTTCCCTGCAGTTTCAACGTCACTGACAATGACTTTCCAACGGTGGAGTGGTCCAAGGAAGGCCTGCAGCCTAACGTGGTCTTCCTGTACCGGGATGGCTGTGAGATTCATGAGATGAAGAACCCGTCCTTCGAGTACAGGACGAGTTTCATCAATAGTGAACTGCAAAACGGAAACATCTCATTAAGGATCTCCAGCGTGCAGCTGTCTGATGCAGGGACGTACCAATGCATGAGGCTCTGGAAGAATGCTCCACGGGACATTACAACGGTGGAGCTTGTTGTGGGTACGTCCTGTCAACACCAAGCACCATCCAGCCTGTTTATTCAGCCAGTATTTTAAAAGGAAGCCTTCCCTGTGACCGCTCTCAGTGCATCAATACAGATGCTAACAAACAGCTGTGAGCTGCCGTGTAAATGCATGTCAGTGTTTTGACTGGGCTGAGGAAAGTGTCAGCAGGAGTCTTCAGTTTGTCTTTAGGTTTTTGGATTGTTCATTTATATATATACATTTTATAGATTATTCTGTTAATTTGCTGACATGATTCATAGCTTATTTAATGCTGGACATATAGCTCACACATAGCTCTTGAAGTTAAAAGTAAAGTCAAGTAATATGCGGAAAACCCAACACTGACAATACAGGGTGTTGCAGATTTGGCTGTCTCTTCTAAATTGGTCAGGTGTTGACGTGTGTTTGAGTAGTTTGATATTATCCTGCTTCCACCCACACGATACGAACATTTGAAAGGTCACACCTTGTGTGATTCTTGTTTTTATAGGCGCAGTCTCTGAGCCAGAACTCTCAGTCGTTTCAGCTGAGAGTGGAGGAGTGACTCTTCAGTGTGAGGCGAGCTGCTGGCTGTTAGAGCCGGAGGTCACGTTTCTGGATGATCAGGGAAACAACATTCCTGCTGATGATCCAAGAAGACATCAAAATACCAGTGGATGTTACACTGTGACACGGAGAGTGACTCTCCAGGATGCTACCAACAGGTTCATGATTTCTATCATGTCATTTAAAGCAGTGTTGAGTAGAAATTTGCATTTTAGTGATTTAGCGTCCACAATTTCAGACCATAATCCCACTGTGGTAAACTATACAACATCAACCAGGTCACCAACAGCAGACACAGCAGCACACAGTTTTGTGTATTTTCATAAACATTACATGTCTGAGTTATGAAGTCAACTTTGTCTCAATGTTGTCATCACAGCGTCACCTGCAGAGTTCACCACCCAAAGACCAAACAGACCAAGAACACAGAGATTCTCATACCAGGTACGGCAGAGCTTTAACGACTCACCTGTAGCAGCTGGATTACCAAAGAAAGGTCACACTTTGGGCGTCATCATCATGAATTTTGAACCTTTGTTCAGATTATGTTCAACCCCATCCAACAAAACAGGACACTGTGTAATGTATTTGCATGCATGTTTTAGTTTCCTCTCATTTCACTCATTTTCAGGGTTTTCATATTTGTCTGTGACAGATCTTCACAGCTACATGTAGGTCGACACAGGACGAAGACTCCAGTGTAGTTCTCTACATCTGTGGGCAGTAGAACCGAAGTCTGTCCAAGATAACAGATTAGTCTTGTCGTCTCCTTTTGGCGTATAGTAGTATGTAAATGTCACAATTGACTTACATTAACATCGTGTTTATTGTGTTTTCAGTTGAGTGCATGAGATCCTGCGTTCTACCCATTGTCATTGCTGTTGGAGTGACCATCTTCTTAGCCTGTATACCATGTGGAATAGCTGTCTTTGTCTGGAAGAAATCTGGTAAGTCACAAACACTTTGACTGAATTTGGCCTAGAAACTCGGGTACAAATCTATTGGTCATGGAGAGTTTAACATCATATAGTAACAAAGGAGTCCCACAAGATGGCAGATCAGCTCCACTCAGGGAGGGAACAATCAGCCAAACGTCACACAGGACTGATATTCAGTGGTTCTTTATTACACCCACTGATCACTGCTAAAGTTTTTGTTCTGCTGATTGTAGCAACGAGACGAAACTTGCCCACAAATGTAGCGGAACAGGCAGCCCTGCAGGGTGATTTTTAGGAGGAGTGGATTATGCAACACCTCCTCGTGAACAAGGAACCTCTGCCTTGAAACTAGAAAATCTCAGAAAAGGAGCAAAAGAGGTTTTGCAGGAGGAAGTAGAGGTCCATTGAAAGTCATGAACTAAGTGTGACCACCGCAGATCAAGATCAGTCTACTCATACCAAAAGACAACACAGTCTGTTTCCATTTAACCAGACACACATGCTAATATCACTGGAATAATCTATTTTAAAGCTCATGAATTTAATGCTGAAACTTTCAGTTTATAAAGGGATGCCGCCTCACTGTAGGTTTCTGTTCTGACTTTAGGTATAATTAAAAGGCCACAAGAAGAAGACCTAAGGGCTCTAGAAGGTTCATAGGTTCCAGTAAGTGATGGGGTCAAGACCATTGAGAGCTTTATAAACCAATGAAAGCATCTTGGACTTGTTTCTGAAGCAGACAGGCAGCCAGAGCTTTGGAGAAACTGTAGTTGAACTGGAAAGTCGAGTATTCTAATAGTCAGTGCAGGTAGAAACAGAGATAGATTTATGTGTAACTTGTTGTTTGTTTGTATCCATTCAGCAGTGGGACAGAAACTGCCTCTGAAGAGAGTGTCCTCAGATCAGAGTACAAAGAGTACTATCTCCTTAAATCAACCACTTCTGAATCCCCGACCTGAGGATAAGGAGGAAAAAAGCAAGATTGAGGATCTGAAGAAACAGGTGGATAACTTAAAGTCAGAGCTTTGCAAGAAAGAAGAGATCATCCACCAACTACAGAACAGCAAACCGCAGCAAAGCCCTGTTGTTTGCCACCTTGACAAGCCAACACTCTGCCGTCCTGCAGCCTCAACCCACTGCAAGCCTCCAAAATCTGGCAGCTTACCACAGAGTCAGACTCCAAAGCAAGGCATCTCACGGCAGAACAGTAATCCAGGACCTGAACGCCTGATCCAAAAAAGCCATCGTAACCACAGCTGCCCTGCCCTGACCTTTAATGCTGCAGTGGTGTCCAGTTCTTCTTTGGCCAACACTGCAAAGAAAAATCCAGACAATCTCACCCGTTCAATGAGCATGACTTCTGCTAGGCCTGGTCCAAAAGTTTCCAAGCCTCAGCGCCGATCTTCCTTAGTGTTAACACCATCAGGAGTGCTGTCCAGTAACCGCTTCGGGCCCCTGGCAAAGGTAGATGAGGATTCAGAGCAGCTAATGCCATGAGGAACGTGCACACACCACGTAGTGAGTGGGAGCTAGCTGTTTGCATGACCAGAGGATGTGATGTTTGGATTTTGGGTCAGCGGGTTTTCGAATCTCTCTATCCTTTATCTGTGAAAATACTTTATTAGCTTTATTACTTTTTTTTGTACAAACAGGGCACAGACCAGGTTAGCAGCTAGATTAGAAGTTTGGTTCCTGCAACTACTAAATGCTAACCGGTCCACAAAGGTGCACAGGTGTTTTACACACTGTCTACGGGCTCAGGGATTCCTCTCAAACACTGAGCTCTTTAAACTGACTCTCATTTTGTACTTGTGTCCTTTTCTAGAAATAACTTTATATATATAATAACATTAGTGTTGAGCCTTATATAAAATATTCTAATGCTGTACACAGAGGGAGTTTACACCTGTAGCTTGTCTTATATAAATTGCTGGAAGTTGGACAACAGTCTGCTACCTTTTATACATTTCTACACATTAAGCTTCATTTATATTGTTTGAATTCTTATTTAATGTTTTTCTTATTATATGGGAATTAAATTATTGTATGTTTTTTACAGCTGTCCTTTTTATCTTTTATACTCATAAAATAAAACACTTTCATTGTTAAAGTTTCATTGTTCTCTTCATTCACTCAGGGACACCCTGAAAACACATGAGCAGCATCAGTCCTAACGTGATCATTTCTTTTTACCTTTGCATTTTATCTTAGGTGGAGGTTTTAGCTTCATGAGGTATGCTTGACTCTTTCTATGTCCCCCCATTCTTCTTCTGTCTCGGTCAACGTCCTTGTTCCTTGTCCTAAGATATTCACATTATATTAAGGCTTAAAGTTATGCAGGATTATGGATGCTTTGACAGGTGGCTGCTGTTACAGATGACTTGTTTGAGGAAGCATGGCCTCCACCCACGCTTCACCTCTTTGCCCATGTTGACATTACACCTGAGCTTTCCAACAGCTCTTCAGAAACCTGAGGGTGACGTCACAGAGACTATGATTTACCTCACATGACCTTTCACAGCAACAGGTGTGCAAAGTACATCACCTGGATATTGCTTTTTCTGTGTCTGTGTTGAGTTCAAGACCATTTAAGAAGCTGGGAAATTAGGCTTCTGAACTGTAAATAGTTAAATGAGTTGTCTTTGTCTCATTTTCTTTTAACTTGTAGTTAAACTTTGCTGACGAGTTGACTTGTCCATGTTGTTTTTGTTAACCAGTTATTAGTTAAGAAACCCTGGTGTCTATTTTTGCTTTTTAGTGCCATTTTATGAAATATGAACCAACTGTGTTGAAAGCAGTAAAATCTGCCACTGTGTCTGGGAGACAAACTGGATTTTTTGTATTTTTCAACACTAAATCGAGCTTTTCCCGTCAGTGTGACAGTGTCAGGGCACTGAGCGTCAAAACAAGCGTCACTTTTCCGAGTAATCTTGAACGTACAGGGACAGTGAGTTAGAACTTTATGAATGAAGTGCAGCCCGACTCCGACGGCCACGCCGGGTTCAAAGAGCTTTTCCCGTTTGCTGACATGTGGCGTTTTTCAGATTTTTTTCCAGCAGAAAGAAAACTCAAATTTTGTGTTTTGGTGATGTATTATTATCTTTTCCTGGTTGTCGCTCTGCACTCTTCTACAGGTATGTACAGTTTGGTTTATCAAACTGTTAAAAAAAGCCATTTCAGTATTTCAAGTATATCGTTGTGAAACATTTACTCAAGTACCCTATACCTAAACATACCTAAACCGGTTATGAAACAGTCTCAGTTAGATACCGATGCCTCTGTATCAATGTCCAATATCTCTCTAAATTGATTTCCAAGGAGAATCCCTGCGTGATACACCAGAGAAGGTCCTGGCCTTTGCTGGTGGGGATACTATTCTTCCCTGCAGTTTCAACGTCACTGACAATGACTTTCCAACGGTGGAGTGGTCCAAGGAAGGCCTGCAGCCTAACGTGGTCTTCCTGTACCGGGATGGCTGTGAGATTCATGAGATGAAGAACCCGTCCTTCGAGTACAGGACGAGTTTCATCAATAGTGAACTGCAAAACGGAAACATCTCATTAAGGATCTCCAGCGTGCAGCTGTCTGATGCAGGGACGTACCAATGCATGAGGCTCTGGAAGAATGCTCCACGGGACATTACAACGGTGGAGCTTGTTGTGGGTACGTGCAGTGACCTTTATTTGTTTATAGTAAAGGTTCTGGAGCTGAATGATTGTCAT
Organism: Nibea coibor; assembly: GCA_023373845.1. Taxonomy (NCBI): domain Eukaryota; kingdom Metazoa; phylum Chordata; class Actinopteri; family Sciaenidae; genus Nibea; species Nibea coibor. Next base: position 988,192 of record CM041729.1, read on the forward strand.
CTAACATCTCAGCATGGAGTAAGGTCTGCCTAAGAGTGCTGCCTGAAGGTTTTGTTCGGTTTGATTGCTCTTGGCGATTGAGTGGTCCTGCCTCGAAACGTCCAGTCAAACACTTTTGTGATTTGGTGTTTTTATAGGCGCAGTCTCTGAGCCAGAACTCTCAGTCGTTTCAGCTGAGAGTGGAGGAGTGACTCTTCAGTGTGAGGCGAGCTGCTGGCTGTTAGAGCCGGAGGTCACGTTTCTGGATGATCGGGGAAACAACATTCCTGCTGATGATCCAAGAAGACATCAAGATACCAGTGGATGTTACACTGTGACACGGAGAGTGACTCTCCAGGATGCTACCAACAGGTTCAAGTTTAGTCTATTACTCAAACTTAGATGAATGTTTTGTATCACTGATAAATCTTAATCTAGCATCTTCTCACCACAGTGTCACCTGCAGAGTTCATCAGCCGAAGATCAACCAGACCAGAAACGCACAGATTCTCATACCAGGTGCAGCAGAGCTTCGAGAGCAATCTCTTTGAAATGCATTTATAAGTTTCTGATGCAGAGATACAGGAGATAAAAATGTTTCCAGAGGAAAAACAGACTGAAATCTGATCCTGATGACAGATTATTTTTGTTGTCTCCTTGTTGAGTATATAGTATTTTTAATATATAAGATAATTTGCTGTCCTTTCAGTTGACTGCATGAGATCCTGCTTGCTTCCCACGGTCATCGCTGTTGGAGTCACCGTTTCACTTCTGTTAGCCACGTGTGGATCAGCTGTCTTTGTCTGGAAGAGATGTGAAAAATCTGGTAAGTCACAAAAACGGAGACAAGACTGTGTTCAGCCTGGAAACAAGTTTTTATATAAGACAAAAAAATGTATATATTGACTTAAATATATGTTTATATTGGGATATTGACTTCAGTAGGATCAATATGAACTGACAGTGTTTGGTTATTTTTGTATTCATACAGCACGGAACCAAAAATTGCCATTGACAAGGAAGTTGTCAGATGAAAGTACAGTAAGTGGTACGTCTCTAAATGAACCGCTTCTACTGAGTGTCCGGGTTGACAGAGCTGGCAGTGATGAAGACACCAACATTGAGGGATTGACAAGAGAGGTGGATGACCTGAGGTCGAAGCTTCGTGAAAAGGAACGACTACAGAACAGCAATTCTCAGCTAAGTCCTGATGTCTACCAGCTCGGCCAGCCAACCATGGCAACCGATTGTCACCCTCCAAAATCAGGAAACTTACCCCAGGATAAGGGTCCAAAACCTGGCATCCGCCGAAAACACAGTAATCCAGGACCTGACCTCCCGATCACAAGAAACCATCGTATCCACAGCAGCCCTGCCATTTTCAACTTTAACGTTGTGTCGTCGAGTTCTTCTTTACCCAAAAAATCAAAGAAAAAGACGGACAATATGGATTCTTCGAATAGTCCAACAGTTACCCTGAACCCTGGTGCAAGAGTCAGGCGTCGACATTCCTTAGCGCATCCATTGCCAGTCCTGTCTAATAACCCCTTCACACTCCTCGCAGATTTAAAAGAGGAATCAGAGTGGTCGTGAGAAGGAACACGAGGCGTGAAAGGTCTTCACAGATCTAAGATTTAATCTTTCTCAAAGAAAGATGACCTGGATGACTGAGCACCTTAAAAACCTGAAGTTCAAACTCTGTTTTATAATTCTAGTCTATAAGAAAGTAAGAAAGTTGAAATAAGCGTTGATATCTGGGGCTGTGTAAAGGCGTATTGAGTATTATTGTTTATTGTTTTATGTCTTTGACAGATTATGTGTTAATTAAATTCTCAGTTGTTCCTTCTGTGACGCCTACTTCATGCTTCACCTCACTTTGTTCACTTCCTTCACACAATAGCCTAAAAACACACAAAGAGCCCCACCTAGTGGATCAATTATAGCATTGCAATTACTTTTTGCCTTTGCATTGTATCATAGCAGGAGGTGTTCGCTTTTCTAAAGTTTGAAAAGGTAGAACTAAATAAATTAAACTGGGTCAGCCGTATTTCAGTCCTGGTGTAAATAAGCAACTGTTTGCTAACACGATAACCACTGCAACCCTCTGCAGTGATAACGTCAGGGTTGTGTGTTCAAGGCTCTCTGTGCTGCACCAAAGTTGCTAAAAATGTGGATGAGTGCAGTTTTTGTGGTTCAGGAAAGTGTTGATTAAATCAAAAGTTCTGTTATGTGCAAGAGAAAATGTGAGGGTGGAGTTTCACAGAAAGGAAGTGCAGACATCAGGCTGTTGCCTGTCTGTCCGTCTGTCTGTTGGTGGTGAGACAGGATGCAGCTCACACCTTTCTGCTTGATGCTGTGTGAGTCGAAACATTTCTTTACTTTCTTACTTCTCTTGCTGAGATTTTAGTGTCTTTTTTCTTTAAAAATCGATGATTTCATTTGTTTATATTCTCCATTTTTGTCTTCAATCTCCATTCCTCTTTGTTTCATCATCGCCTTTTGTTTTTTGCTCTACCCTCCTATTTTTCATCCTTTATATCCTCCTATATGACTGTTTCATACTTTATGCTTTCCTCCACCATTCTCATCATGTTTCTTCTTCTTTTCATATTTTCTCTACGTGCTGTTTTTACTTTTGTTCTTTTATCCTTCATTTCTTTCTTCCTGTCTTATTTTACTTTTCTATACTTCCTCTCCTCCAACCCCCCCGTGCAGCCTGTCTTCGGGTCAGCCCTGACAGGTCACAGTTCTTCTGGTACGAATCCATCACTCTGAGCTGCGAGGACCCGCAGAACTCCACGGGTTGGATGGTGAAGAGGAAAACATCAAAGAGCGGGGTCAGACCTTGTGCCAACGGCTGGGGCTCCAAATCCTTTAGCTCCACCTGCATTATTGAAAACACCTATCCGACTGACAGCGGGGTGTACTGGTGTGAGTCTAAAGACAGGGAGATGAGCAACAGCGTCAACATCACCATCACTGGTATTAACGTTGTCCTGGGTCACATTCATTTTATTTGAAGGGAAATAAGACAATGGACAAATTTAGTTTCTCTCTGTTCTAAAGGCCAGCCTGTGATCCTGGAGAGTCCCACCCTCCCTGTGTTGGAGGGAGCTGCTGTGATTCTGCGCTGCAAAGCTGAGAAAAGCTCCTTCGGCCAAAGGTTTGATTTCTATAAAGATGGCCTTTGCATCAGCAGCAACTCCACCGGAGAGATGACCATTCATAGCGCTTCGAAATCTGATGAAGGACTCTACATGTGCAGCATCTCTGGGGGCGGAGAATCATTAAGCAGCTGGTTGGCTGTTGAAGGTGAGACAAACAGTTGTTATCTAACTCAGGAAGAAGTCGACAGATATGTAAGAATGCCTCTAACCTCAAACCGAGATAAGCAGTGAGGTACAGCGGTCTGAAATGCTCATCTCATTCCAGCTGTACAGCCTCAGATTTGTCTTCATTTCCTAAAACTTTTTTTTCCATTCTGAAGGTCGGCCTGTGATCCTGGAGAGTCCCACCCTCCCTGTCTTGGTGGGAGATTCTGTGATTCTGCGCTGCAAAGCTGAGGTGACCTCCATCAACCACAGGTTTAACTTCTTTAAAGATGGCCTTTGCATAAGCAGCAACTCCACCGGAGAGATGACCATTCAGAGCGCCTCGAAATCCGATGAAGGACTCTACAAGTGCAGCATCTCTGGAGGTGCAGAATCCGTGAGCAGCTGGCTGGCTGTTGAAGGTCAGACAATCAATCTCTTCTTCCTTATTGAACCCTGACAGCTACATTGCCCACAGTGTAGCAGAACCAGTGTGGTTACAGGTACAGCAGAGTCCACTTGTGGTGCTTGAAACCAGGGGAGTAATGTTTTTATGAGCAGGCCACCATTTTGTTTATTAGATGATTTTGGTGCCTCTATTTTTTGCTTCTATGACTGATGGTGGCTAAGAAAGAAAAGGAGATTAAATGTAAACAATGCAGGTTTCAAACAGAAAAACTTGACAGGACATTGATTTATATTTATCTATATATTCTAGTGAGAGATGTAAGATATTCATGACTGTGTTTATTTAAATAAGAGAGTTAAGAGTTCATTTATCATCACAGATTCTCCTCCATCTTCATCTTCACCCCCGTCTATTAGACTGATTTGTCACCTGGTGGTGGGAACTCCTTACCTGCTGTCCACCATCTTACTGGGACTCATATACAAAGACAGGAAGAGAGGTATGAGCAGCCCTGAGGCAACTCTTTCTAGTATTTAAAGCTCGCTAATCAGATCAAGCTTTAACCACAAAAAGGTGTGGTTAGCCAGTTGTGCCAGTTGTTCTTTCTACATTTTTCAAGCTGTCTTGAGTGAGTCTTTGACAGTCAAAAGTGTCACGTTAGGTAACAAAGTAAGGTAAAAACACTCAAACTGAATTTACGAGTAGCCAGTCTTAATGAATATAACAAAATATGTATTCTATGTCAAGCTATGACAAGTAGTATCCAGGACAAAAGCCTAAAATACCAAGCAAAGGAAGCCTGAGGTCAAATGGTGACTCAAGTTTTCAAGACAATAATCAGTCTAAATAAAGCCTTCACCTGATTCATGTTGATTATTAATAGGACATATATCTATTATTTGTACACAGAGTTGACCACTGATCTCTTTCTGCTCACAGCAGCTCAGTTGGTTACAGAGAGAAGAGGCAGCAACGACGTCATCATGGAAATAGCTGTGTAGTCCTACAAGCGGATACAGGTGCTTCACTTTTTGCACCACAAAATATCCTGGATGTCCATTATTACCACCAGTGATTACACAACTCTGTGACCTCTTGGACATGGACTACAGACCACTGGATCCTGACCCAAGCTTAAAGTTGAACTCTACAACATCAACCCTACTTTAATCAGACTTTTCTGACAATCACGTACAAATTCAGGTGTGAATAAAGAAGCTTCATAAACCCTGAACGTTACTTTGTGCTGGGAGACAACTGAGAGAACAGACTCGACTTTTTCTGACTGAAATGTTCTGCTGTTGTTAAATGTCAGTAGATGCTGATTTGTTGTGCATTGTATTAAACACTGCAGAGGCTGAAGACTGAGATGTGCTTGTGGTTTGGTGTCATCGTGGAGTTTTGTGAGGTGTGAAGTTTTACATCAGACGTGTAGTTTGTTTTTTTTCCATTTGACATTTAATCTCTGTCCAGACTTGAGTCAAAATGTCAAAATACAAAATTCAACAAATCTTTCATTCGATACTGACACAAATAACGACTAAACTCAAACATTATTATGAGCGATTTACTGAATCAGCCTCTTCTGCTTACATGGGCTGTGGTGAGATCGTCTGCATTCAAAGTGGGCCAGTTATTCACAGAGACGGAAACAAGAACGGCACATTGTGCCGCTTTAAAACCCACAAACAGGGCAACATTTCTCAAAACATGTCCTTTTCAAACATAAAATGTTGTTCTGAGTTGACATGTATTCTGCAGTGCGATCGGAAATTGTTGTGGTTTAGTCGCTGAGTGAAGGTGCTGTCTGTCCTGTTCTGTGGCTAAAACACAAAAGACTGTGACGTTAAAGAACAAGAGGACAGCATGGCTCCCTTCATGTACACTGCTGTGTTAGCTGTGTGTGTAGCAGGTGGTGGTCCAGATGGAAACCCTGAACTTGTCATCATCATCAGGGTGCAGTGATCACAACAGGACGCTCATGTGTTTTAAACAGTGTCAGTGAAATGTTAGTCACTATATTTGACTGGATACATAATAAAGATGAAGACGAAGTTATAAATCTGAACTCTGTCTTCAATAATCAAAGCTAAAACAAAGTTAGCAGCGTGGCTAAGCTAATGTGTAAAAAACTACATGCCCATGATGCATCGCGCGGCCCGTTGCCAGGAAACCGAACATTCGCACTCCGTATGTAGCTGCTAGCCGCCGTTGCTAACCTCTGAGGCGCGGACAAACGGAGCTCTGCCGGTTACCGGGAGGTGGAAACATAAACAGACCTCTCCGTGGACGGCTCTCCCGTTGCCTGCTCTCTCGGGCCGGTTACACGTCCCGTGGTTCCGTTGGTTGTTGCCGTTAAATGCGCGTAACGGCGGTTGGCTCCGGCCGTTAGCCCCGCTCCATGGAACGAGCTGACCGGGGCAGCAGACACAGCAGACTGCTGACCAACCAGCCGTACGACGAGAGCCTGGAGGTCATCGACTCCGAGGAGGTGCCCAGCGTCTACAGCCCGACACCCCGCGGCGGACACAGCCAGGTAACCGGGAGACCGGGCCCTCCGCGGCTTCACTGCCCGGCCGCGGCGCTCTGCGGGCGGCCTGAGCCCGGCCTGAGCCCGGCCATCATCACCGCTGCACGGCGGCGTCACTCATCAGAAACACACAAGAAAGCAGCTAAGTTTCAAGGATACTTGAGGGGGAAATTAAGGCCTTGAAAATAAACCTGCAAAGTCCTTGAATTTCTATATTTGGTGCAAGAACTTGATTTGAGTAAATGATGTGTTCAAACTGTCTTTAACTCTGATTGTGTTGGCTCCAGGCCTGAAAAACACACCCTGAAGTATTCTCAGCCTCTCACAGATGAAGTATCCGTGGTACAAGTACACAAAAATACTCTGACATGTCTCCTCAGTCAGACTCCAGGAGGACCAGGAAAGGTCACGGCCTGATGTCGGTCAACAGCGGCAGTGACGAGTTCGATGAGGACCACAAGCCCCTGAGGGCGAGCGAGCCACCGGGCGTGCAGCCCGGGGTCAATCCACGCGAGGAGGACGAGGAAGAGGAGGAGGACGAAGACGAGGAGGAGGAAGAGGAGGAGGACTCTGACGAAGACGACTCGGACGATGACGACGAGCCCAGCAAGGCTCCGGAGGGGGCGTACGACCCCGCCGACTACGCCAACCTGCCCGTCAGCACCGAGATCAAGGAGCTGTTCCAGTACATCACGCGGTGAGTCATCCTCCATCCATCTGCTGAGCATCTCAGATTAAAATGTGCTTCCTGTCTGACCTCTGTTTCCTCTCAGGTACACCCCTCAGTCCATAGAGCTGGAGCACAGCCTGAAACCCTTCATCCCGGACTTCATCCCGGCCGTCGGAGACATCGACGCCTTCCTGAAGGTACGAACGCACCGTGTTCTGGTTCTGCTTCATGACCATCGCTGTGTTACTCCTAAAGACTACCTGTTGACCTGTTGACCTGTGTGGCGTTCAGGTGCCTAGGCCGGACGGTAAAGGGGACAGCCTGGGTCTGCTGGTTCTGGACGAGCCCAGCGTGAAACAGTCGGACCCGACGGTGCTGTCGCTGTGGCTGTCAGAGGAGACCAAACAGCACGGAGCCACCGAGGTACTGACGCTCACTTTAAGTACTTTGAAACGCAGTCCACTGTACAAGAGCAGGCAGGAGGGAGCCGGGTCCGGGCCTTGGTTCCCGGCCCAATGCCCCCCGAGCCCCACACACACTGCTCTCTGCGGTCCACAGCTCCCCCGGTAGTCAGTCAGCTAATAAGGCTGCTGACTAGCAGCTGGTGTAGAATGCTTCCTGTGTGGTTCCTCAGATTACGACTGTGACTGATCCACAAACTAATCCTGTAAAACAAACCTCGTCTCCTCCAGCTGAAGAAAGTGACGAGCGTCGCCAGCCCTCAGACCAACCCTCGGGCCGTGGACAGCTGGGTGGAGAGCATCAGCGCCCTGCACCGCTCCAAACCTCCGGCCAGCGTTCAGTACGGCCGGGCGATGCCTGACATCGACAGCCTGATGCAGGAGTGGCCGGCCGAGCTGGAGGAGCTGCTGGGCCGCCTGCAGCTGCCGCCCGCCCGCCTGCAGTGCAGCCTGGGACAGTACACCGACATCGTCTGCAGCCTGCTGGACATCCCCGTCTACAACAGCAGGATCCAGGCTCTGCACCTGCTGTTCAGCCTCTACCTGGAGTTCAGAGACTCCCAGCACTTCACACGCAGAGCGTAGAGAGAAAATCTCTACAGGACTGTACGGATGTCTGATTTGTATTTACAGTGAGTGTTAGCACAGTAACACTATCAGTACTTAGTTACAAGAACAACTATTTTGTATTTATATACTTTAAGACAAAGTAACTTTAAATATTAATTTCATAACAGCTGTTAATAAATGTTCATTGATACTTTGGTTTCCTGTCTTTCTGACTCTTTGCAGCTGTTACAGCTGCTGAGTGCGCCTTCCAGCGCTGGTCAGAATCAAATATAAATGCTTGCATAATGAGTAATGGGATAAGCAAACAAATGTATTTCCACAGCTTACAGTGGATGCTGGTCTCCCATCACACCAGCAGATGGCAGTCCTAACCTGAAGAAACCGCTTCCAGTCACAGGCCTGAACTGTGTCTACCTAAATGTTTGATCGGGGCTTCAGGTGTGTTTGGTCTGAGTCTGTGAGGTTTGAATGCAGGACGTTAACGTGTAGATGACGCCCTGTCCGGTCAGTTATGTATGCGTGGCTCTGATGTGGATGGCATCCTTTAATTTAGGCTCTGTAATGAGCAATTTAAAAAAAGGCAGAAAAACATTCAGTTAATTCATCGATTTATTTTATTTTAACAAAAAATACAAAAATACACACATCTTTTAATCTCTTTAAAAACATTTGGTCAGGTGACTCGTGTCTTGTTTTACATCTGTGTCAGTGCGACATGAAACAGACGGAGTCGGCCTCGTTGTTAAAGCTCTGTCACAGTTGATGGCGAAGTTCATTCATTTTGCTCTGTGGCTCGTCTGTCATTTGTAAACGGGTAAAACTGTCAGTCACAGTGTATTTAGCATTTAAAACAGAAGTCATTATAATATCTGGACGAGGAGGTGAGCTGCTGCATTCAGTCGTCTTCCCTCCGTTCCTGGACTGTCGGTCGATGCTGTCGGCGGTGACTGTCTAAAGATCAGTTTATCACATCTGCAATCTAAACTCCAGTATCTTATCAGACAATGACAAAAAGACATTTTTTAGGTAATTTCAGGAGTTTTCTTGTCGTGCCAGCACTTCCTATAGTGTTTATCAGAGCGGTTTTAATGCACATTTGCTCTTAGCTACTGCAAACTCAATCAGTGCCCACGACATGTTTTCCCTTTTCTGACCATTTTAACAGGAATCGTGGAAAAATCCATAAAACATTAAACAGACTGTACTTAGATTTCAAGCTTTTCTCAGCTCCACCAACCGAGCTGAACGCCGCCCAGTCAGTGTCTGTCTGAGCGCTGTTACACTTCATCTCATTCACTCATTCACACACTGATGGCTTCATTCTCATGTTGTGTAGTAGGCACTTATTTTGTCTTTATCTGGCCCGACTGTGGAAAGAAATGAGAAGAAACAGAATGTTAGAAAGTTTTAGAATTAGAAATAAACTGAAGTGATTGAATACATTCATCATACAAACTATTGATTCTACACAGTCTAACAATTTAACACGTGACCAAAACTTTCTAAACAGAGAAAATCAAAGGAAGAGAAACTTACTCCATTTCTTGATCAAAAGAAGCGCCACACCGAGGAAAACTACACCGCCGAGAACTTTACCAACGATGACGATCTCAGGTTTGACGTGTCCTTCACTGCCGGCTGCAATATAATAAGAATAACTTCATTTACACGGCAGAAACACCGTGGCAGATGAAAAAGATTCAAAAAGAGTTTGTGGGGAGACTGTAAGAGTGTGAGATACAGTGAGAGCCACAGCCAATTAAAAAACATGCCAATACGAGACAAACATACAAGACCGTAAAAAATAAAAGATTATTAAAATAAAGACAGAAAAATAAATTATCAGGACAAAGGACAAATCATCTGACGTCAGGGGTGGTGGGCGTCACAGATCTCTGGTATCGTGTTCTGGGGGTCGCAGGCTGAAAAGTTTGGGAATCCCTGTCCTATGTCACCTGGACCCAGATCCAGATGTGCTTTAAAGGCAGGGGGTGTCGCTTCCAGTGAAAGCGTGTCTGACATAAAAGAGTTGTAATATCAGAGTTGGGTTAGGGTTGTTATTTAGGGATGCCAGGGACAGCGAGGAGGTTTTCCAGGGACTTGAATTAAATTGTTGATTAGCGGCAGAGAGGCGTGATGATGAGCGTGCTACAGAAAGCCTGTGGTAGAAGAAGAAGGTATACCAGCCCATACAGACGGGGGGGTGGAGGTGATTTAACGTGTCCTACCATTCTGCCGTCATTCCCTCAGAGCAGATCAGGGGTCAACAAAAAAATGCAGAGTTTCAGAAATTTCTCAAGTTTCTCAAAGTTTAATAACAGAGCAGCAAAAATGATTCAGTCAAAGTATTTACTCACGTTTGGGCGTGGAGATGAGGTTTCGAATTATTCGTTTTTGATCAGCTGTTGAAAAAAAGACAATGGTGATTATTTATCCATCTATCAAGAAACATGAAGCTAAATGCTAACATCATCATGCTAATGTGATTTAGGTTTCCTGGCAGCTGGACACCAGGAAGTTACTCTAAAGGTGTTTTACTGTGTTTCCATGGTTACAGCGGATCACTTACATATGATGAGTTCAACACTGCAGGATCTTTTTTTTCCCCCACGTCCGACGAAGCAGCTGTACGTTCCAGCGTCCATTCTTGTGAGCGATGAGATTTTGACTGCGAGTTTCCCTTTGGAGACGTCATCAGCGCTCAGAAGAGATGCTCTGGATCTGAACTGGGCAGCCTGATCTTTAGAAACACCTCCACTTCTGAAAACAAGGACGCGGACGGAGCTGTTGAGTTTCCATTCGATCAGTTCACTTGTCACGTCCAGTTGAGACTGAAAGTGGAAATCCAGTGTGACGTTTTCTCCAACTGTTGCTTCAACTGCCTTTGGACACATTAACGGATCCATTCCTGTAACAAGACACGAGATAAAGTAAAACACAGAGTGCTGAGATGTCTGAAGAAGGGATGGTAGAGACTAACTAGCTCACCTGTTTGTCTGTGCTTCACCCATTTAGGCTCCACGTTTGACTCTGGCGGTGCTGTTAAATAAAGGTTCAAGGCTTCAGCTCAACGTCCACTTCATCACCCGAGTGCAAGCCCATGCAACAACTCTTCCATAAATTATGAATACTATATAATTTACTTTTGTCTAAAGATAAATCATTACAAGAATAATCTTATCCTTTGACAGATTTTAGCTCTAAGATTTCCATAATTCTAGAACATTGTTTATCTCCTTTCTTTTTAGCTCTTCATGTTTCAAAGTGTCTGCTCTTACCTTGAAAATCCCCCTCTGCCTCTGAAAGATGGCAATGTTGTCCATGGATGGCGTGTTAATGAGGAGAAGAGTGACAGAGTGAGATGTGATTTGGTGCTAAAAGAGTCTATTAAAAACAAGGTAGCTGACCTGGCTGAGGTCCTTCCCTGTACTCATACTGGTTGGATCCAGTTGACTCTTTCTTCGGTTGCACTAATAAAGGTTAATAAAGGTAAACAAGACTTGGAGGAACACCACAGAAAAAATCCTGCTGTGCATTTTTGTACAAATGGACCAAAATGTCTCGTAGCTGACCTGGCTGAGCTCTGTCCTCTGCATGGGGTTCAGTCCAGTGTGTCCTCGGCTGCACTGTTAAATAAAGACAAACTCCTCAGCTGCCATCACACAGAGGTTTGTTCCATTAGGCCACAGCAAGTTTAATCATTTATTATATAATAATATAGAGATGATAACGCAGAAGTTATTTATTGTGTTACTGTGATTATCTGTGTTATTTCAAACTGAATAATCACTGAGTTATGTTTTATTAATAATGTTTTAGTTCTGATCGCTTCCTCCTCAGGACGCCGCGTCCTGTCCGGACCTGCGGCCTCCGGGCCTCCGGGCCTGTACAGGCCGAACCTCCTCAAACCTCCTGCATCACTTCCACTGAGACAATCAACCGGACACTTCGAACATTAAAGGACAAAAATGGGATTTTTGATTTGAGTTGAGTTCTGCTGAAATGATGCACGTTTGAACATGAGTTAGTGAAAATGATCAGACTCACCGGAGGCGGCCGTGATGAGAAGAATGACAACGACAGCAGAAATAAGACAGAGGAGAAGTTTCCACTTCATGTCAAAGTTCATCTGATTTCTAGAATCTCAGCTGCGAAAGTTTTGACGCAGTTTGATTAGTTAGTTTCACTTTCGATTAGATCAGATCCGAAACAAATCTTTGTAGATCACAAACCACACACAGACGTGGAGATTTGGACACAGAGAAGTTGCAGATAAACATTAAAACATTAACTCGATGCCGGAAAAACAAACGACGCGAAGAAAACCGTCTGCTGCGACTCAGATACGATCAGACGGTGAATGTCCTCAGGGCGTGTTAGTGTTCGGCGGATGTTGTCATCTGTTGTCATGTGATTAATCCAGATAAAAAATGAATTACCACTGTTACTAACACCAAACTGGGTGAATAATTAATTCAGTCAATATGAGCTGTTGATAAGCGTCACTCACACTGTGATATGACACTGTAACAGTCTGTAACACTGTGGTGTTTATATGTATTTATTTATATTTGAATGATCAAACAGAGAATCTTTTATATAAATAGCTCATATAAAAAACAGCGTTAAGTACCAGCAGAGGCAGGAAACAGGAAACAGGAAACAGGAATGTGAGACAGTGAAATGACGAAATAATGAGACCTGGTCACCAACACACAGAGAGAGGGGAACACATGCAGGACATTTAGTTAGAACCGTGATTCGTTCAGCACCAGGTAATCTGCTTTTATTCAACAGACTGCTCTTTTCTTTTCTGACGGATGGACGGTGAAGGAACCAGGAGAGCGTGGCCACAAACGTCTGCAGCCTGAAACCAGCTTCACTGTCCGATACCGGTGCCAGATGCGACATGAGGCCTCGGCCCTCCACAGCCGGGATTGTGTTGTGGGTGACACAACATGACGTCTTTCAGTGACCGTACAAATGAAACTCTGTGATTTTGATCATTGTTACTCTGACTGGAAGATAAAAAAAAAAGTTTGGAAAAAAGTTTTTAAAAAATCGAGCTGCGGCTCCGTCATCAGTCTGGGTCCTCGTCGTCTCTCACTTGGTTCTGGTTCATACTGGCAGCGTACTTGTTTTACTGTCGTCCACCTCGACTGCACGCATCCCTACAGGACAGAAACACTCTGATAACTTCTGTGAATCTTCAGATTTGCACCTTCATGATGAGTCAGATCAAGAGAGAATATATTTAGCACACAGTTTGTACTTTATGCTGAGCAGCGATGGAGGACCTGACTCGTTTAGATCCAGATAAACACTTGAATATATTTTATTAAAAAGGCTGAACAGAAGGAATGATTGCAGCTGTCCTATTCTTTGACTTCACAGTGATGAACCTGTTTTTCTAAATGAGGAAAATGAAGAGAGAACACGTTTGTCACTTACTGTTCTTTCTATAACTCATCAGAAGGAGCCCAACACTGATCCCAACAACAACGCTGAAAGAAACTCCAACGACAGCACGAGTACTGATTCCAACGTCCTCACCTGAAGGAGCAAAGGAAAGTTCTGTTCTTCACTGCGGAGCTCCAAGAAAAATATGAAAATTACTCCAAAATGAGCAGATATTGATTAATTTGGGTGAATTAACAGCCAGAAAACAACCAGCGTAGTAAAGACCATCATATTTTGTGGTAAAACTTTTATCTTATACAGCGTTCATGCAGTATTTTCACTCAATTATTTAACGCTTGATGGTACAAACTTGTGTTTATGTGGAAATTACATGAGATAGAACAACTCGGGACGTCCTTTCCTGTTTTCTGATGTTGGATGGGAATACTAATGAATAAACAGAACTAAAGATTCTTACTTACCACGACTACCACTGTCTTCTGACCGCGGCACTGCCTCTGTAAAATTGGAATTGCGTACATTGTGGTTAAAGACATTTGAACTTATTGTAATGTGGATGAGGTTAGCTGTCCTCACCAAGAGTAACGGAGCATGCAGTGAAGTCTTCAGCGTTTTGGGTCTTAACATTGCAGCTGTAACTTCCTGCATCCAGTTCAGTTACTTTGGTCAGTTTCAGTGAAATGTTTCCTCGGCTCATTTCTTCATGGAACACAGACGTTCTGTGTTTGAAGTTCTCCTCCTGACCATGTAGATCATCGCCCCCTTTTCGATAGAGGTGGACATCTTCTGTCTCCTGTCCACCACCGTGGATCCACTCCACTCTTAGAGTCCTCACGTCGACTGGTTGTGTCAGTTTGCATGGCAGAATGACGTCTTCTCCAACTGAGGCAATCACTACAGGCTCTCCTGTGGAAACAAACATTTGCATTTAGACCTCCTGGTGCAGCAACATTTGAAAAGTTTCCATTTAACTAAATTACCAGAAAATGATTTTTGGAACCGGATCACTGGGCCAAGAATTGAAACAAACGCGGCCTTTCTTGGCTTCTTGCTTTTTTACCACGGTTACTGCGTGTAGAAGTTTTACCTGACGACTAAAATGTCTTAAAACTAAAAAAGTGAGAGTTCCAAACTGCAGGTTTCAGGTGCATTTCCCCTCCTCGCCACAGAGAGGAGCAGTTTCAAAACATCCCACAGTCTAAATGCAGGGCTGGACTTCCTCTTCTTTTGTCTCCAAACATTTCAGCCTGACAATGTTCACTTAGCATGTGTCACTTAATTACTCATCGTAAGTAGTCTCCCATTTGTCACTGCTTGACGTGCTTAACTGTTGATTGTATTGATAGTTAAATATCACAGTTATATTTGTTTATCTGATATCTAGTGTTTTAATTGACACACAGTAGTTGATACCTGCTTTATGTTTTAGTTCCATACTTTTTGTGTCACATGTTGAACTCTTGACTTTAATACATTGATCTGTCAAATGAACAAAGGTAAAGGTTCTTCTCTCACAACCCATCAGATCGATCATGTGGCCCTTTAATGGGTTCCAGAGCCATAGGTTGGGAACCTCCTTAATAGTTTATAAAGCACTTCACCTCAGCTCATTGTAAGTCGGCGTGCACACAGCTGGTTAAACACTGAGCAGCTTTATGATGATTTAAGATAACGTCTTATCAACTGACTTCTGCCTCGGCTGTTCAAAGAAATGTAACACTCAAACTATCAGACGCTGCTGAAGCTGATTCATCGGCTTCTTAAATCACTGCAGGACACAGAGTGACCAGACGTCCTTCTGCAATGGACCCAATTTAGTAATTCATCTGTTTTCATTCAAAAGGCTGAGTTACTAATAATCAATTAAATTTTTCATTCAGGTAGAAACACGTACCTGCAGCGGCGTTCAACAGTCCGGACACGAGAAACAGGAACAAAGACTTCATATTTTCTCCGCAGGATGAAGAAAAATCAGAGTTCTACACGTTTAATAGGACAGATAACTGAAGACAGACGAGGCTCATTTGTCAGCGGCGTGTGGTTAAACAGTCAAGAAGCTGATGGGTACTTTCCTTTTCAGGACACACCTTGAGCAGGTATGTAAGTCTGTGAAGATAAACAGTCCAAACACGGTGTGTGTGGAAACATGCAAACCTGTGTGATCAGTCAACTGTACCAGAGTTTACATTATACAGTGAACACACTGATCATGTGGCTCGGCTGCTGTGATGTCATAAAGGTGAAAATGACTTAAATACATGAAGTATGTTTGAGGTCAGCAGCTCTTCTTCTCTTCAGAGACCAAAACTGAACATCAGTTTCACCAGAATATTTCCACGTCATGTGATTTCCCTTCTTTAGTTTGTTTGGTGGAGCGACCACAGCGTGGCCCTGATGTGAACTGACAAAGTTCCACGGGCCTCCGCTTGAAGCTGGTGCCACAAGTGAGTCAGCCACCAGACTGTAAACACCGCAATGGCTGGGGCCGCCACGCTTCGGCTGGAGCCGCCACGCTACAGCTCCTCCGAGACCTGTGGGTGATGGTATTACAAGACTTCATGGGAACAACAGCCAGGCAGCAAGTGATAACAGGTAAGAGGAGAGCGACATGCCAAGAGATGGGCAGAGTGATAACAGCTCGAGTTGTGAAATCAAGAACCTGTTGGACTGGTCTATTTATTTCCTAACCCCCATCACTTTCATCATTAACACGCAGTAAAGGCCACAGACTTTAGTGGAGGAGCTCCCGTGTCGACACTGATTGAAAAGGCCTGTTTTTAAGGAACTGAATCTAATAAAGTGAATGTTCTTCTTAAACCACTGAGCCTTCTTCATCTACAAGCCTCACACCTGGATTATCCCCCCTCGCCTCAGCCTCGTCCTGCAGCCCATTCCATTTCCAGACTTCTTGTTTATCTTGGTTCAACCTTGAAACTGTCACAGTGACTGTTGAAGTATGGGAGTGACTGGGAGCAGTTTGGGGTTCGGTACCTTGTCCTTCTCCTTCCATACTTTGGTCCATGCTGGAGTAGAGCCAAGACAAATCCCCACAGACTGAACTACTGCTGCCCCGAGGCTAAAGGTCAAACCTCATTTCATCCCCTTGTATCTGTGTTTTCCCTCTTCTCTCAGTATTGGACAAAAAGGACTTTTTGTTTTAAGCAGGCGCTGCAGGGATATGCTATCTGTTATTAACATGATGTTGACTTTCTTCTTCTTTAAATGAAGCCGTTAACTTGTGATGTGAAATTCATGTTTGTGTTCACAGCTGTCAGCTCTCCGCAGACTGAAAACCACGAGCAGCTCATCTGCAAAACGAGAACACAGCAGCACTGAGAGCGTCGCCCAATGAGACGTGACCAATATTAGCTGCACATTAGCTTCCTAAGCAGGCTAAAGACACTGCAGTCTGTGACTAGGCTGTGACACCAGAGTCTCATTTGTATTAGTCACTGTAGGGGAGAAGGCCTACGAGCCTACTCCCCTTTCCCTTGGAGGTATTCCTCCGTGGATGTTTGGTGTCCTGCTGTACGTAACACTGTGATGCTGCATGTGTTGATGAACTGTGAGAACTGTGTCCGGATGTGTTTCTTGGGGTTAATAATGTGGCCGCTTCATGTTCTGTTTCACAGAAATGTGACTCATGAAGACCAAACCTCTGCGACCACCATGAAGTGGGTGACGAGGACGAGCTGTGTTTGACTCTTTCCACGCCGCGCCGGGCGGCGCAGGAGAGAAGTGTTCGGTCGGGAGCTGGACTTTGCAGAAAGGTTACTGAGATGAAATGTTTTCAGCGACGGACTGATTCAGGTCAACAAACTGAACCGTTTGTTTCACAGTCAGGTTTCTGATCTTTTACATGTTTTGAACAATGAACTAAATACGGCTCATTTCTCTTTTCTTCGAGACGTGAAATCAGATAACATTAACGTGAATTTGAAGGTTTTCTGAAGCTGTCTGTTTCCTATAAGCTGAGGATGTGGTTAGTCTGTTGGTTAACACTGAACAAGAAGAAGAGACAGCGTCGACGCAGGATGGAGACCGCCTCGCTCTGCCTAATAATCTGTAAGAAAGCAAACTTTTCATTAGATATACTTCTTTTCTTTTCCAATACTCTTTAAGATTGTTGTTGTTTCTGAGTAATCGATTACAGGATCAGATGACAGTGCAGAAAACAGTAAAGGCGACTGTAGATTAACACAGAAGACATGAGAACTGTGGAGAAGCGAACTGCTGCCTACCTGAATGTCCTCACAGAGGACGACTGTCTCGTTCCTTTGGGTTTTTCATTTGGTGACTTGAAGACACTGATTCGTCGATGAAATGTTCTGACTGACCTTCATATCTTCGGGTCATGATGGACTGTTGATTCTGTTTACCTGCTGAGTTGAGCCGTATGTGCCATGATATGGATCGCTACAGTTATTGTTAGTTACTGTATGAAGACACACACACACACACACACACACACACACACACACACACACCTAGTTCTTCATGTCTTTGTTTTCTGTTTGACCCACCAGCAGCCGCGCTGAGCGTCTCCCCTGACAAATCTCAATTCTTTCGGTATGACCGCATAAATCTGACTTGTGCGTCAGCGGGAAACTCCACTGGCTGGACGCTGAGGAGAAACGGTTCTTCTACGGCTCATGATGTCCCATGTGAGGGCCACTGCATCCTCGACGACGTCTACCCTTCAGATAGCGACTGGTACTGGTGTCAGTCTGAGGACGGCAGGTGCAGCAACGTTGTTCACATCACTGTGGCAGGTATGGAGAACATCAGAGTGTCCAAACATGAAGCCCTGCAGAATATTTGATGGTTTGGACACGTACTGGGGTAAAAGCGAGACGTTTGGAGAGTGAAAATCCTAAATGACAGATTGTTTCAGGTTCTGCACGGCCAGCTCTGCCACCGGCGGGACCACAGTAACATGGCTCAATAAGCTTTATGGCTTGATGTGGCTCAGTGATCTGACATGGACGTGCCCCCTGCTTTCAGTGTGTAATCCCACTGTGGTAAATACTGACAGCTGCACACGTGTGTTTGTTCCCAGCTGATATTACTGACTAGTCCAGCAGCTCGGCGTCTCTTTCAGCCTTTTATCTCTCCAACCAGTAAAAGTCTGAAACCTGAATCCTCTGACAAATCCTCTCCAAACACTCAGATCAGACGCAGTATTACAATGAATGCTACAAATCCACCATGAACAATGACACTCGGGTTGTTGTCTTACGTTTAAGATGGTGCTGTGATCCTGGAGAGCCCTGCACTTCCTGTGACGGAGGGAGATCAAGTGACACTTCGCTGTTCCTACAAGGAAAGACGAGCCAAGAATTCTACGTCAGATTTCCCTGCCACGTTCTTCAGAGACGGCGTCTTCGTCGGCACTGAGCCTGCAGGGAAGAAGATCCTCCCAGCGGTGTCCAAGTCTGAAGAAGGCTCTTACATGTGTCGACACCCCACCAAAGGAACGTCGCCGGAGAGCCAGCTGGTTGTAAGAGGTGATGTTCTGCTTCGTGTATATGTGATTGGAGGTCAGCTTCAACCTACTTACTCATGATAGAGGAACAAAAGAACAAATCTGCGTCAAAGTCTGGCAGGAAAAACACTGAAGTTCTGAATGTGGAGAACAGACCAAAGCGGTGTCAGCCCTGACATCAGTAACGGGCACTCGAGAGTTTCCGTAAACTTCTACATGTTGTTACTATTTTCTGTGTCATATTTAGATGAAATTAACAGATTCGTGTTCAAACCTCTGATAGTTGTTTCCTTCCTCACAGCTAAGCCTAGAGTCCTCCTTCCCCCTCCACCACCACTTCTTCCTCCTTCACCTCCTCCTCCTCCTCCTTTCATGCTGGAGCTGGTGTGCATCACCCTGCTGTCCATCATCTACGCTTTCATAATCATCATGGGTATCTACACATGCCGACGCTGGGCTCAGGTAAAAACAGTTGAATATTCTTCTAAACCTCAGAAACATTCTCCTGTAAACTTCGACTTTATTCGTCTTCATTGTTCTTTATCTCTGTAATCATGAGGATTACTTCAGTCCTTATCTTGTAGTCAGGCCGTTCTGAAGTTTCGAGTTAAGTCGAGTGAAAGTGCACGTAGGCCAGCCATGCAGGGTGTGTCTGACGAGGTGACATCAACAGGACTAGGGTAGAAAACAGGAAGCGAAGGAGCCATGAAGATAAAAGTTTACTGAGCGCTGATTACCTGAGGCAGGTGACTCACAGGTGTGGTAAAGTGGGGACTTGAATAAAATCCTGAATTACACTGAGTCTTGAGATGAAAATGAGACTTTCTGTGCTCTGGTTTCCCTGCAGCTCAAGACTCTGCTCAGATCATCAGCAAAGCAGCAGATCTGAAGAACACGGCCTGCTTCTAATGTAGGAATGGTGTAAACTTTATTTCTGTTATCTATGTAGAAGTGTGCAGCTTGTTATTCTTTGTTGCTTCACATTCGTGTATCACATTTACTGTTTAGGAAAATAAAAGTCGCTGAGAAAAGTTACAAACTCGGTGTGATGAATTCTTCTGACTCGATGGTGTCGGTTAACTGTTCCTCTGTGTCTCGTGTTTTATTCAGTCAAACCAGGAAAATGAGAGAAACGTGGGAGTCAATGAAGAATGTGAGAAAAATCTATTTTTATTCAAAGACAACAGACAAAAATCAGAGTAAAATAGATCAAATAAAAACATTCAAACTTCAACATAGAAAAACAGAAAATCTTTGGATGTGTCATTGATCTTTAGCAAACAACAAGCACAGTTTCAGAGACACTGACACTGACACTGTTCACATTCTGACCAGTCTACATGTGCCCCTTCAAATATGTTGGCCTTTTGGAGCCAATGAACCGTTTTCAGTTCTCCCAAGTGATCATTTCTAGCTGCTGGCTCAGGGTGTAGAGCGGGACGTTCGATCCCCGGCTCCTCAGTGCATGTCAAAGAGTCCTTGGTCAACTGAACCCCAAACCTGAAGGCTGCAACATCAGTGTGTGAGTGGTCAGCTGGAACCTTGCATGGCAGCTAATGCCCTCTCTCTCTGTGTGTGTGTGTGTGTGTGTGTGTGTGTGTGTGTGTGTGTGTGTGTGTGTGTGTGTGTGTGTGTGTGTGTGTGTGTGTGTGTGTGTGTGTGTGTGTGTGTGTGTGTGTGTTATAGACATACATAGCTGCTTGTTAATGTAGTTTTTTAAGTTTTTATGCAGCACTTTAACTTGTAGTGGAGAACTTTCACAGTGAGACAACAGCGCCCTCACGAGGTTAAACAGGAAAACATGGCCTGATATTTACAGCAGTGACTGAATAAAAACATCCTCTAACTTGAGTCTGATACTAACTTGGATGTTTTGCTCGAGATTAAACAAATATTTGGTTGGAATAAAACAGTTTTTAAGAGTTATGATGTCAGCGTTGCCTCCTCGATCATCATCTGTGTGATACCCCCCTGTTAGCCTGCCTGTATATCACTCTTCTCCAAACGTCTCCTGCATTCTCCCCTAAACGACACAAGAGATGTTATTAGTCGGTGCTTTTCAAAATAAGAAGATGAACCTGTCACACTATCCATGTGGACACTCCATTATTGTCTGAAGACAAAACTGAAGCTGTTCTTTCAAATGAAAAATGAAGAGAGGAGAAATGTACGACTCACCAGGGTTTCTATATTTCTTCCATACAAGACCAGCGAGGACAAGAACAGCAATGACGATTCCACTGACGATTCCAATGACAGCACCGGTGCTAAGTCCACTGCCAGCAGCTGGTGTTTCTCCTTCACCAGGAGCTGCAAGATAACATCCATCCATTTTAGATCCTCATGTACTTGGACTGTTGCAGTATCATACAACACAACAAGACATGAATGTTCACTTACAGGTTTTATCAGACTGGCTCCCTTTGTCTCGATTGTCCCCAGGCTCTGTTGAAACATTGTGTTAAATAGTGAAATACTTTAAAACATGAAACATGTTTATCTTATTTAATTATAATAATATGGACTCACCAACAGTGAGGGTAACGTTGCCTTTCTTGACCTGACTGGGCAGTTTGGGAACAAAGCAGCTGTAATTTCCTGCATCCAGTTCAGTTACATTGGTCAGTTTCAGTGAAATGTTTCCTCTGCTCATTTCTTCATGGAACAGAGACGTTCTGTGTTTGAAGTTCTTGTCCTGATTCACTAGATCGTCCCCCCCAGCTCGATACAGGTGTACAATGGTTTTATTACATGTCCACTCCACTGTTAGAGTCGACACGTCAAATGGAGGCTCCAGGTGGCACGGCAGAATGACGTCTTGACCGACTGTTGCTTTAACTGGCTCATGTGAGCCAACCACATCAGACTCATCTGAGGAAACAAACATTTGTATTTAGACTTGCTGAATATTGAATATTAAGAGGCACATTAAGATCATGGATCTGTTACAATAATTGGATGGTGGCACCATCTACAAGTGCACAAACAGTTTTCATCAGTCCCTTCGAACATTTGATCAAAGCCCAGTTAACCAAGAGTCAAACGTCTCCAGGAGCCCTGCAACAGACGGGACACTTCCAACCAGCAATGCCTTCAGAAGGCCACAGCTGCAGGGCTGGGTGGGGCCACTTCAGCCCCAAGACCGACCCCCTTTTTCTATGTGAGTGGAAACTGGATGAAGGAAGCAACAGTTCAGGAAACAAACATTTGTATTTAGACTTCTTGTTGCAGAAAGTCTGGAGGAGATGCTAGAGCACACTTCAACTGAATGTCCAGAAAATGAGGAAAAGAAAACATTTCCATCAGTTATGTGAATATTAAGAAATCATGGACGCATCAGAAGGACTGGACACTGGACTCAAAGGTGGAGCCATTCACAGGTGTTTTCTTTCTACTTTGGGTCGCCCATGACTCCCATTAAATATTTAATGACACCCCTTAATTAACTAAATCAGTTCTCTGCCTTTTCCAAACAGTCTGACTTACCAACAGTGAGTTGGATGGACGCTTCCTTCTGCATTGATGGAAGAGAACATTTATATTCTCCTGCATCAGAAAGTTTCACTGGGAAGATTTTCATGGAGACGTTTCCGTTCTCCAGTTCAGCCACAAACAGTCTGGTGCGGAGATGATAAGATGGATTTTGATTCATAGAATTCAGTCGTCCATCTTCATGATAATGGATGTACTTTGGGTCTAAATCAGGTCTGGTCCACTCCACGGTCTGTGACCTGACATTGATGGGAGGTTCAAGGTGACATGGTAGAATGACATCATCACCAGCCAGGGCCACGATTGGTTGACGTGAACAAATTAACTGTGACTGCTCTGCATGGAAACCTAGAGAGAAAACAAGACACAGAAGCACAGCATGTGACCTTGAACCTCATATTTATTCATATTCATTAGTTTTAAATGGCCAACATCGGAGTCTGACTCAAGTCAATGTCTGTGACTGATGAAGTCTAAACAGCGCAGGGCTGCACCTGCGGGGCTGGGTGGGGCCACTTCAGCCCCAAGACCGACCCCCTTTTTCTATGTGAGTGGAATAGTGTTGGGAAGTTCGACTCTTTTCACTGACTCGGATCTTTAACTCTCGGACAGTAAATTGAACGAATCTTTTTTTGAGTCATTCGTTCATTTCGTTCATTTTTACAGCAGGGGGCGCTGTTTGCCCTTTTGTGGGCGTGTAAAAAAGGCCGCTGGTCTCAAACACTTAACACTGAAGGCAACACGGTTTGCTTCAGCTGACAAAGATAATAAACAAAGTGTCACAAGCAATTCAAACCATATGAAAACCCAGGAAAGCAAATACACACCATAATAAAGTGACTGTGTCCTGTATCCTCCCTGCCATTGTTGATTAACACGAACGTACTGCCAAATGAATGATCCAGATGAATGAGAACCGAGAGCGAACCGTTCATGGCGAATGAATGGTTCGCTCTCGGTTCTCGTTCATCTGGTTCGTTCATTTGTCACATGATAGGCGAATGAATGGTTCGCTCTCGGTTCTCGTTCATCTGGTTCGTTGAACGATCCAGATGAACGAGAACGAACGAGAATGAACCGTTCAGCGGCTTCACAGCTTGTGGAGGACAAGTGAATGTAAAACTCAGTTTGACAATAAAGTTAGACAAAAAGTAACAATTAATAAGTTACTTAAAATGTTTACATGGTGCATTTATTGTGTCCAAAACATGATTATTATTATTATTATTATTTGTAGTAGTAGTAGTAGTATTGTTGTTATTGTTATTATCACATTTGTTGTTATTATTTCTTATTTTATGGCAGAGTATAACACAAAATCAACACGTTGATATAATTTTAAAAAGTTTTTATTTACAAACACACTTAACATTCTATACACAATTATAACACTACACATAACACTGTAGACATCTAGAAGAACAGAAGACCACTAATTAATTATGATTTTATTAATAAATAATGTCTGTCGGGTGTCACGTGACAAATGAATGCACGCCACAAGTAGACATTATTCATTTCCTTGTTCGTTTCTCAGTCCACAGCTCTGTAGCTGAGCTACAGCTGTCACGTGACAAATGAACGAAAGAACGATCCGTATGAACGAGCCGTAGGTCTATGAACGAACTGTTACGCTTACTGCTCGCCACACTGCCTGAGCGCCCTGGCTGTCACGTGACAAATGAACGCGGACCACAGTTGAGTGAGTCGTGAACTGATCATTTCCGTTTCCTGTCCTGCTGACTGAGCTTATGCAGCTGCCTGTCATCATGTGGCGAGGGAAGGTACTGCATGAAAATGAACGAATCACTCACTGAAATGACTCATTACTCCCGAGTCATATAAAAGATTAGTTCGTATTGAACGAATCGTTCACGAACGACACATCACTAGAGTGGAAACTTGATGAAGGAAGCAACAGTTCAGCTCTGACTAATGTGCAGTTTTTGTTTTTTACCATAGTTCTACAAATTAAAATAATGATTCATATAAGCTGAGAGGTTAACAGGTCGGTCCGTTAACAAAACGGGATCTTTTGCTGGTCTCGCTCTCTGTCTGACTCACCTGTGTTGTGTAACATCAGTAAAGGCATTTATGAGGGTGTTCGCTGTGTCGCCATCTTAATTCACATGTCCGTTTCAAATAATGTTTCATAATGGTTGTGGAATAGTTTTACAAAAGTTTTTTCAAAGAGCAAATGTAGAAAACATCGTCGTGTTCAGTGCTAAGACAGAACAGAATCCTCTGATTAATTATTAACTGTAAGATTTGAAATCATTTGAATCCAGTTTGTTAATGAGCTAACATAAAATCAGCCGAACTGTGAACAACAAACAAAGTTCAGAAACTTACCTGTAAGATTCACGAGGAGAGAACACAGAAAAAACTGGATGGACCACAACAACTTCATCTCTACCGTTTGATAAAAAGCAGGATAAGTCGATCGAGTCGAGACAGTCTGATGTGGGACTCTGTGAATACTTTCACTTTCACTTATTTATGTCCAACCCCTCAGTCAGCAGGAAATATTTGTGTTAATGTTCCCCTGCACTGATGATACGTCAGTTGACTTTGTTGGTTTCTATCAAAAGCACACTGTAACAAATGAAGGAGGAGGAGTGATCAGCTGTTTGTCCTGCATTTGCTTCATATTAATTCATATTAATGTTTATGGCAGATGCCAGTTCAGTATTATTTGTAACTTCATATTAACACACTCAGTTTGCGCTATTAGCTACACCTGTACCTGTGAAATACTTTTTGGTTCCGTATCTGTAGCTCTGACTGGTATTTCCTGTAAATGTTTTATTTCAAAGACGTCATATACTGGCTGCTGTTCTTCCCTGACACCAGCAGATGGCGCCACGCTCCTGCCTGAAAAGTCTCTGAGATTATCCAGGTGCATTCACGGGCTAAACTCTGATCATCTACCTGTGTGTGTGATCTCACTTTGTTTGTTTCATGTACCAGCTTCTAAATCTGAGTCCGACTCGCAATTTAAAATATAATGACACGAAGAAGTTGAATTAGATTTGTGTCCGATGATTAAAGAGAGTTTCCTGATCGTTTCGCAGTAGTCCCATTCAGCAGGTATAGACACGCCCACAGCAACACACCTGAGTCGGATCGGACCTGTAGTGAGGGTGAAGTCAGTCTCAGACCTCCAGAAGGATTCTCTGTGAGTTGGGGACATCCGAGTGAGCTGACCGTCTCTGAAAGTCTATTCCTGTTTCGTAGCTTTGCATATCAAAGCAGTCCTCTCTGTCTGTCCTCAAATGTTGTGTTGAAGTGAGTTAAACATGAAAAATCAAGTAGCAAATGTTGAATTCAATAAAGAATGTGAGAAAGATCTTAAGTACAAGTTAAATATCTTTTTATTATCAAACAACAGAGATTAGACACACACCAGTTCACAGTGCAGGCGGCTCGGCTAACAAACAGACTGAGCTAACAGCAGCTAACAAACTGAGCTAACAGCAGCTAACATGAGCTAACAGCAGCTAACAAACTGAGCTAACAACAGCTAACAAACTGAGCTAACAGCAGCTAACAAACTGAGCTAACAACAGCTAACAGCAGCTAACAAACTGAGCTAACAGCAGCTAACATGAGCTAACAGCAGCTAACAAACTGAGCTAACAGCAGCTAACAAACTGAGCTAACAGCAGCTAACATGAGCTAACAGTAGCTAACAAACTGAGCTAACAGCAGCTAACATGAGCTAACAGCAGCTAACAAACTGAGCTAACATGAGCTAACAGCAGCTAACAAACTGAGCTAACAGCAGCTAACATGAGCTAACAGCAGCTAACAAACTGAGCTAACAGCAGCTAACAAACTGAGCTAACAGCAGCTAACAAACTGAGCTAACAGCAGCTAACAAACTGAGCTAGTAGCAGCTACAGTTAGCAGCAGTTTACTTCCAAAATCAGTGAAATAGTTGGTGGTGTGTGACTTAGTGTGAATGACAGAGACACCGTTCACCTGACCACAGGTCAGTGTGGATCAACAGTTGCTGCAAAGTTACATAAAGTTGCTTTAACAGCAGCATTTTGATCCAGCTGAGATCTGTGACCTGAATCCTTTAAAATGCCTAAAGAACACCACATCAGAAATACACATCATAAAGCACACAAAAATATTCAAAATGACATAGCAAAGTGTTTTCTGTTTCCTTTATCCCGTTGGTCTTTAATAGAAAATGACAAAAATGAAACATTCAGCTTAAAAACTGCCCTTACATGTTACACTGCTTAAAAATGAGCCCATCAAAAGTCTGGAAGACTGACATTAATACACTGTATATACAAAATAGTGTTTTTCAAAGTCACTTGCTTGTCCCCTCCACTTAATCAAGTGCTGTAATTTAAAGGTATCTGTATGACTGCACTGCATCACTCACAGGTTAATAATATTATCTGTGGTTACAGAGCAACCTGAGTGTTTTAAGGAACTTGGATGTTTTGCCTGAGACAAAATATTTATGGAATAGAAGAGTTATGATTATCAGCATTGTCTCCTCGATCATTCAGAGGGACGTACACCTGATTATCGTCCTCTCCGCCGTCCTCCCTGTCTTCCTCCCTGTCTTCCTCCCTGTCATCCTCCCTGTTGTCCTCCCTGTTGTCCTCCCTGTTGTCCTCCCTGTTAGCCTTCGTGAATATCACTCTTCTCCAAACGTCTCCTGCATTCTCCCCTAAACGACACAAAAGATGTTATTAGTCGGTGCTTTTCAAAATAAGAAGATGAACCTGTCACACTGTCCATGTGGACACTCCATTATTGTCTGAAGACAAAACTGAAGCTGTTCTTTCAAATGAAAAATGAAGAGAGGAGAAATGTACGACTCACCAGGGTTTCTATATTTCTTCCATACAAGACCAGCGAGGACAAGAACAGCAATGACGATTCCAATGACGATTCCAATGACGATTCCAATGACGATTCCAATGACGATTCCACTGCCAGCAGCTGGTGTTTCTCCTTCACCAGGAGCTGCAAGATAACATCCATCCATTTTAGATCCTCATGTACTTGGACTGTTGCAGTATCATACAACACAACAAGACATGAATGTTCACTTACAGGTTTTATCAGACTGGCTCCCTTTGTCTCGATTGTCCCCAGGCTCTGTTGAAACATTGTGTTAAATAGTGAAATACTTTAAAACATGAAAAATGTTTATCTAATTTAATTATAATAATATGGACTCACCAACAGTGAGGGTAACTCTGCCTCTCTTGACCTGACTGTCCAGTTTGGGAACAAAGCAGCTGTAACTTCCTGCATCCAGTTCAGTTACATTGGTCAGTTTCAGTGAAATGTTTCCTCTGCTCATTTCTTCATGGAACAGAGACGTTCTGTGTTCGAAGTTCTTGTCCTGACTATTGAGATCGTCCCCCCCAGCTCGATACAGGTGTACAATGGTTTTATTACATGTCCACTCCACTGTTAGAGTCGACACGTTAAATGGAGGCTCCAGGTGGCACGGCAGAATGACGTCTTGACCGACTGTTGCTTTAACTGGCTCATGTGAGCCAACCACATCAGACACATCTGAGGAAACAAACATTTGTATTTAGACTTGCTGAATATTGAATATTAAGAGGCACATTAAGATCATGGATCTGTTACAATAATTGGATGGTGGCACCATCTACAAGTGCACAAACAGTTTTCATCAGTCCCTTCGAACATTTGATCTAAGCCCAGTTAACCAAGAGTCAAACGTCTCCAGGAGCCCTGCAACAGACGGGACACTTCCAACCAGCAATGCCTTCAGAGGGCCACACCTGCAGGGCTGGGTGGGGCCACTTCAGCCCCAAGACCGGCCCCCTTTTTCTATGTGAGTGGAAACTGGATGAAGGAAGCAACAGTTCAGGAAACAAACATTTGTATTTAGACTTCTTGTTGCAGAAAGTCTGGAGGAGATGCTAGAGCACACTTCAACTGAATGTCCAGAAAATGAGGAAAAGAAAACATTTCCATCAGTTATGTGAATATTAAGAGATCATGGACGCATCAGAAGGACTGGACACTGGACTCAAAGGTGGAGCCATTCACAGGTGTGTTCTTTCTACTTTGGGTCGCCCATGACTCCCATTAAATATTTAATGAAACCCCTTAATTAACTAAATCAGTTCTCTGCCTTTTCCAAACAGTCTGACTTACCAACAGTTCAGCTCTGACTAATGTGCAGGTTTTGTTTTTTACCATAGTTCTACAAATTAAAATAATTATTCATATAAGCTGAGAGGTTAACAGGTCGGTCAGTTAACAAAACGGGATCTTTTGCTGGTGTCGCTCTCTGTCTGACTCACCTGTGTTGTGTAACATCAGTAAAGGCATTTATGAGGGTGTTCGCTGTGTCGCCATCTTAATTCACATGTCCCTTTAAAAATATTTTATGTTTCATAATGGTTGTGGAATAGTTTTCCAAAAGTTTTTCAAAGAGCAAATGTAGAAAACATCGTCGTGTTCAGTGTTAAGACAGAACAGAATCCTCTGATTAATTATTAACTGTAAGATTTGAAATCATTTGAATCCAGTTTGTTAATGAGCTAACATAAAATCAGCCGAACTGTGAACAACAAACAAAGTTCAGAAACTTACCTGTAAGATTCACGAGGAGAGAACACAGAAAAAACTGGATGGCCCACAACAACTTCATCTCTACCGTTTGATAAAAAGCAGGATAAGTCGATCGAGTCGAGACAGTCTGATGTGGGACTCGGTGAATACTTTCACTTTCACCTGTTTATGTCCAACCCCCCAGACTTTGTTGGTTTCCATCAAAAGCACACTGTAACAAATGAAGGCTAAAGTAGGAGTGATCAGCTGTTTGTCCTGCATTTGCTTCATATTAATTCATATTAATGTTTATGGCAGATGCCAGTTCAGTATTATTTGTAACTTCATATTAACACACTCAGTCTGCGCTATTAGCTACACCTGTACGTGTGAAATACTTTTAGGTTCCATAACTGTAGCTCTGGTATAACTGGTATTTCCTGTAAATGTTTTATTTCAATGACTTCATATACTGGCTGCTGTTCTTCCCTGACAGCAGCAGATGGCGATCATTCCCTGATCAGACCACTTCCTGCTCCTGTAGTCGGCCTGCAGTCAGAAACCTGCTGATACAACAACAACACTTTGTCTGAGGCTTTAGGTTCTTTAGAACCGACCAAACCAACAACGCTCCCTGCACCTGCAGTGAGAAGTAATCACAGCTGTGTTGTGCAGTACACTGTCACCTATCAGACTGTTATCAAAGAAAACACGGAAGTGGAGCCACGAGTGTCTTCTGTGATTTAAAGTGCAAAGGTAGAAAACAGGGAAGAGGTCTGACGGAGAGATCTTCATTTCCCACATGAAATCAAGAAGTGGAACAAAACTGTCTTTGTGTTTTCCAACTGGAACAGAGAAATGTCAAATGGCAG
The DNA here is from genome assembly GCA_023373845.1 of Nibea coibor. NCBI lineage: Eukaryota > Metazoa > Chordata > Actinopteri > Sciaenidae > Nibea > Nibea coibor. The sequence continues at coordinate 1,017,962 of CM041729.1, forward strand.
GAGCCTTGTTTTGCATAATCACCTGTCTGTCATTAGTTCCCCCTGGTGTCCTGCATGGCCTTTTAGATCCTGCATTTCCTGTTTCTGTACCTCTACTGTCGGACAGTATCTGTGTGTTTTTAAGCTTACCCGTGTTCTTGCTCTGTTTCAATGTTCTTTGGTTATTTTGGCTTTTTTGTTTTACATTTTTGCCGAGCACCTTTAGTTTATTTTCAAACCCTGCTCCTGTGTTCCTTTGTGTTCAACACAGACCAGGAAGTACCAGGTACAAATACCTGGTCTCCATACCTGTATGTCTGCTACTGGGTCCACTGGTGGAACAAACGTGTCCCTGTTTGAGTGTGGGCATCACTCTTAGTGTCTTCACTAAACGCTTCTGTCATCTGTGCTGCTCGCAGCTTTCTGTGTATTTCAATGTGTTTTTCTTAAGTTGCAATGCTTTGATTTCTCTGGGTCACTATATTGTAGGTACTGTTTTTTTTCAACCAGAACAATTTGTTGTCTGGCCCCTTTGTGGATCAGGTGTACTATAACTGTAGTTTCCAGACAGAGTTTGACATTTTTCTTTTGATGCACTGTTTCATTTCCTGTTTCTTTGAAATGTCAAAGATAGACTTCGTGGCTGGTGACAGGTTTGACTTTGTGGCTTTCGGTGACATCAATTCACCTACATTATGAAAGCTGAGTTTGATTCTCATGTCACTCATCTCCTAAAGTTTCTTTAGCAGGTGAATGACCTGCAAACATAAAGTAAAACATCATCAGCAAACAGTTCCATCTTTTGGGGACTTTGATTGGAAATTTAAAAAATCATAAAAGCATGCACATTTGCAGAGTGCTTGGCATTGACCAGCGTTTGATGATTTCCTGTGTTACTCCGGATGTGGTTCACACAGTTTAAAACTACACTGAGAAGTGAAAAGAATGGAGTTCGCATCAGTAATCTACATCTTAACGCTCTGTAAGTAATTTACCTTTTTTTCTTATGATAATCTACTTTCTGCTCTCTTCCTCTACTCGTCTTTCATTGACTTTCCTTTTCCTAAAGTCAGAGCTTGCTCAAAAAACCACCCAGAACAATCGAAACATCGAGTCCTGGATGATTTATGTAACTAGTGAAACAAAGACAGATCTTGTGTCCTGACCACCTGGATATTGTGAAAAGCTTCAGTTTTAGTTAAGTCAGATTTGAAGATGCTAAATGTGTATTATCCAACCAACTACCTGGTTGGACTGTGATGTTTTATCTGAAGCCATTTTCACTCAGTTTGAAGAAATCATGTCCAGTATGCGGGTCCGTCTATCTCAACACACGAAGCTGTGGCAATCAAATATGAAACAAGACATAAGTAAAGATACTCAAATGTTTTCTGAAACACATTTTAGTCTGTTTTTGATAGTTTGTAAGCAAGTTGCCAATTTTTTCCCACTTGAAAATTAACCAAACACCACCAGAAGGTTTACACAGGCATTTTGGTCTGTGCCTATTGATAACAGCCTTTGGAAATCAAAAATGGACTGAGGGTTTCCAGCCTAATGCACATTTGCAAATTAGTCTGGAGATACTGACGTCTCCAGGGACATAAACGTTGCTAAATGTTCCAATTTCTTCACAAGCTTGTTTGTGAGAATGCTGTGGCAGGGAGCACTGAAACTGAACCATTTTACATTCTTGTTCATGTGCTTAAAGAGATGAACAAGTCCTGCAGAGCTGCAGAATTGGTGGAATTTCTCCGACTCTTTGCAGACGACACTCAATTATTTGGCTTAAACCAAATCTTAATTGAAGGAAGTTTAAATTAAACCTACACAACAAATAATTACAGCAATGCACACGATCAGCTGTGACCACAAAGCATTTAAATCAATTCATAATCGTTTCTTCAGGTTTGACCCCCGCTGCAGCCAAACTGAGCATCATTCCCAACAGAGCCCAGTTCTTTCAGTATGACTCGTTCACCATGAAGTGTGAAGTAGGCGAGGTGAGAAGAAACACCAGCTCTTCTTCGTCTGAGCCATGTTTGCCTGGATGGGGGAGCAAAAGTGACTCCACCTGCAAAGTCGATGATGCCTTCAAATCAGACACGGGAGAGTACTGGTGTGAATCTCTGCAAGGGGAGCGTAGCAACTCAATCAACATCACAGTGACAGGTAATACCAAATGTGTATGTGGCTTGTTTGTCTTCTCTGCTTCTTATTTGCTGGACTGTCAAAGGAACAAGGTGGAACTTTGCTTGTAACAGTGACATCTAGTTGCTTCTGCAGTACTAAAATAAAAAGTTGTGGCTTTATTTTCCGTGTTTTGATTCACTTCACACAGCTCGTGTTTCAGGTGAGGATGTTTCCTTAATTTCTGATGACACAGCATGGTCGTTTTATGATGTAGTACACATAAATATCTTACGTACTGTTCCTTTAACCATTTTGTAGATAAAATTCAACTAGTCTGGTATTCTTCTATATTTCAGAGGACGCTGTGATCCTGGTCAGCCCTGCACATCCTGTGACAGATGAAGATGAAGTGACACTCCTCTGTTCCTGCAAGGCAGGAGACGGCATTACTTCAGATTTCTCTGCTAAGTTCTTCAAGAACGGCGTTTTTATTGGCACAGAGCCTGCAGGGAAGAAGACCCTCGAAAAGGTGTCCAGGTCTGACGAAGGCTACTACGAGTGCGAACACACCATGAAGGGAAGGTCACTGAAGAGCTGGCTGGCTGTGAGAGGTGACATGATGGTCTTCTTCTTACATGCACTAGTCCTATGTGTGTATGATAGGCGGTCAGTCGAAACAAGGTAATGTAATGTAAGTTCATCTATGTATGTAACTTAAAATAAGTCAGGGACATGAACCCTGATCCCCTGGGTCAAAGATCATGGTTTGTGTTAGAATACATATGTTACTTAGCAGCTTATAACTTCATCTATATAACTTTAGCATTGACTAGCATTGTTGGCACTAATGAAGAGGACTGTTAGAAAATGTTTCACAAACATTTGAAAGAAATCAAAACTGTTGATGACGTGTTTGAATTTTTCTCGCTCACAGGCAGAACTACAACTAACTCCACAAGTATCCCTATCACTCCTCCTCCACCAACTCCTCCTCTCATTACTGTGCCAAAGCTGGTGTGCAGCATCCTGTTGTTCATCCTCTACACTGCCATATTCATCGGCTGCATATACATGTATCGAAAGTGGGCTCAAGGTAAGAACATCAGCACTGACAACCCTTAATGACCTTTTTATCCACATGAAAGTGCACACATTTTGTCTGCTTTCGTGGAATGAAATGATTCTTCTGAGAACTCCTTTTAAAAATGTTCTCTGCTCTGGTTTCCCTGCAGCTCGGAAAATAGCTTCTGGTGAAGAATTTTGAAATAAGACTCACATTAAACAGCTTGTTGATATGCCGACACCAGATATTATTTATCCTATACTATATACACTATATATGCTATGCTATCCTGTACTTATTGCCTCATTATGTGTATTTTATTACATAAGCTTTTCGTTTTTATGTTTCAATAAAGACTGTGTTGTACACGGCGGCTCTCCAACAGTGTGGTCATTTCTACTGACAGACGATGAACTTGGACCTGACATGATGTTTCAGTTTTACTGCACGTACATTTGTGCCACTTCATCCAACCGTTGTTAGAACATTTCACTTAAATCTGTGAATGTGAACTTTGGTGGTGCCAGATATCGTCCTCTGACCAGCATCGGTATCTGTGAATTCTGGATTTTAACACCCCACATACCGTTCTTCTGATTTGTTAGTCATATGTATTAAGATTTCCTGGTCCTCGTTTCTTTCCATACACATGTAGTATTAAGGCTCTGCCAGCAGATGTCTCTTGGCTCTGTCAACACAAATGTTTCTGACTTTAAGCTCAAATAAAGTCACACTGTCAACATGTTGGACGTTTTGCAGAGAATATTCTGATTATAGGACTTCAGAGTTTAAAGTAAACAAAAGAAGAAAACTCAACTCTGTGACTCAAAATTCAGACTTTTTACTTAAAACTATACACTGACAGTCTGCATTACATTACCACCCCCTCTTTATTCAATGTGCTGATCTGAAATACAAATGTAGACAATGAAATGTTGGTGATCAGGCAGGTGAGAGGTGAAACTAGAGGCCACGCCCAGAGAGCACAGAACAAGGAAAGGAAAAAACATGGGGAACTAACCAGACTCATAAAAACATTTTTGTTGGGAAAAACCTTCAACAGTTCTGCCAATGAATCATCAAATAGAGCACTAAAAATAGATGTCATGTTCTGTCTCTGCTGCCTCCTGACTAATCTAAAAATCAGCAGTCATGGATCATCAGTGGCTGAATGAAGAATGAATTTAAGCCTTAATATAATGTGAACAGGTGAGTTGTATATAAATTCACCCTCAGTACAGTTGTCATGAACGGGGAAATTAGCTACAGAGACCAAAACTGTTTTTGTACCAGGCTGTTTATTTCTGCTGTCTAACATGGGGACTTATGGAGACTGACTCACTTCTGCAGCCAGCCTCAGGTGGACGTTGGAGGAACTGAGGAGCTTTTGGCTCTTTGGTAGGTCATAGGTCGGTGCAGCCTCAGGAATGTAATCAGTGTGGAAACAGTGACGATGAAGCCGCTCCCTGTGGCTGACTTCAAACTGCAGTGGAATGAGGACGCACCTGTTTCATCAGTGAATGAATTACACTACTCACTTTTCTCATGACCGAGTTAAAAATATGCCATATGACGACATGTTACATCAATACTTCAGATTCATTCCAGCTGAGATCTGTTTGTATTCAAACAGCACAGATCAATAATTCACCTGAGGTGACAAACATGTCATTTTAATGGCTCAGTTAATGACAGAGGCTCCACCCTGACATGAAGATATGTTCGGTGGATGGTTGCAGTCTGTGGTTTCTTCAGGCCAGTTTCACTGAAACATTTAGTGGAGTGAGAGTTCAGGGCTTTCGCCCTCGCTGATGAAGTTTCAGTCCATGTTTGTTTTTGTCTCCATGAAGTCCAGGCTGGTTCTGCTTCCTGTCAGGTGTTTCCAACTTTGACTTTTGTATAGAAGGTCGGTGCAGCGCTTCGATCTGTGGAGGAAGGACACGTACCAATTATTATGTATCAGTCCCTACATGTGTCACTCTGCTTCACAGGCCTGCTAATATGAACGTGACATTATTAACATTTGTCGTCTGTCTTAGATTGTAACAAAGATGAACCATTTACTGCTGGTTTAAACAGAGTAACATTAATCAGTGCATTAACTAACCATAACTAACCGTATCATACTTTAACAGTTAGCAAGTGTTTCTGTAGCGTTGACAGAACGTTCCAAAACAAACACATTAGCAGGTTGAAGTGAACTAAAGCTCCTCCACCAAACTCAAGAAATATGACGTGAACAATTCATTACGTGTCCGTAAAAACACTTTTAAACATTTCTCCTTTCTTTGCTTCCAGGCCTCCTCTGTGCTACACACGAGTAAATATGCAAATATTCAAATGTTGTGAATTGTGTCAGAGCTTCTCTTGTTTTGTTTTATCACCATGACATTCTTGCTTTAAACCCGCTCATCTAATCTGTGTTTTTATTACATGAATCATAAAGAGTAAAAATAGAAACTCGGTCAGTCTGATAATAGTTTATGACGCACAGTTTCTATAGAGGTGAAGTACAGCCCAGCTGTTGTTGACAACTGAAACCATGGTGATGGAGGTGGGCCAAGAAGAGCTGGACCAATAAGAGCTGGAAGGAGGCGGGACTTTGGTTTCCAGGAAGCCAACAACAAACACGTGACCCAGATGGATTCATCACAGAGGAAGTGAGAGAGGGAAGCTAAGAGCTCATGGTGCTGTGAACTAAAGTCTACTGTACTTTCTATAGTTCATCTGCTGTCAATCATGAGAGGAAAGAGTTTTAAAGCAGCACTGAGTAGCTGACACTGATTGTAATCAGGTGACTGGTGTCTCTGCGTCATCAGCCATAATAGTACACATCACATACTTTGCTTATCACATGTGAGAGTCATGTGAACATGACTTGACATGATCTGAAGCTGCAGCTTTAAAAATGATTTGTTCATGCAGCTTTAGGATTTTCATAAATACTCTGATGTCCACCTCAACTCTCTGTGATTTACAGAGTTTCCTGATGGACAGTGAAGTACACTGCTTAGCCAGTAATATCAGCTGCTGCTGGTGACCTGGTTGATGATTGGCTGTTTGATCAGAAGTAATGTAATCAGAGTAAATACTCGAGTACAGCTGCACAGTGGGATTACACTCTGAACCTGGAGGCAGATCACAAAAATACAAATTTTCACGTGATGTTGCTTTAAGTTTTTGTTGCGTGTTGCTTCTGTCATGGAAGCTCTTTGCTCTCATGACACTCGTATCTGTTGATGAGCTCCCGTTTCATGGTTGTTTACTGTTTTGTGTAATTTCCTGTTGTTACCTCTGATTCTCTTTGGTTGCACATCCTGTATGACGGTGACATCAGCATACGACACATCGGGGTTGTCTTTACCTGCAACACAAAACTGGCTGTTACACTTTGTATGTTTGCTGACGTGTGCCTCCTCCATTGTTTATCATTGCTCATCAGTGTCGAGCTGATGTGGACTTATATAAAATCTGATATTGTGATTTCCTCTCATAAACCCTCTAGTGACGTGACTGGTTCTTCTTCTGAGGCCACAAATAGCTTTAATTTATTAATCACGTATGATTGCTGAAAATAAAAAAATACCACGGATACAGGGAACTGTATAAAATGTTCCTACAAATATCTGAAAATATTAGAATATTAAATATTCTGATCAAAATCGATTCATCGATTTCACACAAACCTCCTGCAGCTGTTGTGTTCATTATGTGAGATAATTGCACAGTTCAGTTATTGTTATGTATATATCATGAAATGATCTATAAAATATGTCACTTGGTTTACTTTAGTTATTACTTTAGTAACTTTACAAAGGGATTAATACTTAACTTAAAAAATATCTTCTATCATATTTAAACATTTTGTGAATGTACTGCACACTTCTTTTCATTTTGCAAGTACAGATTTATATCTGCTAATACTTTTATCTTTACCAAGACTAATTCCTTGTAACCTTTAAAACTTGGTTGGGCAGCATGTTAAAACCTCAATATCACAATTTGTTTCATAAACTTTGCTGTGTTGTTAGCTTGAACTTTTGACTTGGTGTTGCAGTGGCTCATTTGTTCTCGTTAGCAGTTCCTAAGCTAACGTTAGCTAGTGTTGACACTGCAGTGAAGCGGGGACAGAATGCAGAACGGAAATTCATCCAAAGTCCTTTACAAAGAAATTAGTTTGCAGGCTGTTATAGGCAACCAAAAGAGTCGTGCCAGGGCTCATTCTTTACGTTACATTACACCCTGCACAACCTTTAGCAATACTAGGTGGTTAAAACATGAAATCGATGCTTAAAATGCCTCCGAATCTTGATCTAAATGCTTACACCACATACCACAGAATGAACTCTCATGTGTGACTTTGACAGAGTGACGCTGACACAGGATGCAAAATGTCACTTTATTGACATGAAAAGAGGCTGACCTTTGTGGCTCCTCCACAGATAGAACAGCAACACCAAAACCAGCAAGAGCAGCAAGACGGACACGACCCCCACAGGAAGTATAACGTCGAACCCGGGCGGAGAGTTTAGCAGATCAGGAGGCTTTTCTTCAAAACAGAAAGACCACAGGTTGGCCTGAATGCAACAAAACAACAAGCTGTGTACATGCCTCTCACGCGAAACGCAGCCTCGGTAAAACACTCAATGACAAAGAGTGATTTAGATTCATATGAACCTGTAAACATAAATACACCCCATTGCTCATACTCATCTATTTTTTAAGGCTGACAGCAGACTGACCTCTGATGATGAGCCTGCTGCCTGGTGATTGTCCGGCTCCTGAGATGTTACACTCGTAGACCCCTTCATCAGATTTAGAAACTCTGTAGATGGTCATGTTTCCTGTAGAGCTGCTCCCGATGAGACGTCCATCTTTATAGAAATCAGTCATGAGATTGGAGGAGGAGGTCCTCGTGCTTATACAGCGCAGAGTCACGTCATCTCCCTCCATCACAGGAAGAGCCGGACTCTCCAGGATCACAGATCCACCTGAGACCAGACCGTGATTATTTACAAGACTGTACAAGACTGCAGGACTCTTACTTTCATTGTTTAAACCCACCGGTCACAGTGATGTTGATGGGGTCGCTGCACTCTCCTGCTGCAGACTCACACCAGTAAACTCCATTGTCTAATGCATGAAGGGTATCAGTGACACAGAGGGATTCATCCACTCTACCCCAGGATGTGAAACAGTCTTGGTTTATGTTTCGAGATGTGTTCCTCTTAACGCTCCACTCAGAAGAGTTTCCCTGCTGCTCACAGCTCAGAGAGATTTGCTCGTACTGGAAGAACTGGGACCTGTTGGGGACGACTCTGATAACAGCTGAAACAAAGAGATGATGGAAAAGTTCAGTTTTTTTATCTTGAATGAACCTGAACAGATAAACGCTGAACAAATGTGTCACCTTCATCGTGTTTTTATTGCTTCCTTATTTCATGCTGGATGTTATTTTGAACAATAAGTGGCCTCGTCGTTGGTGTCAGTGAGACGCTCCTAACACATTTACTTGAGTTTTTTCTCCATTTATAAGAACCAGTGAGTGCTTTGTGTCTGTGTGTAACGGCACGAAAAGAAGAAAAAAAAAACGTTGGCAACTTCTGCAGCTGCACAAGATGCGATCAAAACTTCACATGTATAAAAGTTAGTGTGAAGCCACAAGAAGACGATGCATATTGCCACCACAGTCTTTGACAGATGAATATCTGGCTCTGAAGAGAGATCAATCAAAATGTTGCTTGTTGCTTGGTTAATAAAAGGTCGCATCAGCAATAATTGCTTGTGTTGCAAGATAAGATCGTTTCTTACTTAGTATTCCATTTAACAGAAATGTAGTCGTTGTAAAATAACAATTGTAAACTTAGTTCCAGGACAAAGCTTGTGAATATTTCTTAAATAAATAATCACAGAGCAGAGATCCCGTCTTAGATTTTAATCTGAACAGAGAAGATTCAAAAGTTTTCAGTCAAAGATGGATACGAACTTTAACGTTCCTCAGAAACAAGAATTTATGTTTTAGAATGAAAATTCAGCACTCACCAACAACAGCGCAGAGTGTTGTTAACTCCATGTCGCTCGGCTGCTGATACAAACACTGACTGACTGTTTCAGGGGACGGTATCACACCCAAGGTCTAGGACTAGAGACTAGAGGCCACAGCTTCCTGCCTGAATCTGTTCTTTTTTAACACCTCAAATGTCACAGGTTTGACTTGTGACCCTGGCCCTTTTACCTTCTGTCCCATGACAGAATTTCAAGGAGGCAAAGTTTGACTTTGCTTCTGTCTTCTATTCTATCTTTGGCTTTGCACAACATTAAATTTCATGTGTTGGAAAAACTGGTCGATGTGCCGTCTATGATTGTGGTAACTGCACAATATGATGGTGGTTTAGACCAAATAGGTCACCAAAACTGGGCAATGGTTGCATCTTTCTAAGCTATGTCGCCTTCTGTGGGGTAATAAAAACATGACTTTATAGACGGGTACATACTGTGACCGTTTGCATTGTTGAAGTGCATCAACTGTCTTGTTCAGAGGTAAAGGTTTTGTAAAGTGTATTCAGGCCAAATCATGCGTTGCGGTGAATTGTTGCAGGGTTATGCAGGGGAGAGGAGACCACAAGTGAGTTAGACCAACAAGAAGAAGAGGACTGCTCGATCCAACAAACACAAAGAACAGATCAGTGGAAATCTGGACCTGGTCTGATAAATCTAAATTTGAGGTTTTTGGTTCCACCTGCTAGGTCTTTCTAAGATGTGGAGAAGGCGAACAGATGGTGTCTATGTGTGTGGTTCCCACTGTGAAGCATAGATCTGGTTTGAGCTTAGTGGGACCATCTTTTTTTTCTTTATAAATAATGATAAAATTAAAAATAACAGTCTATTAATTTTCAGTCATACAAAGATGCTGATTCATACCATTAACTGTATAATGTGACTTGTGGTCACGAGTCCAGTTACATCATTTTAAACCACCGTCATTTATTAATAGTATCATCTGATTTATACCACTCATCTCCATCAGGGTCATGGTGGGGCTGGAGCCTATCCCAGCGGACTTTGGGTGAGAGGTCGGGAACACCGTGGGCGAGTCGCCAACATATCACAGGGCACACAGAGACAAACCAACATTCACATCTACGAGTAACTTAGAGTCATTAATTGGTCTTTGGACTGTGGGAGGAGGCTGGAGTATCCAGGGGGAACCCACGGGCTACATGAAAACAAAAATAAAAGCACTATTAATATGAGGAGGGTCAGGGCCACATGACACAAAGAAATCTGTTTAATATATAAAACAAAAAATCAGAAGAAAATCAGAATTCTTCTGAAATAAAGTCAGAATAAATGTTTCACATGTGAAAAGAAAAATCCAGCTGGATTTAAAAATACAAGAACTTTCTCAATTTTTCCCACCATTACGTCATTTCTGAAGAATGGCCACGCCCCTACGTCATGACGCGCTTAAAGCGTGGGTAGCGTAAAACCCCGCGTCATTCACACGCCTCCACCAGCACTCGAGAGCACACATCAACAGCCGGCAGTGTCCGTCTCACTCTCCGGTTCTTTTCACGGTTCTTTCACGGTTCTGTGGACTTGATGTTCGGCTTCACTCTGACTCTCTGGACTGTGACTGTACATGTACTCAGCGCGGTGCGGACAGCCGGTACAGGTGAGTTCAGGTGTTTTTACGGTTTGTTGACCGCTTCATTCATTCATTGAATTCAAACGGAGCCGTGTCGGTGAAGTCCAGACGTGTCTCACCGGCACGTCAGTCGGTTCCTCTGAACTGTAACGTGAGTTTAAATGAGTCGTGTTGCTCAGTAAGGCCACGCGCTCTGACTTTTTAAAATAAGATAAAAGCGTGTTGGGAGGAGTATGCTGTGACGTCACCGTTTCTAAGCGAATCAAAACACGTGATTTAAACACAGACCGTCTGTTAACCGGCACTTCGTCAGTATTTGATAACGTCACAACACGTTGGTCAGCGCGCCAAACTCGGTTTATAAAGAGTGACCGTTAGTGACCGTTAGTGGCCGTTAGAACTTTAGTGTTTCTGCCGTAGGTTCGACATCTCTAGAAACAGGAAGAGGACACAAAGCTGTCAGTTAAAGCACCAAGAGGAAACAGATATTCTAACGTAAACGAGTTAAAAAAGAAGTAGAAGCTAAACAAAGAAGGTGTTCACGAGGACAGCTGTCACCATTATTATTATTATTATTTTAAACTGCCAATAACTGGCTACTTTTGTCAACACTACAGAAACATTGGGTGACTGTTATGTTAGATAAGGTTGTCTGACGTTGTTGCTGGACAATACAGCAGCGTATCATTTTCACAGGTTTTGTTTGTCTGCATTAAAGAAGACAAAAGACACCAGAAATAGATTCTGTGAACATCCATCCAGCCAAACCTAACCGTCGGTTATCTTTAGTCCTTTTATCGTCAGTCAACTTCAACCATCAAACTGGTTTTGAGTAATTTGAATAGGAGGATGTGGTCTGTAGGTCACATCTTTGGAAGTAAAATTACTAACCATAAATAACTGACTCTCATCCTCCTTCCTTTTATGGTGAAGTTATGTGCAGGATGTTTGTTAACCTATTTTAATAACGTCACTTATCACAAGGGCGTATGTTGTGGTATTTAAGACACCCAAAATATCTAAAGGTCACACCCGTACCAGACCCAAACTCTCTGCGATTACTGTGTCAGGCGAGCTTTCTGCCACATTACCTAGAATTCAACTTATTGCATTGTAAGATTACCCCTAGATTGCGTTAAGGAGTTCAATTGTGTCAGAAGAATATATCTGGAAATTTGGTGGGAATTTACAGGAAAGTTTTGGAAAACTTTGGTTAAATGTTTCCCTCCATTTTCCAGGTCAACTTCAGGTGATTGGGTCACTCACACCGATCGTTGCCGCGCCAGGCGACGACGTCATACTGCCATGTCACCTGGAACCTTCAACGAATGTTGAGGCACTGACGGTGGAGTGGTCGAAGCCCGATCTGAAGCCAGACCCCTCGGACAGGCTCAGTCGGGTTGAGTATGTGCACCTCTACAGGGACCGCCGGGAAGTCCCGGACATGAAGATCCAGTCGTACGTCAAGAGGACAGTGCTGTTCACAGATCGCCTGAAACATGGGAACATATCCCTCAAAATTCTGAATGTGACACTGGAAGATGAAGGAAGATACAAGTGTTTCATCCCGAGGTTAAACAGCCCATTCAAGGATTCAATTGTTCAGCTTGTTGTAGGTGAGTTTGTCATTCAGCTTCAGACACTGTCATCCTAGTAGGTGTGGTCAATGATCCCACCAAGTCCAGTTGCCTGAGATTTAACTCTCCTCAAAGAAAGAACAGTTCAACTTCTAAATGCACTTCTTATGAACCCATGTAGGGCCTGAGGATGTAATTGTCTGGGTCCCAGTTGGGTAACCAAGATGGGCAGAGGTTTATTTATGCCCCACATGGGTTTACTGGCTGGGTGTTAATCATTGCAAATCTTGTTTTTTTTTGTACAGATCCAAACTCAAAAGAAAGGACAACAACAGAGACAACGCTTCATCCCGGAACTCTCCAGCCTCCAGAGCCAAAGAATGAGACGAATGTTACAGGTTAGAAACAAAGAACAATCTTTAAATTAAGGATTTTAATACTCATGATTTGGATTCAAGAAGACACTAAATCATGCTCATCTGTTTTTCAGGTGGTCGGTCCCATCTGGCTGTGATCTTGGTTGTTTTCTGCCTCGTACTTGTCCTGGGTGGTGGAGTCGGTGGATGTTTATTTCTTAAACCCAAGCATCAAAAAAACGTGAGTCAGAAACATTTTGTTGCTCCTTGTCAAATCAACACAGACCTTTTCTTTTAGTTAAACTTCTGTTAATTGTCTCTCCAGCTTCTGAAGTCTGATGCTGCCTCAGGCGAATCACAGTCTAGGTGCCTTGCTTGAAGGCACGTTGAGAGTTGATGTTAACGGAGATGAGAGCGTGGATCTTCCTCATCTGTTCGAGAATTCAAACCAGCAGCACATCCAATGAGATCTTCACGATGGACGCAGACCGTCGTGACACAGAATGTAAGCATGAACACTGATGAGCAACTAGGAAGTGGAAGGCAGTCAAACACCTGAACTGAAGGGGAAGCTGAAAAGGTCACACCGTAGCTGATGGATTTTCTCCCTGAACACGTTTGGTTTAGACTTTGAAAAGTTAAACTGCAGAAGAAAAGTGCCAGAACTGTAAAATCCTCTTGTGGGCTCTCAACAAGATCGCTTCAGCGTCTGCACGAGATGTTTTCTATTAAGAGAAAGATGCTAAACTTTGTGGCAGCACCAGCTTTCAGCACCATAGTTATTCGTCAGTCATTTCCAGCTCTTTGAGTAACCAGGGACTTCTTTTCGGACTTCAAAGCGACCCCCTTTGACGAAAAAGGGTTTATCGCCAGACTCGTTCCCTTCTTCCCGAAAGGAGGATAATTGTGATAATTCGTGGTGAACTAACTTTTCTAGGCTTGTGTTGCTTGATTGTTGCGTATCCGAGCCTGTTTTTCGGTTGTGGCAGCCGCTCCCGGAGTTATACATGCCACCAATTTTGTCTTTAATAAATATTTACCGCCAGGTGTAACTGTTGTGTTGCTTAACGAAATGACAAACGTTATCGTTACTATTGTTTCTCACTGTGAAGCATGTATTGCATATTTTAAATTTCTGCTAGCTTGTGATTCTACAATGAATTCCTGTCCACGGAGTGAATTGGGCATTGCTGCAGATTTCTGAAGTCTTTACTGGAAACGACATTTCTTAAGTTTTATTGATGCAACCTGATTTAGTGGATCGCTCGTCTGGAACGAGTTAGAACATAGGAAAACTTTTACATTCAGATTTATTTATAGCTCTCACTGGATGAAGAATATAGGATATATTTTTGTATTAAGGTCCAACATCAGACTAGAACGTAGGAACTTTCTATAATGAGTCAGTAATGGTGCTGTTGCTGCCTCGTTGTGTGCCTCATTTAGCCTGAGTAGTTTAGTGACCACAGTGAAAGGCTAAAGCCGCCTGAAAGGACTTGAAGCAGAATATTTTTATTAGAAACATGAATTGTAGAATTACATTATATTTTTTTACTTTTTAGTTTAGTTAACTGGGGTTGGTTAATAACTGACTTGTGGTCACCCCTCTATGTAATGACTGAATAGGAGCCCACAACCAGGGTGTGTAACTGGGTGTGTACCGTGGGGGTTTTCTGGCACGTTCTGAGCTGAATTTACTCAATGATTTGGTTGAAACGCTCTCCACCCCTTCAACATCAACTGTTTTTAAAACGTGCCTTTGAGCAAGGCCCTAAAGTTGTATATGTTCACTGTTACTTTGCTCTGTTTGTGGGAAGAAAAAAAAAACATTCCAATGAAAGAAATCATGATCTTGTTGGTTGTGAATATTGAAAATGTGTCTTGTATGTTAGATTTACCTCTTGTGAGGTGCTGAATAACCTCAATGTTTGGCATTAGCGTTTGCTACATTCTGTTTTAGGGATATTATTTCAAGTATTTAGAATATTTCTTCAAATTGCACTTATTACTCTGATATTGTTTGGCTTAGTCAAATAAAATGCATCTGCAAAATGACTACATGTGTTGTCTTCATTGTGCTGTGACTGTAATGTATCTTCTGTCTTTTACATGACGTTGGAGTTCAGCATGAACCCCTGCAGCTCCATCACACAGTAATCTGTTTGCATTCATCAGAATTCAGATTTAATAGAAAAGTTCAGTTATTCCTGATGAGGCTCTACACGGTGAAGCCCCTGAACACGTTTCTCTGTTCTTGCATCCACAGGTTCTCAAAGTCTCTCAGATCAGCTCAGGGTCACTGCATGTCGACGGACCCTTCTTTAAAGATGTTTTACCTTCCTGTTGTTGGTACTTCCTGTGTAAAACCTGCTCTGCATTCAGAGCTTCCAGTGTTTGTCCTGTTGTTTGGCTCCCTCTAGTGTTCTAGAAGCGGCACTGACACACTGAAGTACACCGAAGATGAATGAGGTATTTGTCAGAATATCATCCTGAGTCAAAGCAGCACTCAAAACTTGTCAGTCATGAAACAAGTCATCAGACATGTTCTTTGTAAGTGTGAATCCAGGAGAGTCACAAGGTGCCATTTTGTTGTTTGTTTCTAAATCCTAGATCTTTGCAGCACTGTTGGTATTTTTAGATTGCTATGTGATGTAATGTCTGTGTTGTTTTGTATCGTTAATTAATAAATTGACTTTTTCTTAGTTCGTGCTGCTGCCTCTCTTGGTCAGGGCTCTGTTCAACCTCTAAAATAATACAGAGCAGCTGGCACCTGCTAACATGTAGACCTACACAAAGTAGTTAACATCAACCAGTGTTCATGCTTATGTATTGCTAAAGATTTTCTGATGAAGATGACTGACTGTTACGTGTTCCTGTTGTAAAGTGAATAACAATGACCCTGATCTGCGACCCACACCTTAGAGTGGTCTGGTTTCGCATCTATACAGAGGAAGTGGTGAGCAGCTCTATCACACTCATTTTCCAGTCAGCTTCGAGACAGGATGAAGATCACTGTGTTATATCTCAGCTTTTGTAAGTATGTCTTTCTCTTCAGTATCTTAAACGTATGTATATATATATATATATATGTATAAAGAATCATGCCGTCATCTCTTTTTGCTGTGTGTATTGCAGGTGTGTTTCATACACTTGTCTTGCCTGATACCAAAAAACAAGGTAATGATGTGCAGATATTCACGTTAGTGTAAAGTTGGATTCATATTTTGTCTATGAGACTTAAAGCAACTTTTCCCTCATAAACTGACGTCTGTCACCTGCTGTTGATCCACACTGACCTGTGATCAGGTGAACGGTGTCTCTGTCAGTCGTACGTCTGTTCTCACACTAAGTACTTAACAGCACTGAGCCACAACAACTGATGTCAGCTCAGTTTGTTATCTGGACTGCCCGGACTGTGGTGTTAGGTGCAAACAGCATGGCACTAAACAGCTTCCATGTCTTTGTTTCCTTCAGTCGCTCTCAGAGTCGTTCCCAACAGGTCCCAGTTCTTCCAGTACGAGGAAATCTCTCTGAGCTGTGAGCAGCAGGGAAACTCTTCTGAGTGGAGCGTTAAGAGGAACACATCTCGAAACATAAACCAAGACTGTTTCACATCCTGGGGTAGAGTGGATGAATCCCTCTGTGTCACTGATACCCTTTATCCAGCAGACAATGGAGTTTACTGGTGTGAGTCTGCAGCAGGAGAGTGCAGCGACCCCATCAACATCACTGTGACCGGTGGGTTTAAACAATGAAAGTAAGAGTCCTGCGGTCTTGTACAGTCTTGTAAATAATCACGGTCTGGTCTCAGGTGGATCTGTGATCCTGGAGAGTCCGGCTCTTCCTGTGATGGAGGGAGATGACGTGACTCTGCGCTGTATAAGCACGAGGACCTCCTCCTCCAATCTCATGACTGATTTCTATAAAGATGGACGTCTCATCGGGAGCAGCTCTACAGGAAACATGACCATCTACAGAGTTTCTAAATCTGATGAAGGAGTCTACGAGTGTAACATCTCAGGAGCCGGACAATCACCAGGCAGCAGGCTCATCATCAGAGGTGAGATCACCTTGGGAATGTCTTGGGTCAAGCGCACATTTAAACAATTCCTTATTTAACATACAGGAAAGTCATGCAGCAGTACATATAGGCAAGTTAAATGACCAGTGTGTCAGATTTAGTGCCATGTAGTGATGTAGTGGCTGATTGCAATCCCGACTGACTCACCCTCTCATTCTTTGGTGGTGTAGAAACATGCAAGTAACGTGAAAGGCCTTACGTAGGATTTGCCCAACTTGGCGGACTCCGTGGAAGAGGACCCCTCGCCATAGATTTAACGACTCATTCTGAAGTATGTTTTCCTTAAATCAAACACACTGCACCTTAAAGTACAGAATTAATCGTAAAGGTCAAATTTAGAGGTCCTTACTGATCATTTATAATCCCTTGAAAAGAAGACTCGTTATGTTTTTGTCACCTCGGAATGAGACTTTATACGTACAGAGGCCAGAGGTTCTCCTCCGTGGAGTCTCGTTGAACAGACAAACAACACTGGCTCCAGTCGGGCCTTTTGCATTACTTCGCTCGTTAATTGACACCTGTGCAACATGTGATCCAGTCTCAGCACTGTTGTTCTGTATGTCGGCACTCACCGCCAATCACATCTCTTAGTCTGAACTAACTGTATATGACTCGATAATCTCCCTCCAGTGTCAGACCAAACAGTTGCTCCTGCAGCTCCCTTGATATCCACCATCAGACTGATACGCCATGCGGTCGTAGGGACTCCTTACCTGCTGGTCACCATCATACTCGGACTCATATACAGAGACAACAGAAGAGGTGAGGACTCGCAGCACTGATCCACATCAGATCGATTAGCTGCATTGTGCACTGACGGGTCTCCTTCTTCTTCTTCTTCCTCATGTTGCAGTTCATCAGTTTGTTGCAGAGGACAGAAGACACAACATCATCATGGAAATGGAATAAACCACACACAGATACTGAATATTACAATATTTATGTTTGCCTGTATCACAGTTTTATTTGTGTATTTTATATTTTTTGTTTCATGCTCATAAAAAGTTTCCCCATGTCAGAAAGTTGCATATTTCATTTAGATGATTTATCAGAAAGTAGCACGGTTTAAAAGAAAAGACTAGTCTCTGACAGGAAGACGACTGCAGAGTTTATAATGCCAGTCTGAGAGAGAAAGAGGAGGTGGGTCTGCCTGCTGCTGCTTGCCGCTCTGGCTGTGGTTAGACTGACAAAAGCAGCAGAGGAAAGAGGAAGTGTCAGTTCATCAAAGCACAAAAACTGTTACGTAACTGAAACTAGTCTTACTAAACGTGACAAACACACTGAGCTTCACCTGTGTGAATTTCAATTGTGAAGCAGCATTGTGTGACTTTTATACTGAAACATTACATATTTTAAATCATGTCAATGCTATATGGAGTTGTACTGAGGGACAGTAAAGTGAACTGCTGCCAAATGTTGCTGCTGTTAGCTAAACTCAGACTTGGGCCATGGACTGTCGTGCCAGAAATGTAAGCTAACTTCAAGTTTGAGCTGTTTCGTGTTTTAATTAAAGAAAATCCCAATTTCCCAGCTGCTGTTGAATGCACCACTACGATGAGCTGTCCGTGGTGCTGAAGGCCTCGACGCTCCCTGAACGTCTCTCCTTTCTTCCTCCTCTCCCTCATTACGTATTCAAGTGTCGACCACGTGACCGTCGTTTCTGTTGTTTTGGCACCGAGAGCACGGGAGCCAAACGTCTCGTGCAACCGCAGGGGGGGGGGGCAACGCGGGGAAGGCTCGTGGGTGTCGGGGGGCGACGCGTTTGCGTCACAGAAAACGTGACTCTCACTCCCTGCCGAAGATCGTTTGTGCTTGACAGATGAAAACATTTTTTTTTTGGGGGGGGGGGACACGATTGAAAACAGAAGAAGACTTTCATCTTAACAAAAACATATGACACAAAAAGAAAATGAAAATGCTTCCGCCATGTTTGAACCAAAAACACCTGAAGTAGACGTCACGTGAAGAGGCGTCACTCTGCCTGAATTTCTAAAACCCTAATGTCTTAGCCTGTTTTAGCCTGTTGTTAGCTTAGCTTGCTATCTTTTGTTTTAGCTTAGAGACATTCAGTACAGTTGTCATGAATGGGGAAATCAGCTATAGAAACCAAAGCCTCCATAGGTTTTTTATACCAGGCTGTAAACGTGACATTTGAACATGGGGACTTATGGAGACTGACTCACTTCTGGAGCCAGCCTAAAGTGGACAAGAAGAGGAACTGCAGTTTTTATCATTTCCTGTGTTGACTTCACTTTAACTGCCACAGATGTTGCTTGGTTGTTCCCTTGTTTTAGCTCATTGTTAGCTTGTTTTAGCTCAGTGTTAGCTTGTTTTACTCACTTCTGGAGCCAGCCTTAAGTGGACGACAAGAGGAACTGCAGTTTTTCCATAAAGGCTTCACTTCCTCATAGGTTTAGTCCCGGAGTGATCCATCGCATCATTCGACGATCTTCGTCTCTCTCTCTCTCTCTCTCTCTCTCTCTCTCTCTCTCTCTCTCTCTCAGACTGAAAATAGATCCAGCTGGGTTTGGCTCGGCTTGGTTTGGCTCGGCTTGGTTTGGTTCGGTTGGTCTGGTCATTCATCGTCTCTTTCTCTCTCTCTCTCTCTCTCTTCGATTCCAACCTCCACAGTAAAAAAAACAGGCGCACACTAACGGACGGACATCGACGCCTGGCGACCGTTAGACGGAGGATTTACCGCCATTTCTTCGCTTCATTTACAAACATTTAAATTTGAATCTTAGCTCGTCTGTTGTGTTTCCACACTGACGTGATGTCTGTCGCGGGCTTGAAGAAGCAGTTCCATAAAGCCACACAGGTAAGTCACTGACACTTCAATTCAGCACCGACCGTCAGACGTTGATCTCAAAATCATCGTTTTCATGCGGTAAAAAGGCGCGAATATGAACATTCGAAGCGCCATATTTGAAGTTTAATCACGTTAAATTCAGCTAGCTGTTAGCAACATTAAAGAGGATTGTGGGTAAAATTCGGTGTGTTTTCGTCTGTGTGTGTGTGTGTGTGTGTTTTAAGAGAAGGGTATACCCCCCTCACACACACACACGCACGCGCGCACATACGTAAGGGTGTTACGTAACAGAATATGAGATGTGCGTGCGTGCGCGTGTCCGCGCAGCTGATTGGCTGTTGCCACACGCAACAGGGAATTCCCTCCATCCTCCTCCACATCTGTGCAAGCCTCCATCTTTTCATCCCTCCGTCACCCACCTCTCCGCCTTCCTCCGTCCTCCTTCTGGACGTACTTCCATCCCTCCACCGCCCCCTCCATCTCTCGTCCACATTTGTCTTTTTCACCCATCATCCCTCCGTCTTCCTCTGTCCTCCCCTTTTTGAATCTCCCTGTCCATCTTCACCCGTCTAACTTTCCCTCCATCTTCTCTGTCTGTCCTCTCATCCGTCCATCTTCCTCCATCTTTACACCTTTACACATCTCTCCATTATTTCCCCACCTCCATTTCTATCTGTCCATCAGTCTTGCAATCAGTCCTTCATCTTCCTTCCATCTGTCTGTCCTCCATCCTTCCTCTATGTCCTCCATCCTTCCTCTATGTCCTCCAACCTTCATCTTTTACATCTCCCTGTCTTGTCCTGTAACGAGCCCTTCATCCCTTTCCTTCCTTTCCCTCCATCCTTCATCAGTCCCTCACCCACCTCTCCGTCTTCCTCATCCTCCTTGTGAACGTACTTCCATCCCTCCATCTTCTCTAATGTCTGTCCTTGTTTTAATCTTCCCTCCATCTTCCTGTCCTCATTTTTTGCACCTCCCTGTCCATCTAACTTTCCCTCCATCTCCGCCATTTTCCTTTACATTCATCCTCCTGTCATCCCTTCATGCTTTTCCTTCCTTTCCCTCCACCCTCCATCCATCCTCCACCTTCATTTCCTTGTAGAGACTTCCTTGTTGATCTTTTTGCAGTTGCAGCTCTGAGTTCTTTCAGAACTCTGCACAGCATCAGTGAGTCAAACAAACCAAACGGTCCAAATCAATGAAAACTTCATTTATTTCACATTTTAATGCAGCAAAGTTTCCCTGAGAGCTTCATATTACAAAGTGTAAAGAGAGATGGAAAGTTTCATTTCCATCGTCTCCTTCTTTTATCTTGACTGTCAACAGGACAGATTCCTCCACGTTTGTTTCATTTGTCAGGACAAAGTGACGCTGATAAAGAGAGGAGACGAAGGTTTATTGATCCCAGAGGGGGTGAAACTGGGTCGCTGCAGCAGAACAAAACAGGAAGTACAAAACAAAAGTCAGACCAGGCGGAGAGTTTCCCGAAGGCTGCGTCTACTCACGAGTTAGTCAATTAATCAACTGATCGATTGACTGGAGTATTTTTACAGTGTAGTATTTCCTGCAGTTTTCAAATTTATTTATTATCATCATTAAAAATGCAAAAATTAAACCTCAGGTAACTCAACGTCTCTGCAACACCAACAAATCCAGGTTGTAAAATTAGACGTAATTATGCCAGAAAAAGGTGCAATGCTCCCTCTGGGTTGGGAGCGTTCAGGCATTGATAAGGCGCCGTCCTTTGGAGGTGTTTCAAGCATGTCCAGTTTGGTTGAGACCCTGAACTAGACCTAGAATCTGCTGGACGGACTACAGAGCCCATCTACCCTGGTAATGTCTGAAATGCATCGGAAGGAACCGGATAGATGGACTAAAAATAATGACTCATAGGTAGAGAAGGTTACAAATCCAGATGTTTTCATCAGGAATAAAACAGCAGATGTTAGTCACAGCAGCAGAAATTAAAAAAAAAGAAATCACATGTTCGATCTGAAGAGGTGGGATGTCAACAGTGTGATGGCGAGCAGGCGGAGAGCGAGGTCCTGAAATAGATCAATGATTCAACAGCAGACGTTAACGGAAAAGAGAGTGGGGTGGGCAGGGGGCGACACGAGACGTCACAGACCGGTAACTCTGGAAACCAGCAGAAAGGGAACCAACCCATCCATCCAGCCGTCCATCCATATATCCATCCATCTTTCTATCTATCTATGTGAGTCGAAATCGGAACCTGATTCGTGGCTGATTAACCATCGAGCCGCCGTGATCTAGTTCACCAGCATGGTTTATTCATGGCCGTGCCAAGCAGAGTGCAGCGCACTCAAACATAAGCAAACAGAGCTGTAACCGGGGCAATGGGGTGGATGTTGTGTAGCAAGTAGAGGTGATGGATAATTACAGATGATTATATGCGGCGCTGGCACAAAAAAACATTTAACCAGTAACAGGTTTAACACTGAAGCGAGTCACAACCCTTCGATGATGTGTCATTACGAAATTACAACTCATTTTAAAACGATGAACTCCCTTCAGACTTCATTTCCCATCAGCCCTTTCTTCTACAGTCCCTTTCTTCTGTGATTACGTCACATTACAAACACACAACACAACTTACTTTATAATAACAGCATAGAAACCCAAATCCATGCATCGGAAATCAGTCTTTATCGTAAACATCGTAAAGTCTTCCCAAAAATCGGTAAAATAGTCGGTGGTGTGTGACCTCATCATCGTTTATTGGTGTGTTCTCATTGGCCAATCACATTAAAACTTGATATGAACGCTGACTTCCTGTCCACTGAGACCTGAATCTAGGACACATCTCAGCATGTGCGTCTTCGTTCTCCTCGTGTTTTTTTTTTTTAACAGACGGATAATAAAAAAATGGAGCGGTGGTGGTGGTGTTGGCAGCGTGAAGCCGACTGTTTATATGTCACAGTGCCCTCAACCAAGATGGCCACTGCTGCTGCTGCCAGCAGGGGCAGGAAATGGGACACCTCGGTCCTCCTGGCTGAATAAAACATGAGAGAGAGAGAGAGATAAGAAGAGAGATGGAGAGGGAAAAAGGAGAGATCAAGCTCAGATGTACACAAACGAATCCAACTGAAAGAGGCTGAAAAAAAAAGACAGAAAGTACGACAAGTAGAAAAAGAGCTGATGAGAACTGATGAAGAGGAGGAAAACGAGGGTGGATAGTAGCTTTATTTACCTGAACTACCTCAATATTTGGTCATATATCACTGAGAAGATTCCTGATTTTTAATGTGCTGTTGATGCTAAAAGTTCTGTACGCCTCGATGTAGTAGTTTCAGCCAGTTACTGTACTACTCAATTTAAGTACAGACATTGTGAACTTACAGTCTCCTCCGAGCCCAACATTTAGTGGCAACGTTTAACTGCCAAAATATAAATAAGTGCAACCCGGTTACTGCAATCCTGCTCCAGTTCTGGCACAACACTGGCTCCGTTTTCCCTCAACATTCCCCCGTGAAAAACCTCCTCTTCCCGGTTGTCCAAAACAGACGTGGAACTTGTTTAAATTTAGCCTTTAGCTTCCTCCGTCAACTCTTCGGCCTTTTTTCTCCTCTTCCATTATGTCCATAGAGGCCGTTGAGCCCAGCTCCTGTTCTGGCACATTGGCACTAGTAACACTCCCCCAGCACTTTACTGTCAATATTTGTGAAAATGAGCTTTGTTATGTCAAGATAATGATATCTGTTTCGTCAACGGATTATCAAATTATCTTGAGAAACTGACCCTTTATTTTCTGGAGATAATTATATAAACAAAAGTAAATAATTATCTCAATAACAGCATGAAAAAAAATAAATTATTGCATGCCCAACTGACTTCTGTAGTTCATGTTGATATAAAAGCTCATCATTTATTGTCATATTTATATTGTTTATTATGAAGGAGAGTGAAATTATTTGTGATTTTCTGACTTTTATTTGAGATTCATGACAAGAGAAAGGATGGAAAAGAACGACTGACGGAGGATAGAAGGAAGAATAGAGAAGACGTGACCAAACACTGAAAGTAATGAACAATCTGTTGAAGGTGTCTTACATTTAAAAACTCACTGATGACATGAAATTTACAAAAAAAACAGAAGTGTAAAACGATCTGTCTGTCTTCGCTCTCCGTTGCTTCCTGATCAAACATCCCTCGCCATTCGAGAGAGATGGTGTTGTCGTGGCAACAACACGTGTGAAGAGAGAAGCAGGCGTGTTGCAGACACACGCGTGCACACACACACACACACACACACAACGCTCTGTAGTCAATAATTGATCGACCTTGAGGGCGTCGCACGTGACAGCATGGCAGAGGAAGTGAGACCCGTGTGCTCCTCCTTCCTGTGTCCTCTGCCTGTGATTTCAGGTTTTAATCAGATTTATCACCTCTCATACGACCTTTGACCTCCTCACTTTGGCGTCATTGGCGTGCCCAGAATCAGAGATCTTCTAAAATCAGCTCGGCGTCTGTCTTTCAGCCTTTTATTTCACCAAGCTCTCACCAACCACTAAAAGTCAGTCCCAGATTTACTCTTGTCCGGCGGCTTCTTGCTCGCTCACTCTATCAGCGTCCTCTTCACTCTCTTCTCCTCTGCCATAACGTCCATAGAAGCTGCTGAGACGAGTTAAATTGCCTGCTTGCCCTGCTCCTGTTCTGACACAACACCAGCTCCTCACCCCATCAACACTCCTCCGGTGCTCTGAGCTCATAGTCCACATAGCCTGTCTAACAAACCGAGTTAACACTAGCTAACAGTAGTGTTGCAAAATTCTGGGAATTTTCCAAGTTGGAAACTTTCCATTTGAAATTATGGCATTTAACGGGAATTTATGGGAATAAACTGGGAATTTACGAGGTTGAAGAATGGCTAGCCTTCCCTTTACACGGAACTTAAGTATAGTTGGGGAAAATATATTTTAGCATAATCTTGACTGTATATATTTATGTTTGGATATAATACCGTTTGTTTAAATTACCCCCAGTGTACAGTTAATTCCCATAAATTAGCTAATAGCAGCTTCAGATGGCAGCAGTTTGCTTTACCGTCCATGTTGGTGAAACTAAGCTTTGTTATGTTGCGATAACAAGATAGAGATGACCTGTCATGGGTTTCCTCTTATATTTATAATATTTGGCTCTGATAAAAGTCAAGTCTGAAAGTGTTGCCTACACTCGGTGCAGCAGCGTGATGTTATCAGTGGTTCGTTTCAGGTCACGTTAATGATTTTTCCCTCCCCATGCTCCCCTTTCAAAATAAAAGCTCAGCAGCTAAAATGACACATTGATAAATTGATGTTGGTGGCGATGGTCTAAGTGTCGGTGTGTTCATCCCGTGAACTAACTTGTTGTCGCAGTATGTCGACTATTCATCTTCTAGAAAAGAAGTCGATCCACAGTCGGAGAGACGACACTATTTTTCTTTTATTTTGTTCTTTGTTTTTGTCTTTCTTTGCCCTCTCCCTCCTCTTTATATCCGTGTTTGTGTCTTTATGAAGACATAGTGAACATATTGCCGAGCTACCGCGCATACTAATGCATCGCCATCAATCTCTCTCTGTTTTACTTCCCTCCCACACTCTCTTCTCCCCCTGCTTCTTTCGAACTCCAAAAAAAGAAAAAGACATTCAGAGTAATTGTCTACATTACGGCTGCCTTCTGTAACAGTATGTGTCTCTTTGCTGGGTGTCTTTATTGCCCCATCAATCGTGAGTGGCTCGCTAAAGAGACACAACAGGGCGGCCCCGCAGGGCTGCAGAACAAAACACTCCGCGAACCGAGTCGTCTTTTAATGTGTCACAGCTGAGGGTTGGAGGGCCGAGCGGTCACGGAAAGTCTTTTCTCTTTCATTTTAGACGTGAATACTGTTTGTTTTTGACAAATATTCATTTTATCACACGTCTGGTTGAACCTCTCATCCAGAGCCAGACCGTTTACGTCAAGCCACAACATCCGTGGCTGGCTCCAGAAGTGAGTCAGTCTCCATAAGTCCCCGTGTTAAAATGTCCAACTTCACAGAGAGCACAGCGGCTTCTTGCTCACTCACTCTCCTTTTCTCCAAACCCAAAACATTAGCAGTTGCCTAGCTCCAGTTCTGGCACAACACTGCCTTAAAACCTCCTCTTCCTTGTGGCCCAAAACTTTAACTAAGTTCAAATTTAACTTTTGGTGCACTGATGTCATATTGGACAAAATATCCATCACATATCTTTATCAAGTGTTTAAAAAAAATGTGTATTTTATGTTTTGGCTTATAGTTACATAGATATTGTTATATTTGACTTCCTAATATCAGTATACGGCACAAACATGCAGCATGTGTCGGCCTCTTATAGGATATAAAAGTAGCTGTAAACGGGGGAAAGAGGAATAACATTCAAACAGATTAATCAATTAAAAGATGATTCAGCTTTTGGAAAGCCGCGCTGATTGTGTTGTTCATTACGAAGCAGCCGTTCACTTATCTCCATCAGCTTGACAGGAATATTCCCTGAACCCGTCAAACACGAGCACGCTGCCGTTTCACAGCCTGTGAATCGTGACTGCGGCGGCTGATGAATGGAGCCCCTGATGGAGCTGGAGTGTACTTTATGTCAGATTTATGACGTGAATACAAATGAATGGAGAAGAAATGGATCCAGTACGAGACGCCTGAGACGGCCTTACTCTGTCTCTTTCATATTAGGTTTCACATTCAGGCTCTGCCGTCTTTATGCCGCTTCATCTCTCGCCACCTGCTAACATTATTTTTCACACTTTCTCCCACGGCAGAGGCTCTGCGTGTCATGTGGCATCCTTTTTATATTTATATGTACTGTGTTCCAGTAGTAACGAGTGACCCGTGTTATATAACTCCTCGTCATACCATCTCATGCACGACAGAACTAAAGAGCTACTGAAGCCCGATAACTGGATCATTTACAGCTTGAAAGAGACACAACCTGTGCTTTCTTTTTGTAACTCTGGCATCATTTCTGTGAGTTGTAACATGAAAACATGTTCTTAACAAACCCTGACAGGAAAGGACATTTTATTTCAGAGGACAGAAATATTTGAGCTACTAAATACTACTAAAAAGTACAAACTGTAAAACAATCTGAAACTACTGAACACAAGAAGTACGAGTAACAGTTTAGATAAGAGCAATAAAAGAGACAGTGAACACAAAATGAAATGGGCTGCGTCCTCCAATTTAAAAATAAAACCTGACGTTACAGGAGCACAGTGTAGGATTTAGTGACGTCATCTAGCGATGAAGTTGCAGCTGAACATCGAACTCGTTGATGAACGAGATGTCCGTAAACAACGGTGACAGATGTTGACACCAAAATACTGCATCTTTAACGTTCATTAAAATATCTAAACAGTAGAAATGCAGTTCCCTGTTCTGTTTCTTCTCCCGCCGTGCATGGATCCTGACTGTTACATAAACACGAGTAGTTATACATCTCTGTCACTCGTGGTTTATTGCGTTATAGACCAGCCATTGATCGGGAATTGATTGTGCATTAACACGACTCCCGGAGGAGCATCTCAAGGGCTGAAAGCAAATGAAAAGACCACTCAGTTTTCTGCTCGCTGCCTTTTGGTTATTGGTGTCGTTTATTTTAATCATGCTGAACTTTTGGCTAACAAACATTAGTGTCCTCCATCAGCCTCGTTACCTATTTAACTTGTAGTGGATGAAACTAGTGATGTGTCAATTTGGATACTTCCCTGAGGACACCTATTAAGGCAGGGTAGTGTGATGAATTATTACTTTACGTTACATCCACAGAGGTCACAGCTCGGTGTGAACCCACCACAAAGATAGAAAAAAACAAATGGTACAACGATAACTTCCATCGTTTCTGTCACGTTGACTTACGGTCAGCCGTCTAAATTTTATTTACTTTAACATTGGCAGATTTATTGATTTGCTATAAAATGTAGTCGTTTTTTAAACTACTGTTGCCATGGAACCGACAGTTGGGGTTGCCACTAGCAACGGGGCTTTCAACTGAAACCAACTGCCAAAAAATGTGAAAAATTTCAGTTTGTTTTCTGCTTTTAACATCAAGTTAAAGTTCCCCCAGCAGCTTTTTGAGAAGCTGTATTTAAACAGAGGTCATAGGTTTTATAAAAGCATACAGTCGTGTGGTGTGCAGACACCACGGACGAGACAGACCCTGAGTAAACATGTCAGTACAATGAACTACAGTTCATCCTGTTCTTCTGATTCTGTTGTTGCTGTTAATAATTCACGGGGTTTGTTGCCGTGTTTGTGTCGTCTGTGCTGCTGCAGTCCAGCCGGTCGGAGGCTTCCTGCAGGAGTCTAACCGTCACCCCTGGAGAATAAAAATGCGTCTGCAGAGCAGAAAACCTGCAGGAATTACAATGAAGCAACACATGGAGCTCATCCTCCTCTCCTGATCTCCTGTTGTTCTTTATTCAACACACATAACATGGCAAGAGACCTCAGGAGGAGACGCGTAGGCAGTTCCTCTTGTTTTCATCGGGGAGGGAGGCTGCTCAGAATACAGCTTATAAATCAACCAAAATTAGTCTTTACAAGACGACACGAGTTTTCTCCCATGATCTTGTCAAGCAGGTCATTGATCAGTTGCAGTTGATGAAGCTGCCAATGTCTGGTGGGCAAAACACCATGGTTATGTCATGGGAGATGACCATGGGTGAATTATTTCAAATATCGGAGCGAAGGAGTTGAAGTGTTTCAGGGTCCCGTGTTTGACAGGAGAATCAGAGCAGCAACAGCAGCATTGCAGAGATTGTAGAACTTGATTTTCTATCCATGTTCCCACCATCATGTATGATCATGAGCTTTAGGTAGTGACCAGAAAATTGAGGAATGCTTGTTTTATCTTGTATTCATGTTTATTCTGAACGTTGTCATGAAACAATTCGTAATAATAATGAACCACACATATGGACTACCCTACCTGCAGTCGCTCGGTTCATAGGGACTTGGCTTTAGGAACAGGAGGTCTCATCTTTATTATCTTATCTCATCTACTTTCTACTTTTGCCTTATTGTATCGTACTGTCCTTTTGTACCCACCTCGCCTCTTCTCCGTCTGCTCCTTGGCATCAAACTCCTGATCTGATCGGATCTGTCCTGCCCTGTCTGGCTCAGAAAGATCCATCGCCGTTTGATCAACTCATCCTGTCAAAGGCAGGGTAGATTTTGATCACACCTCAGAGAGGTTTTAGGATCAGATTTTGATGGACAGATGGCAGAAAAAAAAGAATTCGAACTCCATGAGCATCCTCTTCGACCTTCAGTTTTAAACAGGCATCGAATTAGAATCGATTTGAGCGTCAGGTCCAAAACACACTCTGTCTCTCCCTCAAAGCTTTGTTGTTTCTGGTGTTTTTCTTGCATCTTTTTAACCTCTGTGCCTCACTCACTTCTGCTTCGTTGTCCAGACTGATAAAAGAAGGATGAGTCAGTGTCTTTAAACAAGTACAAGCTGTTTTACAAGCCCTTATTTTTCCAAAGGTCAGCATGTCTTTCAGAAAAAGAAGGAGTGTGAATATGTTTCCTTTTTTTTATCTGTTTTTGGACAATCATGGGAGGTGTGTGCCAGATTTTCAGTGTAGTAGTGATTTCAAATCTGTTGGTTTATGTTATAGAAGTTGCACAGTGTTGCTTTAATACCGTGTTGGTAATTCTCTTCTTGAGAAATAACCTTTTCTTTTTGTCTTCCCTTTGCGCCTCTGTCTGTCGCTGCAGATGTACTTTTCTCTCTTCAAACTGATTCGTAGCTCTACACGTCCTAAAATATCAGAAAACTCTCGCTGTCTTCTGTCTGCTTTGTCTCTCATCCTTTCACTCTGATTTCCTTCAGGACTAAACCTCCCCCTCGCCTTCTCCC